>JANUSC010000028.1:0-1200000 GCA_025200525.1 Camellia lanceoleosa | reverse complement strand
TTTTATTTAATTTCCAAATAGATCGTTAAGGTATATTGGTTTCTTAAATGAACTTACATTGTTAATTTTATGCAACTTCCATTTTTATTTTTATTCAACTTCCATTTTTATACAATTTGTTTTTCTATCTATCTTTCTTTTTTATTTAATTTCCAAATTGATCGTTACCGTATAGTGGTTTCTTGAATGAACTTCCATTGTTAACTTTAGGCAACTTCCTTTTTATTTAATACCCAAATAGATCGTTAAGGTATGGTGGTTTCTTGATTGAACTTCCCTTTTTATTCAACTTCCATTTTTATTTTTATTCAACTTCGATTTTTATTCAATTTCCTTTTTTAATCATTTTTTTTTTTATTTAATTTCCAAATAATTCATTAAGGTATAGTGGTTTCTTGAATAAACTTCCATTTTATTTTTATTCAACTTCCATTTTTATTCAATTTATTTTTCTATTCAACGTCCTTTTTTATTTAATTTCCAAATAGATCGTTAGGGTATAGTAGTTTATTGGATGAACTTCAATTTTTAATTTTATACAACTTCCATTTATATTTTTATTCAACTTTCATTTTTATTCAATTTCCTTTTCAATTCGACTTCATTTTTTATTTGATTTCCAAATAGATTGTTAAGGTAGAGTGGTTTTTTGAATAAACTTCAATTTTCAATTATATGCAACTTCCATTTATATTTTTATTCAAACTTCCATTTTTATTAAATTTCCTTTTCTATTCAATTTGTTTTTTTTTATCTAATTTCCAAATAGATCGTTAAGGTGTAGAGTTTCTTGAATGAACTTCCATTATTAATTTTATGTAACTTCCATTTTTAATTTTACTCAACTTCCATTTTTATTCAATTCTCTTTTCCATTCAACTTCCTTTTTTATTCAATACCCAAATAGATCGTTAAGGTATGGTGGTTTCTTGAATGAACTTCCAATTTTATTTTTATTCAACTTCCATTTTTATTCAATTTCCTTTTCTATTCAACTTCCTTTTATATTTAATTTCCAAATAGATCATTATGGTATAGTGGTTTCTTGAATGAACTTCCATTTTAAATTTTATGCAACTTCCATTTTTATTCAACATCTTTTCTATTCAACTTACTTTTTTATTTAATTTCCAAATAAATCGTTAAGGTATATTGGTTTCTTAAATGAACTTACATTGTTAATTTTATGCAACTTCCATTTTTATTTTTATTCAACTTCCATTTTTATTCAATTTGTTTTTCTATCTATCTTTCTTTTTTATTTAATTTCCAAATTGATCGTTAACGTATAGTGGTTTCTTGAATGAACATCCACTTTTAATTTTATGCAACTTCCATTTTTATTCAATTTCCTTTTCTATTCAACTTCCTTTTATATTTACTTTCTAAATAGATCGTTAAGGTATAGTGGTTTCTTGAATTAAATTCCATTGTTAATTTTAGGCAACTTGCATTTTTATTCAATTTTGTTTTCTATTCAACTTCATTTTTTATTTAATTTCCAAATAGATCATTAAGGTATAGTGGTTTCTTGAATGAACTTCCATTGTTAATTTTATGCAACTTCCATTTTTATTCAACTTCCTTTGTTTTTTAATTTTCAAACAGATCGTTAAGGTATAGTGGTTTCTCGAATGAACTTCCATTTTTAATTTTATGAAACATCTATTTTTAATTTTATTCAACTTCAATTTTTATTCAATTTCCTATTCTATTCAACTTCTTTTTTTTATTTAATTTTCAAATAGATCGTTAAGGTATAATGGTTTCTTAAATGAACTTCCATTGTTAATTTTATGCAACTTCCATTTTTATTCAACTTCTTTTTTTATTTAATTTCCAAATAGATCGTTAAGGTATAGTGGTTTCTTAAATGAACTTACATTGTTAATTTTATGCAACTTCCATTTTTATTTTTTTTCAACTTCCATTTTTATTCAATTTGTTTTTCTATTCATTTTCTTTTTTTATTTAATTTCCACATAGATCGTCAAGGTATAGTGGTTTCTTAAATGAACTTCCAATGTTAATTTTATGCAACTTCAATTTTTATTTTTATTCAACTTCCATTTTTATTTAATTTTCAAATAGATTTTTAATGCATAGTGGTTTTTTGAATGAACTTCCATTTTTAATTTTATGCAACTTTCATTTTTAATCAATTTCCTTTTCTGGTTTATTGAATGAACCTCCATTTTTAATTTTATGTGACATCCATTTTTATTTTTATTCTACTTCCATTTTTATTCAATTTCCTTTTCTATTCAAAATTAACAATGGAAGTTTATTTAAGAAACCATTATACCTTAACGATCTATTTGGAAAGTAAATAAAAAGGGAAGTTGAATAGAAATGTTAATTGAATAAAAATGGAAGTTGAATAAAATAAAAATCGAAACCACAATACCTTAACGATCTATTTGGAAATCAAATAAAAAGGAAGTTGAATAAAAAATGAAATTGAATAAAAATTGAAGTTGAATAAAATAAAAATTGAAGTTGAATAAAATTAAAAATGAAAGTTGCATAAAATTAAAAATGGAAGTTCATTCAAGAAACCACCATACCTTAACGATCTATTTTGAAATTAAATGAAAAATGAAGTTGAATAGGAAATGAAATTGAATTTAAATGGAAGTTGAATAAAAATAAAAATGGAAGTTGAATAAAAATAAATATGGAAGTTGCATAAAACTAAAAATGGAAGTTCATTCAAGAAACTACTACCTTGACGATCTATTTGAAAATTAAATAAAAAAGGACGTTGAATAGAAAAGAAAATTGAATAAAAACAAAAATAGAAGTTGCATAAGATTAACAATGGAAGTTCATTGAAGAAACCACTATACCCTAACAATCTATTTGGAAATTATATAAAAAAAATAAGTTGAATAGAAATTGAAGTTGCATAAAATTAACAATGGCAGTTCATTCAAAAAATCACTATGTGTTAACGATCTATTCGGAAATTAAATAAAAATGGAAGTTGAATAAAAAAAAAATTGAAGTTGCATAAAATTAACATTGGAAGTTCATTCAAGAAACCACTATACCTTGACGATCTATGTGGAAATTAAATAAAAAAAGAAAGTTGAATAGAAATGGCAATTGAATAAAAATCGTAGTTGCATAAAATTAACAATGGAAGTTGATTCAAGAAACCACTGTACCTTAACGATTTATTTGGAAATTAAGTAAAAACATGAAGTCGAATAAAAAAGAAAGTTGAATAAAATAAAAATGGAACTTGAATAGAAAATGGAAGTTCATTCAAGAAACTACTATACCTTAACGATTTACTTGGAAATTAAATAAAAAGGAAGTTGAATAGAAAAGGAAATTAAGTAAAAATGCAAGTTGAATAAAAATAAAAATGGATGTTGCATATAATTAAAAATGGAAGTTCATTCAAGAAACCACTATACCTTAACGGTCTATTTGGAAATTAAATAAAAAAGGAAGTTGAATACAAAAGGAAATTGGATAAAACTAGAAGTTGAATAAAAATAAAAATGGAAGTTGCATAAAATTAACAATGTAAGTTCTTTCAAGAAACCATAATACCATAATGATTTATTTGGAAATTAAATAGAAAAGAAAGTTGAATAGAAAAGGAAATTGAATAAAAATGGAAGTTGAATAAAAATAAAAATGAAAATTGTATCAAATTAAAAATGGAAGTTCATTCAAGAAACCACTATACCTTAAAGATCTATTTGGAAATTAAATAAAAATGGAAGTTAATTTTATGTAACTTCCATTATAATTAACAATGTAAGTTCATTCAAGAAACCACTATACCTTAACAATCTATTTGGAAATTAAATAAAAAAGAAAATTGAATAAAAAAGGATGTTAAATAAAAATAAAAATAAAAATGGAAGTTGAATAGAAAATAGAATTAAAGAAAAAAGGAAGTTGAATAGAAATGGAAATTGAATAAAAATGAAGTTGAATAAAGGTAAAAATACAAATTGCATAAAATTAACAATAAAAGTGGAAGTTGAAGAAAAATAAAAATGGAAGTTCATTCAAGAAACCACTATACCATAACTATCTATTTGGAAATTAAATAAAAAAGGAAGTTGAATAGATAAGGATATTAAATAAAAATGGAAGTTGAACAAAAATAAAAATGGAAGTTGAATAAAAATAAAAATGGAAGTTGCATAAAATTAAAAATGGAAGTTCATTCAAGAAACCACTATACCTTAACGATCTATTTGGAAATTAAATAAAAAAGGAAGTTGAATAGAATAGGAAATTGAATAAAAAAGGAAGTTGAATAAAAATAAAAAGGGAAGTTGCATAAGATAAAAAATCGAAGTTCATTCAAGAAACTACTATACTTTAACAATCTATTGGGAAATTAAATCAAAAAGGAAGTTGAATAAAATGAAAATAGAAGTTGCATAAAATTAACAATGGAAGTTGAATAAAAATAAAAATGGAAGTTGCATAAAATAATAATGGAAGTTCATTCAAGAAACCACTATACCTTACCGATTTATTTGGAAATTAAATAAAAAAGGAAGTTGAATAAAAATGGAAGTTGCATAAAATTAACAATGGAAGTTCATTTAAGAAACCATTATACCTTAACGATCTATTTGGAAATTAAATAAAAAAGGAAGTTGAATAGAAAAGGAAATTGAATAAAAATTGAAGTTAAATAAAATTAAAAATGGATGTTTCATAAAATTAAAAATGGAAGTTCATTCGAGAAACCACTATACCTTAACGATCTATTTGGAAATTAAATAAAAAAGGAAATTGAATACAAATGGAAGTTGAATAAAAATAAAAATGGAAGTTCATTCCAGAAATCACTATACCTTAACAATCTATTTGGAAATTAAATAAAAGAAGGAAGTTGAATAGAAAAAGAAATAGAATTAAAAATGGAAGTTGAATAAAAATAAAAATGAAAGTTGCATAAAATTAACAATGGAAGTTCATTCATGAAACCACTAGACCTTAACGATCTATTTGGAAATTAAATAAAAAAGGAAGTTGAATAAAAATGGAAATTTAATAAAAAAGGAAGTTGATTAAAAATAAAAATGGAAGTTGCCTAAAGTTAACAATGGAAGTTAATTCAAGAAACTACTATACCTTAACGATCTATTTGGAAATTAAATAAAAAAAGGAAGTTGAATAGAAAAAAAAATTCAATAAAAATGGAAGTTGCATAAAATTAAAAATAGAAGTTAATTCAAGAAACCATTATACTTTAGCGATCTATTTGGAAAGTAAATAAAAAAATGAAGTTGAATAGAATAGGAAATTAAATAAAAATGGAAGTTCATTCAAGAAACCACTATACCTTAACGATTTATTTGTAAATTAAAAAAAACAGGAAGCTGAATAGAAAAGGAAATTTAATAAAAAAGGAAGTTGAATAAAAATAAAAATGGAAGTTGTATAAAATTAAAAATAGATCATTAATGTCACGCCCCAAAAATAATCCCACATAACTATCACATCAACCCACTTCAAGATGAGACATTAACCAAATCCATTTACATGGTTCCAATATTTACCAAAGTATTCCCACATGCCATTATACATTTATTTACAACTAGTGCATGAACCGATAACATGTAAAAGAAATTATTAAATCACAACAAATAAGGCCCTCAAGGGCTTACAAGTTCCGAGGCAATAGCCCGGTTACACATAATGGTCTCTCGGACCCAAACACATTAGCCCTTGGCTTACAACAAATATCACAACAAAATAAGAGTCGAAGTACTCTTCTTCAAAATATCTCCACGACCTTAGCTTTGGAGGGGTCACTACATCTTTACCTGCACCAATTCCCATAGGGGTGAGCATAAAGCCCAGTAGAGATTCCTCACAAAGTATATACAGTTATGCCAACCCATCAACGTTAAAAGAAATGCATATGCAATGCCATGCAAGTGCCAATGATGAAAGAGAATTTTATTTCCATGCACGATTTCAAAATCATCATGTTCTCAATAATATTCAATACACCATTTTGAAAATCACCATGTTCTCAATAATATTATGCAATCTCGTCAATTTCAAACTTTCAATATTTAAATCAATAGGGGGTGGTAAATACGACACTGGTAATTCCTAGGCCGGTGCCTGCAAGTAGGCTCAATAAGTACTACCAAACTGTCATTTTTACCAATGCTAACCGGAAGGCTCGACACCTATCCGCGCGGGTTTTGGGTCTTTCACCCTGGACACTCAGGCCAACTTATTAAAATTCATCTACACCCCCTATCCGGACTTACCAACGTATTTACCCCATACACATTTACATAGTTCTCATTACAATGATCTTTCTCAAAATGAATTCTTTTCCAACTCATGTCATGATGTGCAATAATGACATTAAAACAATTGAGAATATGATGCAATAACTACTAAAACAAAGCATTCCTTTATATTCAAAAACATGCCTACAACAATATTCAACATCACAGTTTCATTTCCTCCTTACCATGTTCCTCCACAAGATACCCATACGTCTCCAACGCATGATTACAATTTCTCATCTTACACAATAGCCATGTGTCTTCAACACACCACAACAATTTCTTAACATTAATTCATCATGACCAAACTTTCAATATGGCTAACATGCCATCATTCATTTCTCTTTTCCGTTACATTATGATTAAGCATTTTCACATCACTTATGGCACTCAACAACTTGCCATCTACCACTTTACACCAATATACAATTATCAATGAGTTTTAAAAGAGGACTTAGTCTCCAACACATAGATGTATCGTGACTTTGCTATCTTGTTAAACATTTGGTGAGACTTAGTCTCATACATGCTCTTGATACAAGAAAATATATAATTTCAAAGGCACATTCATTATTTTTCAAAAGCCCCAATTTCTAGGGTTTTCATTGAAAGCAAAAACTTCACCATTTTCTAAAAGAAACTTCATCATAATCATTCATCATGAGTTTAATAGAGAGAAACCCTCAAGAAGTAGTAAAAGTTAGAGATTTTAAACCCATATTCAAGATTCTCAATATTTTGAACCAAAATCTACAATCTAGCACAAAACTTCAAGAACATTTTTAAATCAACACCAAAATAGCAAACTATATATATAACTCAAGAAATCCCTACCTTAAAGCTTGATGAAGAAAGATGAGTTGAAACCCCAGCCTCAAAGATGAGCAAAACTTTGGATCTCCAACACACAAGTGAAGCCCTAGCTTTGGATTTTCAAGATTGAGAGAAAGATGATGAAGATCTTTACCCACAAATTTGCAAAATCAAAATGTATAGATGTTTTAGGAGGTTCTCTAGAGAGAAGGGGGAGAAATATATGTTTTAGAGTGAGAGGGAGATGAGTATAATGAGAGATATATTTGGATCAAAATGATACAAAAAACAGAGTTTCGGACTGCCCAGTTGGCCGCTCGTGCGGCCATTTTCTCCGCTCGTGCGCTCTTAGACAGTAGCCAATTTCTGGGTGTCAAGCTTGGCCGCTCGTGCGGCCACTCCCACCGCTCGTGCGGTACAATACCGCACGTGCGGCCTAGGGCTCCGCTCGTGCGGTCCTAGCCCAGCAGCCCAAAGTTTCAACTTCGTCCCCGGCACCCCGAACTCACCCGTGCACCCTCCGGAACAAACAAAATTTAACACTGAACAAAAGGACACTAGAACTCCAATCTAGGGAACCATCCCGGACATCTCAAACCCAACGAAGGCACATGGAGAACGAAGCGAAGAAAGAAAGAAGAAGAAAGGAAAAGAACCAGGCCGCCACAGTTAAGATATAGTGGTTTTTTGAATGAACTTCCGTTTTTAATTTTATGCAACTTCCATTTTTATTTTTATTCAACTTCCATATTTATTTTTATTCAACTTCTATTTTTTATCCAATTTCCTTTTTATTCAACATCCATTTTTGTTCAACTTCCATTTTTATTTTTATTAAATTTCCTTTTCTATTCAACTTCCTTTTTTATTTAACTTCCAAATAGATCATTAAGATACAGTGTTTTCTTGAATGAACTTCCATTTTTAATTTTATTCAACTTCCGTTTTTATTCAATTTCCCTTTTCTATTCAACTTCCTTTTTTATTTAATTTCCAAATAGATCGTTAAGGTGTAGTGGTTTCTTGACTGAACTTTCATTTTTAATTTGATCTAATTTTCATTTTTATTTTTATTCAACTTGCATTTTTATCTAATTTCCTTTTCTATTCAACTTCCTTTTTTATTTAATTTCCAAATAGATCGTTAAGTTATAGTGGTTTCTTCAATTAAAACTTTTATTCAATTTACTTTTCTATTCAACTTCTTTTTTTTTTCTTTTTAATTTACAAATAGATCGTTAAGGTATTATGGTTTCTTGAATGACCTTCCATTATTAATTTTATGCAACTTCAATTTTTAATTTTACTTAACTTCCATTTTTATTCAATTTCCTTTTCTATTCAACTTCCTTTTTTATTTAATTTCCAAATAGATCGTTAAGGTATAGTGGTTTTTGAATGAACTTCCAATTTTTAATTTTATGCAACTTCCATTTTTATTTTTGTTCGACTTCCTTTTTTATTTAATTTTCAAATAGATCATTAAGCTATAGCGGTTTGTTGAATGAGCTTCCATTTTTAATTTTACACAACTTTTATTTTTACTTAATTTCCAAATTGATCGTTAACGTATAGTGGTTTCTTGAATGAACTTCCAATTTTTAATTTTTTTCAACTTCCATTTTTATTCAATTTCCATTTTTATTCAACTTCCTTTTTTATTTAATTTTCAAATAATTCGTTAAGGTATAGTGGTTTATTGAATGAACTTCCATTGTTAATTTTATGCAACTTCTATTTTTATTTTTATTCAACTTCAATTTTGATTCAATTTTGTTTTCTATTCGAGTTCATTTTTTATTTAATTTCAAAATAGATCGTTAACGTACAATGGTTTCCTCCATGACCTTCCATTTTTATTCAATCCTATTTTCTATTTAACTTCCTTTTTTATTTAACTTCCAAATAGATCGTTAAGATATAGTGCTTTCTTGAATGAACTTCCATTTTTAATTTTATTCAACTTCCATTTTTATTCAATTTCCTTCTCTATTCAACTTCCTTTTTTTATTTAGTTTCCAAATAGATTGTTAAGGTATAGTGGTTTTTTGAATTAACTTCCATTGTTAATTTTAGGCAACTTCCATTTTTATTTTTCTTGAATGAACTTACATTGTTAATTTTATGCAACTTCCATTTTTATTGTTGTTCAACTTCAATTTTTATTTAATTTCCTTTTCTATTCAACTTCCATTTTTATTTAATTTCCGAATAGATCGCTAGAGTATAGTGGTTTATTGAATGAACTTCCATTGTTAATTTTATGCAACTTTCATTTTTATTTTTATTCAACTTCCATTTTTATTCAATTTCTTTTTCTATTCAGCTTCCATTTTTATTTAATTTCCAAATTGATCGTTAACGTATAGTGGTTTCTTGAATGAACTTCCATTGTTAATTTTATGCAACTTCCTTTTTTACTTTTATTCAACTTCCATAGTTATTCAATTTCCTGTTCTGTTCAACTTCCTTTTTTATTTAATTTCCAAATAGATTGTTAAGGTATAGTGGTTTCTTGAATGAACTTCCATTTTTAATTTTATGCAACTTTCATTTTTATTTTTATTCAACTTCCATTTTTATTCAATTTCCTTTTCTATTCAACTTTCTTTTTTATTTAATTTCCAAATAAATCGTTAAGGTATAGTGGTTTCTTGAATGAACTTCCGTTATTATTTTATGCAACTTCCATTTTTATTTTTATTCAATTTTCATTTTTAATTTTATGCGACTTCCATTTTTATTTTTATTCAACTTCCATTTTTATTCAATTTCCTTTTCTGTTCAGCTTCGTTTTTTTTTATTTAATTTCCAAATAGATCGTTAAGGTATAGTGGTTTCTTGAATGAACTTCCATTTTAATTTTAGGCAACTTTCATTTTTATTCAATTTCCTTTTCTATTTAACTTTCTTATTTATTTAATTTCCAAATAGATCGTTAAGGTATAGTGGTCTTTTGAATGAACTTCAATTTTTAATTTTATGCAACTTCAATTTTCATTTTTCTTCTACTTCCATTTTTATTGAATTTCATTTTCTATTCAACTTCCTTTTTTTTATTTACTTTCCAAATAGATCGTTAAGGTATAATGGTTTCTTGAATCAACTTCCATTATTAATTTTATTCAAATTCCATTTTTATTTTTATTCAACTTCAACTTTTATTCAATTTACTTTTCTATTCAACTTCTTTTTTTCTTTTTCTTTTTTAAATTTCCAAATAGATCGTTAAGGTATAGTGGTTTCTTGAATGAACTTCCATTTTTAATTTTATACAACTTCCCTTTTTATTTTTATTCAACTACCTTTTTTGTTAAATTTCCTTCTCTATTCAACTTCCATTTTTACCCAATTTCCATTTCTATTCAACTTCATTTTTTATTTAATTTGCAGGTAAATCATCAAGGTATAGTGGTTTCTTGAATGAACATCCACTTTTAATTTTATTCAACTTCCATTTTTATTTAATTTCCAAATAGATCTTTAAGGTATAGTGGTTTCTTGAATTAAATTCGATTTTTATTTTTATTCAACTTCCATTTTTATTCAATTTCCTTTTTTGTTAAATTTCCTTCTCTATTCAACTTCCATTTTTATTCAATTTCCTTTTTTGTTAAATTTCCTTCTCTATTCAACTTCCATTTTTATTCAATTTCCTATTCTATTCAACTTCATTTTTTTATTTAATTTCCACATAGATCGTTAAGGTATAGTGGTTTCTTGAATGAACTTCCATTTTTAATTTTATGCAACTTCCATTTTTATTTTTATTCAACTTCCATCTTGATTCAATGTCCTTTATTAGTCAATTTCCTTTTTTATTTAATTTCCAAATACATCGTTAAGGTATAGTGGTTTTTTGAAAGAACTTCCATTTTTAATTTTATACAACTTCCATTTTTATTTTTATTCAACTTCCATAGTTATTCAATTTCCTGTTCTATTCAACTTCCTTTTTTATTTAATTTCCAAATAGATTGTTAAGGTATAGTGATTTCTTGAATGAACTTCCACTTTTAATGTTATACAACTTCCAATTTTCAATTTAAGGCAACTTCCATTTTTGTTTTTATTCAATTTCCTTTTCTATTCAATTTCATTTTCTATTCAACTTCATTTTTATTTAATTTCCAAATAAACCGTTAAGGTACAGTGGTTTTTTGAAAGAACTTCCATTGTTAATTTTATGCAACTTCCATTTTTATTTTTATTCATCTTCCATTTTTATCCAATTTCCTTTTCTATTCAACATCCTTTTTTATTTAATTTCCAAATAGATCATTAAGGTATAGTGGTTTCTTGAATGAACTTCCAATTTTAGTTTTATGCAACTTCCATTTTTATTCAATTTCCTATTCTATTCAACTTTATTTTTTTATTTACTTTCCAAATAGATCGCTAAGGTATAGTGGTTTCTTGAATTAAATTCCATTGTTAACTTGCATTTTTATTCAATTTGCTTTCCTATTCAACTTACTTTTTTATTTAATTTCTAAATAGATCGTTAAGGTATATTGGTTTCTTAAATGAACTTACATTGTTAATTTTATGCAACTTCCATTTTTATTTTTATTCAATTTGTTTTTCTATCTGTCTTTCTTTTTTATTTAATTTCCAAATTGATCGTTAACGTATACTGGTTTCTTGAATGAACATCCACTTTTAATTTTATGCAACTTCCATTTTTATTTTTATTCAACTTCCATTTTTATTCAATTTCCTCTTATATTTAATTTCCAAATAGATCGTTAAGGTATAGTGGCTTCTTGAATGAACTTTCGTTTTTAATTATATGCAACTTCAATTTTTATTTTTATTCAACTTCCATTTTTATTTAATTTCCTTTTCTATTCAACTTACTTTTTTATTTAATTTCCAAATAGATCGTTAAGGTAGAGTGGTTTCTTGAATGAACTTCCATTGTTAATTTTAGGCAACTTCCATTTTTATTCAATTTACTTTTCCGTTCGGCTTCTTCTTTTTATTTAATTTCCAAATAGATTGTTAAGGTAGAGTGGTTTATTCAACTTCATTTTTTATTAAATTTCCTTTTCTATTCGACTTCCTCTTTTTTTTAATTTACAAATAAATTGTTAAGGTATAGTGGTTTTTTGAATGAACTTCGATTTTTATTTTTATTCAACTTCCATTTTTAATTTTATGCAACTTCAATTTTTAGTTTTACGCAACTTCCATTTTTATTCAATTTCCTTTTCTATTCAACTTTCTTATTTCTTTAATTTCCAAATAGATTGTTAAGGTATAGTGGTTTCTTGAATGAACTTCCATTTTTAATTTCATACAACTTCCATTTTATTTTTATTCAACTTCCATTTTTATTCAATTTCCTTTTCTATTCAACTTCTTTTTTTATTTAATTTCCAAATAGATCGTTAAGGTATAGTGGTTTCTTGAATGAACTTCAATTGTGAATTTTATGCAACTTCCTTTTTTATTTTTATTCAACTTCCATTTTTATTCAATTTCATTTTCTATTCAACTTACTTTTTTTATTTAATTTCCAAATAGATTGTTAAGGTATAGTGGTTTCTTGAATGAACTTCCAATGTTAATTTTATGCAACTTTAATTTTTAATTTTATTCAACTTCTATTTTTATTCAGTTTCCCTTTCTATTTAACTTCCTTTTTTTTTTTTTATTGAATTTCCAAATAGATCGTTAAGGTATAGTGGTTTTTTGAATGAACTTCCATTTTTAATTTTATGCAACTTCTATTTTTATTTTTATTCAACTTCCATTTTTACCCAATTTCCTTTTATATTCAACTTCCTTTTTTATTTAATTTCCAAATATATCGTTAAGGTATGTTGTTTCTTGAATGACCTTCCATTGTTAATTTTATGCAACTTTCATTTTTATTTTTATTCAATTTCCTTTTCTATTCAACTTCCTTTTATATTTAATTTCCAAATAGATCATTATGGTATAGTGGTTTCTTGAATTAAATTCCATTGTTAATTTCATGCAAATTCTATTTTTATTTTTATTCAACTTCCATTTTTAATTTTATGCAACTTCTACTTTTAATTTTATGCAACTTTCATTTTTATTCAATTTCCTTTTCAAGAAACCACTATACCTTGACGATCTATGTGAAAATTAAATAAAAAAAGTAGTTCAATAGAAAAGAAAGTTGAATAAAAATGGAAGTTGAATAAAATAAAAATGGAAGTTGCATAAAATTAACAATAGAAGTTAATTCAAGAAACTACTATACCTTAGCGGTCTATTTGGAAAGTAAATAAAAAAATGAAGTTGAATAGAATATGAAATTTCAATGAACTTACATTGTTAATTTCATACAACTTCCTTTTTATTTTTATTCAATTTCCATTTTTATTCAATTTTCTTTTCTATTTAACTTCCTTTTTTATTTAATTTCCAAATAGATCGTTAAGATATAGTGGTTTCTTGAATGAATTTTCATTGTTAAATTTAGGCAACTTTCATTTTTATTTAATTTCCTTTTCTATTCAACTTCCATTGTTAATTTTATGCAACTTCGATTTTTATTTTTATTCAACTTTCTTTTTTATTTAATTTGCAAATAGGTCGTTAAGATATAGTGGTTTCTTGAATGAACTTCCATTGTTAATTTTTTGCAAGTTCCATTTTTATTTTATTCAACTTCCATTTTTATTCAACTTCCATATTTATTCAATTTACTTTTCTATTCAACTTCCATTTTTAGTTTTATGCAACTTCAATTTTTATTCAATTTCCTATTCTATTCAACTTCATTTTTTTATTTACTTTCCAAATAGATCGCTAAGGTATAATGGTTTCTTGAATTAACTTCCATTGTTGATTTTAGGCAACTTGCATTTTTATTCAATTTTGTTTTCTATTCAACTTCCATATTTATTCGACTTCATTTTTTGCTTAATTTCCAAATAAATCGTTAGGGTATAGTAATTTCTTGAATAAATTTCCATTGTTAATTTTATGCAACTTCCATTTTTATATTTATTCAACTTCTATTTTTATTCAATTTCCTTTTCTATTCAACTTCCTTTTTGATTTAATTTCCCAATAGATCTTTATGGTATAGTGGTTTCTTGAATGAACTTCAATTGTTTATTTTATGCAACTTCCATTTTTATTTTTATTCAACTTCCATTTTTATTCAATTCTTCACCAAGACTCACACCACTAGTCGGTTATATTCAACTTGTATTGATTGAACAAAGAATACATCATTTATATAGAATACTAAATCCTAATCCTGCATAAATACATCACTGATGTATAGAAGTCTAATAGATATAGGACTCTAATTCGTAATCCTATAAGGAAAAAGGAGAACACATTCTTACACCCCCGCTCAAACTCAAGGTGTTTTAGTAGAAAACACTGAGAGTTTGTCAAGAAAAAATCAAAACCGAGTAGTGGTGTGACTCTTGGTGAAGAAGTTAGCAAGTTGTAAAGCCGAAGAGACAAAAGGAAATTGAATAAAAATGAAAGCTGAATAAAAATGGAAGTTGAATAAAATTAACAATGGAAGTTCATTCAATAAACCACTATAACTTAACGATCTGTTTGGAAATTAAATAAAAAAAGAAGTTCAATAGAAAATGAAATTGAATAAAAATAGAAGTTGAATAAAAATAAATATGGAAGTTGCATAAAATTAAAAATTGAAGTTCATTTAAGAAACCACTATACCTTAACGATATATTTGGAAACTAAACAAAAAAGGAAGTTGAATAGAATAGATAATTGAATAAAAAGGGAAGTTGAATAAAAATAAAAATGGATGTTGCATAAAATTAATAATGGAAGTTAATTCAAGAAACCATTATACCTTAGCGATCTATTTGGAAAGTAAATAAAAAAATGAAGTTGAATAGAATAGAAAATTGAATAAAAATGGAAGTTGAATAAAAATAAAAATAGAAGTTGCACAAAAATCACAATTGAAGTTGATTCAAGAAACGACTATACCATAAAGATCTATTGGGAAATTAAATCAAAAGGAAGTTGAATAGAAAAGGAAATTGAATAAAAATGGAAGATGAATAAAAATAACTATGGAAGTTGAATAAAAATAAAAATGGAAGTTCATTCAAGAAACCACTATACCTTAACGATCTATTTGGAAATTAAATAAAAAAACAAATTGAATAAAAAAGGAAGTTGAATAGAAAAGGAAATTGAATAAAAGAAGTTGAATAGAAAAGGAAATTGAATTAAATAAAAAAAGTTGCATAAAATAAAAATGGAAGATGAATAAAAAATGAAATTGAATAAAAATGGAAGTTCAATAAAAATAAAATTGGAAGTTGCATAAAATTAACAATGTAAGTTCATTTAAGAAACCAATATACCTTAACGATCTATTTGAAAATTAAATAAAAAAGTAAGTTGAATAGAAAAGTAAATTGAATAAAAGTTGAAGTTTAATAAAAATAAAAATGGAAGTTGCATGACGATCGATGTGGAAATTAAATAAAAAGTGAAGTTGAATAGAAAAGGAAATTGAATAAAAATGAAAGTTGCATAAAATTAACAATTGAAGTTCATTCAAGAAACCACTATATCTTAACGATCTATTTGGAAATTAAACAAAACATGAAATTGAATAACAATGGAAGTTGAATAAAAATAAAAGGGGAAATTCAATAAAATTAAAAATGGAAGTTCATTCAAGAAACCACTATACCTTAACGGTTTATTTGTAAATTAAAAAAAAAAAGATGAAGTTGAATAGAAAAGAAAATTGAATAAAAAGGGAAGTTGAATAAAAATTAAAAAGGAAGTTGCATAAAATTAAAAATGGAAGTTAATTCAAGAAACCATTATACCTTAACGATCTATTTGGAAATTAAACAAAAAAAGAAGTTGAATAGAGAAGGAAATTGAATAAAAATGAAAGTTGAATAAAAATAAAAATGGAAGTTGTATAAAATTAAAAATGGCAGTTCATTGAAGAAATCACTATACCTTAACGATCTATTTGGAAATTAACTAAAAAAGGAAGCCGAATAGAAAAAGAAATTGGATAAAAATAAAAATGAAAATTGCATCAAATTAAAAATGGAAGTTCATTCAAGAATTAAAATGGAAGTTCATTCAAGAAACGACTATGCATTAACGATATATTTGGAAATTAAATAAAAAAGGAATTTGAATAAAAATAAAAATGGAAGTTGCATAAAATTAACAATTGAAGTTGAATCAAAATAAAAATGGAAGTTCATTCAAGAAACCACTATATCTTAACGATCTATTTGGAAATTAAATAAAAAAGAAAGTTGAATAGAACATGAAATTGAATAACAATGGAAGTTGAATAAAAATAAAAATGAAGTTGAATAGAAAAGGAGATTGAATAAAAATGGGAGTTGTATAAAATTAAAAGTGGATGTTCATTCAAGAAACCACTATACGTTAACGATCAATTTGGAAATTAAATAAAAAAGAAAGATAGATAGAAAAACAAATTGAATAAAAATGGAAGTTGAAAAAAAAAAAAAATAGAAGTTGCATAAAATTAACAATGTAAGTTCATTTAAGAAACCACTAGACCTTAACGATCAATTTGGAAATTAAATAAAAAATGAAGTTGAATAGAAAATGAAATTGAATAAAAATGGAAGTTCATTTAAGAAACCACTATACCTTGATGAATTATTTGGAAATTGAATAGAAATGGAAGTTGAGTAAAAATAAAAATGGAAGTTGCCTAAAGTTAACAATGGAAGTTAATTCAAGAAACAACTATACCTTAACGATCTATTTGGAAATTAAATAAAAAAAGGAAGTTGAATAGAAAAAAAAAATTCAATAAAAATGGAAGTTGCATAAAATTAAAAATGGTAGTTAATTCAAGAAACCACTATACCTTAACGATTTATTTGTAAATTAAAAAAAAGAGGAAGTTGAATAGAAAAAGAAATTTAATAAAAAAGGAAGTTGAATAAAAATAAAAATGAAAGTTGCATAAAATTCACTATACCTTAACGATTTATTTGTAAATTAAAAAAAAAAAAGAGGAAGTTGAATGAAAAAAGAAGTTGAATAAAAAAGTAAATTGAATAAAAGTTGAAGTTGAATAAAAATAAAAATAGAAGTTGCATAAAATTAACAATGGAAGTTCATTCAAAAAACCACTATACCCTAACGATTTGTTTGGAAATTAAGTAAAAAATGAGGAAGTTGAATAGAAAAGGAAATTAAATAAAAATGGAAGTTGTATGAAATTAAAAATGGAAGTTCATTCAAAAAATCACTGTACCTTAACATTCTATTTGGAAATTAAATAAAAAATGAAGTTGAATAGAAAAGGAAATTGAATAAAAATGGATGTCGCAAAAAATTAAAAATGGAGGTTCATTCAAGAAACCACTATACCTTAACGATCTATTTGGAAATTAAATAAAAAAGGAAGTTTAATAAAATAAAAATGGAAGTTGCCTAAAATTAACAATGAAAGTTAATTCAAAAAACCACTATACCTTAACAATCTATTTGGAAATTAAATAAAAAAAAGGAAGTTGAATAGAGAAGGAAATTGAATAAAAATAGAAGTTGAATTAAAATATAAATAGAAGTTGCATATAATTAAAAATTGAAGTTTATTTAAAAAATCACTCTACCTTAACGATCTATTTGGAAATTAAATAAAAAAAGAAGTTGAATAGAAAAGGAAATTGAATAAAAATGGAAGTTGAATAAAAATGAAAATGGAAGTTTATTCGAGAAACCACTATACCTTAACTTTCTATTTGGAAATTAAATAAAAAGGAAGTTGAATAAAAATGGAAGTTGCATAAAATTAACAATGGAAGTTCATTCAAGAAACCACTATACCTTGAGATTCCTTGGAACGAATCTCAAGAGTACGGGTAACATGGGGGTGCATTCCCCAAGCCAGCATAGGCATAATGTGCTGGATAGTGGCTTTGCTGTAGTTGATAGGACTAGCTGTGCGATTTGGCTCAGCAAGAGTATGCTTGAAATCCACAGAGGCAGTATCAACAAGGATCTGCTCATAAATGTATTTGTATTGATCAAAGTGAGGCAAAGAATGTTGAGTTGTCAAATACCTCCTTTTAATTTCCCATGGATCTTTCATCCACTGGATATTTGTATTTTCAATGTAGAGGACTGTCTCCTCTGTAATGAAATTCTGGACATAAGGTACTGGAGGAGCAAGGAGGACATCTTTAGCCGTTTGGCTAGATTTCCCTTTTTTTACTGGAATAGGCATTAAGCCTGAAATTACAGATTAAGGGTTTGAGCCCCGCCACCTCGCCTGGGCCTCAGCCTCTATTTTGCATTATTGGGACCCTTCAAATATTCGCGGGTTAGAAATCTGGAAAAGAATTCGTTTCTCCTTTGATATATTCAATATCAAAATCAAATACTGAAAGTTGGCCCTGCCATGCGGCAAAAATTTGTTTTTGAGCCAGATTTTGTACATCTTTTTTGAAAATTTGTTTGGCTGCAGAACAATCAACTCTTATTAAAAAATGTTGATTTAATAAATCATCCTGGAATTTAAGAACACATTTAATAATTGCTAAACATTCTTGTTTTATGGTTGGATAATTTTTAGCAACTTGGTGCCAAATACCAGAAGTAAATCTTAAGAGTTCTTCTTTTTTGCTGTTAGGATTAAATTGTTTAAGTATGCCACCATAACCAAGGTTGGAGGCATCAGTTTCAACAATTTTCTTCCATTATGGATTTGGTAAGGAAAGACAGGGTAGAGTTTTGACTCTAGCTTTAATTTTCTGAACAGCTTCTGTATGTTCTGGACCCCATGGCGGAGGATTTTTCCTAAGCCTGGAATAAAGGATTGCTGCATCGGTAGCAAGATTAGGATAGTAATCATGAATATAATTCAAGCTACCTAAAAATCTCTGTAATTGTGTTTTATCTTTAATTTCATCTGGAAATTTAGATGCAAATTCCATGCTTCTATTGATAGGGATAATGGTACCATTATGAATATTATGGCCCAAAAATCTAATTGTTGCCTGAAAAAGTTGCATTTTTGGTGCAGAAATAACTAATCCATATCTAATGATAACATGCTTAAAAATATTAAGATGTTTCATATGCTGGTCAATTGATGAGGAGAAAATTAAAACATCATCAATATAACAAAAGGAGAATTCTGTATACGGATTGAAAATATCATTCATAATATGCTGGAATTCAGATGGTGCATTTTTAACCCAAATGGCATAACATTCCATTCAAAATGCCCAAAAGGTACTGTAAAAGCAGTTTTATATCTATCTTGTTCAGCAATTTGGACTTGCCAATATCCTGATTTCATGTCAAATTTAGAAAATATGGCTGCATCCTGGTGAAGATCTAAAAGATCTTTTTGATTTGGGCGGATACCTTATCCATTGTAAGGCTTCATTAAGAGGTTTTATTTGTCATATTGTTGTTGTTGTCATCCTTTAATTCTATTTTGATCTATTTTGTGGATTAGGAGCACTTTGGAGTTTTGGGCATCATCTTCATCTTCTCCTTTTGAGTTATTAATCCTAAGTGGTGGTATTTTGGTATGTAGTTTGGTAATTTGGGAGAAACCCTAGGGTTTGTCATAGATTAATTTATATAATTAATTCAAGGAAGATTGTGATATTGGGTTTAATTCATGAGATTGGGGAATTTAGTGGTTTAATGATGTATTTGGTTAGTTTAAATACTTACCTTTGAGAATGTTGAAATTACATTTGTTGTTATATTTATTTCTTGTTTAGAAATAATTGTTTCAAAATTGAAACTAATCATTTGGTTAAGTTGTTAAGTATAAAAGTTGGAATAATACATTAAATTTATGTATTGATTTATTATGTTATGTTTATATGCATTACTTGTGTATGGATATAGCTCATATGCTTATCTATTTGTTGTTGATATGATACATCACCACCATGTAAGTGGATTTGTTTGAGATTGTTATAACATATGTGTTTATTTTGTTATAAGAAAGGTTTAGATTTGTTATCCATGTTGAGTTGTTTGGTGAGTTATGCCATAGACAAAGTGTCATAAAATTGTAAATTGATTATTTGGTGTTAACCATGTATTGGATAGTTAATTCTTATTCTTGGTTTAGTATTTCCAACTTCATTTTGGTTCACTACCTCCAAAGACTTAGCTTGTGAGGATTTGGACTTGAAGATTTGCTTTATTGTTTTAGTTGTTTCATAACATTCAAGCCTAGGGCTTTAGTTGATTTGAGTTAGAACTCATGGAATTGTGTCCAAGTGTTGGCTCATTTATTATGATGTTTTGATTGAAATAATATAATGTTTTCTTTTAATAATGCATGTCTTGTTTTATATTTAATGGGTTTAATTTTGAGGGCGTTACAGGTTTATAGTTTATGACTAATCTTGGCACACCTCTTTCTATCTCTGCATTTTTATTCACATAAAAGGCAGTACAACTCCAAGGAGATCTACTAGCGCGAATAAGCTTTTTCTGGAGAAGAGTATTAATTTCTATTTTACACAATTCTAAATACTCTTTTTTCATTTGACTTGGTCGAGCGTGAGTAGGGATTTTCCGCTCATCATAGCCGGGTTCATAAGGCAAAGAAACAATATGTTTCTTCCTATCCCAAAAAGCATTTGGAATGTCACTACAAATTTCATCTTTGAATTCTTGTTTAAGAGATTTAATTTTTTGCTGGAAAGAAGACTGTTGAAGTCTTTGTTCTGTAGTAAGAAAACTAATTTCTTTTTGTAAGAAATTAATTTGTTTTTCTTTAAAATTAACTAGATCTTTAATCTGATCTAACTCCTTCGTATAAGGTTCTGTTATAAACTCAAAAATAATCTTTTGATTATTTAGGGTTGTGTGGATGCCAATTGAGTCTATTTTAGTAATTTGCATTAATAAACACAGAAAAGGTGTTCCAAGAATTATGGCTTGAGACATGTTCTTAATAAGAACAAAAGAAGTAGGAAGACATAATCCTTGATTGCAAATTAAAACTTCTGGAAGTTTATACTGGATATACAATGAATTACCACTTGCACTTGTAAGTGATTGAGTTGTTTTATGAAAGTACTTAGTAGGAATTAATCCTTCATGAATACAATTCATATCAGCACCACTATCAACAAGAGCAATGGCAACTTTTATGATAAAATCGGGTTTTATCATAAAGGTAATTCTGATATACCATTTTTGAAAGGTTACTGTATTCATGAGCATGAGATAATCAAGGTCCTTAGAATCTGGAGTGGCCTTGGAAGTGGATTCATTGATAATGAGCCCTTGTTCTTTATTTTGTAATTGCCTATTAATCTTCTTTATTTTAGAATTAATAGCAATATTGGAAGTTTGTAAATGTTTAATTTCAATTTTTAAAGCATTAACTTCCATTTTTAAATCCTGGATTGTTATGAGTTTTTCTTCAGAAGTATTTTTAACTCTATTATAAACTTCTTTCATACTGTAATGTTTTGGAGGTAAAATTTCTTCTTTTTTATGCTGTTGGTAACATAATTCAAGAAATTTTAACTTCATTTCTGGATCTATGATTTGTTCAGCAATATTCAACATATGCTGTTGATCATCTGTAAGGACATTAATACTAGGACCACTAACATCAAGTCCATTCATCTCAACTATTGCTTTCCAATAGTTAGCTTCCTCAGTAATTTGATTTATTTGTGGTTTACAGGCACAAATTTATGGAGAGGATTCAGTGTCAGTACTAGAGGATGATGAATACATGGCTGCAATACCATCATCTGAAGTAGTATCTGAATCAGAATCTTCAGAAATAATTTGGAGAATTTGTTGCTGGGCTTCATCGTCTAAAGCTAATTCATTTAATTTCTGTTGTATTTTAGCTTTACAACGATTAGCATAGTGACCTATCTGGCCACATTTGTAACATTTAACTGTAGTCTTGTCCTTCTGGGGATAAGGTTTCTTCTGTTTCCCTTTGGCTTTAGAAGGATGAGTTTGCTGGACTGGTTGTTTATAATATTTCTTTTTCCTGTATTTTTTGGAATAATCTTTTGGAGATTTTCCATACTTATGTTTTTTATGTTTATGTTTGGATGGATACTGAAGTTTAGTATCATAGGCAAACTGTTCACAAAATTCACCTAATTCATTATGACTTTGTTTTTTCATTTGATTCTATAATTTTAGATCATTGCATAGGGCAAGACCTTCTTCTGTAACAATTCTTATGAGTTGTCCATAAGTGTAGTCTGAATAAGGAATAGACATTTTACTATGCTTATCCCTTAATTTTTTCCTGATTCTTTCAGCAAAGAGGGTAGGAAGACCATCAATGAACTTGGCTTTCCAATGTTCACTATTGGCGTCAGATCGTCTTACTACTCTCATCATGAACACATCTTTATACCATCTAAAATGAGATAAAGATGGACATCTTAAATTCTGTAAAAGTTCTCTACTCCTATCTTCTAAACCATCAGGAGAGGCTCCTACAAAATGGTGTAGAATGGTATTGATAAGAGTATAAACAGCGTCCTGTTCGGATTGAACAGTTCCTATTAAGGGATCTGTAATTCTTTTAAATGCTGTAAGAATTTTTGTTTGTTGAGTATCTGTAATAATATTATCCCACCATCCTTTAAGGATGCCGGTGAAACCATTAACTAAGAATCGAGCGATCTCATGGTCATCATTCTCATTCTGTTTGCAAATTGTTGAATACATGATCATTTGATGTAATAACTCAAATATCTGATATTACGAAGGCCATCTATGTTCCATTCATAGATAGTTTTTCCATGATAGGATTTTTGTGTGCAGAAAAATCTTTTTCATAGAGAATATCCATAGGAGTACTGGGAGGATAAAAATGTCGTGTTGGAGCAGTCCTATGATTATTTCTTCAAGATTCTCCATAATGAACTTTATTTATGGAGGTTGGATTATTCTGGAAAACATTTTCAATTTCTGAAATTTGTGAAATTGTTAAATTTTCTTCTTCTGGAATATTTTGTCGAGATAACATATTAATTGAAGAGGATTCTCCTATTTTAAGATTTTTGATCTTATTAACTAGAGTATCCATAAATTTTGTATCTTTTTTAGTAGAAGTCAATTTGAATTTAGTTACTTCTAAAGGAGGTTTGATTGTTACTGGAATAATTTCATATTTAACCTCAGATTTTGGCTGTAAATGACAACTGTCCTTTATATGATTAACAGTTTCTTCAATTCTAGTAATTTGTTTGCTAGCTATTTGGCAAAACAAATTTGTATAATTATGTTGTTTTAGAATAGGAATTAAATCTTGTACAGGAACTGGATCCCTATTCTGAGATTTGTGAGGTATTTCCATATAAGCAACAATAAACAAAGGTTTTGTACACGTACCACTACTTACAGATTGTAACTCCAAAGGTTGAGTTGGCGGATGGATAGACACAATGTTTTTACCATCTGTGCTAACCCAAGTTTGCTGAATTTGCTCAATAATATTTATTTGAGATTCTGTAGGGATTATGTGTTCAACATACCATCGAGGAAAAGACTGGATTATCTGATGTTGTTCCAAATATTCATAATACTGAAGTTTATATTGTTCTAACTGGAAAGGAGTATGGAATTTAAAATACCATTCCCTAAATGTTCTGTATTCTTCTTTCTGTAAGTCCTTATTTAGGGCTAATTGGATTTTACTACCTGGTGTAAAATCCATTAAAGTTCAAAATTCATGTCACTGGCTGTAGGGCTATAAGGCCTTTCTTGCCTTATGGATTCATAAATACCATGTGGTATTTGGTTTTCTGAAAATTGTACCCCTTGAACTATAGGATCTGGTTCAAGTTGGGTATCACTAGGAGGTCTGGATTGTTGTCTTATAGACTCAATTTGGTTCGAATAAAATGTCTAGACGACTCAGGCAGATCTACTCTGTATGATGGAGCAGTTCTATAACTGGTACTAGACATACTTCTGGAAAGAGATCTTGGTGCTCTCTTAAAGGTAAGGAAAACGTTTCCTCCTTGTGTGCGGATAACCTCATCTAAGGTTTCTTTGAATTAGTGGCCTAAATTTGAAACGACTTGGTTAATCTGCCATCTTTGGAAACTTGATTTCTATCCAAGGTATCATTTTGGGTATTGCTACCTAACTACTGTAAAGGTTTGTGTCTATGAGGACTGGGTGTCCTGCTGGACTTTGTTTCCTAATGTAAGGATTCAAAGTGGTTAAAACCTTAAGGTAAATTCTGAAATTACCGCATAAGGTGGTGATCTGGAAGATATTCATAACCATTGGACAACACTGAGTTCTAAAACTTTAGATAAGTTTGCATCGAGAGAGTGCTATACTTAAATTTGGATAAATATCAAAATATATTGGACCATGCGAGACCTGGTTTCTCTGACTCCCACAAGTGATGCTTTCCAATCATGCATCTTCCATCTCTTAGTGTACCTTTGGAGATTGGTATTCGACCTAAAAGTGTCAAGGGCTTGAAAGCAATCTGAGCGAGTCCTATATGGACATACTTGTATTTACGTATAAAAGGATATAAATCACGGAAATGAAGAAGATATATTATCTCATCATTATCTTTGGATGCATAGCATGTTCAAATGTTTTGATTATTTTCTTCTTGGAAAAGTCAAAAGTTCCTATCTTATAGATAGTGTCGGTTTGACCTTAGGGATAGTCCACTTATCAAGGGCTTCCTTAATATCTTGGTAAGCAACAAGTTCTCGGGCTTCGATGTAGAATCTCTTGTATAGAATCTTGTATTTGCCATGAGGCTACTTCTTCCGTAGGTTCAATACTCATGTTTGGACAAGCGTGACCATATATGACTAATTAACATAAAATAAAACTAACTATAATTAATATTAAACTTGGCTCGATACCAATAATGGTGCTTGACACGAGGGCAAAGCTAACGTCGTCATCAACGACTTACGTGATCAAATGACCTAACCGCAATCACTTTGTTAATGGTGCGACACTCTGCGACTTGGGTGACGTCCCACTAACTCGGCTCTATACTACCCATCATTAAGCACTAACCTAGGAATAACATTTATTATAGTTTTATTTTATTTTATTTTAATTATGCGTATATGGTCTCATGATTTCTTGTCTTTGTAGAGGGAAGCGAATGGCCGTAGCCATGAGAAAATCTGTTCGTTGAGTCGTGCGCGGACTAGTGTAATGTTTTGATTACGGGTTTCTAATTCTTGGAGAGCCCAAGCATCGAGAGCCAAATGGATAAATAATATTCAATATTATTTTTCTTATTAGATAATAATCTAAAATCTCATTTAATATAGGCAGAGAATATCTGAGACATGCATTAAATAAATGAAGAAAAGAAATACTTACAACCAATACTTACTTCAATACTGAAACTTTTATTATAATACTTCACAAAGTATGAGAAGAGTACACGAAAAAGAGAGAGAGAGAGAGAGCGAGAAACTAAAAATATTAATGCATGCCTACAACAAGGGTGTGGCATCCCTTAAATAGAAAAATAAAAATAAAGGGATAAGATTAAGTGAGACAAGTGGCGTATCCTGAATGGTGGTGGAGTCGAGCATCTTATCTCCTTGGATTCCCTTATCTAGAATAGTGTCGGTAGATGGACAGTTGGAGGATAAGGCAGATGAAGGAATCTGCTTTTGGCCGAAAGCTCTTTTGGCATTTTGTTAAGCTATAAAATTGCTTTGTCATAGCATTATACTGGAAAGTGATGCTGAAGAAATGGGAGACAAAGAGGCAAATTATTCCTCTTTTCCTTTTCCTTTTTTGTCTTTTTCTTAACTCATCTTGTCGGCAATCATGCTTGTGAGAGAGTCCCAGAAGTCACCAAAATTGGGATCGGCTTCAGCTTCGGCTGGATCTTGTGATTCACCGGCTAAAACAGTGAATTCATTTTCATCCTCATATGGATCAGTATGAGCTTCATCCTCTGGATCGCCATGGCTGGTACCAGATTTCATACTGGTATCATCTTTGGAAAATGACTGGAGAAATTGTTCTTTCATATAGTCCATGCTTTTGATGACTAATTCTTGTTCGGAAAGTGTTGGATATTTTTGCCTTAATTCATTCTGAATTTGGACAAAAGGATTCTGGACTGGTGCAGCTGCGATTAGCTTAGGAGTAGCATCCAGCAGGCCTAAGTATGACCTTTAATTTTCTGGAGCAATTCTTGATGGGGTTTTGGATCATCCATCTTATTCCACCACTTATAAAAGAAAACTCTTTTTAAACGGGAAATTTTGTTCTGGAAATCGCATTGAAAATCCCACTTCCAAATCCATGGAATTCCAAAGCGAATTATAAAATGAACTGTAGATTTGGACATAGATATGTCCTTATATCTTGGAAGGTGGCTGTATGCAATCTGCCATTCTTTGAAAGCATTGTGGACATCTTCTGGAAAAGCATCAATTTGAATACCAAACTTATCCCACCAAACGAGAAACCAGTGTGGGAGATCGTTTTATAAAAGTTCTGGAAGGACACGAATAAACCAAGAATGGTTCCGAGGAGGATTCATATAAAAGTTCTGGAAGTTGAATAGAAAACAAAATTGAACAAAAATGCAAGTTGCATAAAACTAAAAATGGAAGTTCATTCAAGAAACCACTATACCTTAATGATCTATTTGGCAATTAAATAAAAAAGGATGTTGAATAGAAAAGGAAATTGAATAAAAATGGAAGTTGAATAAAAATATAAATGGAAGTCGCATATAATAATAAATGGAAGTTCATTCAAGAAACCACTATACCTTAACGATCTATTTGAAAATTAAATAAAAAATGAAGTTGAATAGAAAAGGAAATTAAATAAAAATGGAAGTTGAATACAAATAAAAATGGAAGTTGCATAAAATTAAAAATGAAAGTTAATTCAAGAAACCATTATACCTTAACGATCTATTTGGAAATTCAATAAAAATGGAACTTGAACGGAAAAGGACATTGAATAACTATGGAAGTTGAATAAAAATAAAAATGGAAGTCGCATAAAATTAAAAATTGAAGTTCATTCAAGAGACCACTATACGTTAACGATCTATTTGGAAATTAAATAAATAAGGAAATTGACTACAAAAGGAAATTGAATAAAAATGAAAGTTTCATAAAATTAAAATTTAAAGTTCCTTCAAAAACCACTATATCTTAACGATCTATTTGGAAATTAAATAAAAAAGGAAGTTGAATAGAAAAAGAAATTTAATAAAAATGGAAGTTGAATAAAAATAAAAGGGGAAATTCAATAAAATTAAAAATAAAAGTTCATTCAAGAAACCACTATACCTTAATGAATTATTTGGAAATTAAATAAAAAAAGGAAGTTGAATAGAAAAGGAAATTGAATAAAATCGGAAGTTGAACAAAAATAAAATTTGAAGTTGCATAAAATTAAAATGGAAGTTCATTCAAGAAACCACTATACCTTAACAATCTATTTGGAAATTAAATAAAAAAGAAAGTTCAATAGAAAAATAAATTGAATAAAAATGGAAGTGGAGTAAAAATAAAATGGAAATTGCATAAAATTAAAAAAGGAAGTTCATTCAGGAAACCACTATACCTTAAAGATCTATTTGGAAATTAAATAAAAAAGGAAGTTGAATAAAAAAGGAAATTGGATAAAAACAAAAATGGAAGTTGCATAAAATTAAAAATTGAAGTTCATTCAAGAAATCCACTATACCTTAACGATCTATTTTGAAATTAAATAAAAAACAAAGTTGAATAGAAATGGAAATTGAATAGAAATGGAAGTTGAGTAAAAATAAAAATGAAAGCTGCCTAAAGTTAACAATGGAAGTTAATTCAAGAAACCACTATACGTTAACGATCTATTTGGAAATTAAATAAAAAAGGAAGTTGAATAGAAAATAGAATTGAATAAAAATGGAAGTTGAGTAAAAATAAAAATGGAAGTTGCCTAAAGTTAACAATGGAAATTAATTCAAGAAACCACTATACGTTAACGATCTATTTGGAAATTAAATAAAAAATGAAGTTGAATAGAAAATAGAATTGAATAAAAATGGAAGTTGAGTAAAAATAAAAATAGAAGTTCAATCGAGAAACCACTATACCTTAACTTTCTACTTGGAAATTAAATAAAAAAAGAAGTAGAATAAAAATGGAAGTTGCATAAAATTAACAATGGAAGTTCATTCAAGAAACCACTATACCTTAATGATCTATTTGGAAATTAAATAAAAAAGGAAGTTGAATAGAAAATAAAATTGAATAAAAATGCAAGTTGCCTAAAATTAACAATGGAAGTTAAATCAAGAAACCATTATACCTTAGCGATCTATTTGGAAAGTAAATAAAAAAATGAAGTTGAATAGAATAGGAAATTGAATAAAAATGGAAGTTCATTTAAGAAATCACTATACCTTAACGATCTATTTGTAAATTAAAAAAAAAAAAAAAAAGAAGAGGAAGTTGAATAAAAAAGAAAATTGAATAAAATTGGAAGTTGAAATTAAATAAAAGTCGAAGTTGCATAAAATTAAAAATGAAAGTTAATTCAAGAAACCACTATACCTTAACGACCTATTTGGAAATTAAATAAAAAAGTAAATTGAATAGAATAGGAATTTGAATAAAAATAAAAATGGAAGTTGCATAAAATTAACAATTGAAGTTCATTGAAAAAGCCACTATACCTTAACGATCTATTTGGAAATTCAATAGAAAATCAAGTTGAATAGAAAAAAGGAAATTGAATAAAAATGAAAGCTAAATAAAAATTATAATGGAAGTTACATAAAATTAAAAATGGAAGTTCATTCAAGATCACACTAAACCTTAACGATCTATTTGGAAATTAAATAAAAAAAGAAGTTGAATAGAAAAAGAAACTGAATAAAAATTGAAGTCAAATAAAAATAAAAATGCAACTTGCATAAAATTAACAATGGAAGTTCATTCAAGAAACCACTATACCTTAACGATCTATTTGGAAATTAAATAAAAAAGGAAGGTGAATAGAAAAGGATGTCATTCAAGAAACCATTATACCTTAACGATCTATTTGGAAATTAAATAAAAAAGGAAATTGAATAGAAAAGGAAATTGAATAAAAATAAAAATCAAAGTTGCATAAAATTAAAGTGGAAGTTCATTCAATAAACCACTATACGTTAACAATCTATTTGGAAATTAAATAAAAAAGAAAGTTGAATAGAAAAGGAAATTGGATAAAACTAGAAGTTGAATAAAAATAAAAATGGAAGTTGCGTAAAATTTACAATGGAAGTTCTTTCAAGAAACCATTATACCTTAACGATCTATTTGGTAAAAAAATAAAAAAGAAAGTTGAATAGAAAAGTAACTTGAATAAAAATGGAAGTTGAATAAAAATAAAAATGGAAGTTGCATAAAATTAAAAATGGAAGTGTTTTCAAAAAACCACTATACCTTAACGATCTATTATGAAATTAAATAAAAAAAGAAATTGACTACAAAAGGACATTGAATCAAAATGGAAGTTGAATAAAAATAAAAATGGAAGTTGCATAAAATTAAAAACGGAAGTTCATTCAAAAAATCACTATACCTTAACGATCTATTTGGAAATTAAATAAAAAAGGAAGTTGAATAGAAAAAGAAATTGAATAAAAACAAAAATGGAAGTTGCATAAAATTAAAAATGGAAGTTCATTCAAGAAACCACTATACCTTAATGATTTATTTGGAAATTAAATAAAAAAGGAAGTTGAATAGAAAAGTTAATTGAATAAAAATGGAAGTTGAATAGAAAGGAAAATTGAATAAAAATGGAAGTTGCCTAAAATTAACAATGGAAGTTAATTCTAGAAACCACTATACCTTAGCGATCTATTTGGAAAGTAAATTAAAAAATGAAGTTGAATAGAATAGGAAATTGAATAAAAATGGAAGTTCATTCAAGAAACCACTATACCTTAACGATCTATTTGGCAATTAAATAAAAAATGAAGTTGAATAGAAAAGGAAATTGCATAAAAATAGAAGTTGAATAAAAATAAAAATGGAAGTTGCATAAAATTAAAAACGGAAGTTCAATCAAGAAACCACTATACCTTAACGATCTATTTGAAAATTAAATAAAAAAAAAAGGAAGTTGAATAGAAAAGGAAATTAAATAAAAATGAAAGTTGCATAAAATTAAAAATTGAAGTTCATTCAAAAAAATCACTATTTTTATTTCACTTTCATTTTTATTCACTTTCCTTTTCTATTCAACATCATTTTTTATTTAATTTCCAAGTGGATCGTTAAGATCTATTTGGAAATTAAATAAAAAATGACATTGAATAGAAAAAGAAATTGAATAAAAACAAAAATGAAAGTTGCATAAAATTAAAAATGGGAATTCATTCAAAAAACCACTATACCCTAAACATCTATTTGGAAATTAAATAAAAATGAAAGTTGAATAAAAATGGAAGTTGAGTAAAAATAAAAATGGAAGTTGCCTAAAATTAAAAATGGAAGTTCTTTCAAAAACCACTATACCTTAACGATCTACTTGGAAATTAAATAAAAAAAGAAGTTGAATAGAAAAGTAAATTAAAAATGGAAGTTCATTCAAGAAACCACTATACCTTGATGATTTATATGGAAATTAAATAAAAAAAGAAAGTTGAATAGAAATGGAAATTGAATAAAAATCATAGTTGCATCAAATTAACAATGGAAGTTGATTCAAGAAACCACTATACTTTAACAATTTATTTGGAAATTAAGTAAAAAATGGAGTCGAATAAAAAAGAAAGTTGAATAAAATAAAAATGGAACTTGAATAGAAAATGGAAGTTCATTCAAGAAACTACTATACCTTAACGATTTACTTGGAAATTAAATAAAAAGGAAGTTGAATAGAAAAGGAAATTAAATAAAAATGCAAGTTGAATAAAAATAAAAATGGATGTTGCATATAATTAAAAATGGAAGTTCATTCAAGAAACCACTATACCTTAACGGTCTATTTGGAAATTAAATAAAAAAGGAAGTTGAATACAAAAGGAAATTGAATAAAACTAGAAGTTGAATAAAAATAAAAATGGAAGTTGCATAAAATTAACAATGTAAGTTCTTTCAAGAAACCATAATACCATAATAATTTATTTGGAAATTAAATAGAAAAGAAAGTTGAATAGAAAAGGAAATTGAATAAAAATGGAAGTTGAATAAAAATAAAAATGAAAATTGTATCAAATTAAAAATGGAAGTTCATTCAAGAAACCACTATACCTTAAAGATCTATTTGGAAATTAAATAAAAATGGAAGTTAATTTTATGTAACTTCCATTATAATTAACAATGTAAGTTCATTCAAGAAACCACTATACCTTAACAATCTATTTGGAAATTAAATAAAAAAGAAAATTGAATAAAAAAGGATGTTAAATAAAAATAAAAATAAAAATGGAAGTTGAATAGAAAATAGAATTAAAGAAAAAAGGAAGTTGAATAGAAATGGAAATTGAATAAAAATGAAGTTGAATAAAAGTAAAAATGCAAATTGCAAAAAATTAACAATAAAAGTGGAAGTTGAAGAAAAATAAAAATGGAAGTTCATTCAAGAAACCACTATACCATAACTATCTATTTGGAAATTAAATAAAAAAGGAAGTTGAATAGATAAGGAAATTAAATAAAAATGGAAGTTGAACAAAAATAAAAATGGAACTTGAATAAAAATAAAAATGGAAGTTGTATAAAATTAAAAATGGAAGTTCATTCAAGAAACCACTATATATTAACGATCTATTTGCAAATTAAAAAAAAAAAACGAAAGTTGAATAGAATAGGAAATTGAATAAAAAAGAAAGTTGAATAAAAATAAAAAGGGAAGTTGCATAAGATAAAAAATCGAAGTTCATTCAAGAAACTACTATACTTTAACAATCTATTTGGAAATTAAATAAAAAAGGAAGTTGAATAAAAATAAAAATGGAAGTTGCATAAAATTAAAAATGGAAGTTACATAAAAATAAAAATGGAAGTTGCATAAAATAATAATGGAAGTTCATTCAAGAAACCACTATACCTTACCGATTTATTTGGAAATTAAATAAAAAAGGAAGTTGAATAAAAATGGAAGTTGTATAAAATTAACAATGGAAGTTCATTTAAGAAACCATTATACTTTAACGATCTATTTGGAAATTAAATAAAAAGAAAGTCGAATAGAATAGGAAATTGAATAAAAATTGAAGTTAAATAAAATTAAAAATGGATGTTTCATAAAATTAAAAATGGAAGTTCATTCGAGAAACCACTATACCTTAACGATCTATTTGGAAATTAAATAAAAAAGGAAATTGAATACAAATGGAAGTTGAATAAAAATAAAAATGAAAGTTCATTCCAGAAATCACTATACCTTAACAATTTATTTGGAAATTGAATAGAAAAAGAAATAGAATTAAAAATGGAAGTTGAATAAAAATAAAAATGAAAGTTGCATAAAATTAACAATGGAAGTTCATTCATAAAACCACTATACCTTAACGATCTATTTGGAAATTAAATAAAAAAGGAAGTTGAATAAAAATGGAAATTTAATAAAAAAGGAAGTTGAATAAAAATAAAAATGGAAGTTGCCTAAAGTTAACAATGGAAGTTAATTCAAGAAACCACTATACCTTAACGATCTATTTGGAAATTAAATAAAAAAAGGAAGTTGAATAGAAAAAAAAAATTCAATAAAAATGGAAGTTGCATAAAATTAAAAATAGAAGTTAATTCAAGAAACCATTATACCTTAGCGATCTATTTGGAAAGTAAATAAAAAAATGAAGTTGAATAGAATAGGAAATTGAATAAAAATGGAAGTTCATTCAAGAAACCACTATACCTTTACGATTTATTTGTAAATTAAAGAAAACAGGAAGCTGAATAGGAAAGGAAATTTAATAAAAAAGGAAGTTGAATAAAAATAAAAATGGAAGTTGTATAAAATTAAAAATAGATCATTAATGTCACGCCTCAAAAATAATCCCACATAACTATCACATCAACCCACTTCAAGATGAGACATTAACCAAATCCATTTACATGGTTCCAATATTTACCAAAGTATTCCCACATGCCATTATACATTTATTTACAACTAGTGCATGAACCGATAACATGTAAAAGAAATTATTAAATCACAACAAATAAGGCCCTCAAGGGCTTACAAGTTCCGAGGCAATAGCCCGGTTACACATAATGGTCTCTCGGACCCAAACACATTAGCCCTTGGCTTACAACAAATATCACAACAAAATAAGAGTCGAAGTACTCTTCTTCAAAATATCTCCACGCCCTTAGCTTTGGAGGGGTCACTACATCTTTACCTGCACCAATTCCCATAGGGGTGAGCATAAAGCCCAGTAGAGATTCCTCACAAAGTATATACAGTTATGCCAACCCATCAACGTTAAAAGAAATGCATATGCAATGCCATGCAAGTGCCAATGATGAAAGAGAATTTTATTTCCATGCACGATTTCAAAATCATCATGTTCTCAATAATATTCAATACACCATTTTGAAAATGACCATGTTCTCAATAATATTATGCAATCTCGTCAATTTCAAACTTTCAATATTTAAATCAATAGGGGTGGTAAATACGACCTTTGGTAATTCCTAGGCGGTGCACGCAAGTAGGCTCAATAAGTACTACCAAACGTCATTTTTACCAATGCTAACTGAAGGCTCGACACCTATCCGCGGGTTTTGGGTCTTTCACCACGGACACTCGAGCCAACTTATTAAAATTCATCTACACCCCCTATCCGGACTTACCAACGTATTTACCCCATACACATTTACATAGTTCTCATTACAATGATCTTTCTCAAAATGAATTCTTTTCCAACTCATGTCATGATGTGCAATAATGACATTAAAACAATTGAGAATATGATGCAATAACTACTAAAACAAAGCATTCCTTTATATTCAAAAACATGCCTACAACAATATTCAACATCACAGTTTCATTTCCTCCTTACCATGTTCCTCCACAAGATACCCATACGTCTCCAACGCATGATTACAATTTCTCATCTTACACAATAGCCATGTGTCTTCGACACACCACAACAATTTCTTAACATTAATTCATCATGACCAAACTTTCAATATGGCTAACATGCCATCATTCATTTCTCTTTTCCGTTACATTATGATTAAGCATTTTCACATCACTTATGGCACTCAACAACTTGCCATCTACCACTTTACACCAATATACAATTATCAATGAGTTTTAAAGGAGGACTTAGTCTCCAACACATAGATGTATCGTGACTTTGCTATCTTCTTAAACATTTGGTGAGACTTAGTCTCATACATGCTCTTGATACAAGAAAATATATAATTTCAAAGGCACATTCATTATTTTTCAAAAGCCCCAATTTCTAGGGTTTTCATTGAAAGCAAAAACTTCACCATTTTCTAAAAGAAACTTCATCATAATCATTCATCATGAGTTTAATAGAGAGAAACCCTCAAGAAGTAGTAAAAGTTAGAGATTTTAAACCCATATTCAAGATTCTCAATATTTTGAACCAAAATCTACAATCTAGCACAAAACTTCAAGAACATTTTTAAATCAACACCAAAATAGCAAACTATATATATAACTCAAGAAATTCCTACTTAAAGCTTGATGAAGAAAGATGAGTTGAAACCCAGCCTCAAAGATGAGCAAAACTTTGGATCTCCAACACACAAGTGAAGCCCTAGCTTTGGATTTTCAAGATTGAGAGAAAGATGATGAAGATTTTTACCCACAAATTTGCAAAATCAAAATGTATAGATGTTTTAGGAGGTTCTCTAGAGAGAAGGGGGAGAAATATATGTTTTAGAGTGAGAGGGAGATGAGTATAATGAGAGATATATTTGGATCAAAATGATACAAAAAACAGAGTTTCGGACTGCCCAGTTGGTCGCTCATGCGGCCATTTTCTCGATCGTCTTGGCTCTTAGGCGATAGCCAATTTGGTGTCAAGCTTGGGCGCTCGTGCGGCACTCCCACTTCGTCTTGGTACAATACCGCACGGCGTCTTGACCTAGGGCTCCGCTTGCGTCTGGCCCAACAGCCCAAAGTTTCAACTTCGTCCCCGGCACCCCGAACTCACCCGTGCACCGTCCGGAACAAACAAAATTTAACACTGAACAAAAGGACACTAGAACTCCAATCTAGGGAACCATCCTAGACATCTCAAACCCAACGAAGGCACATGGAGAACAAAGCGAAGAAAGAAAGAGAAAGAAAGGAAAAGAACCAGGCCGTCACAGTTAAGATATAGTGGTTTTTTGAATGAACTTCCGTTTTTAATTTTATGCAACTTCCATTTTTATTTTTATTCAACTTCCATATTTATTTTTATTCAACTTCTATTTTTTATCCAATTTCCTTTTTATTCAACATCCATTTTTGTTCAACTTTCATTTTTATTTTTATTCAATTTCCTTTTCTATTCAACTTCCTTTTTTATTTAACTTCCAAATAGATCATTAAGATACAGTGTTTTCTTGAATGAAATTCCATTTTTAATTTTATTCAACTTCATTTTTATTTTTATTCAACTTCCGTTTTTATTCAATTTCCCTTTTCTGTTCAACTTCCTTTTTTATTTAATTTCCAAATAGATCGTTAAGGTGTAGTGGTTTCTTGACTGAACTTTCATTTTTAATTTGATCCAATTTTCATTTTTATTTTTATTCAACTTGCATTTTTATCTAATTTCCTTTTCTATTCAATTTCCTTTTTTATTTAATTTCCAAATAGATCGTTAAGTTATAGTGGTTTCTTCAATTAAAACTTTTATTCAATTTACTTTTCTATTCAACTTCTTTTTTTTTTCTTTTTAATTTACAAATAGATCATTAAGGTATTATGGTTTCTTGAATGACCTTCCATTGTTAATTTTATGCAACTTTAATTTTTAATTTTATTTAACTTCCATTTTTATTCAATTTCCCTTTTCTATTCAACTTCCTTTTTTATTTAATTTCCAAATAGATCGTTAAGGTATAGTGGTTTTTCAATGAACTTCCAATTTTTAATTTTATGCAACTTCCATTTTTATTTTTGTTCGACTTCCTTTTTTATTTAATTTTGAAATAGATCATTGAGCTATAGCGGTTTGTTGAATGAGCTTCCATTTTTAATTTTATACAACTTTTATTTTTATTTAATTTCCAAATTGATCGTTAGCGTATAGTGGTTTCTTGAATGAACTTCCAATTTTTAATTTTTTTCAACTTCCATTTTTATTCAATTTCCATTTCTATTCAACTTCTTTTTTTATTTAATTTTCAAATAATTCGTTAAGGTATAGTAGTTTATTGAATGAACTTCCATTGTTAATTTCATGTAACTTCTATTTTTATTTTTATTCAACTTCAATTTTGATTCAATTTTGTTTTCTATTCGTGTTCATTTTTTATTTAATTTCAAAATAGATCGTTAACATACAGTGGTTTCCTCCATGACCTTCCATTTTTATTCAATCCTATTTTCTATTTAACTTCCTTTTTTATTTAACTTCCAAATAGATCGTTAAGATATAGTGTTTTCTTGAATGAACTTCCATTTTTAATTTTATTCAACTTCCATTTTTATTCAATTTCCTTTTCTATTCGACTTCATTTTTTATTTAGTTTCCAAATAGATTGTTAAGGTATAGTAGTTTTTGAATTAACTTCCATTGTTAATTTTAGGCAACTTCCATTTTATTTTTCTTGAATGAACTTACATTGTTAATTTTATGCAACTTTCATTTTTATTGTTGTTCAACTTCAATTTTTATTTAATTTCCTTTTCTATTCAACTTCCATTTTTATTTAATTTCCGAATAGATCGCTAGAGTATAGTGGTTTATTGAATGAACTTCCATTGTTAATTTTATGTAACTTTCATTTTTTTTTTTATTCAACTTCCATTTTTATTCAATTTCTTTTCTATTCAGCTTCCATTTTATTTAATTTCCAAATTGATCGTTAGCTATAGTGGTTTCTTGAATGAACTTCCATTGTTAATTTTATGCAACTTCCTTTTTTACTTTTATTCAACTTCCATAGTTATTCAGTTTCCTGTTCTGTTCAACTTCCTTTTTTATTTAATTTCCAAATAGATTGTAAAGGTATAGTGGTTTCTTGAATGAACTTCCATTTTTAATTTTATGCAACTTTCATTTTTATTTTTATTCAACTTCAACTTTTATTCAATTTACTTTTCTATTCAACTTCTTTTTTTTTTTTTTTAAATTTCTAAATAGATCGTTAAGAAATTAAATAAAAAAGAAAGTTGAATAGAACATGAAATTGAATAACAATGGAAGTTGAATAAAAATAAAAATGAAGTTGAATAGAAAAGGAGATTGAATAAAAATGGGAGTTGTATAAAATTAAAAGTGGATGTTCATTCAAGAAACCAATATACGTTAACGATCAATTTGGAAATTAAATAAAAAAGAAAGATAGATAGAAAAACAAATTGAATAAAAACTGAAGTTGAAAAAAAATAAAAATAGAAGTTGCATAAAATTAACAATGTAAGTTCATTTAAGAAACCACTAGACCTTAACGATCTATTTGGAAATTAAATAAAAAATGAAGTTGAATAGAAAAGGAAATTGAATAAAAATGGAAGTTCATTCAAGAAACCACTATACCTTAATGAATTATTTGGAAATTAAATAGAAAAGGAAATTGAATAGAAATGGAAGTTGAATAAAAATAAAAATGGAAGTTGCCTAAAGTTAACAATGGAAGTTTATTCAAGAAACCGCTATACCTTAACGATCTATTTGGAAATTAAATAAAAAAAAGAAGTTGAATAGAAAAAAAAAATTCAATAAAAATAGAAGTTGCATAAAATTAAAAATGGTAGTTAATTCAAGAAACCACTATACCTTAACGATTTATTTGTAAATTAAAAAAAAGAGGAGGTTGAATAGAAAAAGAAATATAATAAAAAAGGAAGTGGAATAAAAATAAAAATGAAAGTTGCATAAAATTCACTATACCTTAACGATTTATTTGTAAATTAAAAAAAAAAAGAAGAGGAAGTTGAATAAAAAAAGAAGTTGAATAAAAAAGTAAATTGAATAAAAGTTGAAGTTGAATAAAAATAAAAATAGAAGTTGCATAAAATTAACAATGGAAGTTCATTCAAAAAACCACTATACCCTAACGATTTGTTTGGAAATTAAGTAAAAAATGAGGAAGTTGAATAGAAAAGGAAATTAAATAAAAATGGAAGTTGTATGAAATTAAAAATGAAAGTTCATTCAAAAAATCACTGTACCTTAACAATCTATTTGGAAATTAAATAAAAATGAAATTGAATAGAAAAGGAAATTGAATAAAAATGGAAGTTGAATAAAAATAAAAATGGATGTCGCATAAAATTAAAAATGGAGGTTCATTCAAGAAACCACTATACCTTAACGATCTATTTGGAAATTAAATAAAAAAGGAAGTTGAATAAAATAAAAATGGAAGTTGCCTAAAATTAACAATGAAAGTTAATTTAAAAAACCACTATACCTTAACAATCTATTTGGAAATTAAATAAAAAAAAAGAAGTTGAATAGAGAAGGAAATTGAATAAAAATAGAAGTTGAATAAAATTATAAATGGAAGTTGCATATAATTAAAAATTGAAGTTTATTCAAAAAACCACTCTACCTTAACGATCTATTTGGAAATTAAATAGAAAAAGAAGTTGAATAAAAATGGAAGTTGAATTAAAATGAAAATGGAAGTTTATTCGAGAAACCACTATACCTTAACTTTCTATTTGGAAATTAAATAAAAAAGGAAGTTGAATAAAAATGGAAGTTGCATAAAATTAACAATGGAAGTTCATTCAAGAAACCACTATACCTTGAGATTCCTTGGAACGAATCTCAAGAGTACGGGTAACATGGGGGTGCATTCCCCAAGCCAGCATAGGCATAATGTGCTGGATAGTGGCTTTGCTGTAGTTGATAGGACTAGCTGTGCGATTTGGCTCAGCAAGAGTATGCTTGAAATCCACAGAGGCAGTATCAACAAGGATCTGCTCATAAATGTATCTGTATTGATCATAGTGAGGCAAAGAATGTTGAGTTGTCAAATACCTCATTTTAATTTCCCATGGATCTTTCATCCACTGGATATTTGTATTTTCAATGTAGAGGACTGTCTCCTATGTAATGAAATTCTGGACATAAGGTACTGGAGGAGCAAGGAGGACATCTTTAGCCGTTTGGCTAGATTCCCCTTTTTTACTGGAATAGGCATTAAGCCCTGGAAATTCTGTATTGTAAGGGTTTGAGCCCCTGCCACGTCCCCGTCTGCCCTCTATTTTGCATTATTGGGACCCTTCAAATATTCGCGGGTTAGAAATCTGGAAAAGAATTCGTTTCTCCTTTGATATATTCAATATCAAAATCAAATACTGAAAGTTGGCCCTGCCATGCGGCAAAAATTTGTTTTTGAGCCAGATTTTGTACATCTTTTTTGAAAATTTGTTTGGGCTTGAGAACAATCAACTCTTATTAAAAAATGTTGATTTAATAAATCATCCTGGAATTTAAGAACACATTTAATAATTGCTAAACATTCTTGTTTTATGGTTGGATAATTTTTAGCAGCTTGGTGCCAAATACCAGAAGTAAATCTTAAGAGTTCTTCTTTTTTACTGTTAGGATTAAATTGTTTAAGTATGCCACCATAACCAAGGTTGGAGGCATCAGTTTCAACAATTTTCTTCCATTCTGGATTTGGTAAGGAAAGACAGGGTAGAGTTTTGACTCTAGCTTTAATTTTCTGAACAGCTTCTGTATGTTCTGGACCCCATGGCGGAGGATTTTTCCTAAGCCTGGAATAAAGGATTGCTGCATCGGTAGCAAGATTAGGATAGTAATCATGAATATAATTCAAGCTACCTAAAAATCTCTGTAATTGTGTTTTATCTTTAATTTCATCTGGAAATTTAGATGCAAATTCCATGCTTCTATTGATAGGGATAATGGTACCATTATGAATATTATGGCCCAAAAATCTAATTGTTGCCTGAAAAAGTTGCATTTTTGGTGCAGAAATAACTAATCCATATCTAATGATAACATGCTTAAAAATATTAAGATGTTTCATATGCTGGTCAATTGATGAGGAGAAAATTAAAACATCATCAATATAACAAAAGGAGAATTCTGTATACGGATTGAAAATATCATTCATAATATCTTTGGAATTCAGATGGTGCATTTTTTAATCCAAATGGCATAACATTCCATTCAAAATGCCCAAAAGGTACTGTAAAAGCAGTTTTATATCTATCTTGTTCAGCAATTTGGACTTGCCAATATCCTGATTTCATGTCAAATTTAGAAAATATGATTTGCATCACAGAGACGATCTAAAAGATCTTTTTATTTGGGCTGGATACCTTATCCATTGTAAGGCTTCATTAAGAGGTTTATAGTTTATGACTAATCTTGGCACACCTCTTTCTATCTCTGCATTTTATTCACATAAAAGGCGGTACAACTCAAGGAGATCTACTAGGCGAATAAGCTTTTACGAGAAGAGTATAAATTACAGTTTTACACAATTCTAAATACTCTTTTTTCATTTGACTTGGTCGAGCGTGAGTAGGGATTTTCCGCTCATCATAGCCGGGTTCATAAGGCAAAGAAACAATATGTTTCTTCCTATCCCAAAAAGCATTTGGAATGTCACTACAAATTTCATCTTTGAATTCTTGTTTAAGAGATTTAATTTTTCTCTTTGGAAAGAAGACTGTTGAAGTCTTTGTTCTGTAGTAAGAAAACTAATTTCTTTTTGTAAGAAATTAATTTGTTTTTCTTCAAAATTAACTAGATCTTTAATCTGATCTAACTCCTTCGTATAAGGTTCTGTTATAAACTCAAAAATAATCTTTTGATTATTTAGGGTTGTGTGGATGCCAATTGAGTCTATTTTAGTAATTTGCATTAATAAACACAGAAAAGGTGTTCCAAGAATTATGGCTTGAGACATGTTCTTAATAAGAACAAAAGAAGTAGGAAGACATAATTCTTGATTGCAATTAAAACTTCTGGAAGTTTATCTTTGGATATACAATGAGTTACCACTTGCACTTGTAAGTGATTGAGTTGTTTTATGAAAGTACTTAGTAGGAATTAATCCTTCCTGAATACAATTCATATCAGCACCACTATCAACAAGAGCAATGGCATCTTTTATGATAAAATCGGGTTTTATCATAAAGGTAATTCTGATATACCATTTTTGAAAGGTTACTGTATTCATGAGCATGAGATAATCAAGGTCCTTAGAATGCAGGTGGCCTTGGAAGTGGATTCATTAATAATGAGCCCTTGTTCTTTATTTTGTAATTGCCTATTAATCTTCTTTATTTCAGAATTAATAGCAATATTAGAAGTTTGTAAATGTCTAATTTCAATTTTTAAAGCATTAACTTCCATTTTTAAATCCTGGATTGTTATGAGTTTTTCTTCAGAAGTATTTTTAACTCTATTATAAACTTCTTTCATACTGTAATGTTTTGGAGGTAAAATTTCTTCTTTTTTATGCTGTTGGTAACATAATTCAAGAAATTTTAACTTCATTTCTGGATCTATGATTTGTTCAGCAATATTCAACATATGCTGTTGATCATCTGTAAGGACATTAATACTAGGACCACTAACATCAAGTCCATTCATCTCAACTATTGCTTTCCAATAGTTAGCTTCCTCAGTAATTTGATTTATTTGTGGTTTACAGGCACAAATTTATGGAGAGGATTCAGTGTCAGTACTAGAGGATGATGAATACATGGCTGCAATACCATCATCTGAAGTAGTATCTGAATCAGAATCTTCAGAAATAATTTGGAGAATTTGTTGCTAGACTTCATCGTCTAAAGCTAATTCATTTAATTTCTGTTGTATTTTAGCTTTACAACGATTAGCATAGTGACCTATCTGGCCACATTTGTAACATTTAACTGTAGTCTTGTCCTTCTGGGGATAAGGTTTCTTCTGTTTCCCTTTGGCTTTAGAAGGATGAGTTCTTTGGATGGTTGTTTATAATATTTCTTTTTCTGTATTTTTGGAATAATCTTTTGGAGATTTTCCATACTTATGCTTTTTATGTTTATGTTTGGATGGATACTGAAGTTTAGTATCATAGGCAAACTGTTCACAAAATTCACCTAATTCATTATGACTTTGTTTTTTTATTTGATTCTATAATTTTAGATCATTGCATAGGGCAAGACCTTCTTCTATAACAATTCTTATGAGTTGTCCATAAGTGTAGTCTGAATAAGGAATAGACATTTTACTATGCCTATCCCTTAATTTTTTCCTGATTCTTTCAGCAAAGAGGGTAGGAAGACCATCAATGAACTTGGCTTTCCAATGTTCACTATTGGCGTCAGATCGTCTTACTACTCTCATCATGAACACATCTTTATACCATCTAAAATGAGATAAAGATGGACATCTTAAATTCTGTAAAAGTTCTCTACTCCTATCTTCTAAACCATCAGGAGAGGCTCCTACAAAATGGTGTAGAATGGTATTGATAAGAGTATAAACAGCGTCCTGTTCTGATTGAACAGTTCCTATTAAGGGATCTGTAATTCTTTTAAATGCTGTAAGAATTTCTGTTTGTTGAGTATCTGTAATAATATTATCCCACCATCCTTTAAGGATGCCGGTGAAACCATTAACTAAGAATTGAGCGATCTCATGGTCATCATTCTCATTCTGTTTGCAAATTGTTGAATACATGATCATTTGATGTAATAACTCAAATATCTGATATTCTGAAAGGCCATCTATGTTCCATTCATAGATAGTTTTTCCATGATAGGATTTTTGTGTCTGTAAAAAATCTTCTTCATAGAGAATATCCATAGGAGTGTTGCGAGGATAAAAATGTCATGTTGGAGCAGTCCTATGATTATTTCTTGAAGATTCTCCATAATGAACTTTATTTATGGAGGTTGGGTTATTCTGGAAAACATTTTCAATTTCTGAAATTTGTGAAATTGTTAAATTTTCTTCTTCTGGAATATTTTGTCGAGATAACATATTAATTGAAGAGGATTCTCCTATTTTAAGATTTTTGATCTTATCAACTAGAGTATCCATAAATTCTGTATCTTTTTTAGTAGAAGTCAATTTGAATTTAGTTACTTCTAAAGGAGGTTTGATTGTTACTGGAATAATTTCAGATTTAACCTCAGATTTTGGCTGTAAATGACAACTATCCTTTATATGATTATGATTTCTTCAATTCTAGTAATTTGTTTGCGGCTATTTGGCAAAACAAATTTGTATAATTATGCTGTTTTAGAATAGGAATTAAATCTTGTACAAGAACTGGATCCCTATTCTGAGATTTGTGAGGTATTTCCATATAAGAAGCAATAGACAAAGGTTTTGTACACGTACCACTACTTACAGATTGTAACTCCAAAGGTTGAGTTGGCGAATGGATAGACACAATGTTTTTACCATCTGTGCTAACCCAAGTTTGCTGAATTTGCTCAATAATATTTATTTGAGATTCTGTAGGGATTATGTGTTCAACATACCATCGAGGAAAAGACTGGATTATCTGATGTTGTTCCAAATATTCATAATACTGAAGTTTATATTGTTCTAACTGGAAAGGAGTATGGAATTTAAAATACCATTCCCTAAATGTTCTGTATTCTTCTTTCTGTAAGTCCTTATTTAGGGCTAATCGGATTTTACTACCTGGTGTAAAATCCATTAAAGTTCAAAATTCATGTCACTGGCTGTAGGGCTATAAGGCCTTTCTTGCCTTCTGGATTCATAAATACCATGTGGTATTTGGTTTTCTGAAAATTGTACCCCTTGAACTATAGGATCTGGTTCAAGTTGGGTATCACTAGGAGGTCTGGATTGTTGTCTTATAGACTCAGCTAGTTCAGAATAAGACTGTCTAGACGACTCAGGCAGATCTACTCTGTATGATGGAGCAGTTCTATAACTGGTACTAGACATACTTCTGGAAAGAGATCTTGGTGGTCTCTTAAAGGTAAGGAAAACGTTTCCTCCTTGTGTCTGGATAACCTCATCTAAGGTTTGCTGAATAAGTGGCCTAGCTGAAACAGCTTGGTTAATCTGCCATCTTTTTGGAAACTTGATTTCTTCCCAAGGTATCATTTTGGGTATTGCTACCTAACTACTGTAAAGGTTTGTGTCTATGAGGACTGTGTGTCCTGCTGGACTTTGTTTCCTAATGTAAGGATTTAAAGTTGTTAAAACCTTAAGGTAAATTCTGGAAATTACCGCATAAGGTGGCGATCCTGGAAGATATTCATAACCATTGGACAACACTCTGAGTTCTAAAACTTTAGATAAGTTTGCATCAGAGAGTGCTATACTTAAATTTGGATAAATATCAAAATATATTGGACCATGCGAGAGACTGGTTTCTCTGACTCCACAAGTGATGCTTTCCAATCATGCATCTTCCATCTCTTAGTGTACCTTTGGAGATTGGTATTCTGACCTAAAAGTGTCAAGGGCTTGAAAGCAATCTGAACGAGTCCTATATGGACATACTTGTATTTCTGTATAAAAGGATATAAATCCTGGAAATGAAGAAGATATATTATCTCATCATTATGCTGGACAGGCATAGCATGTTGAAATGTTTTGATTATTTTCTTACTGGAACAGTCAAAAGTTCCTATCTTATAGATAGTGTCTGGTTTGACCTTAGGGATAGTCCACTTATCAAGGGCTTCCTTAATATCTTGGTAAGCAACAAGTTCTCGGGCTTCTGATGTAGAATCTCTTGTATAGAATCTTGTATTTGCCACTGAGGTTACTTCTTCCGTAGGTTCAATACTCATGTTTGGACAACTGTGACCATATATGACTAATTAACATAAAATAAAACTAACTATAATTAATATTAAACTTGGCTCTGATACCAATAATGGTGCTTGACACGAGGCAAAAGCTAGCGTCTGTCAACGACTTACGTGATCAAATGACCTAACCGCAATCACTTGCTAATGGTCCGACACTCTGCGACTTGGGTGATGTCCCACTAACCTGGCTCTATACTACCCATCATTAAGCACTAACCTAGGAATAACATTTATTATAGTTTTATTTTATTTTATTTTATTTTAATTATGCCGTATATGGTCTCATGATTTACTGTGCTGGAGAGGGAAGCCGACTGGCCGTAATATGAGGAAAATCTGCTCGATTGAGTTGTTATGCGGACTTGTGTAATCTTTTGATTCTGAGTTTCTAATTCTTGGAGAGCCCAAGCATCGAGAGGCCAAATGGATAAATAATATTCAATATTATTTTTTCTTATTAGATAATAATCTAAAATCTCATTTAATATAGACAGAGAATATCTGAGACATGCATTAAATAAATGAAGAAAAGAAATACTTACAACCAATACTTACTTCAATACAAACTTTTATTATAATACTTCACAAAGTATGAGAAGAGTACACGAAAAAGAGAGAGAGAGAGCGTAATGTGAACCGAGAAACTAAAAATATTAATGCATGCCTACAACAAGGGTGTGGCATCCCTTAAATAGAAAAATAAAAATAAAGGGATAAGAGTAAGTGAGACAAGTGGCGTGTCCTGAATGGTGGTGGAGTCGAGCATCTTATCTCCTTGGATTCCCTTATCTAGAATAGTGTCGGTAGATGGACAGCTGGAGGATAAGGCAGATGAAGGGATCTGCTTTTGGCCGAAAGCTCTTTTGGCATTTTGTTAAGCTATAAAATTGCTTTGTCGTAGCATTATACTGGAAAGTGATGCTAAAGAAATGGGAGACAAAGAGGCAAATTATTCCTCTTTTCCTTTTCCTTTTTTGTCTTTTTCTTAACTCATCTTGTCGGCAATCATGCTTGTGAGAGAGTCCCAGAAGTCACCAAAATTGGGATCGGCTTCAGCTTCGGCTGGATCTTGTGATTCACCGGCTAAAACAGTGAATTCATTTTCATCCTCATATGGATCAGTATGAGCTTCATCCTCTGGATCGCCATGGCTGGTACCAGATTTCATACTGGTATCATCTTTGGAAAATGACTGGAGAAATTGTTCTTTCATATAGTCCATGCTTTTGATGACTAATTCTTGTTCGGAAAGTGCTGGATATTTTTGCCTTAATTCATTCTGAATTTGGACAAAAGGATTCTGGACTGGTGCAGTTGGGATTAGCTTAGGAGTAGCATCCCAGCAGACCTGAGTATGACCTTTAATTTTCTGGAGCAATTCTTGATGGGGTTTTGGATCATCCATCTTATTCCACCACTTATAAAAGAAAACTCTTTTTAAACGGGGAATTTTGTTCTGGAAATCGCATTGAAAATCCCACTTCCAAATCCATGGAATTCCAAAGCGAATTATAAAATGAACTGTAGATTTGGACATAGATATGTCCCTATATCCTGGAAGGTGGCTGTATGCAATCTGCCATTCTTTGAAAGCATTGTGGACATCTTCTGGAAAAGCATCAATTTGAATACCAAACTTATCCCACCAAACGAGAAACCAGTGTGGGAGATCGTTTTGTAAAAGTTCTGGAAGGACACGAATAAACCAAGAATGGTTCCGAGGGGGATTCATATAAAAGTTCTGGAAGTTGAATAGAAAACAAAATTGAACAAAAATGCAAGTTGCATAAAACTAAAAATGGAAGTTCATTCAAGAAACCACTATACCTTAATGATCTATTTGGCAATTAAATAAAAAAAGATGTTGAATAGAAGAGGAAATTGAATAAAAATGGAAGTTGAATAAAAATATAAATGGAAGTCGCATATAATTAAAAATGAAAGTTCATTCAAGAAACCACTATACCTTAACGATCTATTTGAAATTAAATAAAAAAGGAAGTTGAATAGAAAAGGAAATTAAATAAAAATGGAAGTTGAATACAAATAAAAATGGAAGTTACATAAAATTAAAAATGAAAGTTAATTCAAGAAACCATTATACCTTAACGATCTATTTGGAAATTCAATAAAAATGTAACTTGAATGGAAAAGGACATTGAATAACTATGGAAGTTGAATAAAAATAAAAATGGAAGTCACATAAAATTAAAAATTGAAGTTCATTCAAGAGACCACTATACCTTAACGATCTATTTGGAAATTAAATAAATAAGGAAATTGACTACAAAAGGAAATTGAATAAAAATGAAAATTTCATAAAATTAAAATTTAAAGTTCCTTCAAAAACCACTATATCATAATGATCTATTTGGAAATTAAATAAAAAAGTAAGTTGAATAGAAAAGGAAATTTAATAAAAATGGAAGTTGAATAAAAATAAAAGGGGAAATTCAATAAAATTTAAAATAAAAGTTCATTGAAGAAACCACTATACCTTAATGAATTATTTGGAAATTAAATAAAAAAAGGAAGTTGAATAGAAAAGGAAATTGAATAAAATCGGAAGTTGAACAAAAATAAAATTTGAAGTTGCATAAAATTAAAATGGAAGTTCATTCAAGAAACCACTATACCTTAACGATCTATTTGGAAATTAAATAAAAAAGAAGGTTGAATAAAAAAATAAATTGAATAAAAATGGAAGTTGAGTAAAAATAAAATGGAAATTGCATAAAATTAAAAAATGAAGTTCATTCAAGAAACCACTATACCTTAAAGATCTATTTCGAAATTAAATAAAAAAAGAAGTTGAATAGAAAAGGAAATTGAATAAAAACAAAAATGGAAGTTGCATAAAATTAAAAATTGAAGTTCATTCAAGAAATCGACTATACCTTAACGATCTATTTGGAAATTAAATAAAAAAGGAAGTTGAATAGAAAAGGAAATTGAATAGAAATGGAAGTTGAGTAAAAATAAAAATGAAAGCTGCCTAAAGTTAACAATGGAAGTTAATTCAAGAAACCACTGTACGTTAACGATCTATTTGGAAATTAAATAAAAAAGGAAGTTGAATAGAAAATAGAATTGAATAAAAATGGAAGTTGAGTAAAAAGAAAAATGGAAGTTGCCTAAAGTTAACAATGGAAGTTAATTCAAGAAACCACTATACGTTAACGATCTATTTGGAAATTAAATAAAAAAGGAAGTTGAATAGAAAATAGAATTGAATAAAAATGGAAGTTGAGTAAAAATAAAAATAGAAGTTCAATCGAGAAACCACTATACCTTAACTTTCTATTTGGAAATTAAATAAAAAAGGAAGTTGCATAAAATTAACAATGGAAGTTCATTCAAGAAACCACTATACCTTAACGATCTATTTGGAAATTAAATAAAAAAGGAAGTTGAATAGAAAACAAAATTGAATAAAAATGCAAGTTGCCTAAAATTAACAATGGAAGTTAAATCAAGAAACCATTATACCTTAGCGATCTATTTGGAAAGTAAATAAAAAAATGAAGTTGAATAGAATAGGAAATTGAATAAAAATGGAAGTTCATTTAAGAAACCACTATACCTTAACGATCTATTTGAAATTAAAAAAAAAAAAAAAGAAGAGGAAGTTGAATAGAAAAGAAAATTGAATAAAATTGGAAGTTGAAATTAAATAAAAGTGGAAGTTGCATAAAATTAAAAATGGAAGTTAATTCAAGAAACCACTATACCTTAACGACCTATTTGAAAATTAAATAAAAAAAGGAAATTGAATAGAATAGGAATTTGAATAAAAATAAAAATGGAAGTTGCATAAAATTAACAATTGAAGTTCATTGAAAAAGCCACTATACCTTAACGATCTATTTGGAAATTCAATAGAAAATCAAGTTGAATAGAAAAAAGGAAATTGAATAAAAATGAAAGCTAAATAAAAATTATAATGGAAGTTACATAAAATTAAAAATGGAAGTTCATTCAAGATCACACTATACCTTAACGATCTATTTGGAAATTAAATAAAAAAGGAAGTTGAATAGAAAAGGAAACTGAATAAAAATTGAAGTCAAACAAAAATAAAAATGGAAGTTGCATAAAATTAACAATGGAAGTTCATTCAAGAAACCACTATACCTTAACGATCTATTTGGAAATTAAATAAAAAGGGAAGTTGAATAGAAAAGGATGTCATTCAAGAAACCATTATACCTTAACGATCTATTTGGAAATTAAATAAAAAAGGAAATTGAATAGAAAAGGAAATTGAATAAAAATAAAAATGGAAGTTGCATAAAATTAAAGTGGAAGTTCATTCAATAAACCACTATACGTTAACAATCTATTTGGAAATTAAATAAAAAAGAAAGTTGAATAGAAAAGGAAATTGGATAAAACTAGAAGTTGAATAAAAATAAAAATGGAAGTTGCGTAAAATTTACAATGGAAGTTCTTTCAAGAAATCATTATACCTTAACGATCTATTTGGTAAAAAAATAAAAAAGAAAGTTGAATAGAAAAGTAACTTGAATAAAAATAAAAATGGAAGTTGCATAAAATTAAAAATGGAAGTGCTTTCAAAAAACCACTATACCTTAACGATCTATTATGAAATTAAATAAAAAAAGAAATTGACTACAAAAGGACATTGAATCAAAATGGAAGTTGAATAAAAATAAAAATGGAAGTTGCATAAAATTAAAAACGGAAGTTCATTAAAAAAATCACTATACCTTAACGATCTATTTGGAAATTAAATAAAAACAAAAACGGAAGTTGCATAAAATTAAAAATGGAAGTTCACTCAAGAAACCACTATACCTTAATGATTTATTTGGAAATTAAATAAAAAAGGAAGTTGAATATAAAAATTAATTGAATAAAAATGGAAGTTGAATAGAAAGGAAAATTGAATAAAAATGGAAGTTGCCTAAAATTAACAATGGAAGTTAATTCAAGAAACCACTATACCTTAGCGATCTATTTGGAAAGTAAATAAAAAAATGAAGTTGAATAGAATAGGAAATTGAATAAAAATGGAAGTTCATTCAAGAAACCACTATACCTTAACGATCTATTTGGCAATTAAATAAAAAATGAAGTTGAATAGAAAAGGAAATTGAATAAAAATAGAAGTTGAATAAAAATAAAAATGGAAGTTGCATAAAATTAAAAAGGGAAGTTCAATCAAGAAACCACTATACCTTAACGATCTATTTGGAAATTAAATAAAAAAAAAAAGGAAGTTGAATAGAAAAGGAAATGAAATAAAAATGGAAGTTGGATAAAATTAAAAATTGAAGTTCATTCAAAAAAATCACTATTTTTATTTCACTTTCATTTTTATTCAGTTTCCTTTTCTATTCAACATCATTTTTTATTTAATTTCCAAGTGGATCGTTAAGATCTATTTGGAAATTAAATAAAAAATGACATTGAATAGAAAAAGAAATTGAATAAAAACAAAAATGGAAGTTGCATAAAATTAAAAATGGGAATTCATTCAAAAAACCACTATACCCTAAACATCTATTTGGAAATTAAATAAAAAAGAAAGTTGAATAAAAATGGAAGTTGAGTAAAAATGAAAATGGAAGTTGCCTAAAATTAAAAATGGAAGTTCTTTCAAAAACCACTATACCTTAACGATCTATTTGGAAATTAAATAAAAAATGAAATTGACTACAAAAGGACATTGAATCAAAATGGAAGTTGAATAAAAATAAAATGGGAAATTCAATAAAATTAAAAATGGAAGTTCATTCAAGAAAACACTATATCTTAACGATCTATTTGGAAGTTAAATAAAAAAGGAAGTTAAACAGAAAAGAAAAAATTGAATAAAAATGGATGTTGAATAAAAACAAAAATAAAAATGGAAGTTGCATAAAATTAAAAATGGAAGTTCATTCAAGAAAACCACTATACCTTAACGATCTATTTGGAAATGAAAAAAAAAAAAAGAAAAAAAAAGTTGAATAGAAAAGTAAATTGAATAAAAGTTGAAGTTTAATAAAAATAAAAATGAAAGTTGCGTAAAATTAACAATGGAAATTCATTCAAGAAACCACTATACCTTAACGATCTATTTGGAAATTAAATAAAAAATGAAGTTGAATAGAAAAGGAAATTGAATAAAAATGGAAGTTCATTCGAGAAACCACTATACATTAACGATCTATTTGGAAATTAAATAAAAATGGAAGTTGCATAAAATTAACAATGTAAGTTCATTTAAGAAACCAATATACCTTAACGATCTATTTGGAAATTAAATAAAAAAGTAAGTTGAATAGGAAAGGAAATTGAATAAAAATGGAAGTTAAATACAAATAAAAATGGAAGTTACGTAAAATTAAAAATGGAAGTTCATTCAAGAAACCACTATACCTTAAAGATCTATTTGGAAATAAAATAAAAATGGAAGTTGAATAGAATATGAAATTGAATAACAATGGAAGTTGAATAAAAATAAAAATAAAAATGGAAGTTGCAAAAAAATAAAATTGGAAGTTTATTGAAAAAAACACTATACGTTAATGATCAATTTGGAAATTAAATAAAAATGGAAGTTGAATAGAAAAAGAAATCAAATAAAAATGGAAGTTGAATAAAATTAACAATGGAAGTTAATTCAAGTAACTACTATATCTTAGCGATCTATTTGGAAAGTAAATAAAAAAGGAAGTTTAATAGAAAATAAAATTTATTTCCAAATAGATCTTTAAGGTATAGTGGTTTCTTGAATGAACTTCCATTTTTAATTTTACGCAACTTCCATTTTTATTCAATTTCCTTTTGTATTCAATTATTTTTATTTAATTTCCAAATACATCGTTAAGGTATAGTGGTTTTTTGAATTAACTTCCATTGTTAATTTTAGGCAACTTCCATTTCTATTTTATTCAACTTCTATTTTATTCAATTTCCTTTTCTTTAATTTCCAAATAGATCTTTAAGATATAGTGGTTTCTTCAATGAACTTCCATTTTTAATTTTATGCAACTTCTATTCGATTTCTTTTTCTATTCAACTTCATTTTTTTATTTAATTTCTAAATAGATCGTTAAAGTATATTGGTTTCTTGAATGAACTCCCATTTTCATTTTTATTCAATTTCCTTTTCTATTCAACTTTCTTTTTTATTTAATTTCCAGATAGATCGTTAAGGTATATTGCTTTCTTCAATGAACTTTTATTGCTGATTTTATGCAACTTCCATTTTTATTTTTATTGAACATCAATTTTATTCAATTTCCTTTTCCATTCCACTTTCATTTTTATTTAATTTCCATATAGATCATTAAGGTATAGTCGTTTCTTGAATGAACTTCCATTTTAATTTTATGCAAATTCCATTTTTATTTTTATTCAACTTCCATTTTTATTCAACTTCATTTTTTATTTAATTTCCAAATAGATCGTTAAGGTATAGTGGTTTCTTGAATGAACTTCCATTGTTAATTTTATGCAACTTCCATTTTTATTTTTATTCAACTTCCATTTTTATTCAATTTTTCTTTTTCAACTTCCTTTTTTATTTAATCTCCAAACAGATCGTTAAGGTATAGTGGTTTCTTAAATGAACTTCCATTATTAATTTTATGCAACTTCCATTTTTATTCAACTTACTTTTTTATTTAATTTCCAAATAGATCGTTAAGGTATATTGGTTTCTTAAATGAACTTATATTGTTAATTTTATGCAACTTCCATTTTTATTTTTATTCAACTTCTATTTTTATTCAACTTTCTTTTTTATTTAATTTCCACATAGATCGTCAAGGTATAGTGGTCTCTTGAATGAACTTCCATTGTTAATTTTATGCAACTTCAATTTTTAATTTTATTCAACTTCCATTTTTATTCAATTTCCCTTTCTATTCAACTGCCTTTTTTATTTAATTTCCAAATAGATCGTTATAGTGGTTTTCTGAACTTCCATTTTAATTTCATGCAACTTCCATTTCTATTCAACTTCCTTTTCTATTCAACTTCTTTTTTTATTTAATTTCCAAATAGATCGTTAAGGTATAGTGGTTTCTCGAATTAACTTCCATTTTTAATTTTATACAACTTCCATTTTTATTTTTATTCAACTTCTATTTTTATTCAATTTCCTTTTCTATTCAACTTTCTTTTTTAATTAATTTCCAAGTAGATCGTTAAGGTATATTGGTTTCTTCAATGAACTTCGATTGTAAATTTTATGCAACTTCTATTTTTATTTTTATTCTATATTGACCCGGTCTTTTCCCATTTGATTGTTGTATCGGACTTAAGTTCTGTGGTTTCTGCCGTTATATATTTGTTATTGTCATCCTTTAATTCCTTATTTTTGAGTTATAGGATGTGTTGGCGAGTTTATTCTGAGTTGGTTGGGTTTGGAAACCTAGTGTTGCTGTCCAGATTTTTGGACCTTCACTCGAGCGAGGAGTTGGTCGCTCGAGCGAGAGTAGAGTTTTTGGCTTGTTGCTCGAGCCAGGGTTTCTTAGCTCGATCGGCGATTGCGTCTAGTATAGACACAGCGAGGTTTTTGGCTCGGCGAGCTTTCTTTCGCTCGGCGAGTTTCGAGTCCTTCGCTCGGCGAGCATTTTGTCGCCGGCGTGCTTCGGGTTCTGAACTGAAGCATCGTATTGTTGGCTCGGCGAGCTTTCCTTCGCTCGAGCGAGTATTTCTTGTGTCTGGTTGCCCGGGCGACCAAGTCTTTGCTCGGGCGAGCCTGTCCTGCTTTAAATGCATCTGGCAATTTTAAAACAGTTTTATTCACATCTTTTGATCCTAAAACCCTAGTTCCGAGTTCTCTCTTTCCCCACTCACCTTCTCTCTTAGATTTCATCTCTTTTTAGGGTGTTTCTACCATAGGTTCTTTATTAAAAAGGTAGAGTGGGTTGAGGGCTTCGTTTTAATCTGAACGTTTAGCGGTTCGGAGCACTTTTGGACTTTGGGTCATCATCTCCGTCTTCTCCGTTCGGGTTATTTACTTCGAGGTAGGGATTTCCTACTCCATCTCATAAGTTTTGTTCTAAGTTTTGGTATTTTGATATGTTGGGGGGTATTTTGGTAGTTTTGGGAAAAACCCTAGTTGTTTTAATAAATTAATTTGTATAATTAATTTAACGAGAATTGACGAATTTATTGATTTAATGGTGTAGTTGGATAATTTAAATCACTTGCCTAATGAATTGTTGTTATATTTATTTCCAGTATAGAAATAACTATTTTGGGCTATCGGTGGATGAAAGTCGTGATTGTTGTAGATATTGCATGTGGATTAGGGATAACTGAAACTAATCACATTGGTTAAGTCATTAATTTTGACTATTGAATTAATACAGAAAATACGTGTATTGATTGAGCATTGCATTTGCATATTGTGTGGGAAGAGATAGGGGATGTACTCCACGGTTTAGGGGAAAATAGGGGATGGATCTCTAAACCAGATTTTGTTTGGGAGGAGATAGGGGATGGACTCCATTAGCATCACTATTATGTGTGCTTATTGATATTGAAGTATTTTTACATGTTATTGATACAACACTAAAATGTGTATCAAACGGGAAGTATGAAGTGTTTTGATATGAGCCTGAGTCTCATTTGTTTTGTTGATATTGGAAGTAATGTGAATATGATATATAGTTCACTGTTGTAAGTTTGGCGTGTTCTGAGCCATATTGATAAAAATGGAAAGTGAAACGTGTCATAGACATTAGTGTCATGAGACTGTATAATGATATAATTGATTATCTTGGTTAACCATCTATTGAATGCTATTGCTTTATTCAATGCTTATATTTGGTTTAGTATATTTCTATTGGGCTGTGGCTCACCCTATATGGGAACATCATTTTTCAGGTCCAGGTGATAAGCTACCTCCAAGGACTTAGCTTGGAAGGATTTGGATCTTGAAGACTATCTTTAGTTATTTGTTTTTTATTTGATAGTACATGTAAACATTCAAGCCTAGGGCTTTATTTGTATTTGAGTTAGAACTCATATTTTTGTGTCCAAGTGTTGGCTTGGAAAGATGTAAGCCCGTAGGGCATTTAATTTGATGTTACATGTAATGCTTTTATTTAGTAATACTCTGATGAATGAGATAATGAATTGTTTTCTTTTAATATTGCATGTCAATGATATATATATATATATAATGGGTTTATTTTGAGGGCGTTACAACTTGGTATCAGAGCGTACCGGGTTTGAATACTTTGGGTATGTGGGAAGTGATTAGTATCACAATGGGTTCGTCTCGTTTGATAGAGACTTAGTGTACTGTTATATGCTTATATGAGAACATGTTTATGTGATTATGTGGGTATGGAACGTAGTTTCGAGGATGTTAATTGGACCCTTGGGTTTCTAGTAGTCTTGTTGGAAAGGCACTTGATCAATGATGCTTCCAACCGGAACTATAGTAACGCTTCGGGACTATTATCATCCAGGAATGAAATTCGTAGGTGCTTATGTGATTATGTGCTTACGTGGAATGAATTATTGTTGTCCAATGCATTAGGATGCGAGTGTTTAGCTTTGGCACATTTATTAATGTGCTAACGTCTTTGTTTCCTTTATTAGGATGTCAGGACGAGGACGAGGACGCGGTAGGCGTGGTAGGCCGGGTAGGCAGGAGGTGCCTGTGCGGAGAGATTCTGGCGATTCAGAGGAGAGTTGGCGAGCCAATGTGGCGAGCAGATGAGCGGCGAGCTATGGGCGCTTTAGCCCGAGAGATAGCAGGGGCATTCAGGAGTCGAGAGGCATTCTCGGGCCGAGAATCGAGCTCGAGGTTGTTATCTGGATCAGGGACCTTCCTTTCTGAAGAGGGAGTTCTTCCGGTCTAATCCAGATGAATTTGTGGGTGATCCTAAAGAGCTGCTTAAGGCAGATGAATGGCTCGAACAGACAACGAAGACGTTTGAAATGCTTGGCATCGAAGACGAGGGGTTGACAGTGACCTTGGCATCTTTCCAGCTGAAGGGGGATGCGGGTCAGTGGTGGAAGTTCACTAAGGGTCGCATAGGAGGTACATGGGAGGCTTTTGTGAATACTTTCCAGGAACGGTTCTTATCTCCAGCTGTTAGGGAGAAGTTGAGAGACCAGTTCTGTCAGCTTAAGCAGTCGAGTTCTTCGGTGGCCGAGTTTGAGGCTGCATTTACTAGCCTGTCCAGGTTTGCACCTGAGTTGGTGGCAACTGAGGAACGCCGTTGTATTGAGTTCGAGAAAAAGTTGAGGCGTGGCCTCAAGTTGAGAGTTGGGGGAACTATGATTCGGGAGTATGGGCGTATGGTTGATGCTGCAGCCCATATGGAGATCTTGATGCAAGAGGAGGAGGAAGGGCAAAAAGGCTCCAAGATGAGTCAGGATGGCCAGAGTGATGGTAGGAGATAAAAGGGTTTTAACCCTCAGCAGTCTCAGGGTAGCTTTTCTAGATCGACTTTTCCTGTGCAGAGTTTTAGTTTGGGGAAAGGCAGCCAGAGAGACATTACCTGTTTCAAATGTGGCCAGCTGGGCCACAAGTCTCCAGTTTGTCCTCAAAGGGGAGGAGTGCAGGCGACATCATCTTGGCTCGATCTCGAGCTGAGTCGAGGTAGAGGCGGTCGCTCTCTTGTTTTTAGTGCGGTCAGGCAGGGCACATGAAAAGGTATTGCCCGCAGTTGGGTGGCACACCTAGTGCATCTGGTTTGAGGCAGACTCAGGGTCAGCAGCCAGCTCAGTCGGGTCAGGCCTCGAGGGCCAATCAGGGGTCTTCATCGTCCCAGTCTGTGCAGCAGTCTTACACTCCTAGAGGTGAGCAAGTTGATCAGAGGTCATCTGGGCGCGTGTATTCTGTTACCGCGCAGGATCTTGTACCGGCTCCATCTGTTGTGAGAGGTACTTTCTTGTTTTGCAACTCGGTTGCTAATGTTTTGATTGATACGGGTGCATCTCATTCCTTTGTGTCTGCTGCATTTGCATCTGTTTTGGAGTTGGAGTTAGCACAGTTAGCATCTCCTATTTGTGTAGTGTCACCTCTTGGGGGTGAATTGATCTTGAAACAAGGAATTAGGGGTTGTGATATAGAGGTCGCCGATCATAGGCTTCCGTTTCCTTTTGTCGTTATGCCCATGAAGGGCTTTGATGTTATTTTGGGTATGGATAGTTATCGTCATACCGGCGATTATTGATTGCTACCGCCAGAGGGTCACTTGTTGTACCGTGAGCGGAGTTTTTCATTTCGGGGGACGGGTCGGGGGGACCAGGTTGGTAGTGTTTTGCCACTAGGGTATGATCCGCGAGGGCGGAGTGAGCTTAGTGGTCTACTTGCTAGCTTTGAGAGTGGTGAGAGTGATGAGACCCAAAATGTGTTGCCAAGAGTGGTTTGTGAGTACTCGGACGTCTTTCCCGAGGAGCTTGTTGGTTTGTATAGCGATCCCGGTTCTTTCTCCTTTGGTTGTAATATCCGAACTTAGTTCCGTGGATTCCGGTTGTTGTTTTGAACTTGTTTCTGTCCTTCAATTCTTTAAATTTGAGTTATAGAATGTTTTGGACTTGTTTGTTAGTTGGTTGTGTTGGAAACCAAGAGTTCTTGTCGAGTTTTGGACCCTCGCTCGGCGAGAGTTGGTCGCTTCAGCGAGCCATCTTTGTTATTCGCTCGAGCCAGGGTTTGGTCGCTCGGCGATTGGCTCGAGCGTCTAGTACTTAGATGTTTGTTGGCTCGGCGAGCTTCTCGGCGAGGTTTGTTTCTTGTGTCTTGTCGCTCGGCGACTCTTCGCTTCGGCGAGGATTTATACGGAAAAATAACATTTTTCTCCTTCTTTCTTTCTTGAAACCCTAGCGAGAGTCTCTCTCTCTAAACTTATTATCTCTCTAGATTTCATCTCTTTCTAGTATGAATCCATCCTAGGTCCTTTGTTAAAAAGAAAAGGAGGTCAAGGGCTTCGCTTTAATCGGAAGAATTGTGGATTTAGAGCACTTGGATTTGGGTCAATCTTCTCCATTTGGGTTCTCCTTTGAGGTAGGGATTCTCCTTGTTTCTTTTCAATGCTCCATCTATAGATAGACATGTGGTTATTTTGTATTGCATCAAAATTGTATCATGTTGGATTTGTGAAAATCATGGGGTAAACCTAGGGTTGGTTGTGTTAAGATTGGGTTTGGCTTCATTAGTTGTTGTCTTGGCTAATTAGAATATAAATTAGCATGTTGTAGTTAAATGAAGAAAAAACCTAAATTATGTTTTGATTTTGGTAAATTAAAATGGGGGTTTGTTGACTAATGTATATGAATCTCTTTGATTAAAATGAGTTGGATAAGGGTGTTAATGCCTAAGGAATTAATCATAGCTTTGGAATTGGTTTCATGGGAACAAGAATAGTGGAGTTGATTTTGTGATAACAAAAAGGAATTGGGATTGTTTATGTGAAAATGATAAATGTATTTTCGAAATAAGATTGAGAATTGGGTTGTTGTATCTTGAGTGTTGAATACCGTGTAGAAGTTGTATTTTTAACTACCATGTTAATGTTATTGTTTGGTTTGTGATTCATGGTAATTGCGTCTTCAATAGATGTACAATATACCTGCATCTAGAGGTTTTGTCCTTGGTCATCGGTGGAGGATGACATGTTTGAGATGGATTGTCGTGTATGTTTTACACCATTGTTGATTGAACATCATATGTGATGAAATGTTGAGATACATTTTATATGTATATTTGTTAGGGAGGAGAGTGGGGTTGTACTCCAGTGTGTGTGAGAAGATAGGGGATGTACTCCACACACCTATGTGTTCATATATCTTAACACATTGTTTGCATTCTGATAGTTTATGTGGTTGCAATATACATGTTGAATATGCCTTGTTGCATGGTTGTTGTTGGCGTTATATGCGCTTATAATCAAATTACCTTCGGCTAGCGCTGGAGAAGCGCTTATAATCTAAGGTACCACACCCTTCGGCTAGCGCTGGTAAAATGGTATGTTGTTGTGAGAAGTGCATTTTGGCTTACTATGCATATAGCTAGTAGAGCGAAGTTGATTGTAGTTATTTTAGTATATCTTTGGCTTACCTAGCGCATGGTAGAGCAAAGGGAATTGTTGTTGTTTAGTTATGGCGAAAATATCATGGATTTGATTGGTTCTGATTCGGAGGACCGCGTTACTCCATTGATTGATTGTATACATGTTGGTGGGTGTAAATTTATATTTTTACAACGTTATGCATGTATAGGTTTGATAGTAGTAGAAACAATCCAAAATGTCATTTTTTGTCTTTTGGTATGTGTGAAGGAGAATGAAGGTTTTAATGATAAACATATTTTGAAAAGATGTATGCATGGGAAATGGAGGGAGTATAGAAATTTGAGTGATTAGTTCCTAATGAGGATTAATTAAAGGAATAAGGAAAGATGAATAAACATGGCGTTAAATGAAACAGTTGTTTTCAAGAAAAGTTCATACATATATATATTTTGTATAAGTCATATTATTATTCTAATACGAGAATGAGTGTGCATGATCATAGCTATCTGTAATGTTGTTATTGTTGAGGATCATGTTGAGATCTCTCTTGGACTATATGTTCATCACGTTGTTGAATCTTTTTCGGTATTAGCGAGGTTGTGCAAGAGTTGGATTTACTTATTTGTTGGCCACGGGCCTCTTCGTTGTAAGCGGAATGCCATATGTGTAAAAGGGTTGTACCCTTCATTTGATTATTTAATGTTGTAAGCTTTGAGGGCATCTTATTTAGAATGCTCATGTAATATTTACTTTGCATACGAATGAGAGTATTGTTAATCACTTCTCTGATTGAATGTATGAGTTTATTTCCGCATGTTATCTCCGAAATTGAATTAAATTAATGGAATTGGTAATGACTTCGAGTAATAAAAAGTGGGGCGTGACAACTTGGTATCAGAGCAACAAGGTTCGACTACCTTGAGCTCGTGGGAAGTGGTTTTTACCACAGTGGGTTTACTACGTGGAGTGAGGACGTTGCATATAGATACCATGAGAATTAGGACTTATGTGTTGCATTTATGTGAGCATGGGATTAAGTCTCTTGGATAGTATGGTGAACTTGCTTTGAGGTCCTTGTGGAATCCCGCTTGATCAACGTGGTCTCTAATAGGAATTCCTTGAGAGTTCCGGGATGAGTGGCTATCTTTGTGGACTTGATTCGATTATGTGGTTACATGTTTAGATGTTTACATGCAATAGAGATGAAATTTTTGAGACTAAGTGTGTCTTGTGATTTAAGAGTAGTGGAGTGTGCCTCGAAGAAGGCTATCGTGTTTACGCTAAGTGTAATTTACTTTGTGCTTTATAGGATGTCTACGAGGGAGTAGAGGGCGGTTGAGTAGTAGGGGAGAGGCACACAGTTCCTTTAGCACATCGGTGTCGGCGAGGATGTCACGTGAGATTGTGAGAGCGGTGCAAGACGCCCTAGCTTCGTCTTGAGGCGGCGGTGGGCATGCTCTCAAGCTTACTAAGGAGTTCTTCGCTCGGTCCACGAGTTTGTGGGGAGGCTAAACCGTTGGAAGCGAGAGTTGGTTGGAGCAGTTACCAAGACTCTTGATATGCTCGAGTCGAAGATGAGGAGTTGAGGGTTTCTTTGGCAACCTTCGGTTGAAGAGTGATCACGAGTTATTGGTGGAAGAATGCTAAGAATAATGTAGGTAGCACGTGGGTTGCTTTGAGGCCTTTTGGGCCAAGTATTTCCCTCATACGCTTTCGGGAAAGGTTGAGGAGCAGTTTTGGAGTTGCGTCGGATGACACTCGATTTGAGATGCGGTTTGATAGTTTGTCGAGGTTTGCTCGAGTTGGTGACAACGGAGGCGTCGTTGTTTTGAGTTGCGTTTGTGTTTGATATTGGAGAAATGGATCCTTGTGGAAGGATTACTATACTTTAGTTGCGGCCCATGTGGAGGCCACGATTGCTAGTGGTGATGGGATTAAGAAGGAGACCATCTCGGTGAGTCATCACGATTCCTAAGCGCTCTAGGCTCGATAAGGGTGGAGGCGGAAACATGCTCGATCGGGGCTGGTTCCTTTTCTTCGCCGAGGTTTGGATCCTGTTGGGGGTTACGGGGCGCGAGTTTGAACCGATCTCGAGTAGAGTGCAGTGGTTGTTTTGTTTGTGGCGGTGGGCCATGGTAGACGTTCTTGTCCTTTGCGTGCAAATTCTTGAGGTATTAAAACCTAGTCGAGACTTCGATCGTACCCGTCGGTCGAGGCGTTATCGGTACAGCAGGCGGGCGGAGCCTCGCGGCGACTTATTAGTTAGCCTGTTACGAGAGGACCTTTTGTAATGTTGGCGGTGGTGTATCACGTTTATTGATTTTGTTGTTGGCCGGTGTACTATTGGATCTTTGAGGCATCATGTTTATGTATCGCATATCCATGCATAGTATTGTTTGTTTAATCCTCGTGTATTGGGGAGTATGTATGGAATTTGAACTCTCTATTTTATTTTGAGAAATTGTTAATGGGGTCAATGATCCTAGTATTGTTGCTTGCTTAATCTTGTGTATTGAGTTAGTCTTGTGATGGGCCTTGTTCTTTAGAGATTATGGGTTGAAGCGGGAATCCGTGGGTGGATGTGATTGATGTGATGGTTTGAGAGTTGTGCGATATTAGCAAGGTTATGTGAGGTTATATCTCGGGTTAGCGGGAATGGTACTGTTTGTTGGTTTGTGTTTTGGGCTTGCTAGTTAGTGAGTGCAGGGTGACCCTAACGGTTGTATAGGGGTAGTGTTTGTTTTGTGATTGGTTATCAATTGTGGGGTATGGTTTGTGAGTGGATGTCATTCTTTAGTGGAAGAAACGGTTTGTGTTCTAGAGTAATGAGAATAGCGTTGGTGAATTATCCTTCTTGATTGGGTAGTTGTAATTGCGGTTGACCATGTCGGTCTTGATCGAGGAGATGAGTAGGCTTGCTACCATGGGGAGAAATGGTGATACCCTTAGATGTTGATGCGGTTTAATTTAAGGAGATCGGTGAGATTCCAAAATTGGGGATTTGTGTAGAGAACTCCGTGTTAGGGGTTAGTAATATAGTGCTTTGTCGGTGTGGAGTTTGTTGAGTTGATTAGTCACTTATTGGTATTGTGTTTTGGGTGGACATCGGTCACCTTGAGGTTAGTCTCGTTTGTTGTAGACATTGTGTGTTGATTAGGAAACTAATCATCCGGGTTGTGTTATTAAATATCACGATTATAATGTCTGACAAATATGTGTATTGAATGATCATTGTAAATGATTGGTTTTTTTTTATACATTATGTGTATATATATGGTTAGGGAGGAGATAGGGGATGGACTCCGATGATACAGCACCAAAATGTGTATCCATTGAAAGATTGTAATAGCTCATATGCTTATTTATTGTGAAGTGAAAAAAAAAAATGTTTTATATGAGTTACTATCTCATTTAATTGTTGGCCAGCATCTGAGCCAGGTGTATGTTATTAAATTGGCTAAGTAAAAGGAGGCGGGATGAAATTGCAAAACCATGAATTTCTTATGCCTTATGTGTTGATAGTATTGTTGTTATTTCTATTAACTATCATTATAGAAATGTTATGCTTCGTGTTGGTTTTGGTATCCTTTGTATGAGTGATGATTGTTGCTAGTAGTATGTTGAAAGGATTTGGAAAAACAAAATTTTTCCTAAGTGTTTGGGCCACCTAAGGGTGTTGTTGAGAAATTGATTTAATTCAAGGGTTTTGCGAAATTCCAAATGAATCTTTTGGTAAATAAGTGGGTGATTTTTATGTTTTGGATAACAAGTATTTGTGAAAAATATTTTCAAAAGCTGTTGAGTTTCGCATGGAAAATGAAGGATTTATTTTGGAATGTTAACATCAAAAATTTGACTACCTTTGAGAAATGTCTCTTGAACAAGAAAATGTTTTCTTATTATTTACTCATAAGATTCGCTTGGGTTGGCTTGAATCTTGTTGTTGAATAGTGACTTAGCTTGAAGCGCTAGTCGGTTGTTAGTAATTGTTTGAAAGGTTTGGTGCATTAAGGTTTTCGTACCTAAGTGTTGTGGTTTGGAGCGTATTCCCTTAGTGAGTCTCTTCCTTGGTGAGAGTGGCGTGACGGTTTGTAGTGAGCGGTTTCACTCCTAGTATTGGGGGTGTTGGTCTTTATGTCAGTTGGCCTTGTGTTTTTGGCGCATCCTTAATTTGAGGACGAAATTCTTTAAGGAAGGTTATAGCGATCCGGTTCTTTCTCCTTTGGTTGTAATATCGAACTTAGTTAGTGGATTCGGTTGTTGTTTTGAACTTGTTTACGTCCTTCAATTCTTTAAATTTGAGTTATAGAATGTTTTGGACTTGTTTGTTCGAGTTGGTTGTGTTGGAAACCAAGAGTTCTTGTCGAGTTTTGGACCCTCGCTCGGCGAGAGTTAGTCGCTTCGGCGAGCCATCTTTGTTATTCGCTCGAGCGAGGTTTGGTCGCTCGGCGTGTCTGTTGGCTCGAGCGAGGTGGCTTCGCTCGGCGACGTCTAGTACTTAGAGCGGTGTTTGTTGGCTCGGCGAGCTTCTCTTCGCTCGGCGAGGTTTGTTTCTTGTGTCTTGTCGCTCGGCGACCAGTCTTCGCGAGTTATACGGAAAAATAACATTTTTCTCCTTCTTTCTTTCTTGAAACCCTAGCGGTAGAGTCTCTCTCTCTAAACTTATTATCTCTCTAGATTTCATCTCTTTCTAGTATGAATCCATCCTAGGTCCTTTGTTAAAAAGAAAGAGGAGGTCAAGGGCTTCGCTTTGTCGGAAGAATTGTGGATTTAGAGCACTTGGATTGGTCAATCTTCTCCATTTGGGTTCTCCTTTGAGGTAGGGATTCTCCTTGTTTCTTTTCAATGCTCCATCTATAGATAGACATGTGGTTATTTTGTATTGCATCAAAATTGTATCATGTTGGATTTGTGAAAATCATGGGGTAAACCTAGGGTTGGTTGTGTTAAGATTGGGTTTGGCTTCATTAGTTGTTGTCTTGGCTAATTAGAATATAAATTAGCATGTTGTAGTTAAATGAAGAAAAAGCCCTAAATTATGTTTTGATTTTGGTAAATTAAAATGGGGGTTTGTTGACTAATGTATATGAATCTCTTTGATTAAAATGAGTTGGATAAGGGTGTTAATGCCTAAGGAATTAATCATAGCTTTGGAATTGGTTTCATGGGAACAAGAATAGTGGAGTTGATTTTGTGATAACAAAAAGGAATTGGGATTGTTTACGTGAAAATGATAAATGTATTTTGAAATAAGATTGAGAATTGGGTTGTTGTATCTTGAGTGTTGAATACGTGTAGAAGTTGTATTTTTAACTACCATGTTAATGTTATTGTTTGGTTTGTGATTCATGGTAATTGCGTCTTCAATAGATGTACAATATACTGCATCTAGAGGTTTTGTCCTTGGTCATCGGTGGAGGATGACATGTTTGAGATGGATTGTCGTGTATGTTTTACACCATTGTTGATTGAACATCATATGTGATGAAATGTTGAGATACATTTTATATGTATATTTGTTAGGGAGGAGAGGGTTGTACTCCGGTGTGTGTGAGAAGATAGGGATGTACTCCACACACCTATGTGTTCATATATCTTAACACATTGTTTGCATCTGATAGTTTATGTGGTTGCAATATACATGTTGAATATGCCTTGTTGCATGGTTGTTGTTGGCGTTATATCTTATAATCAAGTTACCTTCTTATAATCTAAGGTACCACACCCTTAGCGCTGGTAAAATGGTATGTTGTTGTGAGAAGTGCATTTTGGCTTACTATGCATATAGCTAGTAGAGCGAAGTTGATTGTAGTTATTTTAGTATATCTTTGGCTTACCTGGTAGAGCAAGGGAATTGTTGTTGTTTAGTTATGGCGAAAATATCATGGATTTGATTGGTTGAGTTACTCCATTGATTGATTGTATACATGTTGGTGGGTGTAAATTTATATTTTTACAAAGTTATGCATGTATAGGTTTGATAGTAGTAGAAACAAACCAAAATGTCATCTTTTGTCTTTTGGAAAGTGCGAAGGAGAATGAAGGTTTTAATGATAAACATATTTTTGAAAAGATGTATGCATGGGAAATGGAGGAGTATAGTGATTAGTTCCTAATGAGGATTAATTAAAGGAATAAGGAAAGATGAATAAACATGGCGTTAAATGAAACGGTTGTTTTCAAGAAAAGTTCATACATATATATATTTTGTATAAGTCATATTATTATTCTAGTACGAGAATGAGTGTGCATGATCATAGCTATCTGTAATGTTGTTATTGTTGAGGATCATGTTGAGATCTCTCTTGGACTATATGTTCATCGTTGTTGAATCTTTTGCAAGAGTTGGATCTACTTATTTGTTGGGGCCTCTAATGCCATATGTGTAAAAGGGTTGTACCCTTCATTTGATTATTTAATGTTGTAAGCCTGAGGGCATCTTATTTAGAATGCTCATGTAATATTTACTTTGCATACGAATGAGAGTATTGTTAATCACTTCTACAGATTGAATGTATGAGTTTATTTCCGCATGTTATCTCCGAAATTGAATTAAGTTAATGGAATTGGTAATGACTTCGAGTAATAAAAAGTGGGGCGTGACAGTTTGCCACCTCACAGAGAGATTGAGATCTCTATTAACTTAGTGCCCGGCACGGCGCCGATTTCTATGGCACCTTACTGTTTTGCCCCAGCTAAGTTAGTTGAGTTGAAGATCCAACTCCAGGAGTTGCTAGATAAGGGCTATATACGTCCTAGTGTTTCACTATGGGGAGCACCGGCCCTCTTTGTTAAAAAGAAAGGTGGTGCTTTGAGACTTTGTATAAATTACCGGAAATTGAATCAGGCTACGGTTAAGAATAAGTGCCCTATGCCTCGTATAGATGATCTGTTCGATCAGTTGAAGGGTTCCCGTTGTTTCTCGAAGATAGACTTGAGATCGGGTTATCATCAGTTGAGAGTCAGGGAGGAGGATATTCCGAAGACGGCATTCCGTACACGGTATGGCCACTATGAGTTTCTGGTGATGCCATTTGGGCTCACCAATGCACCGGTAGTGTTTATGGACTTGATGAACCGGATATTCCGGGAATTTTTAGATCGTTTTGTAGTCGTCTTCGTGGACGACATCCTTATCTATTCACCTTCGGAGGAGGAGCACAAGGAACACTTGAGAGTGGTGCTTGAGTTACTTAGAGCCCATAAGCTTTATGCTAAGTTTGGGAAGTGTGAGTTCTGGCTAGAAGAGGTCAAGTTCTTAGGCCATGTAGTTTTACGGGAAGGGTGTCTGTTGATACATCCAAGACCGAGGCAAGGCAAGATTGGGCCTGACCTAAGAGTGTGTTTGAGATCCATGATTTTACGGGTTAGTTGGGTATTATCGCGGGTTTGTGAAGGATTTCTCCAGGTTAGCTTCGCCTTTGACTAGATTGACTCGGAAGGGAGTCAAGTTTGTATGGAGTGAGACTTGTGAAAAGTCGTTCCAGGAGTTGAAAGTTAGACTGACCACCGCTCCAGTCTTGATTATTCCGGAGAGAGGGTTGGGTTATGCAGTCTATTGTGGCGCCTCACGAGAGATGCAGGTTGTGTGTTGATGCAAGAGGGGAAAGTAGTTGCCTATGGCTCACGTCAGTTGAAAATTCACGAGAAGAATTACCCTACGCATGATTTAGAGTTAGCAGCTGTGATATTTTCCTTGAAGATTTAGAGGCATTATCTTTATGGTGAGAGGTTCGAGGTATTCTCGGATCATAAGAGTCTGAAATATCTGTTCACACAGAAAGACTTGAACTTGAGGCAGAGGAGGTGGATGGACTTCATTGAGGATTATGACTTCAAGTTGCATTATCATTCGGGAAAGGCTAATGTGGTGGCCGACGCCCTTAGCAGGAAACCTGTTGGTGTCATAGCTAGTATAGCCATCCGGGAGTGGGAGATGTTGGGTGCACTTGGAGAGTTTGATTTGCTTCTAGGCGAATCCGTTGAGGCTGCGGCCTTGTTTTCTGTTGTTGCGCAGCCTACACTTGTGACTCGAGTGTTAGAGGCTCAGAGGGGTGACCTTGAGGTAGAATCTCACCGAGAGAAGATCTCCAATGGGAAGGTTGAGAAGGGTTTGACGGTGTATCCCGACCAGAGTGTGAGATACCGAGACTGTTTGTTTGTGCCGGAGTCTTGTCGAGAGGAAGTACTCCGAGAGTTTCACCATTCGTGCCTTGCGGTGCATCCGGGAGGCACTAAGATGTATCGGGATTTAGGTCGCCAGTTTTGGTGGCGGGGTATGAAGAGAGATGTGGCATCTTTCGTGTCTAAGTGCCTTACTTGTCAGCAAGTGAAGGCCGAACATCAGAGGCCAGCGGGTTTGTTGCAACCCTTGTCTATTGCCGAGTGGAAGTGGGAGCATGTCACTATGGACTTCGTTGTAGGTCTTCCGAGGACTCAGCGAGGTAGTGATGCTATTTGGGTGGTTGTAGACCGGTTGACTAAGTCGGCGCACTTCATTCCTATGCGCGTGAGAGATTCGATAGATCATCTCGCCGACTTGTATATTCGGGACATAGTGAGGTTGCACGGAGTTCCAGTGACGATCGTCTCAGATAGAGATCCTCGTTTTACTGCTAGGTTGCGGCAGAGTTTGCAAAGTGCCTTGGGCACTAAGTTGACCTTTAGCACGGCTTATCATCCTCAGACTGACAGGCAGTCCGAGTGTACTATTCAGATCCTTGAGGATATGCTTTGGGGTTGTGTTCTAGACTTTAGTGGGTCGTGGGAGAGGCACTTGCCATTGGTGGAGTTTGCCTACAACAACAGTTTCCAGTCTAGTATCGGTATGGCACCGTTTGAGGCCTTATATGGCCGACCGTGTAGATCTCCTGTTTGTTGGGCCAAGGTGGGTGATGCACCTCTGTTGGGTCCGGAGTTGGTGAGGGAAACGACGGAGAAAGTTGAGCTTATCCGTAAGAGGCTTGTTACAACCCAGAGTCATCAGAAATCTTATGCCGACCGTAGGAGGAGACCTTTGGTGTTTGAGGTGGGTGATCATGTCTTTTTGAAGATATCACCTAGACAGGGATTGATGAGGTTTGGGAAGAGCGGGAAGTTATCCCCTCGGTTCATTGGTACTTTTGAGATCCCTGAGAGGATTGGCGAGGCTGCATATCGTTTAGCTTTGCCGCCGCAGTTATCCGGAGTACATGACGTGTTTCATGTGAGTATGCTTCGGAAGTATGAACTAGATCCATCACATATGTTGGATTGGACCAACTTAGAGGTTGACGAAGATGTCTCGTATGAGGAGAGACCGGTTCGGGTTTTGGATAGGCGAGATCAAGTTTTGCGAGGCAAGACCATCCCTTTGGTAAAGGTTTTGTGGAAACATCACGGAGTGGAAAAGGCCACTTGGGAGCGTGAGTTGGAAGTCCGCGAGAAATATCCGAACTTGTTTGTTGATGTGTAATCATGTATTGAAATTTCATAATTTTAATGAACTTTAAGAACATTATATATATGTCTTAAGTTGTAAAACATCGTGAATGTTTTGGTTTAATGGAAGTACTTTGAAACTTGCCTCATTATGGAAGTTTATGGTAGCATTGCATATGTTGAATATATATTGTAGAATTGGAGTTATATCATGAAATTGAATATGATATGGAAATGGGAATTAGGTGTATTGAAAACTGTTGGAATTGAAAGAAATGCATGTTGATAATGCAAGTTAAAATACGTATTGTTTTACTTATTGTGAGATGCCTCTTGATAAGAGATGAAATGACCGGTATTGGGTCAGGTTGTTTATTTTTGAACTGTCATTTTATTGGAATCTGAGAAAAACCTGTTTTTGAAAAACTTATGCTTAATTTCAGGGCGGAATTCTTTAAGGGGAGGTTATAGCGACCGGTCTTTTCCATTTTATTGTTGTATCCGGACTTAAGTTCCGTGGTTTTTTCGTTATATATTTGTTATTGTCATCCTTTAATTCCTTATTTTTGAGTTATAGGATGTGTTGGGCGTGTTTATTCTGAGTTGGTTGGGTTTGGAAACCTAGTGTTGCTGTCCAGATTTTTGGACCTTCGCTCGAGCGAGGAGTTGGTCGCTCGAGCGAAAGTAGAGTTTTTGTCTTGTGGCTCGAGCCAGGGTTTCTTAGCTCGAGCGAGCGATTGCGTCTAGTATAGACCTGAAAGCAGGGTTTCTTGGCTCGAGCGAGCTTTCTTTCGCTCGAGCGAGTTTCGAGTCCTTCGCTCGAGCGAGCATTTTGTCGCTCGAGCGTGCTTCTGGGTTGCAGACCTGAAGCATCGTATTGTTGGCTCGAGCGAGCTTTCCTTCGCTCGAGCGAGTATTTCTTGTGTCTGGTCGCTCGAGCGACCAAGTCTTCACTCGAGCGAGCCTGTCCAGTTTAAATACGCAGCAGCGGTTTTTAAAACGTTTTTTTTTCACATCTTTTGATCCTAAAACCCTAGTTCCGAGTTCTCTCTTTCTCCACTCACCTTCTCTCTTAGATTTCATCTCTTTTTAGGGTGTTTCTACCATAGGTTCTTTATTAAAAAGGTAGAGTGGGTTGAGGGCTTCGTTTTAATCTGAACGTTTAGCGGTTTGGAGCACTTTTGGACTTTGGGTCGTCATCTCCGTCTTCTCCATTCGGGTTATTTACTTCGAGGTAGGGATTTCCTACTCCATCTCATAAGTTTTGTTCTAAGTTTTGGTATTTTGATATGTTGGGGGTATTTTGGTAGTTTTGGGAAAAACCCTAGTTGTTTTAATAAATTAATTTGTATAATTAATTTAAGGAGAATTGACGAATTTATTGATTTAATGGTGTAGTTGGAAAATTTAAATCACTTGCCTATTGAATTGTTGTTATATTTATTTTCAGTATAGAAATAACTGTTTTGGGCTATCGGTGGAGGATAGTCGTGATTGTTGTAGATATTGCATGTGGATTAGGGATAACTGAAACTAATCACATTGGTTAAGTCATTAATTTTGACTATTGAATTAATACAGAAAATACGTGTATTGATTGAGCATTGCATTTGCATATTGTGTGGGAGGAGATAGGGGATGTACTCCACGGTTTAGGGGAAGATAGGGGATGGACCTCTAAACCAGATTTTGTTTGGGAGGAGATAGGGGATGGACTCCATTAGCATCACTATTATGTGTGCTTATTGATATTGAAGTGTTTTTACATGTTATTGATACAGCACTAAAATGTGTATCAAACGGGAAGTATGAAGTGTTTTGATATGAGCCTGAGTCTCATTTGTTTTGTTGATATTGGAAGTAATGTGAATATGACATATAGTTCACTGTTGTAAGTTTGGCCAGGTTCTGAGCCATATTGATAATAATGGAAAGTGAAACGTGTCATAGACATTAGTGTCATGAGGCGTATAATGATATAATTGATTACCTTGGTTAACCATCTATTGAATGCTATTGCTTTATTCAATGCTTATATTTGGTTTAGTATATTTCTACTGGGCTGTGGCTCACCCTATATGGGAACATCATTTTCAGGTCCAGGTGATAAGCTACCTCCAAGGACTTAGCTTGGAAGGATTTGGATTTTGAAGAATATGTTTAGTTATTTGTTTTTATTTGATAGTACATGTAAACATTCAAGCCTAGAGCTTTATTTGTATTTGAGTTAGAACTCATATTTTTGTGTCCAAGTGTTGGCTAGGAAAGATGTAAGCCCGTAGGGCATTTAATTTGATGTTACATGTAATGCTTTTATTTAGTAATACTCTGATGAATGAGATAATGAATTGTTTTCTTTTAATATTGCATGTCAATGATATATATATATATATATAATGGGTTTATTTTGAGGGCGTTACAACTTGGTATCAGAGCGTACCGGGTTTGAATACTTTGGGTACGTGGGAAGTGATTAGTATCACAATGGGTTCGTCTCGTTTGATAGAGACTTAGTGTACTATTATATGCTTATATGAGAACATGTTTATGTGATTATGTGGGTATGGAACGTAGTTTCGAGGATGTTAATTGGACCCTTGGGTTTCTAGTAGTCTTGTTGGAAAGGCACTTGATCAATGCTGCTTCCAACCGGAACTATAGTAACGCTTCGGGACTATAGTCGTTTCTTGAATGAACTTCCATTTTAATTTTATGCAACTTCCATTTTTATTCAATTTCCTATTCTATTCAACTTCATTTTTTTATTTACTTTCCAAATAGATCGCTAAGGTATAGTGGTTTCTTGAATTAACTTCCATTTTTAATTTTAGGCAACTTCCATTTTTATTTTTACTCAACTTCCATTTTTATTCAATTTCCTTTTCTATTTAACTTCCTTTTTTATTTAACTTCCAAATAGATCGTTAAGATATAGTGCTTTCTTGAATGAACTTCCATTTTTAATTTTATTCAACTTCCATTTTTATTCGATTTCTTTTTCTATTCAACTTCCATTTTTATTTAATTTCCAAATTGATCGTTAACGTATAGTGGTTTCTTGAATGAACATCCACTTTTAATTTAATGCAACTTTCATTTTTCTTTTTATTCCACTTCCACTTCCATTTTTATTCAATTTCTTTTTCTATTCAACTTCCTTTTTTATTTAATTTCCAAATAATTCATTAAGGTATAGTGGTTTCTTGAATGAACTTCTATTTTTATTCAATTTTCTTTTCTATTCAACTTCATTTTTTTATTTAATTTCCAAATAAATCGTTAAGATATAGTGGTTTTTTAAATGAACTTCCGTTGTTAATTTTATGCAACTTTCATTTTTATTCAATTTTTTTTTTCTATTCAACTTCCTTTTTTATTTCATTTCCAAATAGATCGTTAAGGTATAGTGGTTTTTTGAATTAACTTCCATTATTAATTTCAGGCAACTTCCATTTGTTTTCAATTTCCTTTTTTATTTAATTTCCAAATAGATCTTTAAGATATAGTGGTTTCTTCAATGAACTTTCATTTTTAATTTTGTGCAACTTCTATTTTTATTTGATTTATTTTTCTATTCCACTTCATTTTTTTATTTAATTTCTAAATAGATCGTTAAGGTATAGTGGTTTCTTGAATGAACTTCCATTTTTGTTTTTATTCAACTTCCATTTTTATTCAATTTCCTTTTCTATTCAACTTCTTTTTTATTAAATTTCGGATGAACTTCCTTAAGGTATATTGCTTTCTTCAATGAACTTTTATTGCTAATTTTATGCAACTTCCATTTTTATTTTTATTGAACATCAATTTTTATTCAAATTCCTTTTCCATTCCACTTCCATTTTTATTGAGTTTCCATATAGATCGTTAAGGTATAGTCGTTTCTTGAATGAACTTCCATTTTAATTTTATGCAACTTCCATTTTTATTTTTATTCAACTTCCATTTTTATTCAATTTCTTTTTTATTCAGCTTTCTTTCTTATTTAATTTCCAAATAGATCGTTAAGGTATAATGGTTTCTTGAAAGAACTTCCATTTTTAATTTTATGCAACTTCAATTTTTAATTTTATTCAACTTCCAACCACTATACCTTAACGATCTATTTGGAAATTAAATAAAAAAGGAAGTTGAATAGACAATGAAATTGGATAAAAATAGAAGTTGAATAAAAATAAAAATTAAAGTTGCATAGAAATAAAAATCGAAGTTGAGTAAAAATAAAAATGGAAGTTGAGGAAAAATAAAAATAGAAGTTCATTCAAGAAACCACTATACCTTAACTATCAATCTGGAAATTAAATAAAACAGAAAGTTGAATAGAAAAGGAAATTGAATAAAATCGGAAGATGAATAAAAATAAAAATGGACGTTGAATGTGTGGAAAATGGAAAAGAGTAGTGGGCTTAGTGAATTTATTTCCTAAGAAGTTGTTAATGTCATGAAAGATTGGGAACGGGGGTTAATGAAAGGAAAAGAAAGATGAATCGCTTATAGCGTTGAATGAAATGGTTGTTTTCGAGAAAAGTTCATACATATATATATTTTGTATAAATTGTCACATTACTATTCTAGTACGAGAATGAGCGTTCATGATCATAGCTATTTGTAAGTTGTTATTGTTAAGGATCATGTTGAGACCCCTACTGGACTATATGTTCATCCCACGTTGTTGAATCTTTTTCAGGTGTTTAGTAGGATGTGCTACAAGATTTGAATCTTCTTATTTGTTGGCCACGGGGCCTCTTTGTTGTAGGCGGAATGCCATATATGTAAAAGGGTTGCACCCTTCATTCGATTATTTAATGTTGTAAGCCTGAGGGCAATTTATTTAGAATGCTCATGTTGTATTTAATTATCATCCGAAAGAGAGAGCTGTTGTTCATTCCTTCTAGTTGAACATTTGAGTTTATTTCCGCATGTTATCTCTGGAATTGAATTAAGTTAATGAACTTGGTAATGACTTCGAGTAATAAAAAGTGGGGCGTGACAGTTATACTGGTTTATTGAATGAATTTCCATTTTTAATTATATGCAACATCCATTTTTATTCAACTTCCTTTTTTATTTAATTTCCAAGTAAATCGTTAAGGTATAGTGGTTTCTTGAATGAACTTCCATTTTTATTTTTAGTCAACTTGCATTTTTATTTTTATTCAACTACCTTTTTTGTTAAATTTCCTTCTCTATTCAACTTCAATTTTTAATTTTATGCAACTTCCATTTTTATTTTTATGCAACTTCAATTTTTATTTTTATTCAACTTCCATTTTTATTGAGTTTCCTTTCCTATTCAACTTCCTTGTTTATTTAAGTTAATTTTCTATTCAACTTCCTTTTCTATTCAACTTCTATTTTTATTTTTATTCAACTTCTATTTTTATTCAATTTCCATTTCTATTCAATTTCCATTTCTATTCAACTTCCTTTTTTATTCAATTTCCAAATAGATCGTTAAGGTATAGTGGTTTTTTAAATGAACTTCCATTGTTAATTTTATGCAACTTCCATTTTTATTCAATTATTTTCTCTCTTCAACTTCCATTTTTATTCAATTTCCAAATAAATCGGTAAGGTATAGTGGGATATTGAATGAACTTTCAATTTTAATTTTATGCAACTTCCATTTATATTTTTATTCAATTTCTTTTTCTATCGAACTACTTCTTTTTTTTTTAATTTACAAATAAATCGTTAAGGTATAGTGGTTTCTTGAATAAACTTCCATTGTTAATTTTGTGCAACTTCCATTTTTATTTTTATTCAACTTCCATTTTTATCCAATTTCTTTTTGTATGTTTAATTTCCAAATAGATCATTAAGATATAGTGGTTTCTTGAATGAACTTCCATTGTTAATTTTGTGCAACTTCCATTGTTAATTCTATTCAACTTTTGGCTCTGTTTGGTTGTGCTTTTGAAATGTGATTCTACATGCTGGTTTCAGCTCCATGTTTGGTAAGAGTTTTGGAATTAATTTTCCAAAATTCTGCCGAAAGCTCTGTTCATTCTGCACGTTTCTTGTATTTTTTTTGCCTAGGGGAAGACCACCCGGACGTCCATGGGGACATCCACTCGGATGTCCTCCGTTGCATAGTTTTTTTTTTTTTTTTTTTTTTTTTGCAATTGATTTATATAATTGGGAAAAATAGTTTCTGAAATTTTTTTAATTTTTAATGTGCTTTAAAATAATTTCGAGTTGTATGTTTAGTTATGAGTTGTAAATTTTTGTATCACATATCAAATATCACATCAACAATTCTCCACTCAAATCAAACCTCTTTTCAAAAACTATTTTCAAAACTCTTTACCAAACAAATTTTCTACACTCAAATTATAATTCTACAACACACAAACTCAAAATACAACTCATACTCTCAAATCACATTTACAAAACAGAACCAAACGCAGGCTTTATTTTTATTCAACTACATTTTTGTATTTACTTTCCAAATAGATCGCTAAGGTATAGTGGTTTCTTGAATGAACTTCCAATGTTAATTTTAGGAAACTTCCATTGTTAATTTTGTGCAACTTCCTTTTTTACTTTTATTCAACTTCCATAGTTATTTAATTTCCAAATAGATCGTTAAGGTATAGTGGTTTCTCGAATGAACTTCTATTTTTATTTTTATTCAACTTCCAAATAGATCGTTAAGGTATAGTGGTTTCTGGAAAGAACTTCTATTTTTATTTTTATTCAACTTCCATTTTTATTCAATTTCTTTTTTTATTCGACTTCATTTTTTACTTAATTTCCACATAGATCGTTAAGGTATAGTGGTTTCTTGAATTAACTTCCATTGTTAATTTTAGGCAACTTCCATTTTTGTTTTTATTCAACTTTCATTTTTATTTAATTTCCAAATAGATCGTTAAGGTATAGTGGTTTCTCGAATGAACTTCCGTTTTAATTTCATCCAAGTTACCTTTCAATTCAACTTCCTTTTTTATTTTTATTCAGTTTCCTTTTCAAATAGAACGTTAAGTTATAGTGGTTTCTTGAATGAACTTCCATTTTTAATTTTATGCAACTTCCATCTTTATTTTTATTCAACTTTCATTTTTATGCAATTTCCTTTTTTATTCAACTTCTTTTTTTATTTAATTTCCTTCTCTATGCAACTTACATTTTTAATTTTATTCAACTTCATTTTTTTATTCAACTTTCCTTTTCTATACCTTAACGATCTATTTGGAAATTAAATAAAAAATGGAAGTTGATCGTTAACGTATACTGGTTTCTTGAATTAACTTCCATTGTTAATTTTGTGCAACTTTCATTTTTAGTTTTATTCAACTTTCATTTTTATTCAATTTCATTTTCTATTCAACTTCCTTTTTTATTTAATTTTCAAATAGATCGTTAAGGTATATAGTGGTTTATTGAATGAACTTCCGTTTTTAATTTTGTGCAACTTCCATTTTTATTTTTATTTAATTTCCTTTTCTATTCAAGTTACTTTTCTATTCAACTTCCTTTTTTACTTAATTTCCAAATAGATCGTTAAGGTATAGTGGTTTCTTGAATGAATTCCATTTTTAATTTTATGCAACTTCCATTTTTATTTAATTTCCTTTTCTATTCAACTTTCTTTTTTTATTTAATTTCCAAATTGATCGTTAACGTATACAGCTTCCATTTTTGTTCAACTTCCAATTTTACTTAATTTCCAAATAAGAAGTTCAACTTTCAAATAGAGCGTTAAGGTATAGAGGTTTCTTCAATGAACTTCCATTTTTATTCAACTTCCATTTTTATTTTTAGGCAACTTCCATTTATATTTAATTTCCTTTCTATTCAACTTCTTTTTTTATTTAATTTCCTTTTTTATTTAATTTCCAAATAGATCTTTAAGGTATAGTGCTTTCAACTTTCTTTTTTATTTATGTTCCAAGTAGATCGTTAAGGTATAGTGGTTTCTTGAATGAACATCCATTTTAATTTTATGCAACTTCCATTTTTATTTTATTTCCAAATAGATCTTTAAGGTATAGTAGTGAAAATGTAAGTTGAATAAAAATAAAAATGAAGTTGAATAAAATAGGAAATTGAATAAAAATGGAAGTTCATTGACGAAACCACCATACCTTAACGATCTATTTGGAAACTAAATAAAAAAGGAAGTTGAATAAAAATATAAATGGAAGTTGCATAAAATTAACAATAAAAGTTTATTCAAGAAACCATTATACCCTAACGGTCTATTTGAAAATTAAATAAAAAAGGACGTTGAATAGAAAAGGAAATTGAATAAAAACGGAAGTTGAATAAAAGTAAAAATGGAAGTTGCATAAAATTAACAATAAAAGTTCATTCAAGAAACTACTATACCTTAACGATTTACTTGGAAATTAAATAAAAAAAGGAAGTTGAATAGAAAAGGAAATTGAATAGAAATGGAAGTTGAATAAAAATAAAAATGGAAGTTGCATAAAATTAACAATGGAAGTTAATTCAAGAAACCATTATACCTTAACGATCGATTTGGAAATTAAATAAAAAAAGGAAAGTTGAATAGAAAAGGAAATTTAACAAAAATAGAAGTTGAATAAAAATAAAACTGGTAGTTGCCTTAAATTAACAATCGATGTTAATTGAAGAAACCACTATACATTAACGATCTATTTGAAAATTAAATAAAAAAGGAAGTTGAATACAAAAGGAAATTGGATAAAAATGGAAGTCGAATAGAAAAGGAAATTGAATAAAAATTGAAGTTGAATAAAAATAAAAATGGAAGTTGCACAAAAATTAAAAATGGAAGTTCATGTTCTATTCAACTTCATTTTTATTTAATATTCAAATAGATCGTTAAGGTATATAGTGGTTTATTGAATGAACTTCTGTTATTAATTTTACGCAACTTCCATTTTTATTCAATTTCCTTTTCTATTCAACAGTCCAATTCTATTCAACTTCTTTTTTTATTTAATGCCCAAATAGATCGTTAAGGTATTATGGTTTCTTGAATGAACTTCCATTTTTATTTTGATTCAACTTCCATTTTAATTTTATGCAACTTCCATTTTTATTTTTATTCAACTTCCATTTTTATTCAATTTCCTTTTCTATTCAACTTCCTTTTTTTATTTAATTTCCACATTGATCGTTAAGGTATAGTGGTTTCTTGAATGAACTTCCATTTTTATTCAACTTCCATTTTAAGCAACTTCCATATTTATTCAATTTCATTTTCTATTCAACTTCATTTTTTATTTAATTTCCAAATAATTCGTTAAGGTATAGTGGTTTCTTCAACGAACTTCCATTTTTATTTTTATTCAACTTTCATTTTTATTTTTATTCAACATTCATTTTCATTTTTATGCAACTTCCATTTTTATTCAATTTCCATTTCTATTCAACTTTGTTTTTTATTTAATTTCCAATAGATCGTTAAGGTATAGTGGTTTCTTGAATGAACTTCCATTGTTAATTTTATTCAACTTCCATTTTTAATTTTATGCAACTTACATTTTTATTTTTATTCAACTTCAATTTTTATCCAATTTCCTTTTCTATTCAACATCCTTTTTTATTTAATTGCCAAATAGATCATTAAGGTATAGTGGTTTCTTGAAAGAACTTCCATTTTTAATTTTATGCAACTTCCTTTTTTATTTTTATTCAACTTCCATTTTTATTCAATTTCCCTTTCTATTCAATCGCCTTTTTATTTAATTTCCAAATAAATCGTTAAGGTATAGTGGTTTCCTGAATGACCTTCCATTGTTAATTTCATGCAAATTCCATTTTTATTTTTATTCATCTTGCATTTTATTGAATAAAAAAAGTAAGTTGAACAGAAATAGAAATTGAATAAAAATGGAAGTTGAATAAAAATAAAATTGAAAGTTCATTCAAGAAACCACTATACCTAATGAATTATTTGGAAATTAAATAAAAAATGAAGTTGAATAGAAAGGGAAATTGAATAAAAATGGAAGTTGAATAGAAAGGGAAATTGAATAAAAATGGAAGTTGAATAAAAATAAAAAAGGAAGTTGCATGAAATTAACAATGGAAGGTCATTCAGGAAATCACTATACTTTAACGATCTATTTGGCAATTAAATAAAAATGGGAGTTGAATAGAAAGGGAAATTGAATAAAAATGAAAGTTGAATAAAAATAAAAAAGGAAGTTGCATAAAATTAAAAATGGAAGTTCTTTCAAAAAACGACTATACCTTAATGATCCATTTGGCAATTAAATAAAAAAAGATGTTGAATAGAAAAGGAAATTGGATAAAAATGAAAGTTGAATAAAAATAAAAATGGAAGTTGAATAAAAATAAAAATGGAAGTTCATTGAAAAAACCACTATACCTTAACGAATTATTTGGAAATTAAATAAAAAATGAAGTTGAATAGAAAATGAAATTGAATAAATATAGAAGTTGCTTAAAATGGAAGTTGAATAAAAATGGAAGTTCATTCAAGAAACCACTATACCTTAACGATCTATGTGGAAATTAAATAAAAAAAGGAAGTTGAATAGAAAAGAAAATTGAATAAAAATGGAAGTGGAATAAAATTAAAAATGGAAGTTGCATAAAATTAACAATGGAGGTTCATTCAAGAAACCACTATACCTTAACGATCTATTTGGAAATTAAATAAAAAAGGAAGTTGAATAGAAAAGGAAATTGAATACAAATTGAAGTTGAATAGAAAAGGAAATTGAATAAAAATGGAAGTTAATTCAAGAAACCACTATACCTTAGCAATCTATTTGGGTATTAAAAAACAAAGGAAATTGAATAAAAATGGAAGTTGCATAAAATTAAAAATGGAAGTTGCATAAAATTAGAAAAGGAAGTTGAATAGAAAAGGAAATTGGATAAAAATAGAAGTTGAATAAAAATAAAAATGGAAGTTGGATAAAATTAAAAATGGAAGTTGAATAAAAATAAAAATGGAAGTTGAATAAAAATGGAAGTTGAATAAAATTAAAAATGGAAGTTCATTCAAGAAACCACTATACCTTAACGATCTATTTGGAAATTGTAATGCCCTCAAAATAAACCCATAAATCATACATTCTTGATATGCTTAGATATAAAAGAATGAAACATAATTACATATCATCAGAGTATTCATTACAAAATGTATTACATGTTGACAACAAAAGTAAATGCCCTATAGGCTTACAACTTTCCAAGTCAACACTTGGTTACAAAAGAGAGTACTAACTCTACACCGAATAAGCCCTTGGCTTGATATACATGTAATACAACCAAAAATAACAAAAAAGGTCCAACAGCCTCAAGCCTCCCAAGCTACGTCCTTGGAGGTGGCATACTACCTGTACCTGAAAATGATGTCCCATATAGGGTGCGCCAACGCCCAGTAGAGATATGCTAAACATAATATAAGCAATAACTAAAACATTAGTATTTGACAGATGTTTAACTCACATGAATAAATTCATAACCCATTTCAAATACATGACAAATATGTCCATGTTTCATTCCATTTTCATTTCTTATCCAATTTCTCAATTCATAATCCTGGCTCAGAACCTGGCCATATACTTTAGATGAGATTATATCTCATATCAAATACTCTTCCATTTCATCAATACAAATGAGATAACAACTCATATCAAAACACTTCCACTTAACCAAAGATACACATAATTGCTGTATCAATATCAAACCAAACTCTTCCATACTTCATATATGACATACAAATTAGCTATATCAATACTTCAATAGATACACAAAATTGTTGTATCAATGGAGTCCATCCCCTATCTCCTCCCAAACAATATCCGATTTAGGAGTCTGTCTCCTATCTTCTCCTAAACCGTGGAGTACATCCCCTATCTCTTCTCACACAACACAATGTATATAAACACATATCATATACATAATCAAATCAATACATAAAATTCATGTATTATATCAATCGCCATATTCGATGGCACAATCAATTTGATTAGTTTTAGTTTGCCTAATCATCATGCATTGTCTACAACAATCAAGACTACCCTCCACCGGTAGCCCAAAACAATTATTTCTAAACAGATATTAATTACGTCAACAGATAATTTATCAAAATTTCTCAAAGGTGAGTGATTAATAAATCCAACTCCACCATTTCATTTCACAATGAGCCAATTTCATTATTTTTAGTTCAATTTCATATTTCCAAAACAATTGTCATTACACTAATGACCCAAATATACCCAAACATGACATTTTTCCCCTCTTTCCCAATATTGACCCAAAGGCTCAAATATTAACAAAAACATCAATAATTCCCTTTTTAAGACCCAATATATATATATATATATATAGGCCAAAAGGACAAAACCCCAATTTTTCAAAATAACACATTTCAAAACCCTAACTTCCCAAATCAAACCATCTATACAAATAGCTCAATATTTATGTTAAAACACATAAGAATGAGTAGGAATCCCTACCTCAAGAGATGAACCCAAGGAAGAAGGTGAAGAAAAACGAAGTTGCTCCAAAACCCAAGATTTTCGGATCAAAGTGTAGCCCTCAACAATCCCCCACAACTTTTACAAAGGACCAAGGTGAAGAAATAACTCCTACTAGATCAATCCCTAGAGAAGGTAAGGTTTTAGAGAGAGAGGCTCTCCAATGGAGGTTTTGAAAAAGTAAGAGAGAAGGAAATCAAAAGTGATCCAAAAAGTGAAATCTCGGTGATATAAAATCGCCACGCTCGGCGTGAAACCCCGCCGGCGTGGCCGACAGACTCACGCTCGAGCATCAAAAACGCCGCTCGAGCGTAGATTACACACTTCCAGAAGTTTTGCAGACATGGTCCCCGCTCGAGCGCCAAACTCCCCGCTCGAGCGGAGGAACAAAAACAAAGGGTCACGCTCGAGCGTCAAAACTCCCGCTCAAGCGTCTGAAGACCTGCAGACAAAAGTACTGGGAGGTGGAAAATTACGCTCGAGCGTCAAAACGCCCGCTCGAGTGGAGAAGCAACAATGAAGGGCCCGCTCGAGCGTCAAAAGCCCCGCTCGAGCATCAAAAGCCCCGCTCGAGCGTGAAGGCCAAAATCTGGGCATCAACTTTTGGTTCCAAAGCACAACCAATTGTAACACGCCCGCGGGGGACCTTGCTACAGCTCGGACTCGATTTGTCACGGTTCTTAATCTGAACCAAAGAGTCCAAATCTGGCAAATCGTTTTGAGAAAACAGATTTTGAAAGAAGTGCCAAACATGGACTGCTTTGCCAGATACAGAGTCATCTCCTAAATATTTTATTTTTGGGGAAATTTAGGAAACCCTGACTCGTTTGCCTAAGGCCACATGTCCGTCATCACCAAAGTTGCCTTGGCTCGGGAACTTGGGTACGATTGGGGAAGGTCACTTCGTGAGCACCCCCGCTCGCCCGATCAAAGATCGGCCTCTACTAACCATGATATCAAGTTTTGAAAACATTGTGTGTTCTTATTCCGGTTTTTAGCCTAGATTTACTATGTGATGCGCACAGCATACAAATATAGATCGGGTCGCCCGAATTGGAACAAAACATTTCATGTTTGTTTTGAAAATGGTTTGATGGTGCTACTCGCAAGTAGGCTAAGACGCAGATTTTGCCACCCTCAGGTGGGCATAGAAAAACATGATTTTTGCCACTATCTAGTGGGCTTAACACGCACAGTCAATGATTTTTTCCAATCCAACTAACCCAACCTTCACCCACAGGCATTCAGGCAGGTATATCACGTAAGCACATAGCCTCATGGTAAGCATGCTATCATGGCAGTTACTCACACACATGCAAGGATGCTAAAGCATAACCACTTACTGAGTACTCCAAGCCAAAACAGAAGCTAATTAGAAATCCATGCATGATCCTAAGTATACAGAAATGCCTAATGCAACACATGCAAAAATGCAACTATAGCAGGCTCGGCTATTCTAAACATGGCATGTGAGATGCAACAGTTAACAAGTATTCAATTTGGAATTGAAATACAGATGCAGTTAGTATGATGCGCCGAGCCCGGTGCATGCAAGACAGATGAATGAATGCAAACATGCTATCATACTGTATGCTAATTGAAACATGCCCTAATCTAACCATCATAATTTGGTAAATAAAAGGAGAAAGACGTGGGGTTGGAAGACATACATCACACACACTTATTACAACATTGCCCTCACGAGAGGGTCCAAATAAATAATATCTGATTCCAAATGAATAAATAATACAGTCCCGAATAAATATAAAAATCCTAATTAGTTTACAAATTAATCTAGGAAAGCTATAAACTGGCATGCAAGCCAGGGACTGCCTCGACTCTGATGAATGATGTATGTTTGGGCTGCCTTGCGCGGAGATTCACTGGGATGCCCCAATTAGCCTCTGTTTTGCAATTATTCTTGGAAAGCGCACCAAGTTCCGGAAAGCTACTGATTCTTGATTTGCTGCAACAGAGAGCAGGAAAGGGGCATAGCAATGTATTTTCACATATGTATGCATGTCTCGATCCTCGTGCCACCAATCACGCATCTCAATGCATGATGGCCGAGGAGTCGAATTGCACAACTCAATATGAGATGAATGCACATATAAACACAACAAGACCTACACTCCATCACAGGTAATTCGGAGTGTCGGTGACTGGGGAATTGAGACACGTTCCGTCACTCGGAGTATGAAACGTACCTCGTTTTCCGTGCTCGGGCTAACTCCTATCCCAAACACAATGCAATATGCATGGCATGCATGAATGCAACTAAGATACAACCTAACATGCACAATGCTAGGAAATGGCATACACAATGCTCGATGTGACATGGCATACGCGATACTCTAACATGCAACCTAGCATACACAATGCTATGAATCGAAAGGGCACACACAATGCATAATGGACTTACACCAACACAAGTGGACCTCAGCCACACTCACATAGGAGGCCATAAGATGAAAATGAGACTCTCGAGATGCGTGCACGCATGCACGCAAACCGAGGACTGAACCTAGGGCACAAATGCCACTCTAACAAGGCATGGCAAGGCATGGAATATGGCATACTAGCATACAAATTTCAGCACTAAAATATGATGCAAAACAGCCCCGAAACATGGAAACATGGCACCCGATGCATGAAATGAGACGCGAAACTCGAAACTAGACGCATGGAATGACTTATAGCTATACAAAGCATGCATTATTTGAAAATGAAGTATGAAGACAGAATCAAGACAGTCCTAAAACAAGCATATTTCCAGTTTTAAGCAAGGCCAAACAGTGAACACAAGTAGGGCTAAGCTAGCATGCAAAAATGGCCCCAAAAAAGAGATAATGAAGCAAGTAGCAGGTGCTGGCCGTAAATGGCCAAGATCCTTCCAAAAAAGTTGAAGAGGGGCTCGAAATGAAGCACTTTAAAGTTTACCACAAGCCACAAAAACAAACACAAGTATGGCTAAACTACTATGCAAGAAATGGGCCAAAAGGGAGACAAAGAAGCAAGTGATGGTTTCTGGCCTCAAACAGAGGAGGGACCTTCAACAAAGTTGAACAGGGGCCCAAAACATGGTATTTTTCAGTTAGTGACCAAACCCAAAACAGTGCACATGCAAGCCTAAAATATTATGCAAAAATAGGCCTAAAAGGAGGTTTAAACACAAAGAGCAAAAAGGATGCCTCAAACAACAAAAGACCCTTGATCAAACATGAAGAGGGGGTCAAAATAAGGCTATTTACAGTTTGGACTAGAGCCCAAAAATACAAGCACAAGGGACTAACAAAGCATGCAAAAATAAGGCCAAAAGAGGGATATAAAGGCAAGTGGCAAATGGAAGCCTCAAACAGTGATGAGCCCTTCAACAATGTTTAAGAAGGACTCAAAATAAGCCACTTTACAGTTTATGATAGAGCTCAAAACAGTTTATACATAGGCCAAAAATACTACACAAGAAATAGGCATACAAGAGAGGTAAAGAAGCAAGTGCAAAAAGGAAACCTCAAACAGTGAGAGCCCCTAAAAAAACAAACATGAAAAAGAGCTCAAAAAAATTCTATTTTCAGTTAGGGTCGGAGCCCAAAAGTGTAAGCAAGAATGGCTAAGAAAGCATGTAAAAATGAACTCAAAAGAGGGAAAAAATGACTCACCCTTGTAGACCAATCATTGACAACCTCTTGGCACAAGAAATGGTGCTCCTCAGCTCTGGAAAGTAGCTCCAAGTGGTTGGAATGGAGGTGGTGGTGTGGTGCTAGGTGGTGGTGTAGAAATGGTGTAGGAACTTAAGGGTTTTGAGGGTTAGGATGTAGAGAGGGAGAGATGCAACATATGAGGCTCAAAGCAAAAATTTCTAACCCCTCAAAACTAGTTGGGAGTGCTGGTTATATAGACAAAAAGGGGTGAAAAAGAGGGGGAAAAATGGGAGGGGGGGGAGGAAAACAATTCAAGTTTCCCCCCAAAAGGCTAAACCCTCAGACATAAGGCCTCGAGGAAAACAAAATTCACCTTTAGGACACACTTGGGGAGGGGGTTATGGCCGGCTAGATAAAAAGGGCAAAAAAGTCATTTCACCAGCTAGGTGGCCGGCCTGCTAGGTTTTCTGGCCGGCCTGCTACTTTTAGGACAAAAAAATGAGATGCCGGAAAGAAATGTGGCCAGTGAGTGATTGGGAAGTTCAATGATGGCCATTCAGTCCAAATTGAAGCCCCAGAAGTTAGCTTTCCAATGGCACAAACCTTGCATTAAAATTCTTCCTGTGAAAAAAGTTATGCCAGTTTCCGTGAAGCCGCGCAGATTCGGTCCCAACCGGAGTGATGCCCTACTTCAATCAACCATATCTCCCCTATCCGGAATTGGATTTAGGAGATTCTTGAGTGCAAAATGAGTCCCTGGGAGTAAGCTTTCCAACGGTGGTGGCCTCATAGATTGATTCCAAGTATGTGAATGAATAGGCCCGATTCGGCGAGGGCTGTTCAATTCTCTCTTAACGATTCATGCCCATTTTCTTCCCCAACTGGATTTCTTCCCTCTTCTCCTCTTTTCTTCAACCGCAAACCCCTAAGTAAGGTATTTTGAAAGATTTTTCAAAGATTTCATCTCTCTTTCATTCATTTCCACTTTGTCCTTGCTCGGTTTACCGAAAAGCGCAACTTTTAACAAAATGCGAGCGTCAGAACATCGTAGGAACTTTATTTCAAAAACGTTTTGAAAGAGAGGGTTTTAAGACTAAAATCTTTTGATCAAGATTGTTTTGGTCCAGAACAGGGGTATGAAGTTGAGATTTGACTCTCTCTTTGCCGAAGAAATTGCACCTTTCCCCTGCACACCTTTCTCCACCAAGTAAACCATCAGTCACGTCCAAGTCTTAAAGGTAGTCAAAAATGAGTGTCTACAGTTGCCCCTCTTTGATAGAACTCGGAAGTCAAGAAGTGACGGGAGTGAATGTCAAAGCCCAGAGATGACCCATTTTTGACAAGGCCGAAGACTTGGACAAACAAACAAAATATAGATAAATAAATGGTTGTGCCCGCAGGCTGCCTACGTATCCCCTTGCAAGGAATCAAACCAGCGTAGTTCAGGGGCAGGATACAAAATGATATGTAGGAAGATTTTGATGATTGGACTTATACGCTACGCGAAGCCAGTTTGAAGATTGGACTTATACGCTACGCGAAGCTGGTTTGAAAATTGGACTTATACGCTACGCGAAGCCGGTTTGAAAATTGGACTTATACGCTACGCAAAGCTGGTTTGAAGATTGGACTTATACGCTACACGAAGCCGGTTTGAAGATTGGACTTATACGCTACGCGAAGCGGTTTGAAAATTGGACTTATACGCTACGCGAAGCTGGTTTGAAAATTGGACTTATACGCTATGCGAAGCCGGTTTGAAAATTGGACTTATACGCTATGCAAAGCCGGTTTGAAAATTGGACTTATACACTACGCGAAGCCGGACATCACTCATGATCATGCAAAGAGAGCTGTAATGAAGCAATTATTCAAAATAAATGTAACATTTTAAGCGAATGCTAGGCAAGCAAGTAAACTTGAACCAAACTATACCTCATGCAGCAAGGATGTAAGAAAATCATGGAATCTTCACGAACATGTGCGATAGATACACAAAGGTGAACGAAGTGTGTGATTGATGCATGAAGCGAGCGTGTGTGACAGATACACAAAGTAGGCATAGTGTGATAGATACAAAGCGAGTGTGTGATAGATACACTATATGAACAAAGTGTGATTGATACACTAAATGAATGAAGTGAGCAAAGTGTGATAGATACAAAGCGAGTGTGTGATAGATACACTATATGAACAAAGTGTGATTGATACACTAAATGAATGAAGTGAGCAAAGTGTGATGGGTACACAAAAGGCAAACACAAAGTGTGATAGACGCACAATAGGTGAACACGAAGTGTGATCGATGCACTAAGTGAACAAGTGTGATGGATACACTAAAGGTAGACACGAAGTGTGATAGATGCACTTAGTGAACAAGTATGATTGCTATACTAAATGTGAACACGAAGTGTGATAGATGCACTTAGTGAACAAGTATGATGGATACACTAAAGGTAAACATGAAGTGTGATAGATGCACTTAGTGAACAAGTATGATTGATATACTAAATGTGAACACGAAGTGTGATAGATGCACTTAGTGAACAAGTATGATTGATATACTGAAGGTGAACACGAAGTGTGATCGATGCACTAAGTGAACAAGTGTGATGGATACGCTAAAGGTAAACACGAAGTGTGATAGATATAGCGATCCGGGTTTACCCTTGTTGTATAGTGATCCGGACATGTGTCCAGTGGATGTTAGTAGTGGATTGTTGTCTGTTCGTCCTTTCATATATTGTATTTGAGTTATAGGATGTGTTGGGCGGTTTGTTTGGAGTTGGTTGTGTTTGGGAGCCAAGGGTTCTTGCCGAAATTTTGTCCTTCGCTCGGCGAGGTTGGTCGCTTCGGCGAGAGTTGAGTTTTGTGTCTGGTGGGTCGAGCAGGCGGCTTCGCTCAGCGGCGGCTAACGTCTGGCTGGACTGAACACCATGATTTCGCTCGGCGGTGATTCTTCGCTTCAGCGATCTGGTTGATCTTCGCTTGGCGGCGGTTAAATCGCTTCAGCGTCGTCTAATTCTGAACTGAAGGGTCGAGCTCTGGCTCGGCGAGCTTTTCTTCGCTCGGCGAGCTTCTAGGATGTTGGCTCGGCGAGACCTTCTTGGCTCGAGCTACGGTTTTACGTAATGCAGTCGCTCGGCGACCAAGTCTTCCTTCGAGCGAGCCTATTTATATCAGTTCGACAGCAGCGAGTTTCAAATCAGATTTTTTATAAACTTTTGATCCAATCCTCCAGATCTGAGAGCTTCTCTCTCTAACTTTATATTCTCTCTAAGGTTTGATCTATCTAGGATCATTTCCTTCCCATCTTGCTTTGTTAAAAAGGTAGAGGTTGACGAGGGCTTCGATTTAATCTGAAAAAGTCGGTGTTTGGAGCATTTTGATCTTTGGGTCTTCATCTCCTTTTGGGCTTAAACTTTGAGGTAGGGATATCCTACTCCTCTTTATGGATTCTGTCTTTAAATTTTGACATTTTGATGTGTTGGGGATAGTTGTGTAATTTTGGAAAAGTTTGGGGCTTTTATGCAATTTTATAAAAGTTTGGGGATTTGTTTTAAATAAACCTATATGCACGGTTGGTACATAGAAATGAGATTAATGTGGAATCATTGATGAAAATGGAACCTTAGGGGTTGAATGTTAATTATGGAAAATGCTATAATTATATTGTTTAATTAATTGGGATAATTAATTGTGGAATTGAGATGTTGATTATATATCCATTGTGCATTTATTTTACATTTAGAAATATCTGCTTTGGGCTATCGGTGGAGGATAGTCTTGATTGTTGTAGACAATGCATGATGATTAGGTAAATTAAAACCAATCATTGAAATGTGTCATTAAGAATAGCGGTTGAAGAATACATTAACTTTATGTATTGATTTGTGATGTGTATAATTGTTGTTTATATGCATTGTGTTGTGTTGGAGAAGATAGGGGATGTACTCAGCGGTTTAGGGAAGATAGGGGATGTACCTCTAAACCGGATGTTGTTTGGGAGAAGATAGGGGATGGACTCAAGTAGATAAAGCTCATATGCTTGTCTTGGGAATGTGATATAGCTAGTATGCATATCTGTGGAAGTAATGAAGTTGTAAGTGGTTAATATGATTTGTTGTTTCATATGAGTTGTGTGGCGAGTTGAGCCATGAGTTATAAGCGAGAATTTAATGAAAATGGAAGTGAATTGAATATAGACTTGAAGGTCTTGGAATTGTAATGTGTTATGAAAGAATGTAAAAGTGTTGACCATCTATCAAGCTGTTAATCTTTTAGTCATTATTCATAGCTGGTTTAGTATATTTCTCTTGGTTTGTGGCTCACCCTATATAGGAACATCATTTTTGGTCTGACATGCCACCTCCAGGACTTAGCTTGGGAGGCTAGTGGCGGATGGACTTTTGACTTCTATTTACTTTTGATGTGTTGCATGTAACTTCAAGCCAAGGGCTTTCGTGTATTGAGCTAGAGCTCTCTTGATTGTAACCAAGTGTTAACTTGGAAAGTTGTAAGCCTTTAAGGCATCCGCTTTTATTGTTTACATGTAATACTTTTATGCAAACAGTTGATTAAATAGAAGAAGGTGGACTTTTATTATGTTGATGCATGTTCGATTGATGGGTTTATTGTCATTATTTTGAGGCGTTACAACTTGGTATCGAAGCGTCTTAGGGTTGAATACTTTGGAGTGCGTGGGAAGTGATTAGGATCACAATGGGTTTGTCTCGCTTGATAGAGACTTAGTGTAGTGTCATATGCTATGTGTTTAATTGATAACATGTTTATGTGATTATTTGGGTATGGGATTTAATTTCTAGGATGTTGATTGGATCCTTGGGTTTCAGGAGTCTTGTTGGAAAGGCACTTGATCAATGCCGTTTCTCCACGGGAACTCTGTAGCGCCTCGGGACTATCATTATCAAGAAATGAAATTCGTAAGTGCTTATGTGTTTATGTGCTTACGTGGAGTGAATTATTGTGGTCCATGTTTTGGGGCGCGAGTGTTTAGTTATAGCACGTTTATAAATGTGCTAACGTTACGTGTTACCTTTATTAGGATGTCGGGCGAGGAAGAGGTGGAAGGCGTGGTAGGCCTAGGAGGCGGATATGCCTTCTGGGATGAGATTCCGGCGGCTTCGGGAAGGGGTTGGTCGAGCCAATGTGGCCGAGCGATGAAACGGCGAGCTATAGGCGCTCTAGCAGAGATAGCGAGGCGTTCGAGTCGGTGGGTATTCTCGAGCCGAGAATCGAGCTCGAGTTGTTATTCTGAATCGAGGACCTTCTTTTACGAGGGAGTTCTTAGGTCTAATCCGGATGAGTTTGTGGGTGATCCAAAAGAGCCGCTTAAAGGCGATGAATGGCTCGAGCAGACAACGAAGGCGTTTGAGATGCTAGGCATCGAAGGCGAAATCTTGAAGGTGACCTTGGCATCATTCGGTGAAAGGGATCTTGGTCGATGGTGGAAGTTCACCAAGGTCGTATTGGAGGTACTTGGAAGGCTTTGTTGGCGCTTTCGGAGAAGTTCTTGTCTCCGGTTGAGAGAAGTTGAGAGTCGATTCTGCCCGGCTCAGCAAGCAGACGTTTATCGATGGCGAGTTTGAGGCCTCATTCACTAGTTTGTCGAGGTTTGCACTGAATTGGTGGCGTCAGGAACGCCGTTGCATTGAGTTTGAGAAGAAGTTGGTAGCGGCCTCAAGTTGAAATAATGGGGTCTATGTTTGGGATTATGGGCGTGGTTGATCTTTGCGGCTCATCTTGAGATTATGATCAGAAGAGGATGAAGAAGCGAAGGCTCCAAGAGGAGTCGGGAGGTCGAGGTGATAGTAGGAGGCAGAGGGTTATAACCCTCGGCGATCTCGAGGTGGAGTTTCTAGGTCGACTTTCCTGTGCGAGTGCGAGCTCGGGAGGCGCGATCGAGGGATTTACTTGTTACAAGTGTGGCCGGGTCACAAGGCTTGATTTGCATGAAGGGCGGAGGTCGAGTGCATCTTCTTGGCCGAGCCCGAGGTCGAGTTTGGGCGAGGCAGCCCTTGTCTGTTATCAGTGTGGGCTGCAGGCACTGAAGAGTTCTGCTTACAGTTGAGTGCCACTTGAGGCGTCTGGTTCTAAGCGACGAGGGTTTCAACCGATTCGATCTGTGCGAGCCTCGAGGCCAATCAAGAACTTCGTCATCGGTCGATCTGTGATCTTATGCTCCCGAGGTGGCGGGTGGACGAGGTCCTCTGGTAGCGTGTATCTTTGTTGCTTGAGATTTGGTACCAACTCCATCAGTAGTGAGAGGTACTTTTTTGTTTTGACCTTCTCTTGCTAGAGTGTTGATTGACACGGGTGCATCTCATTCATTTGTATCTGTTGCATTTGCATCTGTGTTGGAACTGGAGTTAGCACTTTTAGCATCTCCTATTTGCGTTGTGTCACCTATTGGGGGTGAGTTAATTTTGAGGCACGGATGTAGAGGTTGTGAAATAGGAGTCGACGAACATCGACTTCCCTCTCCATTTGGAGGTACGCCCATGTAGGGCTTTGATGTTATTTTGGGTATGGGTGGTTATCGTCATACCGGGCTGTTATTGATTACTACAGAGGGTTACTTCTGTCTGATGGCGGGAGTTTTCCATTTCTTAGGAGACCGAGTTGGTAGTGTTGTGCCCGCAGGTGCGGTCATGGCGGAATGAGCTTAATGGTTTACTTGCTAGTTTTGAGAATGGTGAGTGTGATGAGACCCAGTTGAGTTGCCAAGGGTAGTTTGTGAATACTCGGACGTCTTTCGAGGATCTTATTGATTTGCCACCCAGAGAGCGAGTTCTCTATTGATTTAGTGCGAGCGCCGATTTCTATGGCACCTTATCGTTTTGCCCCGTGAGTTGATTGAGTTGAAAGTTCGGCTCAAGAATTGCTAGATAAGGGCTGTCGTTAAGCCTAGTGTATCGTGGGAGCACCAGGCCCTCTTTGCTAAAAGAAAAGCGGTGCCTTGAGGTTGTGTATCGACTCTAGGAAGTTGAATCAGACTCTGGTTAGAATAAGTACCCTATGCCCGTATAGATGATTTGTTCGACCGGTTGAAGGGTTCCGTTGTTTCTCTAAGATAGATTTGAGATCGGGTTACCACCGGTTGAGAGTCGAGAGGAGGATATTAGAAGGCGGCATTAAAATGTGGTATGGCCATTATGAGTTCTGGTGATGCCATTTGGGCTCACCAATGCGGCGATCTTTATGGACTTGATGAACCGGATCTTAGAATTCTTGGATCGTTTGTGGTCGTTTTGTGGGCGACATTCTTATCTATTCACCCTCGGAGAAAGAGCACGAGAACACTTGAGAGTGGTGCTTGAGTTGCTTAAACCCATAAATTTGTATGCCAAGTTTGGGAAGTCGAGTTTTGGCTAAAAAGTCAAGTTCTTAGGCCATGTAGTTTTAGGGAAGGGTGTCTGTTGATACATCAAGGCGAGGCGATGCAAGATTGGGCCTGACCTAAGAGTGTGTTTGAGATCCATGATTTTACGGGATTAGCTGGTACTACCGTCGGTTTGTGAAAAGATTTCTCGAGTTAGCTTCACGTTGACTAGGTTGACTCGCCGAAGTCAAATTTGTATGGAGTGAGACTTGTGAAAAGTCGTTTGAGAGTTGAAAGTTAGATTGACCACGCGCTCAGTCTTGATTATTAGGAGAGGGTTGGGTTATCACGATCTATTGTGATGCCTCACGAGAGGGTTTGGGTTGTGTGTTGATGCGAGGAGGGAAAGTGGTAGCTTATGGCTCACGTCGATTAAAAATACGAGAAGAATTACCCTACACACGACCTAGAGTTAGCGGTGTGATCTTTGCCTTGAAAATCTGGAGGCACTACCTTTATGGTGAGAGATTCGAGGTGTTCTCGGATCATAAGAGTCTGAAGTATCTGTTTTCCTGAAAGACTTGAACTTGAGGCGGAGGAGGTGGATGGAGTTCATTGAGGATTACGACTTGAGTTGCATTATCACCGAGGAAGGCCAATGTTGTGGCGATGCTCTTAGTAGGAAATCCATTAGTGATGTAGCTTGTGTAGCCATCAGGAGTGGGAGATGTTGGGGCACTTGGCGAGTTTGATTTATACAGGCGAATCCGTTGAGGCTTGACCTTGTTTTTACATTGTTCTTGTGACCTACACTTGTGACTCGAGTGTTAGAGGCGCGAGAGGTGACCTTGAGGTAGAATCCCTCGGAGAAGATCTCGAGTGGGAAAGTTGAGAAGGGTTTGGCGGTGTATCGACTTGAGTGTGAGATCTGAGACCGCTTGTTTGTCTGGGAGTCTTGCGAGAGGAGGTACTCGAGAGTTTCACCATTCGCCTTGCGGTGCATCCGGAGGTACTAAGATGTATCGAGTTTGAGTCGCTTGATTTTGGTGGCGGGGCATGAAGAGAGATGGCGATCTTAGTGTCTAAGTGCCTTACTTGTCGACAAGTGAAGGCCGAGCATCGAAGGCAGCGGGTTTGTTGCAACCCTTGCCTATTGCCGAGTGGAAGTGGGAGCATGTCACTATGGACTTCGTTGTAGGTCTTAGAGGACTCGGCGGGGTAGTGATGCTATTTGGGTGGTTGTAGACCGGTTGTGAAGTCGGCGCACTTCATTCCTATCTTGGCGTGAGAGATTCGGTGGATCATCTTGCCGACTTGTATATCCGGGACATAGTGAGATTGCACGGGGTCGATGTGATTGTCTCGAGATAGAGATCCTCGTTTCTTTGCTAGGTTGTGGCGAGTTTGCGAGTGCTTTGGGCACTAAGTTGACCTTTAATGCGGCTTATCACCCTCGGTGACAGGCGATCCGGCGTACTATTGAGATCCTTGAGGATATGCTTGAGGTTGTGTCCTTGATTTGATGGGGCGTGGGAAAGGCACTTGCCATTGGTGGAGTTGCCTATAACAACGATTATCGATCTAACATCGGTATGGCACCGTTTGAGGCCTTGTATGGCCGACCTTGTAGGAATCTCCGGTTTGTTGGGCGAGGTGGGTGACACACCTTTGTTGGGTCGGGAGTTGGTTAGGGAGGCAGCGGAGAAAGTTGAGCTTATCCGTAGGAGGCTTATTCTGACCAGTCGTCGAAATCTTATCTTGACCGTAGGAGGAGACCGTTGGTGTTTGAGATAGGTGATCATGTCTTTACGAAGATATCACCTAGGCGGGGATTGATGAGGTTTGGGAAGAGAGAAAGTTATCCTCGGTTTATTGGTCCTTTTGAGATCCTTGAGAGGATTGGCGTGGTTGCTTACCGTTTAGCTTTGCTGCCACAGTTGTCCGGAGTTCATGGCGTGTTTCATGTGGTATGCTTGAAGTATGAGCGGATCCATCACACGTGTTGGATTGGACGATTTAGAGGTAGATGAGGATGCCTCGTATGAGGAGAGACCGGTTCGGGTCTTGGATAGGCGGGACCAAGTCCTGCGTGGCAAGACCATTCCTTTGGTGAAGGTTTTGTGGAAGCATCACGGAGTGGAGGAAGCCACTTGGGAACGTGAGCTGGAAGTCGAGAAATATCCGGACTTGTTTGTTGATTTGTAGTCATGTAATGAGAACTTGTAATTTTGTTGAACTTTGAGAACATTGTATGTGTCTTGAGTTGTAAAACATGGTATATGTTTTGATTTAAGGAAGTAGTGTAAAACTTGCCTTAATGTGAGAATTGATTATAATGTTGCATGTGTTGGCTATATTATAGAATTGGAGATGTATCATGAAATTTTGTTATGATATGATTTGTGAAACCATGTATATTGAGAATGGTTGGAAAGTGGAACAAGAAATGCATGTTATAGATGCGCTTGAAAATGTATATTGCGAAATGCCTCTTGATAAGAGATGGATGACCGGTAATGGGTCGAATTGTTAAATATTGTGTTATGACATTGTTTAAAATGGAGAAAAAGACTTGCTTTTCAAAAACTTGTTTTAATTTGAGGACGAAATTCTTTAAGGGAGGTTATAGCGATCCGGGTTTACCTGCTGTTGTATAGTGATCCGGACATGTGTCCGTGGATGTTAGTAGTGGATTGTTGTCTGTTCGTCCTTTCATATATTGTATTTGAGTTATAGGATGTGTTGGGCGAGTTTGTTTGAGTTGGTTGTGTTTGGGAGCCAAGGGTTCTTTGCCCGAATTTTTGTCCTTCGCTCGGCGAGGTTAGTCGCTTCGGCGAGTTGAGTTTATGTCTGGTGGGTCGAGCAGGCGGCTTCGCTCAGCGGCAGCTAGCGTCTGGCTGGACTGAACACCATGATTTGGCTCGGCGGCTGATTCTTCGCTCAGCGATCTGGTTGATCTTCGCTCGGCGGCGGTTCGTCGCTTCAGCGTCGTCTAATTGCGAACTGAAGGTCGAGCTCTGGCTCGGCGAGCTTTTCTTCGCTCGGCGAGCTTCTAGGATGTTGGCTCGGCGAGACCTTCTTGGCTCGAGCTACGGTTTTACGTATGCAGTCGCTCGGCGACCAAGTCTTCGCTTCAGCGAGCCTATTTATATCGATTCGGCAATGTAAGTTTCATAGATTTTTATAAACTTTTGATCTTCAATCCTCAAGATTTGAGAGCTTCTCTCTCTAACTTTATATTCTCTCTAAGGTTTGATCTATCTAGGATCATTTCCTACCCATCTTGCTTTGTTAAAAAGGTAGAGGTTGTGAGGGCTTCGATTTAATCTGAAAAAGTTGGTGTTTGGAGCATTTTGATCTTTGGGTCTTCATCTCCTTTTGGGCTTAAACTTTGAGGTAGGGATATCCTACTCCTCTTTATGGATTCTGTCTTTAAATTTTGACATTTTGATGTGTTGGGGATAGTTGTGTAATTTTGGAAAAGTTTGGGGCTTTTATGCAATTTTATAAAAGTTTGGGGATTTGTTTTAAATAAACCTATATGCACGGTTGGTACATAGAAATGAGATTAATGTGGAATCATTGATGAAAATGGAACCTTAGGGGTTGAATGTTAATTATGGAAAATGCTATAATTATATTGTTTAATTAATTGGGATAATTAATTGTGGGATTGAGATGTTGATTATATATCCATTGTGCATTTATTTTACATTTAGAAATATCTGCTTTGGGCTATCGGTGGAGGATAGTCTTGATTGTTGTAGACAATGCATGATGATTAGGTAAATTAAAACCAATCATTGAAATGTGTCATTAAGAATAGCAGTTGAAGAATACATTAACTTTATGTATTGATTTGTGATGTGTATACTTGCTGCTTATATGCATTGTGTTGTGTTGGAGAAGATAGGGGATGTACTCCGCGGTTTAGGGAAGATAGGGATGTACCTCTAAACCGGATGTTGTTTGGGAGAAGATAGGGGATGGACTCAAGTAGATAAAGCTCATATGCTTGTCTTGGGAATGTGATATAGCTAGTATGCATATCTGTGGAAGTAATGAAGTTGTAAGTGGTTAATATGAGTTGTTGTTTCATATGAGTTGTGTGGCGAGGTTACGAGCCATGAGTTATAAATGAGAATTTAATGAAAATGGAAGTGAATTGAATATAGACTTGAAGGTCTTGGAATTGAAATGTGTTATGAAAGAATGTAAAAGTGTTGACCATCTATCAGCTGTTAATCTTTTAGTCATTATTCATAGCTTGGTTTAGTATATTTCTCTTTGGTGTGGCTCACCTATATAGAACATCATTTTTGATGTGCAGGTGACATGCCACCTCCAAGGACTTAGCTTGGGAGGCTAGTGGCGGATGGACTTTTGACTTCTATTTGGTTTTGATGTGTTGCATGTAACTTCAAGCCAAGGGCTTTACGTGTATTGAGCTAGAGCTCTCTTGATTGTAACCAAGTGTTAACTTGGAAAGCTGTAAGCCTTTAGGGCATTTGCTTTTGTTGTTAACATGTAATACTTTTATGCAAGCAGTTGATTAAATAGAAGAAGGTGGACTTTTATTATGTTGATGCATGTTCGATTGATGGGTTTATTGTCATTATTTTGAGGCGTTACAATAGATGCACTTAGTGAACAAGTATGATTGATATACTAAATGTGAACACGAAGTGTGATAGATGCACTTTGTGAACAAGTATGATTGATATACTAAAGGTGAACACGAAGTGTGATAGATGCACTAAGTGAACAAGTGTGATGGATACGCTAAAGGTAAACACGAAGTGTGATAGATGCACTTAGTGAACAAGTATGATTGATATACTAAATGTGAACACGAAGTGTGATAGATGCACTTTGTGAACAAGTATGATTGATATACTAAAGGTGAACACGAAGTGTGATAGATGCACTTAGTGAACAGAGTATGATAGATATACTGAATGTGAACACAAAGTGTGGTAGATGCACTATGTGAACAAAGTATGATAGATATACTGAATGTGAACACAAAGTGTGATAGATGCACTAAGTGAACTGGGTGTGATTGATACACTGAATGTGAACACAAAGTGTGATAGATGCACTAAGTGAGCAGTGTGATTGATACACTTAAAGCGAACACAAAGTGTGATAGATGCACGATGTGAACAGAGTGTGATTGATACACTAAAAATGTCATAAAGAAAAAGCGGAGGTGTGTGATAGGTACACAGAATGGGTGCAGTGTGATAGATACACAAAATGAGAACGTGTGCGATAGGTACCTGAGAATGAGTGAAGTGTGATTGATACACAAAATGGTAATGTGTGTGATAGATACACAAAAGTGAGAATGTGTGTGATAGATACACAAAATGAATGAGACGTAATTGATATACTCAGCAAATCAAGTGTGATTGATACACTAAATGAGAATGTCTGATTGACACACTAAGTGAATGAAGTGTGATTGATACACTAAATAAATGATCTCAAGCGGAACTTCTTTGAATGAACCGTACATACAATATCATGCATGAATGAGAAAAGAAACTTGAGAGGCACAATGCAATACAATGCATGATGCAATAAACAAGCATAGAGCGCTTTAGAAAGCACCTCATGGGGTGTGGCGATGAACCGTTCTACTCGGCGGGGATCTCCTCGTGCTCTTTGAACACTTACCTTCAACTCATGATACAAAGGTTACGAAATCTTGACAAGGGTTCTTCATGTAGAACACTTTGGATCTTGCCTTTCTTCTGATCATATTCACAACTTTCACTATTCTCCAACGGGGTGACAGACCAGGTTGGTTCGGTATGCAGAATTGAGGTGCATACACGCTGTCTCAACCTATGGGGCTTCCATCTGATTTCAAGCGAGGACACGCATACAGGTATTTAAACCAGACTTTAGTCTCGGAAATCCCGAACCTTTGCGTCCTAGGCCATGGCCATTCGAACTCTAGTTTCTACCGTCGCAGTTGGTCTCCTAGGAACTCATTGCAAACACGGCCAAGATGTCCACTGGCAAGGCGGTACTCGAGGAGAGCACTTCTGATCGCCATTCTGGCTTGAGGCAGACTTGATCTTGAGCTTAAGGTAGAGGCACACTCATACTTCGGAGCATTGGCAAGACCTGAAGAGGTACACACAGGATGCAATCTCGGAACTTACTGAAGTTGGAACAAACTCAGATGCCTGACATTTTCCTCTTTTGCTTTTGCTTTGCAGTCCGGAACCATTATAGCTTCAGATAGGTCCTGGTTCCACTGTTCTCTCATGACCTGGGTTGAACCCTGCGGTTTTGTGAAAGAACAAATTCTGTTTTGCACAAATGTGGAGAACGGCACGGCACTCGGAGCACAAAACGATTTTATTTTTGAAATTGAGAGATGAGTTTTCGACCAGGTATTGAGCCTACGACTGAACACAGCAAAAACGTCTCAACACAGAAAAACAAAAGGTAAACGACCTAAACACAACGAGACACACTCGGGATGACTCAAAGCAGGAATCGAGACAAACAAAACAAAAGACACGACACCTGAGGCGTATCTGAGGGAACTGTTTCACCGGGTGTTGTTTCCCACCCTTTCTTATTTGTGATTCTTACATCACTCTGGCACTCAATCTCTTGTTTTCTGAAAAAGCCCTTTTCTCACTTTTTCTCTCATCGCACATCTCTCTATTCTTCAATCTCTCATTTTCAATCCCTCCCCTGGGTGGTTGATGGATAAATAGGAAGTTGCGGGCTCTTGCCCCCTAGCATGCTGCTAGATTCTCTTTCTTCCGCTCACAGCTAGTGAATTCCTCCCATAGAAGGATTGCTTCTGGCGGGTGTGTAGCAAATCTGCTGACTAGCATCGGTTGATGATGCTTTGCTGGGGAGTTTAGACGTGATAAGATCTGTCCAGATGATGGAGTGAAATATCTTGCCCCATTCCAGTTCGTGCTTCGCACTTGGCTTGATATCTCGCTGCTTGGAGGGTGAGAGAGCCTTCAGCCCTTTGTTGTTAGCTTCAATTGTGCCCTTTTCTGGCAAGTAGAGTGCCCTTTCTAGCAAGTGCGTTGATAAAGGGGAAAAGACAGGGAACCTGAGTCAACTGTGTCCCTAGTTTATCATTTTGACCATTTTTTGTTTTTGCTTTCTACTAAAACAGTTTTGACCAAAATGAGAGTTAGATCAACATGCTTGTTCGATTTTTGATTTAAAATCATGCAAGTTAGGCTATGAGCACTGAAAATTTTTCTTTTTTAGGTCCATGAAAAGGGTCCAGTTTTGGAAAAGATAGAATGATTTTTGAGAAAATAGTCAACCTCAGTAAAAATTCTCAAAAACTATTTTGCAAACGGCCATTGCTCAACGAGCATGAAACCTACTCCTGAGATACGTAACCTCGGATCCAAAGGAAAAGCGCCTGCTTGAAGAGAGCTGCATAGCAGCGGAAAGTTGCCCTTTGTTTGAAACGGCATCATGGCGCATTGAATGGCAACGAAAAGTTGCCCCTTGATTGAATGGCGAATGGGAACGAAGAGTTGCCCCTTGTTTGAATGGCGGAATAGCCGGAAAGTTGCCCCTTGTTTGGATAGCACCGCGGCGCATTGTAGTCAGTCCTCAGAGTGACGAACACAACCAAATCCTCAGATACAGAGAAGACAAAGATGACCAGAACCATCGCATGGACACAATCAAATTGAAGTGTTTTACGGCTGGACTTCAGGATGAAGTTGCCTACGTATCCCAAAGATGGGAATCAAGCCTTACGTAGTTCGGGGTTAAGGTACACTCGGGTATTAACCTCTCCTTTTTAGGCTCTAACTTTTGCCAAGGCGCCCGTCGCGGGTTTTCGACCTTGCGAGCTTCTGTTTTTCTTTTCTTTTTAATTTCATTTCTTTTTTTTATCTTTTCTTTTCATTTCCTTCATTTTTCTTTTTTTTGCATTTTCTTTTTCTTTTCTTTTTGCATTTTTTATATATATATATTTTTTTGTCTCGCTCTAACTTTTGCTGGTCGCATATACGGGTTTTCGACCCATGAGCCTCTCAAAGGGTAAAAGTGTAACAGTCCATGCCAAATGGTTTTGAGATCTGAAGTCATCTGAATCGAGAAAATGATCATGTATTGATTCGCGAAGGATCCATCTTGACTTTTCGAGCACATCGGACATTTTTGCCCCTAGTTCGAGGGTGCTTCGATTTAGCTTTGCAAGCTTCTTCGATGAGTCGATCTTCTTGATCGACTTTGGTGCCTCTTGTTAGAAATTGTTTCAAATCTGGCCACTCAGGCCTCACATTGTAGTTGACCATTGAACGTTCTGAATTCAAGTTCAAGGTTTGGAAGCAAAGGGGTCGAGTCTCGAGGCTGAGAGCGATCCTAGGCTGCACAATCTCAAGAGCGATTCCACACAGGTCTTCGCAGGACTGCGTAAAACATTTTGTTTTTGAAAATTTTTAAGAAAGCGACAAATCGCTTTCATGGCGAAGATAGTGTGAAACCAATTTGGATCAAGCCAGGGTCCTTCTCAGTACTCACGCTAACAAGCATGATTTCATTCATTAAGGGCTTAGCATGCCTCTCTTTCTCTCATTTGATCAAAGTTTTGCAAATCCCGAGGAATTCCTTCCTATTCGTTTTCACCGTAGTGTTCAAAAGGTTTTGAAAAACTTAGGTCGTTACAATGACTTCAAGGCACAGAAAAGACAGAGTTCTTAGTCAAATACTGCCATCTCATTCAGAACTTCCGGCATAACTGGCACAAGGCAGAAGCAAACGCGAGAGCGTGAAAGTCACTGCTATTTCATTCAAAATCTGCTGGCACAATTGGCTCCCTGGCAGAAACAGACTCAAAACAAAACAAAAAGACAAACGCAAAACAAAATGGTGACGCCCGAGGTAACACCCCCAGAATCACCCGACTCCTATACAACAGGACTGACTCGATATAACAAGACAGACCCGAAACAAAGAGACCGACTCAAAACAGACTCAAAACAACAAGACTGACCCAATACCTAAGTCAGAAAGCACAAAACCAGCATTCACAAATGCTCAAAACAGTGCGTGCCATACGCCATATCTGGAGTAAATCGAGTGCCATCCGCAGGTGGTTCATCCCCCGATCACATAGTCACATTATCCCCCACAGGTTCACTGGTCGAGTGCCGATAGACTTTGCTGGATTGGCGCGGGGATGACCCTATTGTCAAACAGATCTTGTACATCATGGCGGCGAAAGAAAGCAATTAGTGTCATGACCGGTTTGTTGATGGTACGCACAGTACCTAGTATGGTCATGCTTTGGACGGAGAGGATCAGGTAAAGGCCGTTGTTCCAATGGTTTCAGATGTCCTTTCCGGATTAAGGCCTCTAGAGCCTTTGACAAAGGCATATAAAGTGGGGTGAAAACCCTCTTGACTCGGGGTGGATATTTGGCCGTCTGTGAGCTACTTCCGGACGCACCGGTGAATGGGGTAGCTTTTTTTGATATGGTGGTGGTGACCATGCCCACTTCAGAAGATCTTGCAGCTGCATCACCATTGGTGGTCGCATTCGAACTGCGGGAAAACGCCCGCCTAGGCTACTCCTTTTCCTGGTCAATGAGGCCCTGCTTTATGGCATCCTCGATCTGTACTCCCATCTCATGCAAATCTGAAAAGGTAGGGAAGGGGAGCACGATCATTTTCTGCATTAGTTTAGGCTGGAGGTTGCGCACAACCATCCGTATTTGATCCTTATCCGTTGGCCTAATGCTCATCATTGAGGCTTTGGCCCTCCATGAACCCACGAGAAGCTCTCCTTAGGCTCCTGCCTCGTCATCTTAAGATCACGGGTCGTAATCTCGATTTGGGTATTGTATGAATATTGTGCGACGAAGGCCTCGGCCATCTCCTCCCAGCTTCGTTTCACTGAATCCTCCAATTTGGCGTACCAGATGGCCGCAATACCCGACAGGTCTGCCAAAAAGGAGAGCTTGTAATCTTGTCAAGCCCATCGGTATGAGAACATCTGAAAACAAACTCAGGTGGACCATGGGATCTCCTGACCCGTCAAAACGGTCGATGTGAGGCATCTTGAACCTGTCCGGCAGTGTCACAGCTGCGTCGGTGTACCCGTCCTCAATGTCCGGGATAGACTTTACCCCCTGGGATTTTTTGAACAACTTTTCAAGCTTGCTCAACTTCAACGCTGTAGGGTCGACCTCGAACTCGAAGGGAGAGTCCGGTAGATTGGTAGGTGTTTTGGACAGCTGGGGTAAAATTGGGAGCGGAGCCGGCCCTACCGGAATGTCCGTACCTTCCTGGACATTGGGTGTTTCCCCGGGTGTCTGAACCCCTGGTGGTGGTGGAGCTTGATGCGAAGCAGATGCTCCGTTCTGCTGTTGCAACCTAGTGATGAGCTCGGCTTGCTGAGCCATGATTGCAGCCTGCTGCTTGGAAAATTCCGCCTGGCGGACAGCGTCTTGCTGCATGAGTTTCATACTTTCTTGCATCTGGCGCATCATTGCATCCATCTGACTAACTGGTATCTATCCCTGTGATAAAAGCGAGGCCTCGGCATTTTGTTCACTGGTGGGGTGGATAAGGGCCTTGATCGTAGCTTTTGAATCGGTGATTTGTGCTGTTGGCCCTTTTACCCTGCCTCTGGCAAAGGAACACTGATTGCCCTTGAACTGAATCTCTGACCTGACAAAGTCTATCAGCACAAGTTCGATGAACCTCGGGGATATCAGACCTACGAAGCTATGGTTCGAGACTACCTAGCAAAAGAAAACCATGACATCTCACTGATTTCACCATAACCAATATGAGCAAAGTTTGAATGAGTGTGCTCTCTCTTGAATTTGCCCAAAATTCTACATGTGATTCCCACCAAATCTTGATGCCCATGAACTGATGCCCAAACTTGTAAACTGATACATGCATTCCTGTAGAGACGCACTCTAAAAGCACATAGCAGATAAGTGAGAGCCAAAACACCCCTATGTTGGGGTAGAGTTTCCCTGTCCTATTTTGTCAGGAGCTAGGGTTTCACTACGCACGCAGCGGTTTCAAACAACCTATCGGGTAAGCAACCTGTCCTCGTTTGGAATGGTCACTATGGATCCGAATATGCACTAGGTCGAATGGTCAAAAAGGGTGCCCCGGTAAAATCGAGGTTTGTGTTCCCATACTGGCAGAGCCCACAACCAGTCAGCCTTATGGTCATGCCTTGACAAGACAAGCCTCCGGCACACCGTTCAGGAATAGCAGATGGCAAACACGGTGTCCTAGGGGCACCAATGCAAATGCAATGCAAAGAAACACATAAGTGTAGTCAAAACAAGATATCATGAGTTCGAGTCAAGTTCTCTAAATCCCAGTGAGTCGCCAGAAGCGTAACTGCGCCATGGGACCTTGCTCTGATTCGGACTCGATTGGTCACGGTTCTTAATCTGAACCAAAGAGTCCAAATCCAGCAAATCGTTTTGAGAAAACAGATTTTGAAAGAAGTGCCAAACATAGACTGCTTTGCCAGATACAGAGTCGCCACCTAAATATTTTATTTTTGGAGAAATTTAGGAAACCCTGATTCGTTTGCCTAAGGCCACGTGTCTGTCATCACCAAAGTTGCCTCGGCTCGGGAACTTGGGTACGATTGGGGAAGGTCACTTCGTGAGCACCCGCTTCGCCCGATCAAAGATCGGCCTCTACTAACCATGATATCAAGTTTTGAAAACATTGTGTGTTCTTATTAGGTTATTAGCCTAGCTTTACTATGTGATGCGGACAGCATACAAGTACAGACTCGGTCGCCTGAATTGGAACTAAACATTTCATGTTTGTTTTGAAAATTGTTTGTGCTACTCGCAAGTAGGCTAAGACGCAGATTTTGCCACCCTCATATGGGCTTAGAAAAACATGATTTTTGCCACTATCTAGTGGGCTTAACACGCACAGTCAATGATTTGTTCCAATCCAACTAACCCAACCTTCACCCACAGGCATTCAGGCAGGTATATCATGTAAGCACATAGCCTCATGGTAAGCATGCTATCATGGCAGTCACTCACACACATGCAAGGACGCTAAAGCATAACCACTTACCGAGTACTTCAAGCCAAAACGGAAGCTAATTAGAAATCCATGCATGATCCTAACTATACAGAAATGCCTAATGCAACACATGCAAAAATGCAACTATAGCAGGCTCGGCTATTCTAAACATGGCATGTGAGATGCAACAGTTAACAAGTATTCAATTTGGAATTGAAATACAGATGCAGTTAGTATGATGCGCCGAGCCCGGTGCATGCAAGACAGATGAATGAATGCAAACATGCTATCATACTGTATGCTAATTGAAGCATGCCCTAATCTAACCATCATAAGCTGGTAAATAAAAGGGAGAAAGACGTGGGGTTGGAAGACATACATCACCACACACACGCACACTTATTACAATATTGCCCTCACACAGAGGGTCCAAATAAATAATATACAGTTCCAAATGAATAAATAATACAGTCCCGAATAAATATAAAAATCCTAATTAATTTACAAATTAATCTAGGAAAGCTATAAACTGGCATGCAAGCCAGGGACTGCCTCGACTCTGATGAATGATGTATGTTTGGGCTGCCTTGCGCGGAGATTCACTGGGATGCCCCAATTAGCCTCTGTTTTGCAATTATTCTTGGAAAGCGCACCAAGTTCCGAAAAGCTGCTGATTCTTGATTTGCTGCAACAGAGAGCAGGAAAGGGGCATAGCAATGTATTTTCACATATGTATGCATGTCTCGATCCTCGTGCCACCAATCACGCATCTCAATGCATGATGGTAGAGTCGAATTGGACAACTCAATATGAGATGAATGCACATATAAACACAACATGACCTACACTCCATCACAGGTAATCCGGAGTGTCGGTGACTGGGGAATTAAGACACGTTCCGTCACTCGGAGTACGAAACGTACCTCGTTTTCCGTGCTCGGGCTAACTCCTATCCCAAACACAATGCAATATACATGGCATGCATGAATGCAACTAAGATACAACCTAACATGCACAATGCTAGGCTATGGCATACACAATGCTCGAAGTGACATGGCATACGCGATGCTCTAACATGCAACCTAGCATACACAATGCTATGAATTGAAATGGCACACACAATGCATAATGGACTTACACCAACACAAGTGGACCTCAGCCACACTCACATAGGAGGCCATAAGATGAAAATGAGACTCTCGAGATGCGTGCACGCATGCACGCAAATCGAGGACCGAACCTAGGGCACGAATGCCACTCTAACAAGGCATGGCAAGGCATGGAATATGGCATACCAGCATACAAATTTCAGCGCTAAAATATGATGCAAAACAGCCCCGAAACACGGAAACATGGCACCCGATGCATGAAATGAGACTCGAAACTCGAAACTAGACGCATGGAATGACTTATAGCTATACAAAGCGTGCATTATTTGAAAATGAAGAATGAAGACAAAATCAAGACAGTCCTAAAACAAGCATATTTCCAGTTTTAAGCAAGGCCAAACAGTGAACACAAGTAGGGCTAAGCTAGCATGCAAAAATGGCCCCAAAAGAGAGATAATGAAGCAAGTAGCAACTGCTGGCCCTAAATGGCCAAGAGCCTTTCAACAAAGTTGAAGAGGGGCTCGAAATGAAGCACTTTACAATTTACCACAAGCCACGAAAACAAACACAAGTATGGCTAACTACTATGCAAGAAATGGGCCAAAAGGGAGACAAAGAAGCAAGTGATGGTTGCTGGCCTCAAACAAAAGAGGGCCCTTCAACAAAATTGAAGATTAGTGACCAAACCTAAAACAGTGCACATGCAAGTCTAAAATATTATGCAAAAACAGGCCTAAAAGGAGGTTTAAACACAAAGAGAAAAAAGGATGCCTCAAACAACAAAAGACCCTTGATCAAACATGAAGAGGGGGTCAAAATAAGGCTATTTACAGTTTGGACCAGAGCCCAAAAATACAATCACAAGGGGCTAACAAAGCATGCAAAAATAAGGCCAAAAGAGGGATATAAAGGCAAGTGGCAAATGGAAGCCTCAAACAGTGATGAGCCCTTCAACAATGTTGAAGAAAGGCTCAAAATAAGCCACTTTACAGTTTATGATAGAGCTCAAATCAGTTTATACATAGGCCAAAAATACTACACAAGAAATAGGCATACAAGAGAGGTAAAGATGCAAGTGCAAAAAGGAAGTCTCAAACAGTGAGAGGCCCTTAAACAAACATGAAAAAGAGCTCAAAAAAATGCTATTTTCAGTTAGGGTTGGAGCCCAAAGGTGTAAGCAAGAATGGCTAAGAAAGCATGTAAAAATGAACTCAAAAGAGGGGAAAAATGACTCACCCTTGTAGACCAATCTTTGACAACCTCTTGGGACAAGAAATGGTGCTTCTTAGCTCTAGAAAGCAGCTCCAAGTGGCTGGAATGGAGGTGGTGGTGTGGTGCTAGGTGGTGGTGTAGAAATGGTGTAAGAACTTGAGGGTTTTGAGGGTTAGGATGTAGTGAGGGAGAGATGCAACATATGAGGCTCAAAGTAAAAATTTCTAACCCCTCAAAACCATCTGGGAGTGCTGGTTATATAGACAAAAAAAAGGGTGGAAAAGAGGGGGGAAAATGGAGGGGGAAAACAATTCAAGTTTCCCCCCAAAAGGCCAAACCCTCGGACATAAGGTCTAGAGGAAAACAAAATTCACTTTTAGGACACACTTGGGGAGGGGGTTATGGCCGGCTAGCTAAAAAGGGCAAAAAAGTCATTTCACCAGCTAGGTGGCCGGCCTGCTACTTTCAGGACAAAAAAATGGGCTGCCGGAAAGAAATGTGGCCGGTGGGTGATTGGGAAGTACAATGGTGGCCATTCAAGTGTCCAAATTGAAGCCTCAGAAGTTAGCTTTCCAATGGCGCAAACCTTGCATTAAAATTCTTCCTGTGAAAAAAGTTATGCCAGTTTCCGTGAAGCCGCGCAGATTCGGTCCCAATCGGAGTGATGCCCTACTTTAATCAACCATATCTCCCCTATCCGGAATTGGATTTAGGAGATTCTTGAGTGAAAAATGAGGCCCCGGGAGTAAGCTTTCCAACGGTGGTGGCCTCATAGCTTGATTCCAAGTATGTGAATGAATAGGCCCAATTCGGCGAGGGCTGTTCAATTCTCTCTTAACGATTCATGCCCATTTTCTTCCCCAACTGGATTTCTTCCCTGTTCTCCTCTTTTCTTCAACCTCAAACCCCTAAGTAAGGTATTTTGAAAGATTTTTCAAAGATTTCATCTCTCTTTCATTCATTTCCACTTTGTCCTTGCTCGGTTTACCGAAAAGTGCAACTTTTAACAAAATGCGAGCGTTAGAACATCGTAGGAACTTTATTTCAAAAACGTTTTGAAAGAGAGGGTTTTAAGACTAAAATCTTTTGATCAAGATTGTTTTGGTCCAGAACAGGGGTATGAAGTTGAGATTTGACTCTCTCTTTGCCGAAGAAATTGCACATTTCCCCTGCACACCTTTCTCCACCAAGTAAACCATCAGTCACGTCCAAGTCTTAAAGGTAGTAAAAAATGGGGTGTCTACACCAACCTATTTCAAACCTGCCCAATACAACCCAAGACTCAAATACAAAGAGTAAGGGAAGGAAATGAGAATGAGGCAACAACACAACCACGAAACCACATCCAGAATACAACATACAATGGAAAGGAAAACCGGGATCGCTACAACGGAAATTGAATAAAAATGGAAGTTGATTCAAGAAACCACTCTACCTTAACAATCTATTTGGAAATTAAATAAAAAAGAAAGTTGAATAAAAATGGAAGTTGAATAGAAAAACAAATTGAATAAAAATTGAAGTTGAATAAAAATAAAAATGGAAGTTGCATAAAATTAAAAAATTCAATAGAAATGGAAGTTACATATAATTAACAATGGAAGTTCATTCAAGAAAGTTAAATAAAAAAGGAAGTTGAATAAAAATGGAAGTTGAATAAAAATAAAAAAGGAAGTTGAATAAAAATAGAAGTTGCCTAAAATTAACAATGAAACTTTATTTACGAAACCACTATACCTTAACGATTTATTTGGAAATTAAGTAAAAAAGGAAATTAAAATTAAAAATGGATGTTGAATAGAAAAGGAAATTGAATAAAAATGGAAGTTGAATAAAATTTAAAAAATGGAAGTTCATTCAAGAAACCACTATACCTTAAAGATCTATTTGGAAAGTAAATAAAAAAAATGAAGTTGAATAGAATAGGAATGTAACGCCCTCAAAAAAATAATATTAAACCCATCAATCTAGACATGCATTGATATGAAAGATAACCATCATTCTATTCATTAGAGTAACTCATTACAAAAGTATTACATGTTAACAACAAAAGCAAATGCCCTACGGGCTTACAGCTTTCCAAGTTAACACTTGGTTACATAAAGAGAGTACTAACTCAAATACACATTACGCCCTTGGCTTGAAATTACATGTAATACATCAAAAAGGAGATCAGACAACCAAAAAGTCTGTCTGCCTCTAGCCTCCCAAGCTATGTCCTTGGAGGTGGTATGCTACCTGTACCTGAAAATGATGTCCCATATAGGGTGAGCCACAACCCAGTAGAAATACACTAAACCAGCTATGAACAGTGACTAAAAGATTAGCAGTTGATAGATGGTCAACATAGATACATCCACTTATATCACGTTCCGGTTTCATGACATTTAAGTCCATGTAACAATTCTCTTTCCACTTCTTTTTCAACTTTGAGTTTGAAACAAGGCCCAACACTTAGCCAAATAATTTAATGAGAATGCAACTCATCTTTAAAACACTTTCGTATTTTACCGAAGATACACATTTTGGTGCTGTATCAACATAACATAGAAACACTTCATATTTCACAATTGATAACGATATACATTTTAGTGCTATATCAAATCAACTTAAACACTTCCATAGTCAACACTTGATACACATTGTAGTGCTGTATCAATGTCACACACAATCCTGTTTAGAGGTCCATCCCCTATCTTCCCCTAAACCGTGTAGTACATTCCCTATCTCCTCCCACACACACAATGTATATACACATAGGTCATATACAATCATCCAATACATAAAACTAATGTATTAATCCAATCGCTATGTTCATTAACATGTTCAATCGATTAGTTTCAGTTTGCCTAATCATCATGCATTGTCTACAACAATCAAGACTATCCTCCACCAATTGCCCAAAGCAGTTATCTCTAAACAGAAAATAAATGCATCAAATGGATAAAGTATCGACATTTCAATTCGGTGAGTGATAAATAATCCAACTACACCCTTTAATCCCATACATTACCAATTCCAACATTTTCAACTTAATTTCTCATTCCTCAAGTTAATTTCACAAATTAATTCATCAATGTAATTAGGGCATTTTCCATAATTAACTAAAACAACCCTAAGGTTCCATTTCTACCAACAACCCATCATTTATCTCACTTCTCCATGCCAAACATGCATATAGGTTCATATATATGTAAAACCCCATCTTTTGTAAAATTACACAAAAGACCCAAACTTTCTAAAAATTACCCAACAACCCCCAACATATCAAAATGCTAAAATTCAAAGACAAAGCTCATAAAGAGGAGTAGGGTATCCCTACCTCGAAGTTTGAGCCCAAACGGAGATGAAGACCCAAAGACCAACGTGCTCTAAATCCAAAGCTTTTTCAGATTAAATCGAAGCTCTCAACACCCTCTATCTTTTTAACAAAGGCCCTAGGATAGATTCACACTCTAGAGAGATCAAATCTTAGAGAGAGAGAGAGAGTAAGTTTAGAGAGAGAGGGTCTCGGATCTAGGGTTTGAAAAGAAAAGGGAATGAAAAAGTGATGTTTAAAATCGCTGCTGTCCGCTGATATAAAACAAGCTCGCTCGAGCGAAGACTTGGTCGCTCGAGCGACCCGACACAGAAAACTCTCGCTCGAGCCAACAATCCAAAAGCATGCTCGAGCGACAGAATGCTCGCTCGAGCCACCAACTCAAACCCTCAGGTCTGCAACTAGACGCAGGCTCGAGCGACAGACTGCTTGCTCGAGCGAAGAACAAACCAGACCGCTCGAGCTAAGAAAAGCTCGCTCGAGCCAAGAAATGCAACTCTCAGGTCCAGAACTAGACGCAATCGCTCGCTCGAGCAAAGTCGCTCTGGCTCGATCCACCAGGAACAAAACTCAACTCTCGCTCAAGCGAAGAAACCCTGGCTCGAGCGAAGGACCAAAACAAGAAGCTCGCTCGAGCGACAAACTGCTCGCTCGAGCGAAGGTCCAGAAATCTGGGCAGCAACACTTGACTCCCAAACACAACCAACCTGTAAGAAAACCTGCCCAACACATCCTATAACTCAAATACGAAGTATGAAAGGATGTAAACAAGATATAAACAACTGCTAACATCTACGGAACCAAGTCCGAATCACAGTATAACAAGGGGTAAAACCCGGGATCGCTATAAGGAAATTGAATAAAAATCGAAGTTCATTCAAGAAATCACTATACCTTAACGATCTATTTGGAAAACAATGCAAGTTGCATAAAATTAAAAATGGAAGTTGTATAAAATTAAAAATGAAGTTGAATAGAAAAGGAAGTTGCATAATTTTAAAAATGGAAGTTCATTCAATAAACCACACTATACCCTACAGAACTATTTGGAAATTAAATAAAAAATGAACTCGATTAGAAAAGGAAATCAAATAAAAAATGAAGTTGAATAGAAAATGGAATTAAATAAAATTGGAAGTTGCATAAAATTAATATGGAAGTTCATTCAAGAAACCACTATACCTTAATGATCTATTTGGAAATTAAATAGAAAACAAAATTGAATAAAAATGGAATTTGCATAAAATTAAAAATGGAAGATGAATAAAAATAAAATTGGAAGTTGCATAAAACTTACAATGGAAGTTTATTCAAGAAACCACTATAACTTAACGATCTATTTGGAAATTGAATAAAAAAAGGAAGTTGAACAAAAATGGAAACTGAATAAAAAAGGAAGTTGAATAGAAAAGGAAATTAAATAAAAAAGGAAGTTAAATAAAAATAGATCGTTAAGGTATAGTGGTTTCTTAAATGAACATCCATTGTTAATTTTATACAACTTCCTTTTTTATTTAATTCTATTTTCTATTCAACTTCATTTTTTATTTGATTTCCAAATAAATCGTTAAGGTAGAGTGGTTTTTTGAATAAACTTCAATTTTTATTTTTAGTCAACTTGCATTTTTATTTTTATTCAACTACCTTTTTTATTTAATTTCCTTTTCTATTTTTAACAATGGAAGTTTAATTCAAGAAACCACTATACCTTAACGATTTACTTGGAAATTAAATAGAAAAAGGAAGTTGAATAAAAATAAAAATGAAAGTTGCATAAAATTAAAAATGGAAGTTCTTTCAAAAAACCACTATACCTTAATGATCTATACCTTAACGATCTATTTGGAAATTAAATAAAACAGAGAATTGAATAAAAATAGAAGTTGAATAAAAATGGATGTTGAATAAAAATAAAATTAAAAAAGGAAGTTGCATAAAATTAACAATGGAAGGTAATTAAAAAAAACCACTATACCTTAACGATCTAGTGGTTTCTTGAATGAACTTCCATTTTTAATTTTATGTAACTTCCAACTTTCGTTTTTATTCAACTTCCTTTTTTATCCAATTTCCTTTTCTTTTCAACTTTCTTTTTTATTCAACTTTTCTTTTTTATTCAATTTCCTTTTCTATTCAACTTCCTTTTTTATTTAATTTCCAAATAGATAGTTATGGCATAGTGGTTTCTTGAATTAACTTCCATTGTTAATTTAAGGCAACTTCTAGTTTTATTTTTATTGAACTTCTATTTTTATTCAATTTCATTTTCTATTCAACTTCATTTTTTATCCAATTTCCTTTTCTATTCAACTTCCATTGTTATTTACTTTCCAAATAGATCGTTAAGGTATAGTGGTTTCTTGAATGAACTTCGATTTTTATTCAATTTCCTTTTCTATTGGACTTCATTTTTTTATTTACTTTCCAAATAAATCGTTAAGGTATAGTGGTTTCTTGAATAAACTTCAATTTTTAATTATATGCAACTTCCATTTATATTTTTATTCAACTTCTATTTTTATCCAATTTCCTTTTCTATTCAACTTCCTTTTTTCTTTAATTTTCAAATAGATCGTGTGACGCCCTCAAAATAAACCCAATAATCATACATTCTTAACATGCTCGGACATAGGAGAACAAAGCGTATACATTTCATCGAGTATTTCTTACAAATGTATTACATGTTAACAACAAAAGCAAATGCTCTATGGGCTTCTGACTTTCCAAGTCAACACTTGGTTACAAAAAGAAGAGTTCTAACTCTATACAAAATCAGCCCTTGGCTTGGTTTACATGTAGTACAAATAAAGTAATCACAAAAGATGACCCAGCCACTAATCCTCTCAAGCTACGTCTGTAACGCCCTCAAAATAATACATAAAACCCATCATTTTAGACATGCCATGATATAAGAGAAATCAACACCTTTCTATTCATCATAGTAGTTTTTACAATAGTACTACATGTTAACAACAAAAGCAAATGCCGTAAGGGCTTACAGCTTTCCAAGTCAACACTTGGTTAAAAAAGAAGAGCACTAACTATATACAAAAATAAGCCCTTTTGATATATACATGTAATACACAAAAAAAAATCAAAAGAGTCTTCAACCCAATAACCATCCAAACTATATCCTTGGAGGTGGCATGCTACCTGTACTTGAAAATGATGTCCCATATAGGGTGAGCCAACGCCCAGTAGAAATATACTAAACACAATATGAGCAGTAACTAAGATGTTAGCAATTGGTAAATGTTTGACTCCCATAAATCAATTCATACACCATTTTCATTACATGACCAATGTGTCCATGTTTCATTTCATTTTCCATTTCTTATCAAATTCACAATTCACAACTACGGCTCAGAACCTGGCCAACAATTTCAATGAGGCGGTAACTCATATTAAACATTTCCCATTTCACAATAGATAAGCATACTAGCTATATCAACACTTCGATAGAGAAGCATATAAGCTATATCAACATTTCAACAGATAAGCATATGAGCTGTATCCATACTTCAACAGATAAGCATATGAGCTATATCCATACTTCAACAGATAAGCATATGAGCTGTATCAACGTTTCAATAGATAAGCATATAAGTTGTATCAACGGAGTCCATCCCCTATCTCCTCCCAAACAATATCCGGTTTAGAGGTCCATCCCCTATCTTCCCATAAACCGTGGAGTACATCCCCTATCTCCTCCCACACACACAACATATATGCACATAGGTCACATACATAATCAATCAATACATAAAGTTAATATATTCTGTCAACCGTCATACTCTATGACACATCCAATTGATTAGTTTTAGTTTGCCTAATCATCATGCATTGTCTACAACAATCAAAACTACCCTCCACCGGTAGCCCAAAGCAATTATTTCTAAACAGATAACAAAAGCACCAACAGATAAAATATCCGCATTTTCAAAAGTGAACGATTTATTAATCCGACTCCATTATTCCATCTCATAATGAACCACTATCATTATATAATTTCACAAACCCATAACTTTTCCAAATTAATTATACCAATTAATTTATATACAAATTAGGGCTTTCTTCCTCGTCTCTCAATATTAACCCAATGGTTTAAATATCAACTATCAACACTAATAACATCATTTTGAAACCCAAAATACATTTTTAAGAATCAAAATAACAAAACCCTCTTTTATATCTTTTGAAACCCTAAGTCCCAAAATCAACCATTTAAACAACAAGCTCAAAATCTAGGTCAAAACTCATAAGAGTGAGTAGGAATCCCTACCTCAAATTCGGAGCCCAATGAAGGAAGATGAAGAAATTGAAGATGTTCCAAATCCCAAAATTTTCGGATCAAAAGATAGCCCTCGATGATCAACATAACTTTTACAAAGACCCAAGGTGAGGAAATCACTCCTACTAGATCAATACCTAGAGAGAAGTTGAGGTTCTAGTGAGAGAAGGTCTCCAATGGTGTTTTTGAAAAGTAAGAGAGAGAAATGGAGTTGAAAAAGTGATCCAAAAAGTCGGATCTCGGAATGATATACTCATCACCCCGCTCGAGCGTGGAAACCCCCGCTCGAGCATCCAAACCTCCGCTCGAGCGCCGGATGCACACTCCCAGAACTTTTGTAGAACTAGGTCCCCCGCTCGAGCGTCAAACTCCCCGCTCGAGCGTCACACACAAAATCCCGCTCGAGCGTCCAATACTGCAGAGGAAATACTGGGAGATGGATTTTCCCGCTCGAGCGCCAAAACCCCCACTCAAGCGGAGAAGCACAACAAAGGCCCGCTCGAGCGTCAAAAGCTCCGCTCGAGCGTGAAGGCTAATTTCTGGGCAACTACTTTTGGTTTCTAAGCTTAATCAATCTGTTTCAAACCTGCCCAACACAACCCAAGGCTCAAATACAAAGAGTAAGGGATGTAAACAAGATATACACAACAACCAACTCCACGGAACCTAAGTCCGGATACAACAATTAAAGAAAGGGAAACCAGGATCGCTATAACCTTCCCCCCTTTAAAGAATTTCGTCCCCGAAATTAAATACAAGTTTTTCAAAAACAAGACTTTCTCAATTCTCAACATTATTACAATGCAAAATTTAACAACTCGACCCATTACCGGTCATTCCATCTCTATTCAAGAGGCAATTTACCACATATCTCAATATGTATTAACAACATGCTTTCCTCGAAATTCAACAATTTCTACATACATGTTTCACAATTTTATATCATATTCAACATTCACGATATATCTCCATTTCTACAATACATTCAACATTTACAATGTTATAACAAACCTCCATTTCAAGGCAAGTTCTACAATACTTCCATAAACCAAAACATTCACAATGTTTTACAACTTAAGACATATATAATGCTCTTAAAGTTCAACAATATTACAAAATTACCAATGCATGGTTACACATCAATAAACAAGTCCGAATATTTCTCGCGGACCTCCAACTCACGTTCCCAAGTGGCTTCCTCCACTCCGTGATGTTTCCACAAAACCCTAACCAAGGGAATGGTCTTGCCTCGCAAGACTTGTTCTTGTCTATCCAAAACCCGAATCGGTCTCTCCTCATACGAGGCATCCTCATCTACCTCCAAGTCGGTCTAATCTAACACATGTGATGGATCATACTTCAAAGCATACTAACATGAAACAAGGTAAATGGTAAGCAACCTCGCCAATCCTCTCAAGGATCTCAAAAGGGCCAATAAACCGCGGGGATAACTTCTCACTCTTCCCAAACCTCATCAATCCCCGCCTAGGTGATATCTTTAGAAAGACATGATCACCCACCTCAAATACTAAGGTGCCTCCTGGCATAAGATTTCTGACGACTTTGGGCTATAACAAGCCTCCTACGGATAAGCTCAACTTTCTCCGTCGTTTCCCTCACCAACTCCGGACCCAACAAAGGTGCATCACCCACCTCGGCCTAACAAACTGGAGACCTACACGGTTGGCCATACAAGGCCTCAAACAATGCCATACCAATACCAGATTGGAAACTGTTGTTGTAGGCAAACTTCACCAAGGGCAAGTGCCTCTTCCACGTCCCACTAAAGTCAAGGACACAACCTCGAAGCATATCCTCAAGGATCTGAATAGTACGCTCGGACTGCCCGTCAGTCTGAGGATGACAAGCCGTGCTAAAGGTCAACTTAGTGCCCAAGGCACTCTGCAAACTCTGCCACAACCTGGCAGTAAAACGAGGATCTCTATCTGAGACGATCGTCACTGGGACCTCGTGCAACCTCACTATGTCCCGAATATACAAATCGGCAAGATGATCCACCGAATCTCTCATGCGCATAGGGATAAAGTGCGCCGACTTAGTTAACCGGTCTACAACCACCCAAATAGCATCACTACCCCGCTGAGTCCTCGGAAGACCTACAACGAAGTCCATGGTGACATGCTCCTACTTCCACTCGGCAATAGGTAAGGGTTGTAACAAACCCGCTGGCCTCTGATGTTCGACCTTCACTTGCTGACAAGTAAGGCACTTCAACATGAAATCTGCCACATCTCTCTTCATTCCCCACCACCAGAACTGGCGACCCAAATCACGATACATCTTAGTGCCTCCCGGATGCACCGCAAGGCGTGAATGGTGAAACTCTCGGAGTACCTCCTCTCGGCAGGACTTCGGCACAAACAATCGGTCTTGGTAGCTCACACTTTGGTCGGGATACTCAGACAAACCCTTCTCAACCTTTCCGCTGGAGATCTTCTCTCGGAGGGACTCTGCCTCAAGGTCACCTCTCTGTGCCTCTAACACTCGAGTGACAAGTGTAGGCTACGCAACGATAGAAAACAAGGCCGCAGCCTCAATGGATTCGCCCAAAAACAAATCGAACTCGCCAAGTGCCCCCAACATCTCCCACTCCCGGATGGCTACACAAGCTACATCACTAATGGATTTTCTGCTAAGGGCATCGGCCATAACATTGGCCTTCCCCAGGTGATAGTGCAACTCAAAATCGTAGTCCTCAATGAACTCTATCCACCTTCTCTGCCTCAAATTCAAGTCCCTCTGTGTAAACAGGTACTTCAAACTTTTATGGTCCGAGAATACCTGGAACCTCTCACCATAAAGGTAGTGCCTCCAAATCTTCAAGGCAAAAATCACGACTGCCAGTTCTAGGTCATGTGTAGGGTAATTCTTCTCGTGTATTTTCAACTGACGTGAGCCATAGGCTACCACCTTCCCCTCTTGCATCAGCACACAACCCAAACCCTCTCGTGAAGCATCACAATAAACGGCATAACCCAAGCCTCTCTCCGGAATAATCAAGACCAGAGCGGTGGTCAATCTAACCTTCAACTCCTGGAACGACTTTTCACAAGTCTTACTCCATACAAACATGACCCCTTTCCGCGTCAATCTAGTCAAAGGCGAACCTAGCCTGGAGAAATCCTTCACAAACCGGCGGTAATACCCAGCTAATCCCAGAAAACTGCGGATCTCAAAAATGCTCTTAGGCTGTGCCCAATCTTGTACTGCCTCAATCTTGGATGTATCAACAGACACCCCTTTCCCGGAAACCACATGGCCTAAGAACTTGACTTCTCCTAGCCAGAACTCACACTTCCCAAACTTGGTATACAGCCTATGGGCTCTAAGCAACCTAAGCACCACTCTCAGGTGTTCCTCGTGCTCCTCCTCGGAAGGCGAATAAATCATAATGTTGTCCACGAAAATGACCACAAAGCGATCTAAGAATTCCCGGAAGATCCGGTTCATCAAGTCCATAAAGACTGCCGGTGCATTGGTGAGCCCAAATGACATCTGCAGAAACTCGTAATGGCCATACTGCGTACGAAATGCCGTCTTCAGAATATCCTCCTCCTTGATCCTCAACTGGTGGTAACTCGATCTCAAGTCTATCTTAGAGAAACAACGGGACCCCTTCAACTGGTCAAACAAATCATCTATACGGGGCATGGGGTACTTATTCTTGACCGTAGCCCGATTCAACTTCGGGTAGTCGATACAAAGTTTCAAGGCACCATCTTTCTTTTTAGCAAAGAGGGCCGGTGCTCCCCACGGCGAAACACTAGGGCGAACAAAACCCTTATCTAACAGTTCCTGGAGTTGAATCTTCAACTCACTCAACTCGGTTGGGGCAAAACGGTAAGGTGCCATAGAAATTGGCGCTGTGCCAGGCACTAAATCAATAGAGAACTCTATCTCTCGATGATGTGGCAAACCGACAAGGTCCTCGGGAAAAACATCTGAATACTCGCAAATCACTCTCGGCAACTCAACTTCGGTCTTATCACACTCACTACTCATAAGGCTAGCAAGAAGACCACTAAGCTCACTCCGCCCTCGTGGATCATACACCGGTGGTAACACACTTCCCACCCAATCTCCTAAGAAATGAAAACACTCCCCGCTCAAGGTACATACTGTGACCCTCTGGCGGTAGCAATCAATAACAGCCCGGTATGACGATAACCAGTCCATACCCAAAATAACATCAAAACCCGACATGGGCATAACCACAAAAGCAAATGGGAGTCTGTCACGACCCCATCCCGCCCCTAGTAGAATGGTGCCATGATGGCCAGTAATTCGAGACTACCAAAGGCCACTTACAAGATCACACACATGAATCAGAGTAAACATATGGGGCTTACAAATGCGGAAGCAATAAATAAAAGCTAAGTAGTCCCTAAGAGCAGTGCTTAAGTTAAATGAAATGACATACATCTTACAATAGTTTATATACAACAAAATGGAGTACAAAATTTCATCTTGACCAAAAGGCTTCTCAGCCATCAAATGCAAAATACAAGGTAATAACTAAGAAGCATGATCTTCAAGGTGTTGCAAAACACGAATCCAAAAACACATCGGGAAAACACACTCAGGTGTCGTCGCCGCCCTGCTCGTCACCTACATATATATAGAGAGGGTGAGCTTGGATACTCAGTGAATGGTATAAGTAATAAAGGGTTTACATGAATGATATCCGAGATCTTTTAACAAAACAATACATGGAATAAATCAAGCTCATCTATCAAATCTTTCAAAGCTTCAAGGGATGCTTACTAACATCAATATAATACAAGAGATGACATTCCGGTCAAACAAACCCACGCGGTAAAATCGTCAGTGGCAAGACAAGAAAAGACAAGAGAGATCTCTAAACAATGGTGTCGTTGCATTATAGTCCCCGAACACTAAGGATTTGTGCTACAAATGCTTATAGTCCCCTAGCACATACGGACTTCCAAACTTTGTGCTACAAATGCTTATAGTCCCCTAGCACATACGAACTTCCAAACTTTGTGCTACAAATGCTTATAGTCCCCTAGCACATACGGACTTCCCGAGAATGTCATCACAACAAGATATAATGTTTGATACACAAATAGGAATATTCATTCATGCTTACAAATACTTTCCAAAACAAAGCAAAACAAGACTTTTATTAAAACATTGTAACATAGCTTTATTAAAATACCACTCACTTATTTCTTCAAACGTCGGGGTCAAGGCAAGTCCAAGTCCTACAAACACATGGCAGAAATCTGTTGAATGCACTTCCAAATAAGTTTCACATGCATGCAGATGATCTCGGCATTCCTCAGATGCTAGGTCAAATCAAAATAAAACACTGTCTCCCATCTCGGGAAAACATGCTGGGCACCAACCAAATCTTGGCCGAGGTCCCACACCTTCTCGCCGAGGTGTGGTCCCGAGGGCCACTTTCAAGGAAATGAAGTCGGGAAAAATCTGGGTTTTCCCTCTGCTCAAGAACATGAAGAACATGAACATAAAGATCATGAAGAAGATGAATGCAAGGATCATAACTTGTTATTACAAAATCTGAGATTTCATGCTATGAGTTCGAAAACATGGACCTGGGCACCCATACTAGAAGATCTTTGGGAAAACAAACACAAAAGCATGGATTTTAATGTAAGCTTTCGGATCAAACAAAGCTTTTCTTCAAGAACTCATGAACACTAACTTTCTCTTTCTAAAACCAACTTTAAATCAATGCATGGCATGCAGAACAGATTCAATCATGCAATGCAGCTAGGTGATCAATAAGAATAGCAAGAGTAGATTAAGATTCTAACCTCAACACTCGAATCTAACGGTTTGAACTCTAAGGATCAAGCTTGCTATCTACTCTCTCACTCTAAAACTCCTCCTTCTCCCTCCAGAGCTTCTCTCTCCTCAAGAGCAAGTTATGATACAAAATGATACATTTCTAGGCTTGCCGGCTGACTTAACACTCAGCCCGAACACGTGGCAACGGTTGGTTGGCTCTACTTAAAAAGGTGACTGATTGAAAAGACAAGACTATGACAAAGTGTGTTCAACAAGCTAGGCGGCAAAGGACTCCGGCGAGTAATGACATCGGCTAATAACAAGACTTCGGCAAGCAAAGGGACAATGACCTCGGCTAGAAAGGTCAACACTTGGCCCAGCTGTGCCACACCTCGGCCTAGATGTGCCACACCTCGGTCTAGGTCGCACTACCAGGGCAAGATCACTGGGGTTCAAGGACAACATCTCGCCCAGATAGTACACATCTCGCCTTGGTGATGAATACCTCGCCTAGATAATGATATCTCGCCAATATGTCAGGTGCGGTGGAGGTCAACCCAAGAAATCCTAAGATGGTCCTAAGTGCAAGAGTATCAAAGGAGCAACCTAAGCTCAAGATGACCTCGGCTGAAACACATACACACCAATAAGGAACATACCATTCAAGTAACACTTATGCAAAACAAATCAAGGAATGCAAATGCAACACAATGTGACAAGGTCATGTAATACATGCAAGCATGACTTGGGTGGAGGGGGTTGTTACAGAGTCTGATCGGCGAGCTCTATATCACACCCTCTACACCCTTGTTTCAAAATCAATTTGCCCCTAATAGGTGATACAACACATAGAGGAGATGCTAACTGTGCCAACTCCAACTCCAAAACAGATGCAAATACAGCAGATATAAAATAATGGGATGCACCCGTATCAATCAATACATTGGCAACTGAGTTGCAAAACAAAAAGGTGCCTCTCACAACTGATGGAGCCAGTACAAGATCCTACACAGTAACAGCATACATGCACCCTGTAGGTCCCTGATCCACCTACTCACCCCTCGGAGCATATGACTGCTACACAGACTGGGACGACGAAGCTCCTGGATTGGCCCTCGAGGCTTGCACAGACTGAGCTGGCTGAAAACCCTGCGTCTGCCTAGAACCAAACGCGCCCGAAGTGGCACTCAACTGTGGGCAAAACCTCTTCAGGTGCCCAGGCTGACCACACTGATAACAAGACAAGGCTGCCCCGCCACGACTCGCTCTGCGGTCTAGCTGAAGAAGCAGCTCTCTGACCTCCTCCCCTCGGTGGGCAAACTGAAGCCTTGTGGCCTAACTGACCACACTTGTAACAGGTGAACTCTCCCTGATTGCCTCTCCACGAGCCTGCACTCGGCACTGGAAAGGTCGATCTAGCCACACCACCCTGAGACTATTGAGGGTTAGCACCCCTCTGTCTCCTGCCATTACCCTGACCATCCTGGCTCCTCTTGGAGCCTCTCTGTCCCTCTTCCTCCTGCATCATGATCTCTATATGGGCTGCAGCATCAACCAAGCGCCCATAGTCTCGGATCATAGAACCCCCAACTCTCATCTTGAGGCCGCACCTCAACCTTTTCTCAAACTTGATGCGTTCCTCCTGACGCCACAAGTTCAAAGTGAACTCGACAAGCTAGTAAAAGCAAATTTCATACTCGGCCACTGAAGAACTCAACTGCAAAAGCTGGCAAAACTGGTCTCTTAGCTTCTCCCTGACTGCTGGAGATAAGAACTTCTCCTGGAAAGCACCCACAAAAGCCTCCCAAGTGCCATCAATACGTCCCTTCATGAATTTCCACCATCGCCTCAAGATCCCTTAAGCTGGAAAGATGCCAAGGTCACTTTCAACGCCCCGTCCTCGATGCCAAGCATCTCGAATGTCTTACTCATCTGCTCTAACCACTCGTTAGCCTTAAATGGCTCTTTCGGATCCCCCAAAAACTCATCTGGATTTGACCGGAAGAATTCCCTCTTCAGAAAAGAAGGCTCTGCATCAACAACCTGGGCCTAGGCTTGATTCTCAGCTCTGAGAATGTCCATGGATGCTCTCAATGCTCCTGCCATCTCGCGGGCTAAGGCGCCTATGGCCTGTTGACCTGCTGGCTCGGCCACATTGGCCTGGCCAACACCCTCCTGCTGCGCCGGAATGTCATCCGGTATAGGCACCTCCTGCCACCTAGGCCTACCTCTCCTACCACCACGTCCTCGTCCTGACATCCTAATAAAGGTAACGAAGAACATTAGCACATTCATAAATGTGCCAAAACTAAATACTCGCGTCCTAATACATGGACAACTATAGTTCACTCCACGTAAGCACATAAACACATAAGCACCTACGAATTTCATTTCCGGATAATGATAGTCCCTAGGCATTACTAGAGTTCCGGTTAGAAACAGCATTGATCAAGTGCTTTTCCAACAAGACTCACAGAAACACAAGGATCCAATCAACATCCTAGAAACTACATTCCATACCCATATAGTCACATAAGCATGTTATCAATTAAACACATAGCACATGACACTACATCTGAGTCTCTATCAAGCGAGTCAAACCCATTGTGATACTAATCACTTCCCACGTACCCAAAGTATTCGAACCCAGACGCCTCGATACCAAGTTGTAACGCCCTCAAAATAATACATAAAACCCATCATTTTAGACATGCCATGATATAAGAGAAATCAACACCTTTCTATTCATCAGAGTAGTTCTTACAATAGTACTACATGTTAACAACAAAAGCAAATGCCATAAGGGCTTATAGCTTTCCAAGTCAACACTTGGTTACAAAAAGAAGAGCATTAACTCTATACAAAATAAGCCCTTGGCTTGATATACATGTAATACAAGCAAAATAATCAAAAGAGTCTTCAACTCCCATAACCATCCAAACTATGTCCTTGGAGGTGGCATGCTACCTGTACTTGAAAATGATGTCCCATATAGGGTGAGCCAACGCCCAATAGAAATATACTAAACACAATATGAGCAGTAACTAAGACGTTAGCAATTGGTAAATGTTTGACTCCCATAAATCAATTCATACACCATTTTCATTACATGACCAATGTGTCCATGTTTCATTTCATTTTCCATTTCTTATCAAATTCACAATTCACAACTACGGCTCAGAACTTGGCCAACAATTTCAATGAGGTGGTAACTCATATTAAACATTTCCTATTTCACAATAGATAAGCATACTAGCTATATCAACACTTCGATAGATAAGCATATAAGCTATATCAACATTTCAACAGATAAGCATATGAGCTATATCAACGTTTCAACAGATAAGCATATGAGCTGTATCAAAGGAGTCCATCCCCTATCTCCTCCCAAACAATATTCGATTTAGAGGTCCATCTCCTATCTTCCCCTAAACCGTGGAGTACATCCCCTATCTCCTCCCACACACACAACGTATATGCACATAGGGCACATACATAATCAATCAGTACATAAAGTTAATGTATTCTGTCAACCGTCATACTCCATGACACATCCAATTGATTAGTTTTAGTTTGCCTAATTATCATGCATTGTCTACAACAATCAAAACTACCCTCCACCGGTAGCCCAAAGCAATTATTTCTAAACAGATAATAAAAGCACCAACAGATAAAATATCCGCATTTTCAAAAGTGAACGATTTATTAATCCGACTCCACTATTCCATCTCATAATGAACCACTATCATTATATAATTTCACAAACCCATAACTTTTCCAAATTAATTATACCAATTAATTTATATACAAATTAGGGCTTTCTTCCCCGTCTCTCAATATTAACCCAATGGTTCAAATATCAACTATTAACACCAATAACATCATTTTGAAACCCAAAATACATTTTTAAGAATCAAAATAACAAAACCCTCTTTTATATCTTTTGAAACCCTAAGTCCCAAAATCAACCATTTAAACAACACGCTCAAAATCTAGGTCAAAACTCATAAGAGTGAGTATGAATCCATACCTCAAATTCGAGCCCAGGAGGAAGATGAAGAAATTGAAGATGCTCCAAATCCCAAAATTTTCGGATCAAAAGATGGCCCTCGACGATCAACACAACTTTTACAAAGACCCAAGGTGAGGAAATCACTCCTACTAGATCAATACCTAGAGAGAAGTTGAGGTTCTAGTGAGAGAAGGTCTCCAATGGTGTTTTTGAAAAGTAAGAGAGAGAAATGGAGTTGAAAAAGTGATCCAAAAAGTCGGATCTCGGAATGATATACTCGTCGCCCCGCTCAAGCGTGGAAACCCCAGCTCGAGCGTCACTCACAGACTTCCGCCGAAGGCCCAAACCTCCGCTCGAGCTTGGATGCACACTCCTGTAACTTTTGTAGAACTAGGTCCTCGCTCGGGCCAAACTCCTCGCCGAAAGGCCACACAAAATCCGGCTCGAGCGTCAAAACTCCCGCCGAAAGGCCCAAAATCTCGAGATGGATTTTCCGCGCCAAAACTCCCACTCGGCGAGAAGCACAACAAAGGCCCGCTCGGCGTCAAAGCTCGCTGAGCGTGAAGGCTAATTTCTGGGCAACTACTTTTGGTTTCTAAGCTTAATCAATCTGTTTCAAACCTGCCCAACACAACCCAAGGTTCAAATACAAAGAGTAAGGGATGTAAACAAGATATACACAACAACCAACTCCACGGAACCTAAGTTCGGATACAACAATTAAAGAAAGGGAAACCGGGATCGCTATAATGTCCTTGGAGGTGGCATGCTACCTGTACCTGAAAATGATATCCCATATAGAGTGAACCAATGCTCAGTAGAGATATGCTAAACATTGTATGGGCAATAACTAAAACATCAGCATTTGATAAATGTTTAATTCACATAGATCAATTCATTTTTCATTTCAAATACATGACCAATGTGTTCATGTTTTTATTCTATCTCTTAACCAATTCTCAATTCACAACCCTGGCTCAGAACCTGGCCATATAGTTTAGGTGAGATCACATCCCATATCAACAACGTTTCTATTTCAATTGAAATATAACGCCTCAAATTAATGATTTCATGCTTCATAATAGATACACATTTTAGTACTGTATCCATCTCAGACAAAACACTTCCATATTCCACATATGATACACATTTTAGTGCTGTATCAATGTCAAACAAAATACTTCCATATTCCACATATGATACACATTTTAGTACTGTATCAATGTCAAACAATATCCGGTTTAGAGGTTCATCCTCTATCTTCCCCTAAACCGTAGAGTACATCCCCTATCTTCTCCCACATAACACAATGTATATAAACACATATCATATACACAATCAAACCAATACATAAAATTTATGTATTCTATCAACCGCCATATTCAATGGCATATACAATTGATTTGGTTTTAGTTTGCCTAATCATTATACATTGTCTACAATAATCAAGACTATCCTCCACCGATAGCCCAAAGCAATTATTTCTAAACCGATAATAATTACGTTCAACAGATAAATATCAACAATTCCAAAAGTGAGCGATTAATAAATCCAACTTCACTATTCCATCTCATAATGAGCCAATTTCAATATATTCAACTCAATTTCATATTCTCATAATTTTCCCAAATTAATTATACAAATTAATTTATGCACAAATTATGGCTTTCTCCCTCGTTTCTTAATATTAACCCAAAGGTTCAAATATCAACAACTCTTCAACAATACCATCATTTTGAGACCCATATACATATTCAAGAGTCAAAATAACAAAACCCCCTTTATTCATTTTGAAACCCTAAGTCCCAAAATTTCCCAACTCAAACCATCTATACAAATAGCTCAATATTTATGTTAAAACACATAAGAATGAGTAGGAATCCCTACCTCAAGAGATGAATCCCAACGAAGAAGATGAAGAAAACGAAGATGCTCCAAATCCCAAAATTCTCGGATCAAAATGTAGTCCTCAACGATCCCCACACTTTCTGTAAAGGCCTAAGGGTAGGAGAACACTCTAACTAGATCAATACCTAGAGAGAAGTGGAGGTTTTAGAGAGAGGTGGTCTCCAATGGTGTTTTTCGAAAAGTAGGAGAGAGAAAGGAAACCAAAAAGTGATCCAAAAAGTCGAATCCCGAAGTGATATACCAGTCGCCCCGCTCGAGCGTCAGACACAGACTCACGCTCGAGCATCAAAAGCGCCACTCGAGCGTAGATTGCACACTTCTAAAAGTTTTGCAGACATGGTCCCCACTCGAGCGTCAAACTCCCCGCTCGAGCAGAGGAACAAAAACAAAGGGTCACGCTCGAGCGTTTGAAGACTAGCAGACAAAAGTACTGGGAGGTGGAAAATTACACTCGAGCGTCAAAACGCCCGTTCGAGCGGAGATGCAACAACGAAGGGCCCGCTCGAGCGTCAAAATCCCCGCTCGAGCGTGAAGGCCAAAATCTGGGCATCAACTCTAGGTTTCAAAACACAACCAACATGTTTCAACTCTGCCCAACACAACCCAAGACTCAAATACAAAGAGTAAGGGAAGGAAATGAGAATGAGACAACAACACAACCACAGAACCAAGTCCGGAACACAATATACCAAGGAAAGGAAAACCGGGATCGCTATAGATCGTTAGGGTATAGTAGTTTCTTGAATGAACTTCCATTGTTAATTTTTATTGAACTTCCATTTTTAATTTTATGCAACTTCCATTTTCATTTTTATTCAACTTCAATTTTTAATTTTATGCAATTTCCATTTTTATTTTTATTAAATTTCCTTTTACTCAAACTTCCTTTTTTATTCAACTTTGTTTTTTATTTTTATTCAACTTCCAATTTTATTTTTATTCAACTTCCATTTTTATTTTTATTCATCTTATGCAAATTATATTTTTAATTTTATGCAACTTCCATTTTTAATTTTATGAAACATCCATTTTTATTTTTATTCAACTTCCATTTTTATTCAATTTCTTTTCTATTCAACTTCCTTTTTTATTCAATTTCTTTTTCTATTCAACTTCATTTTTTTATTTAATTTCCAAATTCCATTTTTATTTATATGCAACTTCCATTTATTTTTATTCATCTTCCATTTGTTAATTTTATGCAACTTCCATTTTTATTCGATTTCTTTTTCTATGCAACTTTCATTTTTATTTAATTTCCAAATAGATTGTTAAGGTATCATGGGATCTTGAATGAACTTCAATTTTTAATTTTATGTAACTTCCATTTTTATTTTTATTCAACTTCTATTTTTATTTGTATTCAACTTCCATTTTTATTCAATTTCCTTTTTTATTCGACTTCATTTTTTACTTAATTTCCAAATAGATCGTTATGATATAGTGGGATCTTGAATGAACTTCGATTTTTATTCTTATTCAACTTCCATTTTATTAATTTTCAAATAGATCGCTAAGGTATAATAGTTTCTTGAATGAAAATGGAAGTTGAATAAATTAAAAATTGAAGTTGCATAGAACTTACAATGGAAGTTGATCATTTTTATTCAATTTCCCTTTCTATTCAACTGCCTTTTTTATTTAATTTCCAAATAGATCGTCAAGGTATAGTGGTTTCTTAAATAAACTTCTATTGTTAATTTTATTCAACTTTCTTTTTTATTTTTATTCAACTTCCATTTTTATTCAATTTTCTTTTCTATTCAACTTCCATTTTTGTTCAATTTTGTTTTCTATTCAACTTCCTTTTTTTATTTAATTTCCAAATAGATCGTTAAGGTATAGTCGTTTCTTCAATAAACTTTCATTTTTAATTTTATGCAACTTCCATTTTTCTTCAATTTCCTTTTCTATTCAACTTCCTTTTTTCTTTAATTTCCAAATAGATCATTAACGTATAGTGGTTTCTTAAATGAACTTCCATTTTTAATTTTATGCAACTTTCATTTTTATTCAATTTCCTTTTGTAGTTAGTTTCCTTTTTTATTTAATTTCCAAATTGATCATTAAGGTATAGTAGTATTTTTTTTTCAACTTCCATTTTTATCCATTTTCTTTTCAATTCAACTTCCTTTTTATTCAATTTCATTTTCTATTCAACTTCATTGTTTACTTAATTTCCAAATAGATCGTTAAGGTATATTGGTTTCTCGAATGAACTTCCATTTTTATTCAATTTTCTTTTTTATTCAATTTCCAAATAGAAACTTCAACTTTCAAATAGATCGTTAAGGTATAGTGGTTTCTTGAATAAACTTCCATTGTAAGTTTTACGCAACTTCTATTTTATTTTTATGCAACTTCCATTTTTATTTTTGTTCAACTTCTTTTTTTTTTTTTTTTTGATTTCCATTCTTAACGATTTTCTTTTCTATTCAATTTCCTGTTCTATTTAATTTCCAAATAGATCGTTAAGATATAGTGGTTTCTTGAATAAACATAAAAATGAATAAATTAACAAATAGATTGAATAAAAATAGAAGTTGCATAAAAATAACAATGGAAGTTGAATAAAAATAAAATGGAAGTTCATTGAAGAAACCACTATACCTTAACGATTTATTTGGAAATTAAAGAAAAAAATGAAATTGAATAAAAATGGATGTTGCATAAAATTAACAATGGAAGTTCATTCAATATCCCACTATACCTTAACGGTCTATTTGGGTATTAAATAAAAAGGAAGTTGAATAGAAAAAAAGTTGAATAAAAATAGAAGATGAATAAAAATAAAAATAGAAGTTGAATAAATTAACAATGGAAGTTCATTCAAGAAACCACTATACCTTAACGATTTATTTGGAAATTAAATAAAAAAGGACGTTGAATAGAAAAGAAATTGAATAAAAATGAAAGTTGCATAAAATTACAATGGAAGTTAATTCAGAAAACCATTATACCTTAACGGTCTATTTGGAAAGTAAATAAAAAAAGAAGTTGAATAAAAATGGAAGTTGAATAGAAAAGGAAAGTTGAATAAAAATAAAAATGGAAGTTGCGTAAAAATTAACAATGGAAGTTCATTCAATAAACCACTATAGCTTAACGATCTATTTGGAAATTGGATAGAAATGGAAGTTGAATAAAAATAAAAGTTGAATAAAAATAACAATGGAAGTTCATTGAAGAAACCACTATACCTTAACGATCTATTTGTAAATGAAATAAAAAAATGAAGTTGAATAAAAATAAAAATGGAAGTTGAATAGAGAAGGAAATTTAACAAAAAAGGAAGTTGAATAGAAAAAGGAAGTTGAATAAAAATAAAAATGAAAGTTGAATAGAAAAAGAAATCGAATAAAAAAATGAAGTTGAATAGAAATGGAAATTGAATAGAAAAGGAAATTGAATAAGAAATGGAAGTTGAATAAAATAAAAATGGAAGTTGCATAAAATTAAAAATGGAAGTTGCATAAAATTAACAATTGAAGTTCATTGAAGAAACCACTATACCTTAACGATCTATTTGGAAATTAAATAGACAAGGAAATTGGATAAAAATGGAAGTTGAATAGAAATAAAAACGGAAGATGCATAAAATTAAAAATAGAAGTTGAATAAAATTAAAAATGGAAGTTCATTCAAGAAACCATTATACCTTAACGATCTTTTTTAATTTTATGCAACTTCCATTTTTATTTTTATTCAACTTCCTTTTTTTATTTAATTTCCAAATAAAAAAAGGAAGTTAAATAAAAATAAAAATGGAAGTTGCATAAAATTAAAAAAGATCGTTAAGGTATAGTGATTTCTTGAATAAATTTCCATTATTAATTTTATGCAACTTCCATTTTTTAATTTTATGCGACATCCAAGAAATCACTATACCTTACCGATCTATTTGGAAAGTAAATAAAAAAAAGGAAGTTGAATAAATTGAAAATAGAAGCTGCATAAAATTAAAAATGGAAGTTGATTAAAGAAACCACTATACTTTAACGATCTATTTGGAAATTAAATAAAAAACGAAGTTGAATAGAAAAGGAAATCGAATAAAAATGGAAGTTGAATAGAAAAGTTAATTGAATAAATATAAAAATGGAAGTTGCATAAAATTAACATTGGAAGTTTATTCGAGAAACCATAATACCTTAACGATCTATTTGGAAATTAAATGAAAAAAGGAAGCCGAATAGAAAAGGAAATTGATAAAAATGGAAGTTGAATTAAAATAAAAATGGAAGTTCCATAAAATTAACAATGGAAGTTCATTTAAGAAACCATTATACCTTAATGATCTATTTGGAAATTAAATAAAAAAAGAAGTTCAATAGAAAAGGAAATTGAATAAAAATAGAAGTTGAATAAAAATGGAAGTTGAATAAAAAATGAAATTGAATACAAAAGGATTAACTTCCATTTTTAATTTTATTCAACTTCTTTTCTATTCAACTTCCTCTTTTTTATTTAATTTCCATTTTTATTTAACTTCTATTTTTATTCAATTTCCAAATAGATCGTTAAGGTATAGTGGTTACTTGGAAGAACTTCCATTTTTATTTTTATTCAACTTCCATTTTTATTTAATTTCCAAATAGATCGTTAAGGTATAGTGGTTTCTTCAATGAACTTTCATTTTAATTTTTATTCAATTTCCTTTTCTATTCAACTTCCATTTTTATTCAATTTCCATTTCTATTCAACTTTGAATGATCTTTTACAATTAAATCGTTGAGGAATAGTGGTTTCTTGAATGAACTTCCATTTTAATTTTATGCAACTTCCATTTTTTATTTTTATTTAATTTCCAAATAGATCGTTAAGGTATAGTGGTTTCTTGATTTAACTTCCATTTTTATTCAACTTCTAGTTTTATTTTTATTCAACTTCCATTTTGATTCAACTTTCATTTTTATTCAATTTCCTTTTCTATTTAACTTCATTTTTTATTTGATTTCCAAATAAATCGTTAAGTTATAGTGGTTTCTTGAATGAACTTCCATTGTTAATTTTATGCAACTTCCATTTTTATTCAATTTCCTTTTCTATTCAACTTCCTTTTTTATTTAATTTTCAAATAGATCGTTAAGGTATAATGGCTTCTTGAATAAACTTTTTTTGTTAATTTTATGCAACTTCCATTTATATTTTTATTCACCTTCCTTTTTTATTTAATTTCCAAATAGATCGTTATGGTATACTAGTTTCTTGAATTGAAAAGGAAATCGAATAAAAATTGAAGTTGAATAAAATAAAAATGGAAGTTGCATTTAAGAAACCACTCTACCTTAACGATCTATTTGGAAATTAAATAAAAAAGTAAGTTGAATAAAAATGCAAGTTGCCTAAAATTAAAATGGAATTGAATAAAAATGGAATTTGCATAAAATTAAAAATGGAAGGTCATTGAAGAAACCATTATACCTTAACGATCGTTTGGAAATTAAAAAAAAAAAAAAGTTGAATAGAAACGGAAATTGAATAAAAATAAAATGGAAAGTTCATTCAAGAAACCCCTATACCTTAACGATCTATGTGGAAATTAAATAAAATAGGAAGTTGAATAGAAAAAGAAATTGAATAAAAACGGAAGTTGAAAAAAAACAAAAATGGAAGTTGAATAAAAATAAAAATGGAAGTTGCATAAAAATAACAATGGAAGTTCCATAAAATTAACAATGGAAGTTGGATAAAATTAACAATGGAAGTTAATTCAAAAAACTACTATATCATAACGATTTATTTGTAAATTAAAAAAAAAGAGGAAGTTGAATAGAAAAGGAAATTGGAAGTTGAATAAAATAAAAATGGAAGTTAATTCAAAAAACCACTATATCATAACGATTTATTTGTAAATTAAAAAAAAGAGGAAGTTGAATAGAAAAGGAAATCGGAAGTTGAATAAAATAAAAATGGAAGTTAATTCAAGAAACCACTATACCTTAAAGATCTATTTAGAAATTAAAGAAAAAATGACGTTAAATAGAAAAGGAAATTGAATAAAAAGAAAGTTGAATAGAAAAGGAAGTTGAATAGAAATGGAAATTGAATAAAAATGGAAGTTCATAGATCGTTAAGGTATAGTTCATTGAAGAAACCACTATACCTTAACGATCTATTTGGAAATTAAATAAAAAATGAAGTTGAATAGAAAAGTAAATTGAATAAAAAAAGGTAATTGAATAAAAATAAAAATTGAAGTTGAATAAAATTAACAATGTATGTTCATTCCAGAAACCACTATAACTTAACGATCTATTTGGAAATTAAAGGAAGTTGAATAGAAAGAAAAATGGAAGTTGCATAAAAATAAAAATGGAAGTTTATTCAAGAAACCACTATACCCTAACGATCTATTTGAAAATTAAATAAAAATGGAAGTTGCATAAAATTAACATTGGAAGTTTAAGTGGTTTCTTGAATGAACTTCCGTTTTTAATTATATTCAATTTCCATTTTTATGCAATTTCATTTTCTATTCAACTTCCTTTTTTTTAATTTATTTTTCATTTTTATCCAACTTCCATTTTTATTCAATTTCCTTTTCTATTCAATTTCTTTTTTTATTTAATTTCCAAATAGATCGTTAAGGTATAGTGGTTTCTTGAATGAACTTCTATTTTTATTTTTATTCAACTTCCATTTTTATTCAATTTCCATTTCTATTCAACTTCCATTTCTATTCAATGAACGTTTCTATTTAACTTCCTCTTTTATTCAATTTCCAAATAGATCGTTAGGGTATAATTTCCAAATAGATCGTTAAGGTATAGTGGTTTCTTGAATAAACTTCCATTTTTATTCAATTTCCTTTTCTATTGAACTTCATTTTTTATTTAATTTCCAAATAGATCTTTAGGGTATAGTGGTTACTTGGAAGAACTTCCATTTTTATTTTTATTCAACTTCCTTTTTTATTTAATTTCCAAATGGATCGTTAAGGTATAGTGGTTACTGGGAAGAACTTGCATTTTTATTTTTATTCAACTTACATTTTTATCCAATTTCCTTTTCTATTCGACTTCCTTTTTTCATTTACTTTCCAAATAGATCTTTAAGGTATGGTGGTTTCTTCAATGAACTTCCATTTTCAATTTTATTCAACTTCCATTTTGATTCAATGTCCTATTGTAGTCAATTTCATTTTTTACTTGATTTCCAAATAAATCGTTAAGTTATAGTGGTTTCTTGAATGAACTTCCATTTTTATTTTTATGCAACTTCCATTTCTATTCAATTTCCTTTTCTATTTAACTAATAATTAAAAATGGAAGTTGTATGAAATTAACAATGGAAGTTCATTCAAGAAACCATGATACCTTAACGATCTATTTGGACATTAAGTAAAATTAAAAATGGAAGTTCATTCAAGAAACCACTATACCTTAACGACCTATTTGCAAATTAAATAAAAAATGAATTTGAATAAAAATAAAAAAAGGAAGTTGAATAGAAAAGAAAATTGAATAAAAATTGAAGTTGAATAGAAAAGGAAATTGAATAAAAAATTGATGTTTCATAAAATTAAAAGTGGAAGTTCATTCGAGAAACCACTATCCCTTAAAGATCTATTTAAAAATCAAATAAAAAAAGAAGTTGAATAGAAAAAAAAAATGGAAGTTGCATAAAAATAAAAAAGGACGTTGAATAGAAAAGGAAATTGAATAAAAATGGAAGTTGAATTAAAATTAATAATGGAAGTTGAATCAAAATTGAAAATGGAAGTTCATTTAAGAAACCACTATACCTTAACAATATATTTCAAGTAACCACTATACCTTAACGATCAATTTGGAAATTAAATAAAAAAGGAAGTTGAATAGAAATGGAAATTGAATAAAAATGGAAGTTATTCTTAGAGAAATAACGGGAACCTTTCAACTGGTCAAACAAATCATCTATACGGGGCATAGGGTATTTATTCTTAACCGTAGCCCGATTCAACTTCCGGTAATCGATACACAATATCAATGCACCATCTTTCTTTTTAGCAAAGAGGGTCAGCGCTCCCCACGGCGAAACACTAGGGCGAACAAATCCCTTATCTAACAATTCCTGGAGCTGAATCTTCAACTCACTCAACTCGGCTGGGGCAAAACGATAAGGTGCCATAGAAATCGGCGCCGTGCCTGGCACTAAATCAATAGAGAACTCTATCTCTCGGTGAGGTGGCAAACTAACGCGGTCCTCGGGAAAAACATCCGAATACTCACAAACCACCCTCGGTAATACAATCTGGGTCTTATCACACTCACCACTCAAGAAGCTAGCAAGTAGACCACTGAGCTCATTCCGCCCTCGCGGATCATACACCGGTGGCAACACACTACCAACCCGATCCCCCAAGAAATGGAAACACTCCCCGCTCAAGGTACAAACTATAACCCTCTGGCGGTAGCAATCGATAACTGCCTGGTATGACGATAGCCAGTCCATACCCAAAATAACATCAAAACCCTTCATGGGCATAACAACAAAGGGAAAAGGAAGCCTATGGTCGGCGACCTCTATATCACAACCTCTACATCCGTGTTTCAAAATCAATTCACCCCCAACAGGTGATACTACACAAATAGGAGATGCCAACAGTGCTAACTCCAATTCCAACACAGATGCAAATGCAGCAGATACAAAAGAATGAGATGCACCCGTATCAATCAACATACTAGCAACCGAGTTGCAAAACAGAAAGGTACCTCTCACTACTAATGGAGCCGGTACTAAGTCCTGCGCAGTAACAGCATACACGCGCCCTGTAGGCCCCTGATCCACCTGCTCACCTCTAGGAGCAAACGACTGCTGCACAGACTGGGATGACGAAGCTCCTGGATTGGCCCTCGAGGCTTGCACAAACTGAACTGGCTGATAACTCTGCGTCTGCCTAGAACCAGACGCTCCCGAAGTGGCACTCAACTGTGGGCAAAACCTCTTCAGGTGCCCAGGCTGACCACACTGATAGCAAGACAAAGGCTGGCCCATGCCCTGACTCTGGCCCTGAGGTCTAGCTGAAGAAGAAGCAGCTCGCTGACCCCCTCCCTTCTGCGGGAAAACCGAAGACTTATGACCCAACTGGCCACATGTGTAACAAGTCAAACCTCCCTGATTACCTCTCCCGGAGCCTGCACTCAGTACTGGAAAGGTCGATCTAGCCAAACCACCCTGAGACTGCTGAGGGTTGAAACCCCTCTGTCTCTTGCCATCACCCTGGCTATCTTGGCTCCTCTTGGAGCCTTTATGCTTCTCTTTATCCTCCTCCTACATCATAAGCTCCATATGAGCTGCAGCATCCACTAAACGTCTATACTCCCGAATAAACGACCCTTCAACCCTTAACTTGAGTCCACACCTCAGCTTCCACTCAAACTCAAAGCAACGGCGTTCCTCGGACGCCACAAGTTCAGGTGCAAACCTGGACAGACTGGTAAACGTAGCCTCAAACTCGGCCACTGACAAACCCTGCTGTTTAAGCTGGAAAAACTGTTTCCTCAGCTTCTTCCTAGCAGCTGAAGACAAAAACTTCTCCTGGAAGGCATCTACAAAAGCCCCCCATGTACCACCAACACGGCCCTTCTCGTACTTCCACCATTGACCCGCATCTTCCTTCAGTTGGAAGGATGCCAAGGTCACCTTTAAAGCCCCGTCCTCGATGCCCAGCATCTCGAACGTCTTCTCCATTTGTTCCAACCACTTGTCAGCCTTAAGCGGTTTTTTCGGGTCCCCAACAAACTCGTCCGGGTTAGACCGGAAGAACTCCCTCTTCAAGAAAGAAGGCCCTGCCTCAACAACCTGATTCTCAACTCTGAGAATACCTAAAGCTCCTGCTATCTAGCCTGCTGACCCGCTGGCCTGGCCACATTGGCCTGACCAACTTCCTCCTGCATTGCCGGAACGTCATCCGGTAAAGGTACTTCCTGCCTCCTAGGCCTACCACGCCTACCACCTCGTCCTCGTCCTGACATCCTATTAAAGGTAACGAAGACGTTAGCACATTCATAAATGTGCCGAAACTAAACACTCGCGTCCTAATGCATGGACAACTGTAATTCACTCCACGTAAGCACATAAACACACAAGCATTTATGAATTTCATTCCCGGATAATGATAGTCCCGAGGCGTTACTAGAGTTCCGGTTAGAAACAGCATTGATCAAGTGTTTTTCCAGCAAGACTCACAGAAACCCAAGGGTCCAATCAATATCCTAGAAATCAAATCCCATACCCAAGTAGTCACATAAGCATGTTATCACACAAGCATATAACATTACATCTAAGTCTCTAACAAGCGAGACAAACCCATTGTGATACTAATCACTTCCCACGTACCCAAAGTATTCGAACCCTAAGACGCCTCGATACCAAGTTGTAACGCCCTCGAAATAATACATAAAACCCATCACTTTAGACATGCATTGATATGAAAGAAACCAACCATTTCTATTCATCAGAGTAGTTCTTACAACAGTATTACATGTTAACAACAAAAGCAATTGCCCTATGGGCTTACAGCTTTCCAAGTCAACACTTGGTTACACAAAAGAAGAGTACTAACTCTATACAAAATAAGCCCTTGGCTTGATATACATGTAATACAAACAAAATAATAATAATAATAAAAAAAAAGAGTCTTCAACTCTCATCCTCATCCAAGCTATGTCCTTGGAGGTGGCATGCTATTTGTACCTGAAAATAATGTCCCACATAGGGTGAGCCAACGCCCAGTAGAGATATGCTAAACACAGTATGAGCAGTAAGTAAGACACTAGCAATTGATAAATGTTAAATTCCCATAAATCAGTTCATAACCCATTTTCCATTACTTGACCACTATGTTCATGTTTCATTTCATTTTCCATTTCTTATCAAATTCCCAACACACAACAGTGGCTCAGAACCTGGCCAACAATTTACATGAAACAGTGACTCATATTAAACATTTCCCATTTCACAACAGATAAGCATACTAGCTATATCAACACCTCAACAGATAAGCATACAAGCTGTATCCACTCTCAATATATAAGCATACTAGCTATATCAACACTTCCATAGATAAGCATATGAGCTGTATCATCACATTAACTGACAAGTATATGAGTTGTATCAGCGGAGTCCATCCCCTATCTCCTCCGAAACAACATCCGGGTTAGAGGTCCATCCCCTATCTTCCCCTAAACCGTGGAGTACATCCCCTGTCTCCTCCCACACGCACAACGTATATACTCCAAGGTCATATACGTAATCAATCAATACATAACATTAATGTATTCTATCAACCGTCATACTCTATGACACATCCAATTGATTAGTTTTAGTTTGCCTAATCATCATGCATTGTCTACAACAATCAAAACTACCCACCACCGGTAGCCCAAGCAATTATATCTAAACAGATAATAAAAGCTCCAACAGATAAAATATCAATGTTTCCAAAAGTGAGCGATTAATAAATCCAACTCTACCATTTCATAACATAATGAGCCGATTTCATTATTTCCAACTCAATTCCAAATAACAACAATTTTTCCCAAATTAATTATACCAATTAATTTATGCAACAAATTAGGGTTTTCTACCCCATTCCCCAATATCGACCAGTGGTCTATATTTCAACAACCAACAACAATAACATTATTTTGAAACCAAATACACATTTTAGAATCAAAATAACAAAACCCTTTTTCAACATTTTCAAACCCTAACTTTCCAAATTCAACCATTTAACAAAATGCCCAACATCTAGGTCAAAACCCATAGTAGTGAGTAGGAATCCCTACCTCAAATTTTGGAGCCCAAGGGAAGAAGATGAAGAAACCAAAATGCTTCAAACTCCAAGATCCACAGATCAAAACGAAGCCCTCGACGATCAACACAACTTTTACAAAGGCCAAAGGGAAGGGAAACACTCAAACTAGATCAAACCCTAGAGAGAAGGGAGTTTCTAGAGAAAGAGGCTCTCAAAAACGTTTTTGGGAAAGTAAGAGAGAGAGAGAGAATGTAAAAAGTGATTCAAAAATGCCCAACTGCCTTCTGATATACGACATTCCTGCTCGAGCGGAGAATAGGACGCTCGAGCGTCAAGCACAAAAATCTGGACACGCTCGAGCGCAAGAATGCCCGCTCAAGCGCCAAGACACAAGAATAAAGTACATCCGCTCGAGCGTGAAAACCAGTCCGGTCGAGCGTAGATTCCCCCTTCCCAAAACTTTCAAAAACAAAGCACTACCCACTCGAGTGCCAAAAGGTCCGCTCGAGCGCAACCCGCTCGAGCGTAAGAAAACCCGCTCGAGCGTGAAAAACACACTTGCAGAAGTTTTGCAGAGCACGAAAATACTGGGAGTGTGCAATCTCCGCTCAAGCGCTAGAAGACCCGCTCGAGCGGAACGATCAAAAACCTGGCAACAAGATTCTAGACCAAGGCTCAACCCACCTGCTCGAAACATGCCCAACACATCATAAAACTCAATCAAATGGAATTAAATGACAACAACAAGGTAGACACAACTACCAACTCCACGGAACCGAGTCCGGAATACAACTGAACAGTAAAGGGAATACCGGGATCGCTATAATTTTTATTCAACTTCCTTTTGATATTTAATTTCCAAATAGACCGTTAATGCATAGTGGTTTTTTGAATTAACTTCCATTGTTAATTTTATGCAACTTCCATTTTTAATTATATGCAACTTCCATTTTATTTTTATTCATCTTCCATTTATATTTAACTTCCTTTTATATTTAATTTCCAAATAGACCGTTAATGCATAGTGGTTTTTTGAATTAACTTCCATTGTTAATTTTATGCAACTTCCATTTTTATTTTTATTCATCTTCCATTTATATTTAACTTCCTTTTATATTTAATTTCCAAATAGACCGTTAATGCATAGTGATTTTTTGAATTAACTTCCATTGTTAATTTTATGCAACTTCCATTTTTAATTATATGCAACTTCTATTTTTATTTTTATTCATCTTCCATTTATATTTAACTTCCTTTTATATTTAATTTCCAAATAGACCGTTAATGTACAATGGTTTTTTGAATGAACTTCCATTTTTAATTTTATGCAACTTCCATTTTTATTTTTATTCAATTTCCATTTCTATTCAACTTCCTTTTTTATTTTATTTCCATTCTATTTGTATTCAATTTCCTATTCTATTCAACTTCCAAATCTATACCTTAATGATCTATTTGGCAATTAAATAAAAAAGGATGTTGAATAGAATAGGAAATTGAATAAAAATGGAAGTTGAATAAAAATTTAAAAAGGAAGTTGAATAAAAATAAAAATAGAAGTTGCATAAAATTAACAATGGAAGTTAATTCAAAAAACCAATATGCATTAACGGTCTATTTGGAATTAAATATAAAAGGAAGTTAAATATAAATGGAAGATGAATAAAAATAAAAACGAAAGTTGCATATAATTAAAAATTGAAGTTCATTCATTCAAGAAATAGAAAAGGAAGTTCGATAAAAAATGGAAGTTGAATAAAAATAAAAAGGAAATTGAATTGAAAAGGAAATTGAATAAAAATAAAAGTTGAATAAAAATAAAAAAGGACGTTGAATAAAAAAGGAAGTTGAATAGAAATGGAAATTAAAAAATGGAAGTTGACTTAAATTAACAATGGAAGTTCATTTAAGATCGTTAAGGTATAGTGCTTTCTCGAATGAACTTCCAATTTTATTTTTATTCAACTTTCATTTTTATTAAATTTCATTTTCTATTCAACTTCCATTGTTATTCAATTTTCAAATAGATCGTTAAGGTATAGTGGTTACTTGAATTAACTTCCATTGTTAATTTTAGGCAACTTCCATTTTTATTTCTATTCAATTTCCATTTCTATTCAACTTCCATTTTTATTTTTATTCAACTTGCATTTTTATTTAATTTCTATTTCTATTCAACTTCTTTTTTATTTAATTTCCAAATTGATTGTTAAGGTATAGTGGCTTCTTGAATGAACTTCCATTTTTATTTAATTTCTTTTTCTATTCAACTTCCCTTTTTATTCAATTTCCTTTTTCATTTATTCAACTTCCAAATAGATTGTTAAGGTATAGTGGTTTCTTCAATGATCTTCCATTTTTAATTTTACTCAACTTTCCTCTTCTATTCAACGTCCTTTTTTATTTATTTTCCAAATAGATCGTTAAGGTATATTGGTTTTTTGAATGAACTTCCTTTTTTAATTTTATGCACATTCTATTGTTATTCAACGTCCTTTTTTATTTAATTTCCAAATAGATCGTTAGGGTACAGTAGTTTTCTGAATGACCCAAATAGGTCGTTATGGTATAAAAATGGAAGTTCATTCAATAAACCTTAACTTCCATTTTTAATTTTATGTAACTTCCATTGTTAATTTTATGCAACATCCATTTTCATTTTTATTCAACTTCCATTTCAAGAAACCATTATACCTTAACAATCTATGTGGAAATTAAATAAAAAATGAAGTTGAATAGAAAAGGAAATTGAATAAAAATAAAAATGGATGTCACATAAAATTAAAAATGGAAGTTAATTCAAGAAACCACTATAATTTAATGATCTATTTAGAAATTAAAGAAAAAAGGAAGTTGAATAGAAAAGTTAATTGAATAAAAATGGAAGTTGAATAAAATAAAATGGAAGTTGAATAGAAAAGTAATTGAATAGAAATGGAAGTTGAATAAAAATAAAAATGGAAGTTGCATAAAATTAACAATAGAAGTTCATTCAAGAAACCAATATACCTTAACGATCTATTTAGAAATTAAATAAAAAAGGAAGTTGAATAGAAAAGTAAATTGAATAAAAATGGAAGTTGAATAAAAATGTAGTTGAATAAAATGGAAATTGAATAAAAATAAAAATGGAAGTTGCATAAAATTAACAATGGAAGTTAATTCAAAAAACCACTATACCATAACAATCTATTTGGAAATTAAGTAAAATTAACAATGGAAGTTAAATAAAAATAAAAATGAAAATTGCATCAAATTAAAAATGGAAGGTCATTCAAGAAACTACTATACCCTAATGATCTATTTGAAAATTGAATGAACTTTCATTTTTAATTTTATGCAACTTCCATTTTTATTTCTATTCAACTTCCTTTTTTATTCAATTTCATTTTCTATTCAACTTCCTTTTTATTTAATTTCCAAATAGATCGTTAAGGTATAGTGGTTCCTTGAATGAACTTCCATTGTTAATTTTATGCAACTTCCATTTATATTTTTATTCAACTTCCATTTTTATTCAAGTTACTTTTCTATTCAACTTCCTTTTTTATTCAATTTCGTTTTCTATTCAACTTCCATTGTTAATTTCCAAATAGATCCTTAACTTATAGTGGTTTCTTAAATGAACTTCTATTGTTAATTTTATGCAACTTTCATTTTTCTTCAATTTCCAAATAGATCATTAAGGTACAGTGGTTTTTTGAATGAACTTCCATTTTTATCCAATTTCCTTTTCTATTCAACTTCATTTTCTATTCAACTTCCTTTTTTATTCAATTGCCAAATAGATCGTTAAGGTATAGTAGTTTCTGGAACGAACTTCCATTGTTAATTTTACGCAACTTTCATTTTTATTTAATTTCCAAATAGATCATTAAGGTATAGTGGTTTCTTGAATGAACTTTCATTTTTAATTTTATTCAACTTCCTCTTTTCTTTTCTTTTTTTTAATTTACAAATAGATCGTTAAAGTATAGTGGTTTCTTGAATAAACTTCCATTCTATTTGTATTCAACTTCCATTTTTATTAAATTACCTTTTCTATTCAACTTCTTTTTTTATTCAGTTTCCTTTTCTGTTCACCTTCATTTTTTATTTTTATTGAATTTTCTTTTTTAGTTTTATTCAACTTCCATTTTTATTAAATTTCCTTTTCTATTCAACTTCCTCTTTTTTTTTTTTAATTTACAAATAGATCGTTAAGGTATAGTGGTTTCCTGAATGAACTTTCATTCTACTTCTATTCAACTTCCATTTTTATTAAATTACCTTTTCTATTCAACTTCTTTTTTTATTCAATTTCCTTTTCTGTTCACCTTCATTTTTTATTTTTATTGAATTTTCTTTTTTAGTTTTATTCAACTTCCATTTTTATTAAATTTCCTTTTCTCTTCAACTTCCTTTTTTTTTTAAAAATTTACAAATAGATCATTAAGGTATAGTGGTTTCTTGAATGAACTTCCATTCTATTTGTATTCAACTTCCATTTTTATTAAATTACCTTTTCTATTCAATTGAATAAAAATAAAAATGAAATTTGCATAAAAATAAAAATAGAAGTTCATTGAAGAAACCACTATACCTTAACGATCTATTTGGAAGTAAAATAAAAATGGAAGTTGCCATTTTTATTTTTATTCAACTTCCATTTTTATTCAATTTTTACTCAACTTCAATTTTTATTCAATTTCCTTTTTTGTTCATCTTCCTTTTTTATTTAATTTACCTTTCTATTCAACTTCCTTTTTTATTTAATTTCCAAAATTAACAACTTCCATTTTTATTTTTATTTAACTTCAATTTTTATTCAATTTTGTTTTCTTTTCAATTTCCTTTTCTATTCAACTTCTTTTTTTGTTTAATTTTCAAATAAATCGTTAAGGTATAGTGGTTTCTTGAATAAATTCCTTTTTTGTTAAATTTCCTATTCTATTGAACTTCCATTTTTTATTTAATTTCATCTTCCGATTTTATTCTTTTTTTATTTCTATTCAACTTCCTTTTTTCTTTAATTTTCAATTAAATCGTTAAGGTGTTGTGGTTTCTTTAATGAACTTCCATTTTTAATCTTATGCAACTTGCATTTTTATTCAATTTTGTTTTTATTCAATTTCCATTTCTATTTAACTTCCTTTTTTTCAACTTCCATTTTTATTCAACTTCCTTTTTTTTATTTAATTTCCATTTATATAAAATAAAAAATTGAAGTTGAATAAAAATAAAAATGGAAGTTGAATAGAGAAGGAAATTAAATAAAAATGGAAGTTGCATATAATTAAAAATTGAAGTTCATTCAAGAAGCCACTATACCTCAACAATCTATTTGGAAATTGAATAAAAATAGAATTTAATTCAAGAAATCACTATACCTTAACGATCTATTAGGAAATTGAATAAAAATGGAAGTTGAATAAAAATATAAATGGAAGTTGCATATAATTAAAAATTGAAGTTTATTCACGAAACCACTATACCTTAACGATCTATTTGAAAAGTAAATAAAAAAATGAAGTTCAATAAAAAATGAAATTGAATAAAAATGGAAGTTGAGTAGAAAAGGAGATTGAATAAAAATGGAAGTTGCATAAAATTAACAATGTAAGTTCATTCAAAAAATCATAATACCTTAACGATTTATTTGGAAATTAAATAAAAAAGAAATTTGATTGAAAATGTAAGTTGAATAAAAATAAAAATGTAAGTTCCATAATAGATCTTTCCTTTTCTATTCAACTTCCTGTTTTATTTAATTTTCAAATAGATCGTTTCTTGAATCAACTTCAAATTTTAATTTCATGCAACTTCAATTTTTATTTTTATTCAACTTCCATTTTTATTTTTATTCATCCTCCATTTTTATGCAATTTCTTTTTCTATTCATTTTCCATTTTATTTAATTTTCAAATAGATTGTGAAGGTATAGTGGTTTTTTCAACTTCCGTTTTTATTCAAGTTCCTATTTTTATTCAACTTCCATTTTAATTCAATGTCCTTTCTATTCAACTTCTTTTTTTATTAAATTGCCAAATAGATCGTTAAGGTATAGTGTGATCTTAAATGAACTTCCATTTTTAATTTCCAAATAGATCGTTAAGGTATAATGGTTTCTTGATTGAACTCCCATTTTTATTTCTATTCAACTTTTTTGTTATTTAATTTCCAAATAGATCTTTAGGGTATAGTGGTTTCTTGAATGAACTTCAATTTTTAATTTTATGCAACTTCTATTTTTATTTTTATTCAACTTCCTTTTTTATTCAATTTGCTTTTCTATTCATCTTCCTTTTTTATTTAATCTCCAAATAGATCATTAAGGTATAGTGGTTTCTTGAATAAACTTCCATTTTTATTCAATTTTCGTTTCTATTCAACTTCTTTTTTTAATTTTATGCAACTTCCATTTTTATTTTTATTCAACTTCCATTTTTATTAAATTTCCTTTTCTATTTAATTTCCAAATAGATCGTTAAGGTATAGTGGCTTCTTGAATGAACTTCCAATTTTAATTTTATGCAACTTCCATTTATATTTTTTTTCATCTTCCATTTTTATTCAATTTTGTTTTTTATTCAACTTCCATTTTTATTCAATTTCCTTTTCTATTCAATTTTCTTTTTTATTTAATTTCCAAATAGGTCGTTAAGGTATAGTGGTTTATTGAATGAACTTCCATTTTTAATTTTATGCAACTTCCATTTGTAATTTTATTCAACTTCCTTTTTATTCAATTTCCATTTCTATTCAACTTTCTTTTTTCTTTAATTTCCAAGTAGATCATTAACGTATAGTTGTTTTTTGAATGGACTTTCATTTTTATTTTTATGCAACTTCCATTTTTATTCAATTTTCTTTTTTATTTAATTTCCTTTTTTATTTAACTTCCAAATAGATCGTTAAGATATAGTACATTCTTGAAGCAACTTCCATTTTTATTTTTATTCAACTTCCATTTTTATTCAACTTTCTTTTTTATTTTTATTCAATTTCCATTTTTATTTTTATGCAACTTCCATTTTTATTTTTATGCAACTTCCATTTTTATTTTTTATTCAATTTTGTTTTCTATTCAACTTCCTTTTTTCTTTAATTTCCAAATAGATTGTTAAGGTATAGTGGTTTTTTTGAATGAACTTCCTTTTTTATTTTTATTCAACTTCCTTTTTAATCCAATTTTCTTTTCTATTCAACTTACATTTTTATTTTTCTTCAACTTCCAGAGTTATTCAATTTCCTGTTGTGTTCAACTTCCTTTTTTTATTTAATTTCCCTTTCTATTCAACTTTTTCTTTTATTTAATTTCCAAAGAGATCATTAAGTTATAGTGGTTTATTCAACTTCCATTTTAACTTAATTTCCTGATAAATCGTTAAGATACAGTGGTTTCTTGAATGAACTTCCATTGTTAATTTTATGCAACTTTCATTTTTAATTTTATACAACATCCATTTTTAATTATATGCAACATCCATTTTTATTTTTAGGCAACTTCAATTTTTAATTTTATGCAACTTCCATTTTTATTCAACTTCATTTTTTATTTAATTTCCTTTTCCATTCAACTTCTTTTTTTATTTAATTTCCAAATAGATCGTCAAGTTACAGTGGTTTCCTGAATGAACTTCTATTTTTATTTTTATTCAATTTCCTTTTCTATTCATTTTTATTTCTATTCAACTTCATTTTTTATTTAATTTCCAAATCGGTCGTTAAGGTATAGTGGTTTCTTGAAGGAGCTTTCATTGTTAATTTTATGCAACTTTCATTTTTATTTTTATTCAACTTCTATTTTTATCCAACTTCCTTTTTTTATTTAATTTCCTTTTTTACTTAATTTCTAAATAAATCGTTAAGGTATTGTGGTTTCTTGAATGAACTTTTATTTTTATTTTTTTATTCAACTTCCATTTTTATTCAATTTCCTTTTTCTATTCAACTTCTTTTTTTTTTAATTTCCAAATAGATAGTTAAGTTTCAGTGGTTTCCTGAATGAACTTCCATTTTTAATTTTATGCAATTTCCATTTTTATTTTTATTCAATTTCCTTTTCTATTCAACTTCCTTTTTTTTTTTTTTTTAATTTCCAAATAGATCGTTAAGGTATAGTATAGCGACCCCGGTCTTTTCCCATTTGATTATTTTATCCGGACTTATGTTCCGTGGATTCCGTTGCCATATTGTTGTTGATGTTGTCCTTTATTTTTTTCAGTTGTGAGTTATGGGATTTGTTGGACAGGTTGATAACAGGTTGGTTGGGTTTAGAAACCAAGTGTTGATGTCCGCTTCGCCGAGTCGAGCCGCTTCTTTCTTCGCTTCGAGCGAGGCTTTTGTTTTTGGACCGTTGCTCGAGCGAGCCTTTCTTGGCTCGAGCGAGGATTGCGTCCAGTACTTGACCTGAGAGCAGTGTTCGCTGGCTCGAGCGAGCTTATCTTCGCTCGAGCGAACTTTGTTCTTCGCCGAGCGAGCCTTTCTTGGCTCGAGCGATTTTTTTTCAGGTCCGTCGCCGAGCGACTGGTCTTCGCCGAGCGAGCCTATTTTGTTTAAATACGCAGCGTGTTTGAGATCGATTTTCAAATTTTCAGTTTATGAAACCCTAGGTTACGAGTTCTCTCTCTCCCAACTCATCTTCTCTCTTAGGATTGATCTATTTAGAGTGTGTATCTACCCTAGATCCTTCACTAAAAAGGTAGAGGAGAGTGAGGGCTACATTTTAATCTGAGAAACTGTTGGTTTGGAGCACTTTGGAGTTTTGGGCATCATCTTCACCTTCTCCTTTTTGAGTTCTTGCTTCGAGGTAGGGATTTCCTACTCCATTTATATGCTTTAATCCTAAGTGTTGGTATTTTGGTATGTGGGGGTAGTTTGGTAATTTTGGGAGAAACCTTAGGGTTTTGGCTTCGATTAATTTGTATAATTAATTTAAGGGAAAAATGTGGAATTGGGTTTAATTCATGAAGTTGGGGAAATTATGGGGTTAATATATAGTTGGGTAGTTTAAATACTTACCTATGAGAATGTTGATTTTACATTTGTCATTGTATTTATTTCTTGTTTAGAAATAACTGTTTTGGACTATCGGTGGAGGATAGTCGTGATTGTTGTAGACCTTGCATGAGGCTTAGGTATAACTGGAATTAAGTCACTTATGTTGACGGTTGAATTAATACAGAACATTACTTGTATTGACTATGTGTTGTATATGGCAATTGTGTGTTTCATTGCATAAGCATGTTGTTTGGAGAAGATAGGGGATGAACTCCACGGTTTAGGGGGAGATAGGGGATGTACCTTTTAAACCGGATTTGTTGGGAGGAGATAGGGGATGGACTCCAGTAGCATCACTCATATGTGTGCTTATTGATAATAGGAATATTGCTATTTGTTGTTGATATGATACACCATTATAATGTGTATCAGTTGGAAGTATGGGAGTGTGATGGTTTGAGCTTTAGTCTCATTTATTTTGTGACATCTGGATCACTATTATAGTTGGCCAGTTTCTGAACCATAATGATATAATTGGAAAGTTGAATAAATATTGGAAAGTGAAAGGTGTCATAGACAATATGTCATAGACAATGTAGACATTCGTGTCATGAAATTGGAAATTGATTATCTTGTGTTAACCATGTATCGAATGCTAATGCTTTAGTTAACTCTTATGCTTGGTTTAGTATTTTTCTACTGGGCTGTGGCTCACCCTATATGGGAACTTCATTTTCAGGTTCAGGTGGTTAACTACCTCCAAGGACTTAGCTTGTGAGGATTTGGACTCGAAGACTTGCTTTATTCTATTTGTCTTATTTGAACAACTTGTAAACTTTCAAGCCTAGGGCTTTATTTGTTTTTGAGTTAGAACTCATGGAATTGTGTCCAAGTGTTGGCTTGGCAAGATGTAAGCCCATAGGGCATTTATTATGATGTTTTTATTTCATGGTACTCAGATGAATGGAACAAGATACTTTATTTCCTTATAATTCCGCATGTTAATATTATGTATTATGGGTTTATTTTCTGAGGGCGTTACATATAGTGGTTTATTGAATGAACTTCCATTTTTTATTTTATGCAACTTCCTTTTTTATTCAAATTTCTTTTTTATTTTATGCAACTTCCATTTTTATTTTTATTCAACTTCTATTTTTATTCAATTTCAATTTTTATTCAATATCCTTTTCTATTAAACTTCATTTTTTATTTAATTTCCAAATAGATCGTTAAGGTATAGTGATAATTTTATTCAATTTCCTATTCTATTCAATTCAATTTTTTATTTAATTTCCAAATAGATCGTTAGGGTGTAGTAGTTTCTTGAATAAACTTCCATTGTTAATGTTATGCAACTTCCATTTTTATTTTTATTCAACTTCCAAATAGATCTTTAAGGTATAGTGTTTTCTTGAATTTCCAAATAGATCGTTAAGGTATAGTGGTTTCTCGAATGAACTTCCATTTTATTTTTATTCGACTTCAATTTCTATTCAACTTCCTTTTATATTTAATTTCCAAATAGATTGTTAAGGTATAGTGGTTTAATTTTATGCAACTTCCATTTCTATTCAACTTCCATTTTTATTCAATATCCTTTTCTATTAAACTTTCTTTTTTATTTAATTTCCAAATAGATCGTTAAGGTATAGTGGTAATTTTATTCAACTTCCATTTTTATTCAATTTCCTATTCTATTCAATTCTATTTTTTATTTAATTTCCAAATAGATCATTAGGGTATAGTAGTTTCTTGAATAAACTTTCATTGTTAATGTTATGCAACTTCCATTTTTATTTTTATTCAACTTCCAAATAGATATTTAAGGTATAGTGGTTTCTTGAATTTCCAAATCGATCGTTAAGGTATAGTGGTTTCTCGAATGAACTTCCATTTTATTTTTATTCAACTTCAATTTCTATTCAACTTCTTTTTCTATTCAACTTCCATTTTTATTTTTATTCATCTTCCATTTTTATTCAATTTCATTTTCTATTTTTATTTAACTTCCATTTTCATTCAACTTCCTTTTTATTTAATTTTCAAATAATTCGTTAAGGTATAGTGGTTTCTTCAGTGAACTTCCATTGTTAATCTTTTCTATTCGACTTCATTTTTTACTTAATTTCCAAATAAATCGTTAGGGTATAGTGGTTTTTTCAATTAACTTCCATTGTTAATTTTAGGAAACTTCCATTTTTATTTTTATTCAACTTCCATTTTTATGCAACTTCCATTTTTATTTTTAATTTCATACAACTTTCATTGTTAATTTAAGGCAACTTCAGCTTTTATTCAATTTCCATTTTTATTCAACTTCCTTTTTTATTTAATTTGCAAATAGATCATTATGGTATAGTGGTTTATTGAATGAACTTCCATTGTTAATTTTATGCAACTTCCATTTTTATTGAGTTTCCTTTTCTATTCAACTTCCTTTTTTATTTTTATTCAACTTTCATTTTTAATTTTAGGCTATTTGGAAATTGAACAAAAATGAAAGTTGAATAGAAAAGAAAATTGCATAAAAATGGAAGTTGCCTAAAATTAACAATTGAAGTTCTTTCAAGAAACAACCATACGTTAACTTCCATTTTTAGGCAATTTTATTTTCTATTCAACTTCCATTTTTATTCAATTTCCAAATAGATCGTTAGAGTAGAGTGGTTTTATTCGACTTCAATTTTTAATTTAATTTCCTTTTCTATTCAACTTCCTTTTTTTTTTATTTAATTTCCAAATAGACCGTTAAGATATAGTGGTTTCTTGAATGAACTTCCATTGTTAATTTTATGCAACTTCCATTTTTATTCAATTTACTTTTCTATTCAACTTCATTATTTATTAAATTTTCATTTTTATTCAATTTCCAAATAGATCGTTAAGTTATACTGGTTTATTGAATGAATTTCCATTTTTAATTATATGCAACTTCCATTTTATTCAACTTTCTTTTTTATTTAATTTTCAAATAGATCATTAAGGTATAGTGATTTTTTTGAATAAACTTCGATTGTTAAAATGAAATTGAATAAAAAAGAAAGTTGAATAGAAAAGGAAGTTGAATAAAAATATAAATTGAAGTTGCATAAAATTAACAATAGAAGTTGAATAGAGAAGGAAATTAAATAAAAAGAAAGTTGAATAAAAATGGAAGTTGAATAAAAATAAAAATGGAAGTTGCATAAAATTAAAAATGGAAGTTCATTCAAGAAACCACTATACCTTAATGAATTATTTGGAAATTAAATAAAAAAAGGAAATGGAATAAAAATGGAAGTTGAATAAAATAAAAATAAAAGTTGCATAAAATAAAAAAAAGGAAGTTCATTCAAAAAACCACTATACCTTAACGATCTATTTGGAAATTAAATGAAAAATGAAATTGAATAAAAATGAAAGTTGCATAAAAATAGAAAAGGAAATTGAATAAAATTAACAATGGAAGTTCATTCAAGAAACCACAATTCTCAACGATCTATTTGGAAATTATATAAAAAAGGAAATTGAATTAAAATGGAAGTTGAATAAAAATAACAATGGAAGTTCATTCAAGAAACCACTATACCCTAAAGATCTATTTGGAAATAAAATAAAAAAGAAAGTTGAATAGAAAAGTAACTTGAATAAAAAACCATAATACCTTAACAATCTATGTGGAAATTAAATAAAAAAAAGGAAGTTGAATAGAAAAGGAAATTGAATAAAAAAGGAAATTGGATAAAAATGGAAGTTGCATAAAATTAACAATGGAAGTTTATTCAAGAATAAAAATAAAAATGGAAGTTGCATAAAATTAAAATGGAAGTTCATTCAAGAAACCACTATACCTTAACGATCTATTTGGGTATTAAATAAAAAGGAAGTTGAATAGAAAATGAAGTTGCCTAAAAATAAAAATGGAAGTTGAGTAAAAATAAAAATGGAAGTTGTATAAAATTAAAAATGAAAGTTCATTCAAGAAACCACTATACCTTGACAATCTATGTGGAAATTAAATAAAAAAAAGAAAGATAGATAGAAAAGCGAAAATGGAAGTTGCATAAAATTAAAAATGGAGGTTCATTCAAAAAACCACTATACCTTAACGATCTATCTGAAAATTAAATAGAAAAGGAAGTTAAATAGAAAAAGAAGTTCAATAGAAAAGGAATAAAAATAAAAATGGAACTTGAATAAAAATGGAAGTTGAATAAAATTACAAGTGGAAGTTTATTCAAGAAACCACTATACCTGTAATGCCCTCAAAACAAAACCCATCATATATAAGATTAACATGCATTAATAATAGAGAACGACACATTCTATTATCCATCAGAGTATTACTAAATAAAGCATTACATGTAACATCAAACTAAATGCCCTACGGGCTTACATCTTGCCAAGCCAACACTTGGACACAAAGAAATAAGAGTCTAACTCAATACAGATAAAGCCCTAGGCTTGAATGTTTACATGTTTCAAATAAAAACAAATAAATAAAAGCAAGTCTTCGAATCCAAATCCTCACAAGCTAAGTCCTTGGAGGTAATGAACCACCTGAACCTGAAAAAGAAGTTCCCATGTAGGGTGAGCCACAGCCCAGTAGAGAAATACTAAACCAAGCATAAGAATTAACTAAAGCAGTAGCACCCGATACATGGTTAACACAAAATATACACTTTGCAATATTATGACACGAATATCTACGTTGTCTATGACACATGGTCTATGACACAATATACCTTCCATTTATACAGACATGGCTCAGAACCTGGCCAAACAACTCAACAAAGATAACAAATCAGGTTAACCCTTTCTTATAACAAAATAAACACACATGCTGGTGTTATAACCATCTCAATCAAATCCACTTCCATACTTCTCAACTGACACACATGGTGATGATGTATCATATTAATAACAAATAGAAATATTTCTATTATCAATAAGCACACACATATGTGATGCTACTGGAGTCCATCCCCTATCTCCTCCCAACAAATCCGGTTTAGAGGTCCATCCCCTATCTTCCCCGAAACCGTGGAGTTCATCCCCTATCTCCTCCAAAACCAAATGCATATGCAACATAATCAATACTTGGCATACACAACACATAATCAATACACGAATATTCTGTATCAATTCAACAGTCAAATAAGTGACTCAATTTCAGTTATACCTAAGCCGCATGCAAGGTCTACAACAATCAATGGCTATCCTCCACCGATAGCCCAAAACAATTATTTCTAAACAAGAAATAAATATAACAACACAAATAATCTCAATTTCATAGATGAGTGATTAAATATCCAACTACATCAATTTATCTCATAATCTCCCAATTTCATGAATTAAACCCAATATCACCATCTTCCCTTAAATTAATTATATAAATTAATCTATGACAAACCCTAAGGTTTCTCCCAAAATTACCAAACTACCCCCACATACCAAAATACCACCACTTAGGATTAAACGTATAAATGAAGTAGGAAATCCCTACCTCAAGAAATAACTCAAATAGAGGGAAGTTGAAGACGATGCCCAAACTTCAAAGTGCTCCAAACCAACAATTGCTCAGATTAAATGAAAGCCCTCACTCTCCTCTATCTTATTTGTGAAGGAACTAGGGTAGAAATCCACTCTAGATAGATCAATCCTAGGAGAGAAGGTAAGTTGGGAGAGAGAAAACTCGTAACCTAGGGTTTAGAATCGAAAGAAATTTGAAAAACTGTTTTAAAACACGCTGCTGCGTATTTAAACTTGACAGGTCCGCTCGAGCGCACAATACACCGCTCGAGCGTAAAGAACAAAATAAGGTCCGCTCGAGCGCAATGATAACCGCTCGAGCGTAGATCTCTCACCTGCAGAAGTTTTGCAGGGACCAAAAATTGCTGGAAGAGTGTAAACCCCGCTCGAGCGTAGGAAAGGCCGCTCCAGCGTAAAGGCTAAAAGCGGGCACCCAACAGCTAGACCAAGGCTCAACCCAATTGTTCGAAACACGCCTAACACATCCTAAAACTCGACCAAATAGAATTAAAGGATGACAACAACAACAATATGACAACGGAATCCACGGAACATAAGTCCGGATATAATAATCAAATGGGAAAAGACCGGGTCGCTATAATACCTGAACAATCTATTTGGAAATTAAATAAAAAAGGAAGTTGAATAAAATAATAATGGAAGTTCATTCAAAAAACCACTATACCTTAACAATCTATTTAGAAATTAAATAAAAAAGGAAGTTGAATAGAAAAGTAAATTAAATAAAAATGGAAGTTCTTTGAAGAAACCACTATACCTTAACGATCTATTTGGAAATTAAAGAAAAAAGGAAATTGAATAATGTTATGCAAATTCCAATTTTATTTTTATTCAACTTCCATTGTTAATTTTATGCAACTTCCATTTTCAATCAATTTTACTTTTCTATTCAACTTCTATTTTTAATTTTATTCATCTTCATTTTTATTCAATTTTGTTTTCTATTCAACTTCCTTTCTTATTTAATTTCCAAATAAATCGTTAAGGTATAGTGGTTTCTCGAATGAACTTCGATTTTTAATTTTATGCAACTTCCATTTTTATTTAATTTCCAAATAAATTGTTAAGGTATAGTAGTTTCTTAAATGAACTTCCATTGTTAATTTTATGCAACTTCCATTTTTATTCAACTTTCTTTTTTATTTAATTTCCAAATAGATTGTTAACGTATAGTGGTTTCTTGAATGAACTTCCATTGTTAATTTTATGCAACTTCCATTGTTATTTTTATTCAACTTTCATTTTTATTCAATTTCCCTTTCTATTCAACTTCCTTTTTTATTTTTATTGTTAATTTTGTGCAACTTTCATTTTTATTTAATTGCCAAATAAATCGTTAAGGTATAGTGGTTTCTTGAATTAACTTTCAATTTTAATTTTATGCAACTTCCATTTTTATTTTTATCGTTCAGGTATGGCGGTTTCTTGAATGAACTTCAATTTTTATTTTTATTCAACTTATTAATTAGAAGTTCAATAAAAATAAAAATGAAAATTGAGTAAGATTAAAATGGAAGTTGAATAAAAATAACAATGGCAATTGAATAAAATAAAAATGGAAGTTGCATAAAATTAACTATGGAAGTTGAATAAAAATAAAAATAGAAGTTCATTCAAGAAACCGCTATACCTTAACGATCTATCTGAAAATTAAATAAAAAAGAAATTGAATAGAAATGGAAATTGCATAAAAATGGAAGTTGAATAAAAAAAGAAATTGAATAGAAAAGGAAATTGAATCAAAATTGAATGGAATTTGAATAAAAATAAAAATGGAAGTTGAATAAAATTTAAAATTGAAGTTCATTCAAGAAACCACTATACCTGAATGATCTATTTGGAAATTAAAATAAAAATGGAAGTTGAATAAAAATTGAAGTTGAATAGAAAAGGAAATTGAAGAAAAATGGAAGTTGAATAGAAAAGAAAATTGAATAAAAATGGAAGTGGAATAAAATGGAAGTTGCATAAAGTTAAAAATAGAAGTTCATTCAAGAAACCACTATACCTTAACGATCTATGTGGAAATTAAATAGAAAAGGAAATTGAATAAAAATAGAAGTTGAATAAAAATGGAAAAGGAAGTTGAATAAAATTAAATAAAAATGGAAGTTGAAAAGAAAAGGAAATTAAATAAAAATGGAAGTTGAACAAAAATAAAAATGGAATTTGCATAAAATTAAAAGTTGAAGTTGCCTAAAATTAACAATGGAATTTAATTCAAGAAACCATTATACCTTAATGATCTATTTGGAAATTAAATAAAAAAAGGAAGTTGAATAAAATTAAAAATTGAAGTTGCATAAAATTAACATTGGAAGTTCATTCAAGAAACAACATACCTTGACGATCTATTTGGAAATTAAATAAAAAAAAGGACGTTGAATAGAAAAGGAAATTGAATAAAAATGGAAGTTTAATAAAAATAACAATGGCAGTTGCATAAAATTAAAAATGTAAGTTTATTCAAAAACCCACTATATCTTAAAAATCTATTTGGAAATTAAATAAAAAAGGAAGTTGAATAAAAAAGGAAATTTAATAAAAATGGAAGTTGCATAAAATTAAAAATTGAATAAAAATGAAAGTTGCATAAAATTAACAATTGAAGTTCATTCAAAAAACCACTATACCTTAACGATCAATTTGGAAATTAAAGAAAAAAGGAAGTTGAATAGAAATGGAAATTGAATAAAAATGGAAGTTGAATAAAATTAACAATGGAAGTTCATTCAAAAAACGACTATACCTTAACGATCTATTTGGAAATTAAAGAAAAAAGGAAGTTGCATAAAATTAAAAATGGAAGTTCATTCAAGAAACCACTATACCTTAACGATCTATTTGGAAATTAAATAAAAAAACAAACCACTATACCTTAATGATCTATTTGGAAATTATAGCGACCTCGGTTTTCCTTTCCTTTGTATATTGTGTGCCGGACTTGGTTCCGTAGTTGTGTTGTTGTCTCATTTTCATTTCCTTCCCCTACTCTCTATATTTGAGTCTTGTGTTGTGTTGGGCAGGTTTGAAATAGGTTGGTTGTGCTTTGGAACCAAAAGTTGATGCCCAGGTTTTGGCCTTCACGCCGGCGGCGCTTTTGACTTCGGCGGGCCTTCGTTGTTGCTTATCCGCTCGAGCCGGCGTTTTGACGCTCGAGCGTAATTTTCCATCTCCAGTACTTTTGTCTGAGTCTTGAGCCTTTCGAGCGGGAGTTTTGACGCTCGAGCGTGATCCTTTGTTTTTTTGTTCCTCCGCTCGAGTGGGGAGTTTGACGCTCGAGCGGGGACCATGTCTGAAAAACTTATGGAAGTGTGTAATCTATGCTCGAGCGGCGCTTTTTACGCTCGAGCGTGAGTCTGTGTCTGACGCTCGAGCGGGGGTTTCCAGGCTCGAGCGGTGCGATTTTTATATCAGTCCGAGATTTCACTTTTTGGATCACTTTTTGATTTCCTTTCTCTCTCTTACTTTTTCAAAACCTCCATTGAAGAGCCTCTCTCTCTAAACCTTACCTTCTCTCTAGGGATTGATCTAGTAGGAGTAGTTTCCTCATCTTAGGCCTTTGTAAAAGTTGTGGGGATTGTCGAGGGCTATATTTTGATCCGAAAATTTTGGAGTTTGGAACAACTTTGTTTTTCTTCATCTTCTTCCTTGGGTTCATCTCTTGAGGTAGGGATTCCTACTCATTCTTATGTGTTTTAACATAAATATTGAGCTATTTGTATAGATGGTTTGATTTGGGGAGTTAGGATTTGAAATGTGTTATTTTGAAAAAAGGGGTTTTGTCCTTTTGGCCTATATATATATATATATATATATTGGGTCTTAAAAAGGGGATTATTGATGTTTTTGTTAATATTTGAGCCTTTGGGTCAATATTGGGAAATAGGGGAAAAATGCCATGTTTGGGTATATTTGGGTCATTAGTATAATTAATGACAATTATTATGAAAATATGAAATTGAGCTAGAAATAATGAAATTGGCTCATTGTGAAATGAAATGGTGGAGTTGGATTTATTAATCACTCACCTTTGAGAATTTTTGATAAATTATCTGTTGACGTAATTATTATCTGTTTAGAAATAATTGCGTTGGGCTACCGGTGGAGGGTAGTCTTGATTGTTGTAGACAATGCATGATGATTAGACAAACTAAAACTAGTCAAATTGAGTGTGCCATCGAATATGGCGGTTGATATAATACATGAATTTTATGTATTGATTTGATTATGTATATGATATGTATTTATATACATTGTGTTGTGTGGGAGGAGATAGGGGATGTACTCTACGGTTTAGGGGAAGATAGGGGATGGACTCCTAAACCGAATATTGTTTGGGAGGAGATAGGGGATGGACTCCATTGATACAACAATTTTGTGTATCTATTGAAGTATTGATATAGCTAATTTGTATATCATATATGAAGTATAGAAGTGTTTGGTTTGAGATTGATACAGCAATTATGTGTATCTTTGGTTAAGTGTGAAGTTTTTAATTTGAGTTGTTATCTCAATTAAAATGGAAGTACTGTTGATAAGAGATGTAATCTCATTTAAAGTATATGGCCAGGTTTTGAGCCAGGATTATGAATTGAGAAATTGGATAAGTATTGAAAATGAAATGAAACATGGATACATTTGTCATGTAATTGAAATGGGTTTTGAATTTATTCGTGTGAGTTAAACATCTGTCAAATGCTAATATTTTAGTTATTGCTCATATTATGTTTAGCATATCTTTACTGGGTGTTGGCTCACCCTATATGGGACGTCACTTTTAGGTACATGTAGTATGCCACCTCCAAGGACGTAGCTTGGGAGGCTTGTGATTGGTGGACCCTTTTTTGTTATTTTTTGTTGTATTACATGTATATCAAGCCGAGGGCTTATTCGGTGTAGAGTTAGCACTCTCTTTTGTAACCAAGTGTTGACTTGGAAAGTTGTAAGCCTATAGGGCATTTACTTCTGTTGTCAACATGTAATACATTTTGTAATGAATACTCTGATGATATGTAATTATGTTTTATTCCTTTATATCTAAGCATGTCAAGAATGTATGATCTATGGGTTTATTTCGAGGGCGTTACGGAAATTAAATAAAAAAAGAAATTGAATAAAAATTGAAGTTGAATAAAAATAAAAATGGAAGTTGCATAAAATTAACAATGGAAGTTCATTCAATAAACCACTATATACCTTAAAGATCTATTTGGAAATTAAATAAAAAAGGAAGTTGAGTAGAAAAACAAGTTGAATAAAAACGGAAGTTGAATAGAAAAGGAAATTGAAAATTAAAAATGGCAGTTCATTGAAGAAACCACTATACCCTAACAATCTATTTGGAAATTAAATAAAAATAACAATGGAAGTTGCATAAAAATAAATATGGAAGTTGAATAGAAAAGGAAATTGAATAAAAATGGAAGTTGAATAAAAATAAAAATGGAAGTTGCATAAAATTAACAATGTAAGTTCATTTAAGAAACCACTATACCTTAACGATCTATTTGGAAAGTAAGTAAAAAAAATGAAGTTGAATAGAATAGGAAATTTAATAAAAATGGAAGTTGAATAAAAATAAAAATGGAGGTTCATTCAAGAAACCACTATATCTTAAAGATCCATTTGGAAAGTTGAATAAAAATGGAAGTTGAATAAAAAATAAAGTTGAATAAAATTGAAGTTGATTAAAAATGGAAGTTGCATGAAATTGGATAAAAATTGAAGTTGCATAAAATTTAAAATGAAAGTTTATTCAAGAAAGCACTATATTTTAACGATCTATTTGGAAATAAAAATAAAAATGAAATTTGCATAAAATAATAATAGACGTGTATTCAAGAAACCACTATACCTTGCCGATTTATTTGTAAATTTAAAAAAAAAAAAAAAGAGGAAGTTGAATAGAAAATGAAATTGAATAAAAATAGAAGTTGAATAAAAATAAAAATGGAATTTCATTCAAGAAATCACTATATCTTAACGATCTATTTGGAAATTAAATAAAAAAGGAAGTTGAATAGAAAAGGAAATTTAATAAAAATGGAAGTTCATTCAAGAAAAGGAAATTGAATAAAAAATGGAAATTTGATCAAATTAAAAATGGAAGTTGAATAAAAATAAAAATGTAGTTGAATTTCCTAGTAAATCGTTAAGGTATAGTGGTTTCTTAAATAAACTTCAATTGTTAATTTAATGCAACTTCCATTTTTATTTTTATTCAAATTCCATTTTTATTTTTATTCAACTTCTATTTTTATTCAACTTCATTTTTTATTTAATTTCCAAATAGATCATTAAGGTATAGTGGTTTCTCGAATGAACTTCCATTGTTAATTTTATGCAACTTCAATTTTTAATTTTATTCAATTTCCTTTTTTTATTTAATTTCCAAATAGATCGTTAAGGTATAGTGGTTTCTTGAATTAAATTCCATTGTTAATTTTAGGCAACTTCAATTTTTTATTTTATGCAACTTCCATTTTTATTTTTTTTTAACTTCCGTTATTAATTTTATGCAAGTTCATTCAAGAAACCACTATATCTTAACGATCTATTTGAAAATTAAATAAAAAAGGAAGTTGAGTTGAAAAGCAAGTTGAATAAAAATGGAAGTTGAATAGAAAAGGAAATTGAAAATTAAAAATGGCAGTTCATTGAAAAAACCACTATACCTTAACGGTCTATTTGAAAATTAAATATAAAAAGAAGTTGAATAGAAAAGGAAATTCAATAAAAATGGAAGTTGCATAAAATTAACAATGGAAGTTCATTCAAGAAACCACTATACCTTAACGATCAATTTGGAAATTGAATCAACATCCATTTTTATTCAATTTCATTTTATTTTTATTCAACTTCCATTTTTAATTTTATTTACTTCCATTTTATTTTTATTCAACTTCCTTTTTTATTTAATTTCCAAATAGATCGTTAAGTTATAGTGGTTTCTTAAATGAACTTCTATAGTTAATTTTATGCAAATTTTTTATTTTTATTTAACTTCCATTTTTATTCAACTTTCTTTTTTATTTAATTACCAAATAGATCATTAAAGTATATTGTTTCTTGAATGAACTTCCATTTTTATTCAATTTTCTTTTTTATTTAATTTCCAAATAGATCGTTAAGGTATAGTGGTTTCTTCAATGAACATCTATTTTTATTTTTATTTTTATTTTTATTTTTATTTAATTTCCAAATAGATCATTAAGGTAGAGTGATTTTTTTAATAAACTTCCATTTTTAATTAAATGAACTTCCATTTTTATTTCTATTCAACTTCCATTGTTAATTTTAGGCAACTTCCATTTCTATTCAACTTTCTTTGTTTTTTAATTTCCATTTTTACTCAACTTCTCTTCTATTCGATTTCCTTTTTTATTTAATTTCCAAATAGATCATTATGGTATAGTGGTTTTTTAAATGAACTTCCATTGTTAATTTTATGCAACTTCCATTTTTATTCAACTTCTTTCTCTATTCAACTTCCATTTTTATTTTTATTCAACTTATATTTTTTATTTTATACAACTTCTTTTTTTTATTTAATTTCCAAATAGATCGTTAAGGTATAGTGGTTTCTTGAATGAACTTCCGTTGTTAATTTTACTCAACTTCCATTTTTATTTTTATTCAACTTCAATTTTTATTCAATTTCCTTTTCTCTTCAACATCATTTTTTATTTAACTTCCAAATGGATCGTTAAGATATAGTGGTTTCTTGAATGAACCTTCAATTTTAGTTTTATTCAACTTCCATTTTTCTTCAATTTTATTTTCTATTCAACTTCCTTTTTTATTTAATTTCCAAATAGATCGTTAAGGTATAGTGGTTTCTGGAATGAACTTCCATTTTTATTTTTATTCAACTTCCATTTGTATTCAATTTCCTTTTCTATTCAACTTTATTTTTTTATTTAATTTCCAAATAGATCGTTACGGTATAGTGGTTTTTTGAATGAACTTCCAATTTTAATTTTATGAAACTTCCATTTTTATTCAATTTCCTTTTCTATTCAACTTCATTTTTTATTTAGCTTCCATTTTTATTTTAATCTTATGCAACTTCCATTTTTATGTTTATTCAATTTCCTTTTGTATTCAACTTCTTTTTTTTTATTTAATTTCCAAATAGATCATTAAGGTATAGTGGTTTCTCGAATGAACTTCCGTTTTTATTTTTATTCAATTTCCATTTTTATTTAATTTCCCTTTCTATTCAACGTCCATTTTTATTTTTATGCAACATCCATTTTTATTTTTTATTTTTATTCCTTTCCTATTCAACTTCCATTTTTATTCAATTTCTTTTTTTTATTCAACTTCCATTGTTATTCAATTTCTTTTTCTATTCAACTTCCTTTTTGTATTTAATTTACAAATAAATCGTTATGGTATAGTGGTTTCTTGAATGAACTTCTATTTGTAATTTTAGGCTACTTCCATTTTTATGTTTATTCAACTTCCATTGTTATTCAATTTCTTTTTTTATTTAATTTCCAAATTGATCGTTAGGGTATAATAGTTTATTGGATGAACTTCAATTTTTAATTTTATGCAACTTCCTTTTTTACTTTTATTCAACTTCCATTTTTATTCAATTTCCTATTCTATTCAACTTCCATTTTTATTCAATTTCCATTTTTATTCAATTTCCTTTTCTATTCGACTTCATTTCTATTCGATTTCCAAATAGATCGTTACGGTATAGTGGTTTCTTGAATTAACTTCCGTTGTTAATTTTATGCAACTTTCATTTTTATTCAATTTACTTTTCTATTCAGCTTCCATTTTTATTTAATTTACTTTTCTATTCAACTGCCTTTCTTATTTAATTTCCAAATAGATTGTTAAGGTATAGTGGTTTCTTGAATGAACTTCCATTATTATTTTATTCAACTTCCTTTGTTTTTTATTCAACTTCCATTTTTATTCAACTTTCTTTTCTATCTATCTTTCTTTTTTATTTAATTTCCAAATAGATCGTTAAGGCATAGTGGTTTTTTGAATGAACTTCCATTGTTAATTTTATACAACTTCCATTGTTATTCAACTTCCTTTTTTATTTAATTTCCACATAGATCGTCAAGGTATAGTGATTTCTTCAAGTTGCATAAAATTCAAATTGAAAGTTCACCACTATACCTTAACGACCTATTTGGAGATTAAATAAAAATGGAAGTTGAATAGAAAAAGAAATTGAATAAAAATTGAAGTACAAATAAAAAGGTAGTTGAATAAAAAATAAAAATGGAAGTTGCATAAAATTAAAAATAGAAGTTCACTTGAGAAACCACTATACCTTAACGATCTATTTGGAAATTAAATAAAAAAGAAAATTGAATAAAAATGGATGTTGAATAGAATAGGAAGATAATAAAAATGGAAGTTAAATAAAAAAAAAGGAAGCTGAATAAAGAAGGAAGTTGAATAGAAAAGGAAATTAAATAAAAAAGGATGTTGAATAGAAAAGGAAATTGGATAAAAATGGAAGTTAAATAAAAATGAAAGTTGCATAAAAATAAAAATGGAAGTTGCATAAAATTAACAATGGAAGTTCATTCAAGAAACAAATATACCAAAACGATCTATTTGAAAGTTAAATAAAAAAGGAAGTTGAATAGAAAAGCAAATTGAATAAAAATGGAAATTGAATAAAAATGGAAGTTGCATAAAAATTATAATGGAAGTTGCATAAAATTAACAATGGAATTTAATTGAAGAAACCACTATACCTTAATGATCTATTTGAAAATAAAATAAAAAAGGAAGTTGAATAAAAATGAAGTTGAATAAAATAAAAAGGAAAGAGAATTGAATAAAAATAGAAGTTGCATAAGATTAACAATGGAAGTTGAATAAAAAAGGACGTTGAATAGAAAAGGAAATTGAATAAAAATATAAGTTCATTCAAGAAACCACTATACCTTAACGATCTATTTGGAAGTTGAATAAAAATGGAAGTTCATTCAATAAAAAAGGAAGTTGCATAAAATTAACAATGGAAGTTGAATAGAAATGGAAATTGAATAAAAATGGAAGTTGAATAGAAAAGGAAATTGGATAAAGATAGAAGTTGAATAAAAATAAAAATCGAAGTTCAGTCAAGAAACTACTATACCTTGACGATTTATTTGGAAATTAAATAAAAAAGGAAGTTGAATAAAAAAGAAAATTGAATAAAAATGCAAGTTGGATAAAATTAACAATTGAAGTTCATTCAAGAAAGCATCATACATTAACAATCTATTTGGAAATTAAATAAAAAAGAAAGTTGAATAGAAAACAAAATTGAATAAAAAGGGAAGTCGAACAAAAAAAAAAATGAAAGTTGCATAAAATTAACAATGGAAGTTGAATAGAAATGAAAATTGAATAAAAAAGGAAGTTGAATAGAAAACAAAATTGAATAAAAATGCAAGTTGCCTAAAATTAACAATGGAAGTTAATTCAGGAAACCATTATACCTTAGCGATCTATTTGGAAAGTAAATAAAAATTAAAAATGGAAGTTCATCTAATAAACTACTATACCCTAACGATCTATTTGGAAATTAAATAAAAAAAGAAATTGATTAGAGAAGGAAATTGAAAGTTGCATAAAATTAACATTGGAAGTTCATTCAATAAACCACTATAACTTAACGATCTATTTGGAAATAAAATAAAAAAAAGAAAGTTGAATAGAAAAGTAACTTGGATAAAAAAGGAAGTTGAATAAAAATAAAATTGGAAGTTGCATAAAATTCACAATTGAAGTTCATTCAAGAAACCACTATACCTTAGTGATCTATTTGGAAGTTAAATAAAAAAGGAAGTTGAATTGAAAAGAAAATTGAATAAAAAAAAAGAAGTTAAATAGAGAAGGAAATTTAACAAAAAAGGAAATTGAATAAAAATGGAAGTTGAATAAAATTAACAATGGAAGTTTATTCAAGAAACCACTATACCTTAACGATCTATTTGAAAGTTAAATAGAAAAGGAAATTAAATAAAAAAAGGAAGTTGAAGAAAAATAAAAAAGGAAGTTGCTTCCTTTTTTAATAAAATTAAAAATGGAAGTTCATTGAAGAAACCATTATACCTTAATGATCTATGTGGAAATTAAATAGAAAAGGAAGATGAATAAAAATGAAAGTTGAATAAAAATGGAAGTTGCATAAAATTAAAAATGGAAGTTCATTTAAGAAACTACTATACCTTAATGATCTATTTGGAAATTAAATAAAAAGGAAGTTGAACAGAAAAGGCTATTCTATTCAACTTCCATATTTATTCAACTTCCTTTTTATTTAATTTGCTTTTCTATTTAACATCCTTTTTTATTTAACTTCCAAATAGATCGTTAAGTTATAGTGGTTTCTTGAATTAAATTCCGTTGTTAATTTTATGCAACTTTCCATTTTTGTTCAACTTCCTTTTTATTTAATTTCCTTCCATTTTTATTCGACTTCCTTTTATATTTAATTTCCAAATAGATCATTATAGTATACTAGTTTTTTGAATTAACAAAAAAGAAGTGGAATAGAAAGAAAAATTGAATAAAAGTTGAAGTTGAATAAAAATAAAAATGGAAGTTGCATAAAATTAACAATGGAAGTTCATTCAAGAAATCACTATACCTTAACTATCTATTTGGAAATGAAATAAAAAAGGATGATGAATAGAAAAGGAAGTTGAATAAAAAAGGAAATTGAATAGAAATAAAAATGGAAGTTGAATAAAAATAAAAATTGAAGTTGAATAAAAATAAAAATGGAAGTTGCAGAAAAATGGAAGTTGCATAAAATTAAAAATGGAGGTTCATTCAAGAAACCACTATACCTTAACGATCTATTTGGGTATTAGATAAAAAGGAAAAATGGAAGTTGCATGAAATTAACAATGGGAGTTCATTCAACTTCCATTTTTATGCAATTTCCTTTTCTATTTCCTTCTCTATTCAACTTCCATTTTTAATTTTATGCAACTTCCAGTTTTATTTTTATTGAACTTTCTTTTCTATTCAACTTCATTTTGTATTCAATTTCCAAATAGATCGCTAAGGTATAATGCTTTCTTGAATGAACTTCCATTGTTAATTTCATGCAACTTCATTTTTTTATTTGGAAGTTGCATAAAATTAAAAATGGAGGTTCATTCAAGAAACAACTATACCTTAACGATCTATTTGGGTATTAAATAAAAAGGAAAGTCGAGTAAAAATAAAAATGGAAGTTGTATGAAATTAACAATGGAAGGTCATTCAACTTCCATTTTTATTCAATTTCCTTTTCAATTTCCTTCTCTATTCAACTTCCATTTTTAATTTTACGCAACTTCCAGTTTTATTTTTATTGAACTTCCATTTTTATTCAACTTCCTTTTCTATTCAACTTCATTTTGTATTCAATTTCCAAATAGATCGCTAAGGTATAATAGTTTCTTGAATGAACTTCCATTATTAATTTCATGCAATTTCATTTTTTTATTTGGAAGTTGCATAAAATTAAAAATGGAGGTTCATTCAAGAAACCACTATACCTTAACGATCTATTTGGGTATAAAATAAAAAGGAAAGTTGAATAAAAATAAAAAAATGAAGTTGAATAAAAAAAAATGGAAGTTGCATAAAATTAAAAATGTAAGTTCATTCAAGAAACCTCTATACCTTAACGGTCTATTTGGAAATTAAATAAAAAAGAAAGTTGAATAGAAAATGAAATTAAATATAAAAGGAAGTTGAATAGAAAAGAAAATTGAATAAAAATGGGAATTGAATAAAAATAAAAATGGAAGTTGAATAGAAATAAAAATGGAAGTTCATTCAAGAAACAATCTATTTGGAAATTAAATAAAAAATGAAGTTGAATAAAAATGGAAGTTGCATAAAAATAGAAGTTGAATAAAAATAAAAATGGAAGTTGTATAAAATTAAAAATGGAAGTTCATTCAATAAACCACTATAACTTAACGATTTATTTGTAAATTAAATAAAAAATGAAGTTGAATGAAAATAAAAATGGAATTTGAATAAAAATAAAAATGGAAGTTGAATAAAAATGGAAGTTGAATAGAAAAGAAAATTAAATAAAAATGGAAATCGAATAGAAAAGGAAGTTGAATAAAATTAACAGGAAGATGAATAGAAAAGTAAATTCAATAAAAATGGAAGTTCATTCAAAAAACCACAATATTTTAACGATCATTTGGAAATTAAACAAAAATGGAAGTTGAATACAAAAGGAAATTGGAAGTTGCATAAAATTAAAAATGGATGTTCATTCAAGAAACCACTATACCTTAATGATCTATTTGGAAATTAAATTAAAAAGGAAGTTGAATAGAACATGAAATTGAATAACTATGGAAGTTGAATAAAAATAAAAATGGAAGTTACATAAAATAATAATGGAAGTTCATTCAAGAAACCACTATACCTTAATGATCTATTTGGCAATTAAACAAAAAAGGAAGTTGAAAATTAAATAAAAAAATGAAGTTGAATAGAAAATAGAATTGAATAAAAATGGATGTTGAATAAAAATAAAAATAGAAGTTCTCAAGAAACCACTATACCATAACGATCTATTTGGAAACTAAAGAAAAAAGGAAGTTGAATAGAAATGGAAATTGAATAAAAATGGAAGTTGAATAGAATTAAAAATGGAAGTTCATTCAAGAAACCATTTTTATTTTTACTCAACTTCCATTTTTAATTTTATTCAACTTCCTTTTTTATTTTTATTCAACTTCCATTTTTATTTTTATTCAATTTCCTTTTCTATTCAACTTCCATTTTTTATTCAATTTCTTTTTCTATTAAACTTCCATTTTTATTCAGATTCCATTTTTATGTAATTTATTTTTCTATACAACTTCTTTTTTTATTTAATTTATTTTTATTGAACTTCCATTTTTATTAAATTACCGTTTTATTCAACTTCCATTTTTATTCAATTTCCATTTCTATTCAACTTCCTTTTTTATTCAATTTCCAAATAGATCGTTAAGGTATAGGAGTTTCTTGATTGAACTTCCATTTTTAATTTTATGCAATTTCCATTTTTATTCAACTTCTATTTTTATTTAACTTCCATTTTTAAAGATTGAAGTCGAATAAAAATAAAAATAGAAGTTCATTCAAGAAACCACTATACCATAACTATCTATTTGGAAATTAAATAAAAAATGAACTTCATATTTATTGAATGAACTTCCATTTTTATTTTCATTCAACTTCCATTTTTATTTTATATTCAACTTCCATTTTTATTCAACTTCCTTTTATTCAATTTCAAGATACCGCTATACCTTAACGATCTATTTGGAAATAAAAAAAAAAAAAAAAAAGAAGTTCAATAGAAACCACTATACCTTAACGATCTAGTTAGAAATTGAATAAAAATGCAAGTTGCCTAAAATTAACAATGGAAGTTGTAACGCCCCAAATTTTCATGCCCAAATGATAATACATTTACTTCAAATCAAAATAACATAAAACAAATAAATACCCTCATGGGTTTACAAGTTTCCAAGGCTTGAGCTTGGTTACACAAAATGGTTATTCAAACCCATACATACAAAGCCCTTGGCTTACAATGTCTGATCACATAAAATGAGAGCATTGTACTCCCAACACATATACTTCCATGCCTCTAGTTCGGTGGAATCACCACATCTTTTCCTGCACAAAAATCCCATAGGGTGAGCATAAAGCCCAGTAGAAAATTCTTAACAAAGTATATACATTTTATACAAGTCTCAAGAGATGAAATGCACATGCCATGCTATGCCCTTTTTGAAGATAATTTACATATATATCCTTTGAAAACCATCATGCTCAATGATGTCATGCAATTTCAATTGTTCAAAACTTAACAATTTATTTCAAGGGCGGTAAATACGTCTCTGGTAATCCCTAGGCCGGTGTCTGCAAGTAGACTATACAAGTACTACCAAATTGTCATTTTTACCAATCGCAACTGGAAAAAAAATCAACAATCACCTATCCGCGCGGATTTTTCGGTCTTTCACCCCGGACCTGCAGGCCAACTTATTCAAATTGTCATTTTTACCAATCGCAACTGGAAAAGAATCAACAATCAACTATCCGCGCGGATTTTTCGGTCTTTCACCCCGGACCCTCAGGCCAACTTATTCTACACCACCTGTCAAGACTTACCATCATTATTTACCCCAAAACCATTTCATGAAAACTTATTTCTCAACATTCTTTTCTCAATGCAAGTTTTCGAATCAACCATCAAAGTGTAATGTAATGAAATGAAATGATATGCCAATACCATGTTAAAAATGCAATACAATATTTCTTTCACTTTCAATACTCCCACACAATATTCCCATTGTGATCAAAACTTCCATTCTCCTTTCAATACAATTTCACAAGATGAATAAATACTTTTATTTCAATTCATCAAAGGAATAACATAATTCCCACATTTCAAATAATCTTAACAATTTAGTCATCTCAAGACTATATTAATATTTTTAAACAACAATGCCCAAAATTTCAACAATTCTCATATTCCATGAAAATATCATTTATATGTAATTAAATAAACAATTTTCAAATATCATTTATTTTGGCACACAAAATAAATATAACAACATATTCTAAAAATTTTCAACATCTTTGTTAAAAATTCCCAACTTCTAGATTTTCTCATCAAAAGCCATTCATCTTCAAATATTTGAGAAGATCTCTCCAAAAACATCTTTCTTTCATCAACATAGTTCAAAACCCTAAATTTCTATTTTTAGAGATAAGAAAGTAAACTCACTTTCGAAAATCAATCATCTTCTTGAATCAAAAATTCATTTTTATCAAAACAAATCAAAAGATGATTTCTAAAATCATTTAGATCTTGCAAAAACATATATATAACTCAAAGAAAATCCCTACCTCAAGCTTGAAGAGGAAGCAAGCCAAAAATCTAAATTTTCGATTTTATCGAATTTTGATCTCCACCGATCAAAACGTTGCTCTCGCCAAACTCTTCCCTTTGGCATGAATGCCATCTCCTTTATTTGCATCCTAAATGCAATTTCTTCATGACAATTAACATCATCTGGTAAAGCAATGCACTCCCACCACCTTCTCTTGTAAATAATCAATAAAGCTTATTGATGTTTTGAACAGTAACAATTCTTCCCCAACTAAGGGATACAATATAGTTCACAATTTCTAGTGAGCTCACTCTGTGAAGAAGGAACCCGTTAACTGTTTTGTTAAAAAACCGACCTTTGATGCATGGTAGTAAAATATGGTCCTTCTAAACAATCTACTATAGTTCTGGCAAACAAGACCAACTGTAGGAGTATAGGCTATAGGTGCATATTCCGCAATATTAGCAATTAATACCTTATAGTACATTGTCTCATTTCCATCTTCAGCAAATTCAGCTTTCTGCTTGATGCGTTGCCATACCATATTGCCAAGCATGTCCATTACATCTGTAGCTAGAACAAACAATGTGGGATAAAATTGTAGCACATATGTGTGCATCGAAGTCTAGCAACTTTGATTGACACCTTCAATGATGTTACACGATCATCACCTTCCAAGCACGAGCAACCTCATCTTTGAGTTCATGTAACCATGAGACATACTCCCACAACCCGACATCGAACTGTTCACCTTACACATTGCAATTAGATCATCAAGTGTTTCATTGATCGACTTCGAGTGCAGTGATGACCCTTTCTTCTTGTGGTGATATGTCTTTGAATATGAGAATATCCCAAGATGGAAGTGGTGCAACACTTCGATTTTACGCTTCTCGCAAGGCAGGTGTATCTGACCTCAACTATCCCAGTATGATTTGTTAACGAATCAAAATCATATTTAAATAATGCTTTTCCGATAATATCCAATGTCAAACGAGAGAAAAGTGATTCCATCTCTATGTCTTCCCCGTTGGATGCAGCAGCATCAAGCTTTTGGCACAGTCTATCTATAGCTTTTCCAAATAAGCTAATCATTGATGTCTCCCCCCTCCTATCATTCTCTTTTACATAATAATGCTTCACCCACACACATGGGTCCTTCCACCGAATTGAACACTAACTAAGAGCCACCACCGAGTATATAAATATATCTTACTTTCTCTTTAGTCATTCATTCTCCACCTTGCTTTTGAATAAAAGACCAGAGAAAGAGAGTAGAATGATTCTATATTTTGTTTTCTAATAGACCCACTGAAAGTGTAAAAATAAACAGCCCACGTGCATGCTTTGTTTCCCTCAATTCTTGCACATCACTTGACTCTCTCTATTATCTTTAAATAAACAATAACCCAATTGCCATCCTACTGAAAACATCATGCTATAATATATAACACCCATAATTCATCATCATATATTCTATTTTCTACAAAACCCATCTGACTATCTTTTTATTTGGCAAAATAAAATATATATATATATATATATATTTGGTCATTCTGAAGTTCATTTAAGAAACCATTATACCTTAACGATCTATTTGGAAATTAAATAGAAAATGAAAGTGAATAAAAATAGAAGTTGAATAAAAATGGAAGTTGAATAAAAATAACTATGGAAGTTGAATAAAAATAAAAATGGATGTCGCATAAAATTAAAAATGGCAGTTCATTCAAGAAACCATCTATTTGGAAGTTAAATAAAAAAGCAAGTTGAATAGAAAATAGAATTAAATAAAAAATGGAAGTTGCATAAAATTAAAAATGGAAGTTGAATAAAAATAAAAATGAAGTTCATTTAATAAATATGGAAGTTCATTTTTTATTTAATTTCCAAATAGATAGTTATGGTATAGTGGTTTCTTGAATGAACTTCTATTTTTATTTTTTTTCGACTTCAATTTTTATTCAATTTCCTTTTCTATTCAACTTTCTTTTTTTTTATTTAATTTCCACATAGATCATTAAGGTATAGTGGTTTCTTGAATGAACTTCCATTGTTAATCTTATGCAACTTCCATTTTTATTCAATTTTCATTTTTATTCAACTTCCTTTTTTATTTAATTTCCAAATAGATCGTTAAAATATAGTGGTTTTTTGAATTAACTTCCATTTTTAATTTTATTCAACTTCTTTTTTTTATTCAATTTCATTTTCTATTCAACTTCCATTGTTAATTTAATTTCCAAATAGATCGTTAAGGTATTATGGTTTCTTGAATAAACTTCAATTTTTATTTTTATGCAACTTTCATTTTTATTCAATTTCCTTTTCTATTGAACTTCTTTTTTTATTTAATTTCCAAATAGATCGTTAAGATATAGTGGTTTCTTGAATGAACTTTCATTTTTATTTTTATGCAACTTTCATTTTTATTCAATTTCTCTTTCTATTCAACTTCCTTTTTTATTTAATTTCCAAATAGATCGTTAAGGTATTATGGTTTCTTGAATGAACGTCCATTGTTAATTTTATACAACTTCCATTTTTATTTTTAGTCAACTTCCATTTTTATTTTTATGCAATTTCCATTTTTATTCAACTTCAATTCTTATTCAATTTCCTTCTATTCAACTGCCATTTTTAGTTTTATGCAACTACCATTTTTATTTTTATTCAATTTCCAATTTTATTTCTATTCAACTTCATTTTTTCTTTAATTTCCAAATAGATCGTTAACGTATAATGGTTTCTTGAATGAACTTCCATTTTTAATTTTATTCAACTTCTATTTTATTCAATTTCCTTTTCTATTTAACTTCCTTTTTTTATTTAATTTCCAAATAGATCATTAACGTATAGTGGTTTATTGGATGAACTTCCATTTTTAATTTTATGCAACTTTCATTTTTATTCAATTCCCTTTTCTATTTAACTTCCTTTTTTATTTAACTTCCATTTTTATTCAACTTCCATTTTTATCCAATTTTCTTTTCAATTCAACTTCCTTTTTATTCAATTTCATTTTCTATTCAACTTCATTTTTTATTTAATCTCCAAATAGATCGTTAATGCAAAATGAAAGTTGAATAAAAATAAAAATAAAAGTTGCATAAAATGGATGTTGCATAAGATTAAAAAGGGAAGTTGCATACAATTAAAAATGAAAGTTGCATAAAATAATAATGGAAGTTCATTGAATAAAAATAAAATTAACAATGGAAGTTCATTGAAGAAACCACTATACCTTAACGATCTATTTGGAAATTAAAAAAAAAAAAGAGGAAGTTGAATAAAAATAAAAATGAATAAAATAAAGGGAAGTTGAATAAAAATAAAAATGGAAGTTGCATAAAATTAAAAATTGAAGTTCATCCAATAAACCAATATACCATAATGATCTATTTGGAAATTAAATAAAAAATAAAGTTGAATAGAAAAGGAAATAAAAATATAAATGAAAGTTGCATATAATTAAAAATGGAAGTTCATTCAAGAAACCACTATACCTTAACGATCTATTTGGAAATTAAATAAAAATGGAAGTTGCATAAAATTAAAAAAGGAAGTTGCACAAAATTAACAATGGAAGTTCATTCGAGAAACCACTATACCTTAACGATCTGTTGGGAAATTAAATAAAAAAGAAAGTTGAATAGAAAAAGATATTGAATAAAAAATGAAGTTGAATAAAAATAAAAATAGAAGTTGAAATTGAATAAAAATGGAAGTTGAATAAAAATAAAAATGGAAGTTCATTCAAGAAACCACTATACCTTAACGATCTATTTGGAAATTAAATAGAAAAGGAAGTTGAATAGAAAAAGGAAGTTGAATACAAATTGAAGTTGAATAAAAATAAAACTGGAAGTTGCCTTAAATTAACAATGGCAGTTCATTTAAAGAACCACTATACCGTAACGATCTATTTGGAAATTAAATAGAAAATGAAGTTGAATAGAAAAAGGAAGTTGAATACAAATTGAAGTTGAATAGAAATAAAACTGGAAGTTGCCTTAAATTAACAATGGCAGTTCATTTAAGGAACCACTATACCTTAACAATCTATTTGGAAATTAAGTAAAATAGAAAAGGAAATTTAATAAAAATGGAAGTTGAGTAAAAATAAAACTGGAAGTTGAATAAAAATAAAAGTGAAAGTTGCATAAAATTAAAAATGGAAGTTGAATAAAAATAAAAATGGAAATTGCATAAAATTAACAATGAAAGGTCATTCAAGAAACCACTATAACTTTAACATCTATTTGGAAATTAAATGGAAAAGAAATTGAATAAAAAAGAAGTTGAATAAAAATGGAAGTTGAATGAACTTCCATTTTTAATTTTATGCAACTTCCATTTTTATTTTTATTCAACTTACTTTTTTTATGCAACTTCTATTTTTATTGAATTTTTTTTTTACTCAATTTCCATTTCTATTCAACTTCTTTTTTTATTTAATTTCCAAATAGATCGTTAAGGTATAGTGGTTTCTTAAATGAACTTACATTGTTAATTTTATGCAACTTCCATTTTTATTTTATTCAACTTCCATTTTTATTCAATTTTCTTTTTTATTCAACTTCATTTTTTTTTTCAATTTCCAAATAGATCGTTAAGGTATAGTGGTTTCTTGAATGAAGTTCGATTTTTATTTGTATTCAACTTCTATTTTTGTTTTTATTCAATTTCCATTTTTCTTTAATTTTGTTTTCTATTCAACTTCCTTTTTTATTTAATCTCCAAATAGATCGTTAAGGTATAGTGGTTTCCATTTCCATTGTTAATTTCATGCAAATTCCATTTTTATTTTTATTCATCTTGCATTTTTATCCAATTTTCTTTTCTATTCAACTTACATTTTTATTTTTATTCAATTTCCATTTCCATTTTTATTCAATTTCATTTTTTGTTCAGCTTCCTTTTTTTATTTAATTTCCAAATAGATCGTTAGGTTATAGTAGTTGAATAGAAATGGAAATTGAATAAAAAAGGAAATTGGATAGAAAATAGAATTAAATTCCATTTTTATTTGTATGCAACATCCATTTTTATTCAATTTCCTTTTCTATTCAACGTCATTTTTTTTATTTAATTTCCAAATAGATCGTTAAGGTATAGAGGTTTTTTAAATGAACTTCCATTGTTAATTTTATTCGACTTCCATTTTTATTCAATTTCCTTCTCTATTCAACTTTTTTTTTTTATTTAATTTTCAAATAGATCGTTAAGTTTTAATGGTTTCTTGAATGAACTGCCATTTTTAATTATATGCAATATCCATTTTTATTTCTATTCATCTTGCATTTTTATGCAACTTCCATTTCTATTCAACTTTATTTTTATTCAACTTCCATTTTTATTTTACTCAACCTTTTTTCTTTAATTTAATGCAACTTTCATTTTTATTAAATTTCCAAGTAAATCGTTAAGGTATAGTGGTTTCTTGAATTAACTTACCTTTATATTTTTATTCAGCTTTCATTTTTATTCAATTTCCTTTTCTATTCAACTTCCTTTTTTATTTAATTTCCAAATAGATCGTTAAGATACAGTGGTTTCTTGAATGAACTTTCAATTGTGAATTTTATGCAACTTCCTTTTTTAGTTTTATTCAACTTCCATTTTTATTCAGTTTCCTTTTCTATTCAACTTTCTTTTTTATTTAATTTCCAAATAGATTGTTAAGGTATAGTGGTTTCTTGAATGAACTTCCATTTTTTATTTTATGCAACTTCCCTTTTTATTCAATTTCATTTTCTATTCAACTTCCTTTTTTATTTAATTTCCAAATAGATCGTTAAGGTATAGTGGTTTCTTGAATGACCTTCCATTGTTAATTTTATGCAACTTCCATTTTTATTTTATTCAACTTCCATTTTTATTCGACTTCTTTTTTTATTTAATTTCCAAATAGATCGTTAAGGTATAACGGTGTAACGCCCTCAAAATAAACCCATAATTCATACAGTATTGACATGCTCAGACATAAGAGAAATAAGCATAATTACATTTCATCAGAGTATCCCTTACAAAAATGTATTACATGTTGATAACAAAAGTAAACGCCCTATAGGCTTACAACTTTCCAAGTCAACACTTGGTTACAAAAAGAGAGTACTAACTCTATACAAAGAAAGCCCTTGGCTTGATATACATGTAATACAACCAAAAATACAAGATAGTTCAACAGTCTCAAGCCTCCCAAGCTACGTCCTTGGAGGTGGCATGCTACCTGTACCTCAAAATGATGTCCCATATAGGGTGAGCCACAGCCCAGTAGGAATATACTAAACCAACTATAAACAATGACTAAAATAATAGCATTCTGTAGATGGTTCACACTTATATTCCAACTTATATCATATTACAGTTTCATGACAATCATGTCCATGTCACATTTCACTTTCCACTTCTTATTCAACTTCGAATTTGAAAACAAGGCTCAGAACCTGGCCAAATAATTTAATGAGATTATAACTCATTACTAAAACACTTTCGAAATTCAAGATGGATACACATTTTGTTGTTATATCAATAACACATAAACCACTTCCTTACTTCACAAGTGATACACATTTTGATGCTGTATCAATATAACATAGAAACATTTCTATACTTCACAATTGATAATGATATACATTTTAGTGCTATATCAAATCAAACAAACACTTCCATACTTCACCATGATGCACATTGTAGTGCTGTATCAATGTCACACAATTTTCGATTTAGAGATTACACAATGACCCCAAACTTTCTCAAAATTACCCAACAACCCCCAACATACCAAAATGCCAAAATTAAAAGACAAAGCTCATAAGATGGAGTAGGATATCCCAACCTCGAAGTTAGAGCTCAAGCGGAGAAGAAGACCAAACTCAAAGTGCTCCAAACTCCAAACTTTTCGGATCAAAACGAAGCCCTCGACGATCAACACACTTTTTACAAAGGCCGAAGGATATGAGAACACTCTAACTAGATCAATCCCTAGAGAGAAGGTATTTTCTAGAGAGAGGAGCTCTCAAAATCGGTTTTTAGAAAGTAAGAGAGAGAGTGTGAGTGTAAAAAGTGATTCAAAAATGCCCAGCTGCCATCTGATATACGACAGGTCCGCTCGAGCGGAGAACAGGACGCTCGAGCGTCAAGAACAAAAAACTAGATCCGCTCGAGCGCAATAAGGCCCGCTCGAGCGCCAAGACACAAGAATAAGGTACATCCGCTCGAGCGCAAAAACCAGTCCGCTCGAGCGTAGATTTTCCCCTCCCAGAACTTTCACAGAACAAGAACTACCCGCTCGAGCGCGACCCGCTCGAGCACAAGAAGTCTGCTCGAGCGTAAATAACACACCTGCAAAAGTTTTTGCAGAGCACAAAAAATGCTAGAAGCATGAAATCTCCGCTTGAGCGCCCAAGTACCCGCTCGAGCGGACCAATCAAAAACTATGCAACAAGAATGGGGACCAAAGCTCAACCAACCTGTAATAACCAAGCCCAACACATCCTAAAACTCAAACATAAGGAGTTAAAGGGCAACAACAAGATAGATACAACTACCAATTCCACGGAACCGAGGTCCGGAACACAACAAATGCAGAAAGGGAAAATCGGGATCGCTATAACCTTCCCCCTTAAAGAATTTCATCCTCGAAATTAAGTACAAGCTTTTCGAAAACAAGTTTTCTCAATTACCCCATTTTACAATGCAAAATTTAACAACCTGACCTATTACCGGTCATCCCCTCTATTCAAAAGGCAAATTACAACTTTTTCCACAACATGCATTATAAATATGCATTCCCTGAAATTCCACAAATTTCAATACCACATTCCACAATTGTATATCATATTTAGTATTCATGATATATTTCCATTTTGAGGCAAGTTTCAAAACATACTTCCATAAACCAAAACATATACAATGTTTTACAACTTAAAACATATATAATGCTCTTAAAGTTCAACAATATTACAAAATTACCAATGCATGGTTACATATCAACAAACAAGTCCGGATATTTCTCACGGACCTCTAACTCACGTTCCCAAGTGGCTACTTCCACTCCGTGATGCTTCCACAAAACCTTTACCAAGGGAATGGTCTTGCCTCGCAAGACTTGATCCCGCCTATCCAAGACCCGAACTGGTCTCTCCTCATACGAGGCATCCTCATCTACCTCCATATCGGTCCAATCCAACACATGGGATGGATCCGGCTCGTACTTCCGAAGCATACTAACATGAAACACGTCATGCACCTCGGACAACTGCGGTGGCAAAGCCAAACGATAAGCAACTTCCCCAATCCTCTCAAGGATCTCAAAGGGACCGATAAACCAAGGGGACAACTTCCCACTCTTCCCAAACCTCATCAAACCTCACCTTGGTGATATTTTCAAGAAAACATGATCACCCGTCTCAAATGCCAAAGGCCTCCTCCTACGGTCGGCATAGCTCTTTTGGCGACTTTGGGCTGTAACAATACGGATAAGCTCAACTTTCTCCGTCGTTTCCCTCACTAACTCCGGGCCCAACAAAGGTGCATCACCCACCTCGGCCCAACAAACCGGAGACCTACACGGTCGGCCATACAAGGCCTCAAATGGTGCCATACCAATGCTCGACTAAAAACTGTTGTTGTAGGCAAACTCCACCAAGGGCAAGTGCCTCTCCCACGTCCCGCTAAAGTCAAGGACACAACCTCGAAGCATATCCTCAAGGATCTGAATAGTATGCTCGGACTGCCCGTCAGTCTGAGGATGATAAGCCGTGCTAAAGGTCAACTTAGTGCCCAAGGCACTCTGCAAACTCTGCCACAACCTAGCAGTAAAACGAGAATCTCTATCTGAGACGATCGTCACTGGGACCCCGTGCAATCTCACTATGTCCCGAATATACAAATCGGCAAGATGATTTACCGAATCTCTCACGCGCATAGGGATAAAGTGCGCCAACTTAGTCAACCGGTATACAACCACCCAAATAGCATCACTACCTCGCTGAGTCCTCGGAAGACCTACAACGAAGTCCATAGTGACATGCTCCCACTTCCACTCGGCAATAGGCAAGGGTTGTAGCAAACCCGCTGGCCTCTGATGCTCAACCTTCACTTGCTGATAAGTAAGGCACTTAGACACAAAAACTGCCACATCTCTCTTCATTCCCCACCACCAAAACTGGCGACCCAAATCATGATACATCTTAGTGGCTCCCGGATGCACCGCAAGGCATGAATGGTGAAACTCTTGGAGCACCTCCTCTTGGCAAGACTCCGGCACAAACAAACGGTCTCGGTATCTCACACTCAGGTCGGGATACACCGTCAAACCCTTCTCAACCTTCCCACTGGAGATCTTCTCTCGGAGGGATTCTACCTCAAGGTCACCTCTCTGTGCCTCTAACACTCTAGTCACAAGTGTAGGCACAAGAACAATGTAAAACAAGGTCAGAGCCTCAACAGATTCGCCCAGAAGCAAATCAAACTCCCCAAGTGCACCCAACATCTCCCAGTCCCGGATGGCTATACAAGCAACATCACTAATGGATTTCCTACTAAGGGCATCGGCCACAACATTGGCCTTTCCCGGGTGATAGTGCAACTCAAAGTCGTAGTCTTCAATGAACTCTATCCATCTCCTCTGCCTCAAATTCAAGTCCCTCTGCGTAAACAGGTACTTCAAACTCTTATGGTTCGAGAACACCTCGAACCTCTCACCATAAAGGTAGTGCCTCCAAATCTTTAAGGCAAAAATCACGGCTGCTAACTCAAGGTCATGTGTAGGGTAATTCTTCTCGTGTATCTTCAACTGACGTGAGCCATAGGCTACCACTTTCCCCTCTTGCATCAACACACAACCCAAACCCTCTCGTGAGGCATCACAGTAAACCGCATAACCCAACCCTCTCTCCAGAATAATCAAGACCGGAGCGGTGGTCAATCTAACTTTCAACTCTTGGAACGAATTTTCACAAGTCTCACTCCATACAAACTTGACCCCTTTCCGCGTCAATCTAGTCAACGGCGAAGCTAGCTTAGAGAAATCTTTCACAAACCAGCGATAATACCCAGCCAATCCCAGAAAACTGCGGATCTCAAAAACACTCTTAGGCTGTGCCCAATCTTGCACTGCCTCAATCTTGGATGTATCAACAGACACCCCTTCTACGGATACCACATGACCTAAGAACTTGACTTTTCCTAGCCAGAACTCACATTTCCCAAACTTGGTATACAACCTATAGGCTCTAAGCAATTCAAGCAACACTCTCAAGTGTTCCTCGTGCTCCTCCTCAGAAGGTGAATAAATCAAAATGTCGTCCACGAAAACGACCACAAAACGATCTAAGAATTCCCGGAGTATCCGGTTCATCAAATCCATAAAAACTGCTGGTGCATTGGTGAGCCCAAAAGGCATCACCAAAAACTCATAGTGGCCATACCGCGTACGGAATGCCGACTTCGGAATATCCTCCTCCCTGACTCTCAACTGGTGGTAGCCCGATCTCAAGTCTATCTTAGAGAAACAACGGGAACCCTTCAACTGGTCAAACAGATCATCTATACGGGGCATAGGGTACTTATTCTTAACCGTAGCCCGATTCAATTTTCGATAATCAATGCAAAGTCTCAAGGCACCATCTTTCTTTTTAGCAAAGAGGGCCGGTGCTCCCCACGGCGAAACACTAGGGCGAACAAAACCCTTATCCAGCAACTCCTGGAGTTGAATCTTCAACTCACTCAACTCGGCTGGGGCAAAACGATAAGGTGCCATAGAAATCGGCGCTGTGTCAGGCACTAAATCAATGGAGAACTCTATCTCCCGATGGGGTGGCAAACTAACAAGACCCTCAGGAAAAACATCCGAATACTCGCAAACCACTCTTGGCAACTCAACCCCGGTCTCATCACACTCACTACTCATAAGGCTAGCAAGAAGACCATTAAGTTCACTCCACCCTCGCGGATCATACACCGGTGACAATACACTACCAACCCGATCCCTCAAGAAATGGAAACAATCCCCGCTCAAGGTACATCTTGTGACCCTCTAGCGGTAACAATCAATAATCGCCGGTATGACGATAGCTACCCATACCCAAAATAACATCAAAACCCATCATGGGCATAACGACAAAAGGAAAGCGGAAGCGATCGGCGACCTCTATATCACAACCTCGACATCCTTGTTTCAGAATCAACTCACCCCAACGGTGATACTACACAAATCGGAGATGCTAAGCGCCAACTCCAAACCCAAAATAGATGCAAATGCAGCAGATATAAAGGAATGGGATGCACCCATATCAATCAATACATTGGCAACCGAGTTGCAAAACAAGAAGGTACCTCTCACAACTGATGGAGCAGATAAGATCTCGCAGGTAATAAAGATACACGCACCTCAGAGGCCCTCGATCAACTCGCTCACCTCTAGGAGCAAACGATACCGGGACGAAGCTCGATTGGCCCTCGAGGCTCGAATCGAGCTGGCTGAAAACTCTGCCTCTGCCCAGATGTGCCATTCAACTGCGGGCAAAACCTTTTCAGGTGCCCCACCTGATCACACTGATAACAAGATAGTGGCTGACCTCTGCCCTGACTCTGGCTCTGCAGTCTAGCTAAAGATGAAGCAGCTCTCTGACCTCCTCCTCTCTGTGGGCAAGCTGGAGACTTGTGACCTAGCTGGCCACATTTAAAACAAGTCATGTCTCCCTGACTACCTCTCATAGAGCCTGCACTCAGCACTGGAAAGGTAGATCTAGCAAAACCTCCCTGAGACTGCTGAGGGTGTGAACCCCTCTGTCTCCTGCCATCACCTTGACCGTCTTGACTCCTCTTGGAGCCTTTCTGCCCCTCCTCCTCCTGCATCATGATCTCCATATGGGCTGCAGCATTAACCAGACGCCCATAGTCTCGAGTCATAGACCCGCCAATTCTTATCTTGAGGCCGCGCCTCAACTTCCGCTCAAACTCAATACAACGGCGTTCCTCGGACGCCACAAGTTTAGGTTCAAACTTGGACAAACTTGTAAATGCAGCCTCAAACTCGGCCACTGAAGAACTTAGCTGCAAAAACTGGCAGAACTGGTCTCTCAGCTTCTCCCTGACAGCTGGAGATAAGAACTTCTCTTGGAAAGCATCCACAAAAGCCTCCCAAGTACCACCAATACGACCCTTCATGTACTTCCACCACTGACCCGCATCCCCTTTAAGCTGGAAAGATGCCAAGGTCACCTTCAAAGCACCGTCTTCGATGCCAAGCATCTTAAACGTCTTTGTCATTTGTTCCAACCACTTATCCGCCTTAAGTGGCTCCTTTTGATCCCCAACAAACTCGTCCAGATTAGATCGGAAGAACTCCCTCTTCAAAAAGGAAGGCCCTGCATCAACAACCTGGGCCTGAACTGGATTCTCAGCTCTGAGAATCCCCATAGACTCCCTCAATGCATCGGCTATCCCACGGGCTAAAGCGCCCATAGCCTGCTGACCTGCTGGCTCGGCCACATTGGCCTGGCCAACACCCTCCTGCTATTCCAGAACTCCATCCGGTATGGGCATCTCCTGCCTCCTAGGCCTACCTCGCCTACCACCTCGTCCTCGTCCTGACATCCTAATAAAGGTAACGAAGAACGTTAGCACATTCACAAGTGTGCCGAAGCTATAACACTCGCGTCCTAATGCATGGATAACTGTAATTCATTCCACGTAAGCACATAAACACATAAGCACTTACGAATTTCATTTCCGGATAATGATAGTCTCGAGGCGTTACTAGAGTTCCGGTTAGAAACAGCATTGATCAAGTGCTTTTCCAACAAGACTCACAGAAACCCAAGGATCCAATCAACATCCTAGAAACTAAATCCCATACCCAAGTAGTCACATAAACATGTTATCACATAAGCACATAACATTACATCTAAATCTCTAACAAGCGAGACAAACCCATTGTGATACTAATCACTTCCCACGTACCCAAGGTATTCGAACTCGGTACGTTCTGATACCAAGTTGTAACGCCCTCAAAATAAAGCCATAATTCATACAATATTGACATGCTCAGACATAAGAGAAATAAGCATAATTACATTTCATCAGAGTATCCATTACAAAAATGTATTACATGTTGACAACAAAAGTAAACGCCGTATAGGCTTACAACTTTCCAAGTCAACACTTGGTTACAAAAAGAGAGTACTAACTCTATACAAAGAAAGCCCTTGGCTTGATATACATGTAATACAACCAAAAATACAAGATAGTTCAACAGTCACAAGCCTCCCAAGCTAAGTCCTTGGAGGTGGCATGCTACCTGTACTTGAAAATGATGTCCCATATAGGGTGAGCTACAGCCCAGTAGGAATATACTAAACCAACTATAAACAATGACTAAAATAATAGCATTTTGTAGATGGTTCACACTTATATTCCAACTTATATCATATTACAGTTTCATGACAATCATGTCCATGTCACATTTCACTTTCCACTTCTTATTCAACTTCGAATTTGAAAACAAGGCTCAGAACCTGGCCAAATAATTTAATGAGATTATAACTCATTACTAAAACACTTTCGAAATTCAAGATGGATACACATTTTGGTGTTATATCAATAACACATAAACCACTTCCTTACTTCACAAGTGATACACATTTTGATGCTGTATCAATATAACATAGAAACATTTCTATACTTCACAATTGATAATGATATACATTTTAGTGCTATATCAAATCAAACAAACACTTCCATACTTCACCATGATACACATTGTAGTGCTGTATCAATATCACACAATTTTCGGTTTAGAGGTCCATCCCTTATCTTCCCCTAAACCGTGGAGTACATCCCCTATCTCCTCCCACACAACACAATGTATATAAACACATATCATATATATAATCAATCAATACATAAAGTTAATGTATTTTCAACCGTCATATTCGATGACACATTCCATTGATTAGTTTTAGTTTGCCTAATCATCATGCATTGTCTACAACAATCAAGACTATCCTCCACCGATAGCCCAAAGCAGTTATTTCTAAACAGGAAATAAATGCACCATATCGATAAAATATCATCATTATGTCTAGGTGAGCGATAAATTAATCCAACTACACCCTTTAATCCCATACCTTTCCAATTTGAATATTTCCTATTTAATTTCTCATTTCCCAAAATTAATTATACAAATCAATTTATCAACAAATTAGGGCTTTTTCCCATAATTCATATAACAACCCTAAGGTTCCATTTTCATCAATGATCCAACATTAATTCCTTTTCTCAATGTATTACATCCATATGGGTTTATAAATTTGAAAACCCCTCTTTTGAAAATTACACAATGACCCCAAACTTTCTCAAAATTACCCAACAACCCCTAACATACCAAAATGCCAAAATTAAAAGGCAAAGCTCATAAGATGGAGTAGGATATCCCTACCTCGAAGTTAGAGCTCAAATAGAGAAGAAGACCAAACTCAAAGTGCTCCAAACTCCAAACTCTTCGGATCAAAACGAAGCCCTCGACGATCAACACACTTTTTACAAAGGCCGAAGGATATGAGAACACTCTAACTAGATCAATCCCTAGAGAGAAGGTATTTTCTAGAGAGAGGAGCTCTCAAAATCGGTTTTTAGAAAGTAAGAGAGAGAGTGTGAGTGTAAAAAGTGATTCAAAAATGCCCAGCTGCCATCTGATATACGACAGGCCCGCTCGAGCGGAGAACAGGACGCTCGAGCGTCAAGAACAAAAACTAGATCCGCTCGAGCGCAATAAGGCCCGATCGAGCACCAAGACACAAGAATAAGGTACATCCGCTTGAGCGTGAAAACCAGTCCGCTCGAGCGTAGATTTTCCCCTCCCAGAACTTTCACAGAACAAGAACTACCCGCTCGAGCGCCAACAGGCCTACTCGAGCGCGACCCGCTCGAGCGCAAGAAGTCCGCTCGAGCGTAAATAACGCACCTGTAGAAGTTTTTGCAGAGCACAAAAAATGCTGGAAGCATGAAATCTCCGCTCGAGCGCCCAAGTACCCACTCGAGCGGACCACTCAAAAACTGTGCAACAAGAATGGGGACCAAAGCTTAACCAACCTGTAACAACCAAGCCCAACACATCCTAAAACTCAAACATAAGGAATTAGAGGGCAACAACAAGATAGATACAACTACCAACTCCACGGAACCGAGGTCCGGAACACAACAAATGCAGAAAGGAAAAATCGGGATCGCTATAAACAGTTTCTTGAATGAACTTCAATTTTTAATTTTTATGCAACTTCCATTTTTGTTTTATTCAACTTCCTTTTTATATTTTTATTCAATATCCTTTTCTATTCAATTTCCAAATAGATCGTTAAGGTATAGTGGTTTTTTCAATAAACTTCCATTTTTATTTTTATTCAACTTCGATTTTTATTTTTATTCAACTTCTATTTTTATCCAATTTCTTTTTCTATTCAACTTCCATTTTTATTTTATTTCCAAATAGATCTTTAAGGTATAGTGGTTTCTTGAATGAACTTCCAGTTTTATTTTATGCAACTTTCATTTTTCATTTTATTCAACTTCCATTTTTATTCAACTTTCCTTTTTATTTAATACCCAAATAGGCCGTTAAGGTATAGTGGTTTCTTGAATTAAATTCCATTGTTAATTTTATGCAAATTCCATTTTTATTTTATTCAACTTCCTTTTTTATTTAATTTCCAAGTAGATCGTTAAGGTGTAGTGGTTTCTTGAATTAACTTACATTGTTAATTTTATGCAACTTCCATTTTTATTCAACTTCCTTTTTTATTCAATTTCCTTTTTTATTTAATTTCCAAATAGATCGTTAAAGTATAGTGGTTTCTTCAATGAACTTCCATTATTATTTTATGCAACTTCCATTTTTATTTTTATTCAACTTCAATTGTTAATTTTATGCAACTTCCATTTTTATTTTTTTTTCAAATTCCTTTTTTATTTAATTTCCAAATAGATCGTTAAGGTATAGTAGTTTATTGGATGAACTTCTATTGTTAATTTTATGCAACTTCCATTTTTATTCAATTCTATTTTCTATTCAACTTCTTTTTTTTATTTAATTTTCAAATAGATCGTTAAGGTATAGTGATTTCTTGAATGAACTTCCATTTTCAATTTTGATGCAACTTCCATTTTTATTTTTATTCAACATCCTATTTTATTCAATTTTGTTTTCTATTCAACTTTCTTTTTTATTTAATTTCCAGATAGATCGTTAACATATAGTGGTTTCTTGAATGAACTTTTAGTTTTAATTTTATGCAAATTTCCCCTTTTATTTTTATTCAACTTCCATTGTTATTCAATTTCATGTTCTATTCAACTTTCATTTTTATTTTTATTCAATTTCATTTTTATTCAATTTCCTTTTCTATTCAACTTCCATTTTTATTTTTATTCAATTTCATTTTTATTCAATTTCCTTTTCTATTCAACTTCCATTTTTATTTTTATTCAACTTCCAAATATATCGTTAAGGTATAGTATTTTTTGAATTAACTTCCGTTGTTAATTTTAGACAACTTCCATTTTTATTTTATTCGACTTCAATTTTTATTCAATTTCCTTAAAATTGAATTTCCTTTTCTATTCTACTTCCTTTTTTATTTAATTTCCATTTTCAAATAGATTGTTAAGGTATAGTGGTTTTTTTGAATGAACTTCCATTGTTAATTTTATGCAACTTCAATTTCCTTCTCTAGTCAATTTATTCAATTTCCTTTTTTATTTAATTTCCAAATAGATCGTTAGGGTGTCTTTTTTGAATGAACTTACATTGTTAATTATATGCAGCTTCCATTTTTATTTTTATTCAACTTTCATTTTTATTTAATTTCCAAATAGATTGTTAGGGTATAGTGGTTTCTTGAATGAACTTTCATTTTTAATTTTATGAACTTCCATTTTTATTTTTATTCAACTTCCATTTTTATCATGGGATCTTGAATGAACTTCAATTTTTATTCTTATTCAACTACCATTTTTATTCAATTTCTCTTTCTATTCAACTTCATTTTTATTTGATTTCCAAATAGATCGTTAAGGTAGAGTGGTTTTTGAATTAACTTCCATTGTTAATTTTATGCAACCTCCATTGTTATTTTTATTCAACTTTCATTTTTATTCAATTTCCCTTTCTATTCAACTTCCTTTTTTATTTTTATTGTTAATTTTGTGCAATTTTCATTTTTATTTAATTGCCAAATAAATCGTTAAGGTATAGTGGTTTCTTGAATGAACTTCCATTGTTAATTTTATGCAAATTCCATTTTTATTTTTATTCAACTTCCATTTTTATTCAATTTCCACATAGATCGTCAAGGTATAGTGGTTTCTTGAATGAACTTCTATTTTTAATTTTACTCAACTTCCATTTTTAATTATATTCAACATCCATTTTTATTCAATTTCCTTTTCTATTCAACTTCATTTTCTATTCAACTTCCTTTTTTATTTAATTTCCAAATAGATCGTTATGGTATAGTGGTTTATTGAATGAACTTCCATTATTATTTTATGCAACTTCCATTTTTTATTTAATTTCCTTTTCTATATAACTTCCATTTTTATTTTATTCAATTCTATTTTCTATTCAACTTCCTTTTTTCTTTAATTTCCAAATAGATTGTTAAGGTATAGTGGTTTCTTAAATGAACTTCCATTTTTAATTATATGCAACATCCATTTTTATTTTTATTCAACTTCCATTTTTATTTTTATTAAACTTCAACTTTTATTCCATTATTAATTTTATGCAACTACCATTTTTAATTTTATTCAATTTCCATTTTTATTTGTATTCAATTTCTTTTTTCTTTTTAATTTTCAAATAGACCGTTAAGGTATTATGGTTTCTTGAATGAACTTCCATTTTTATTTTTATTCAACTTCCATTTTTTGTTTAATTTCCATTTCCATTCAACTTATTTTTTTATTTAATTTTCAAATAGATTGTTACGGTATAGTGGTTTCTTGAGTAAACTTCCATTTTTAATTGTATGCAACTTCCATTTTTATTTTTATTCAATTTCCTTTTCTATTCAATTTCTTTTTTACTTTTATTCAACTTCCATTTTTAATTTTATGCAACTTTCATTTTTATGTTTATTCATCTTCCATTTTTATTAAATTTCCATTTCTATTCCACTTCCTTTTTTAGTTAATTTCCAAATAGATCGTTAAGGTATTATGGTTTCAATGGATCCAAATAGCTCGTTAAGTTATACTGGTTTATTGAATGAACTTCCATTTTTATGCAACTTTCATTTTTATTTAATTTTATTCAACTTCCTTTTTTATTTTTATTCAACTTCATTTTTTATTCAATTTCCTTTTCTATTCAACTTTCTTTTTTATTTAATTTCCAAATAATTCATTAAGGTATAGTGGTTTCTTGAATGACCTTCCATTGTTAATTTTATGCAACTTCCATTTTTATTTTTATTCAACTTCCATTTTTATTCAATTCTATTTTCTATTCAACTTCCTTTTTTTTTTATTTAATTTCCAAATAGATCGTTAAGGTACAGTGGTTTCTTGAATGAACTTCCATTGTTAATTTTATGCAACTTTCATTTTTATTTAATTTCCTTTTTATTCAATTTACTTTTCTATTCAACTTCCATTTTTATTTAATCTCCAAATAGATCGTTAAGGTATAGTGGTTTCTAGAATGAACTTCTATTGTTAATTCAACTGCCTTTTTTATTGCATTTCCAAATAGATCGTTAAGGTATAGTGGTTTCTTAAATGAACTTCAATTTTTATTTTTATTCAACTTCCATTTTTATTTAATTTCCTTTTCTATTCAACTTCCTTTTTTTTTAATTTACAAATAAATCGTTAAGGTATAGTGGTTTCTTGAATGAACTTCCATTTTTAATTATATGCAACTTCCATTTTTAATTTTATTCAACTTTCATTTTTATTCAATTTCCATTTTTATTCAATTTCCTTTCCTATTCAACTTCCTTTTTTATTGAATTTCCAAATAGATCGTTAAGGTATAGTGGTTTCTTGAATGAACTTCAATTTTTATTTTTATTCAACTTCCATTTTTATTTAATTTCCTTTTCTATTCAACTTCCTTTTTTATTTAATTTCCAAATAGATCGTTAAGGTATAGTGTGATCTTGAATGAACTTCCATTTTTAATTTTATTCAACTTCCATTTTTATTTTTATTCAACTTCCTTTGTTTTTTAATTTCCAAATAGATCATTAGGGTATAGTGGTTTCTCGAATAAACCATTATACCTTAGCAATCTATTTGGAAAGTAAATAAAAAAATGAAGTTGAATAGAATAGAAAATTGAATAAAAATGGAAGTTGAATAAAAATAAAAATGGAAGTTGCATAAAATTAGAAATTGAATTTTATTCAAGAAACCACTATACCTTAACGATCTATTTGGAAATTAAATAAAAAAGGACGTTGAATAGAAAAGAAAATTGAATGAAAATGGAAGTTGAATAAATTAACAATGGAAGTTCATTTAAGAAACCACTATACCTTAACGATCTATTTGAAAATTAAATAAGAAAGAAAGCTGAATAAAAAAGAAATTGAATAACAATGAAAGTTGCATAAAATAAAAATAAAAATAAAAATGGAAGTTGCATAGAAAAGGAAGTTGAATAGAAAACAAAATTAAATAAAAATGAAAGTTGCATAAAATTAAAAATGAATGTTTCATAAAATTAAAAATGAAAGTTCATTCAAGAAACCACTATATCTTAACGATCTATTTGGAAATTAAATAAAAAAAGAAGTTGAGTAGAATAGGAAATTGAATAAAAATGAAGGTCGAATAAAAATAAAATTGGAAGTTCATTCAAGAAACCACTATACCTTAACGATCTATTTGGAAATTAAATAAAAAAGCAAGTTGAATAGAAAAAGAAATTGAATAAAAATGGAAGTTAAATAAAATAAAAATGGAAGTTCATTCATAAAACGACTATACCTTAGTGATCTATTTTTTTTTTGTAAATAAAAATTGAAGTTCATTCAAGAAAACAAAATTGAATAAAAATGGAAGTTGAATAAAAATAAAAATGGAAGTTGCATATAATTAAAAATGGAAGTTGAATAAAATAAAAATGGAAGTTCATTCAAAAAACCACTATACCTTAGTGATCTTTTTTTTTTTTTTTTTATGAATAAAGATTGAAGTTCATTCAAGAAAACAAAATTGAATAAAAATAGAAGTTGAATAAAAATAAAAATGGAAGTTGAATAAAATAAAAATGGAAGTTCATTAAAAAAACCACTATACCTTAGCGATCTATTTTTTTTTATGAATAAAGATTGAAGTTCATTCAAGAAAACAAAATTGAATAAAAATGGAAGTTGAATAAAAATAAAAATGGAAGTTGAATAAAATAAAAATGGAAGTTCATTAAAAAAAACTTGAATAAAAATGGAAGTTGAATAAAAATCGAAGTTACATAAAATTAACAATGGAAGTTCATTCAAGAAACCACTATATCTTAACGATCTATTTGTAAATTAAATAAAAATGGAAGTTGAATAGAAAAATAAATTTAATAAAAGTTGAAGTTTAATAAAAATAAAAATGAAAGTTGAATAAAACTAAAAATGGAAGTTCATTGAAGAAACCACGATACCATAACTATCTATTTGGGTATTAAATAAAAAAAAAGTTGAATAAAAAAGGAAGTTGAATAAAAATGGAAGTTGCATAAAATTAAAAATCGAATTTGCCAAATAGATCGTTAAGGTATAATGGTTTCTTGAATGAACTTCAATTGTTAATTTTATGCAACTTGCATTTTTATTCAACTTCCAAATAGATCGTTAAGGTATAATGGTTTTCCTTCTTTATTCAACTTCCATTTTTATTCAACTTCCTTTTCTATTCCACTTCTTTTTTTATATTTAATTTCCAAATAAATCATTAAGGTATAGTGGTTTCTTGAATGAACTTCCATTTTTAATTTTATGCAACTTCCTTTTTTATTTTTATTCAACTTCCATTTTTATTTTTATTCAAGTTCCATTTGTATTCAATTTCCTTTTCTATTTAATTTCCAAATAGATCGTTAAGGTATAGTGGTTTTTTGAATGAACTTCCATTTTTAAATTTATGCAACTTCCATTTTTATTTTTAAGGCAACTTCAAATTGAATAAAAATGGATGTTGAATAAAATTAAAAAATGGATCTATTCAACTTCATTTTTAATTCAATTTCCAAATAGATTGTTAAGACAGAGTGGTTTCTTAAATGCAACTTCCATTTTTATTTTATTCAACTTCAATTTTTATTCAATTTCCTATTCTATTCAACGTTCTTTTTTATTTAATTTCCAAATAGATCGTTAAGATATAGTGCTTTCTTGAATTAACTTCCATTGTTAATTTTAGGCAACTTGCATTATTATTCAATTTTGTTTTCTATTCAACTTCCATATTTATTTTTATTCAACTTCCTTTTTTGGAAATTAAATAAAAAAGGAAGTTGAATAGAAAACAAAATTGAATAAAAATGGAAGTTGAATAGAAAAGGAAGTTGAATAGAAAATGAAAGTTGCATAAAAATAAAAAAGGAAGTTGAATAGAATTGAAAATGAAAGGTGATTTATTTGTAAATTAAATAACAATGGCAGTTGTATAAAAAAAAAAAAGTTGAATAAAAATAAAAATGGAAGTTGCATAAAATTAAGAATGGAAGTTCATTCAAGAAACCATAATACCTTAACGATCTATTTGGAAATTAAATAGAAAATGAAATTGAATAAAAATGGAATTTGAATAAAAATAAAAATAGAAGTTCATTCAAGAAACCACTATACCTTAACGATCTATTTGGAAATTTAATTAAAAAGGACATTGAATAGAAAAGGAAATTGTATAAAAATGGAAGTTGATCATTCAATAAACCACTATACCTTAATGAACTATTTGGATTCAAATAAAAAATGAAGTTGAATAGAATAGGAAATTGAATAAAACTAGAAATTAAATAAAAATAGAAGTTGAATAAAATAAAAAGGAAGTTGAATAGAAATGGAAATTGAATAAAAATGGAAGTTGAATAAAAATAAAAATGGAAGTTGCATCAAAATTAACAATGTATAGTGGTTTTTTGAATGAACTTCGATTTTAGTCAACTTCCTTTTATATTTAATTTCCAAATAGATCGTTAAGGTATAGTGGTTTCTTGAATGAACTTGAATAAAAATGGAAGTTGAATACAAAAAAAAATTGAATAAAAATGCAAGTTGCCTAAAATTAACAATGGAAGTTAATTCAAGAAACCATTATACCTTAGCGATCAATTTGGAAATTAAATAAAAAATGAACTCGAATAGAAAACGAAATTGAATAAAAATTGAAGTTTAATAAAAACAAAAAGATCGTTAAGGTACAGTGGTTTTCTATTCAACTTCTTTTTTTTTTCTTTTTTTTTCCAAATAGATCATTAAGATACATTGGTTTCTTGAATGAACTTCCACTATAACTTAACGATGTATTTGGAAATTGAATAAAAATGGAAGTTGAATAGAAAATGAAATTGAATAAAAATAGAAGTTGAAGTTCATTCAAAAAACCACTCTACCTTAACGATCTATTTGGAAATTAAATAAAAAAAGAAGTTCAATAGAAAAGGAAGTTGCACAAAATAAAAATGGAAGTTGAATAAAAATAAAAATTTGATTTCCTTTGTGAATTTTATGCAACTTCCTTTTTTATTTTTATTCAACTTCCATTTTTATTCAATTTCCCTTTCTATTCAACTTCCTTTTTATTTAATTTCCAAATAGATCGTTAAGTTATAATGGTTTCTCTATTCAACTTCCTCTTTTAAAAATTATAATGGAAGTTGAATACAAATGGAAATTGAATAAAAATTGAAGTTGAATAAAAATAAAAAAAGAAGTTGAATAGAAAAGAAAATTGAATAAAAAAAGAAGTTAAATAAAAAATAAAAATGGAAGCCGAATAAAAATAAAAAAGGAAATTAAAATTTTATTTTATTCAACTTCCATTTTTATTTTGTGCAACTTCTTTTTCTATTAAACTTCTTTTTTTATTTAATTTTCAAATAGATCGTTAAGGTAAAGTGGTTTTTTGAATGAACTTCAACTTCTATTTTTATTCAATTTCATTTTCTATTTAACTTCCATTTTTATTCAATTTCCAAATAGATCGTTAAGTTATAGTGAAAGTTCATTCAAGAAACCAATATACCTTAACGATCTATTTGGAAATTAAAAAAAAAGAAGTTGAATAGAAAACCACTGTACCTTAACGATCTTTTTGTTTTTATTCAACTACAATTTTTATTCAATTTCGTTTTCTATTCGAGTTTATTTTTTATTTAATTTCCAAATTGATCGCTAAGGTATAATGGTTTCTTGAATTAACTTCCATTGTTAATTTTAGGCAACTTGCATTTTTATTCAATTTTGTTTTGTATTCAACTTCCATTTTTATTCAAGTTCATTCAAGAAACCACTATACCTTAACGATCTATTTGGAAATTAAATATAAAAGGAAGTTGACTAAAAATAAAAATCGAAGTTCATTCAAGAAACCACTATACATTGTTAATTTTGATGCAACTTTCATTTTTATTTTTATTCAACTTCCATTTTTATTCAATTTCCATTTCTATTCAACTTCCTTTTTATTTTATTCAACTTCAATTTTTATTTAATTTCTAGTTTTATTCAATTTCCTATTCTATTCAACTTCATTTTTTATTTGATTTCCAAATAGATCGTTAAGGTATAGTGGTTTATTGAATGATCAACTTCCATTTTTATTCAATTTCCTTTTCTATTCGACGTCCTTTTTAATTAAATTTCCAAATAGATCGTTAAGGTATAGTGGTTTCTTGAATGAACTTTCATTTTTATTTTTATGCAAATTCCATTTTTACTTTTATTCAACTTCCTTTTTTTATTAAATTTCCTTTTCTATTCAACTTACATTTTTATTCAACTTCCATTTTTATTCAATTTCCTTTTCTATTCAATTTCCACATAGATCGTTAAGTTATAGTGGTTTCTTGCATGAACTTCAATTTTTATTTTTATTTGACTTCCATTTTTATTTTTATGCAACTTCCATTTATATTTTTATTCAACTTCCATTTTTAATTTTATGCAACTTCCATTTTTGTTTTTATTCAACTTCCAAATAGATCGTTAAGGTAGAGTGGTTCCTTGACGATCTATGTGGAAATTAAATAAAAAAAGAAGTTCAATAGAAAAGGATATTGAATAAAAATAGAAGTTGAATAGAATTAAAAATGGAAGTTCATTCGAGAAACCACTATACCTTATGAAGCCGAGAAGACTGACGACGAGGGAGGAGTTGAATAATTTTGACTCTTTTATATATATATATATATAAATGTAAAGCATGTATGTAACAACCCTCACTTCACCCTAGTCATACTTGCATATATTACATGATCTTGTCTTGATATGTTGCATTTGCAAACCTTGATTTGTTTGGCGCATGTGTTACTCGCATGGTCTGTTCCTTGTTTGGTGTGTGTTTTAGCCGAGGTCATCTTAAGCCTAGGTCGCTCCTTTGATACTCTTACACCTAGAACCATCTTGAGGTTTCTTTGGTTGACCTCCACTCACTTCCTGACATATTGGCCGAGATGTCATTATCTAGGCCGAGGTGTTCGCCACCAAGGCCGAGATGTGTATTATCTGGGCCGTGATGTTATCCTTGAACGCAAGTGATCTTGTTCCTGGACTGTTACGACCTAGACCGAGGTGTGGCACATCTAGGCCGAGGTGTGGCACAGCTAGGCCAAGTGTTGTCCTTCCTAGTCGAGATCATTGATACCTTACTTGCCGAAGCCTCGTTCTTAGCCGAGATTGTTACTTGCCGGAGTGCCTTACCATCTAACTTGTTGAACACACTTTGTCATAGTCTTGTCTTTTCAATCAGTCACCTTTTTGAGTTGAACCAACCAACCATTGCCACGTGTCCGGGCTGAGTGTTAAGTCAGCCGGCGAGCCTAGAAATGTATCATTTTGTATCATATCTTTGTTCTTGAGGAGAGAGAAGCTCTAGGAGAAGAAGAGAAGTTCTTGAGGAAGGAATAGATTTTCAAGCTTGATTCTTAGAGTTCAAATCGTTTGATTCGTGTTTTCAGGTTAGAATCGTGACCTACCCTCGTTGTTCTTATTGATCATCCAGCTGCATTGCATGATCGAATCTGTTCTGCAAGCCATGCATTGATTTAAAGTTGGTTTTAGAAAGAGAAAGTTAGTGTTCATGTGTTCTTGAAGAAAAGCCTTGTTTGATCCGAAAACTTGCATCAAGATTCATGTTTTGTGTTTGTTTTCCTAAGATCTTCAAGTATGGGTACCCAGGTCCATGTTTTCGAACTCATAGAATGAAATCTCAGATTTTGTAATAACAAGTTTTGATTGAGCATTCATATTTTTCATGTTTTTCATGTTCATGTTCTTCAGCAGAGGGAAACCCAGATTTTTCCCGACTTCATTTCCTTGAATGTGGCCATTGGGACCTCACCTCGGCGAGGAGGTGCGGGACCTCGGCCAAGACCTGGTTAGTGCCCAGCATGTTTCCCGAGTTGAGAAACAGTGTTTGCTTCGATTTGACTTAGTTTTGAAGAATGCCGAGATCATTTGTATGCATGTGGAGCTGGTTTGAAAGTGCATTCAATAAATTTGCCATGTGTTTGTAGGACTTGGACTTGCCTTGACCCCGACGTTTGAAGAACTATGTGAGTGGTATTTTTAATAAAGTTATGTTATAAAGCTTTGATAAAACCTTGTTTTGCCTCGTTCGAAAAGTATTTGGAAGCATGAATGATTATTCCTAGTTGCAATAAAAATTATCTTGTTTTGATGACATTCTTGGAAGTCCGTATGTGCTAAGGGACTATAAGCATTTGTAGCACAACCTTTTGGAAGTCTGTACGTGCTAAGGGACTATAAGCATTTGTAGCACAACCTTTTGTAAGTCTGTACATGCTAAGGGACTATAAGCATTTGTAGCATAACCTTTGGAAGTCCGTATGTACTAGGGGACTCTAAGCATTTGTAGCACAAGTCCTTAGTGTCCGGGGACTATAATGCAACGACACCATGCTTTGAGATATCTCCCTTGTCTTGCCTTGTCTTGTCTTGCCACCGACGGTTTTACCGCGTGGGTTTATTTGTCCGGAATGTCATCCCTTGTACTATATTGATGCTAGTAAGCATCCCTTGAAGTTTTGAAAGATTTGATAGATGGACTTGGTTCATCCCTTGATTTTATACTGGATATATTATGTATTGTTTTGTTAAAGATCTCGGATATCAGTCATGTAAACCCCTTTATTATTTATGCCATTCACTGAGTATCCAAGCTCACCCTCTCTATATATATGTAGGTGATGAGCAGGACGGCGGCGACGCCTAGATGTGTTTTGCCGATGTGTTTTGGATCCGTGTTTTGCAACATCTTGAAGATGATGCTTCTCGGCTTATAGTTAAATTCTTTTGTTTATGTGTCGGCTTGAGAAGCCTTTTGGTCAAGATGTATTTTTTTTGTATTCTATTTTATTGTATCCAAGTTGTAAGACCTTGTTAAGATGTATGTCATATCATTTGATCTATGCACAGCTCTTGTGGACTAATTAGATTTAAATTTATTGCTTCCGCACATGTAGGCCCCATATGTATACTCTGATTGTGTGTGACTCCTTGTAAGTTGGCCTTCGGTAATCTCGGATTACTGGCGATCGTGGGACCATTCTACTAGGGAGAATGGGGTCGTGACAATGTACTTATGATCTATTGAATAAAACGTATCATTCTAGATGTTGATATGTCATTTCAATCAATGCTTGCAGATTAAGTTATCTACTACTACACGTTGATCACAATATCCACGAAAGGAGCTTCGGATTCGGAGGATTATTTGGCTCAAATGTGTCAATCATGAAGGCTGCTCCGAATTCGGAGGCTTCTTTGTGTGGATAGTGTCATTTGCGAAAGGGCGCTCCGAATTCAGAGACTTATTCGGCCCAAACGTCATTCACGCTGGGCGCTCCTAATTCGGAGGCTTCTTTGCATTAGTCGAAACGTCATTCCCACAGGGCACTCCGAATTCAGAGACTTATTTAGCCCAAATGTCATTTACATTGGGCGCTCTGAATTCGGAGGCTTCTTTGTGTTGGCCCAAACATCATTCCTGCAGGGCGCTCCGAATTCGGAGACTTATTCAGCCTAAACGTCATTCACGCTGGGTGCTCCAAATTCGGAGGCTTCTTTGTGTTGGCCCAAACGTCATTCTTGCAGGGCGCTCCGAATTCAGAGACTTATTCGGCCCAAAAGTCATTCACGATGGGCGCTCCGAATTCGGAGGCTTCTTTGTGTTGGCCCAAACGTCATTTCCGCAGGGCGCTCCGAATTTGGAGACTTATTCGGCCCAAACGTGTTTTCCACGAAGGGCGCTCCGAATTCGGAGGCTTATTCGGCCCGACTGTGTTTTTCACGATGGGCGCTCCGAATTCGGAGGCTTTTTTGTGTTGGCCCAAACGTCATTCGCGAAAGGGCGCTCCGAATTCGGAGACTTATTCTGCCCAAACGTCATTTATGCTGGGCGCTCCGAATTCAGAGGCTTCTTTGTGTTGGCCCAAATGTCATTCGCGAAAGGGCGCTCCAAATTCGGAGACTTATTCGGCCCAAACGTCATTCACGATGGGCGCTCCGAATTCGGAGGCTTCTTTGGGTTGGCCCAAACGTTATTCCCGTAGGACGCTCCGAATTCAGAGACTTATTCAGCCCAAACGTCATTCATGCTGGGCGCTCCGAATTCATAGGCTTTTTGTGGCCAATCGTGATTTCCACGAAGGGTGCTCCAAATTCGGAGGCTTATTCGGCCCGAACGTGTTTTTCATGAAGGGCACTCTGAATTCGGAGGCTTATTCACATAACCAGAACTCACTGAGCAAGAGGACATTATATTGAAAAAAAAGAAAGATACACATGGCGTAAAATCAAAACAAGCTATTGTGCCGTACAAGTTAATGATGGAATTTGCGCAAGTGTGTGGAATTCCATGGGCGCGGCAGGCTTCTTCCATCCATGTTTTTGAGCCGATATGCCCTTATCCCTGCAATTGAATCAATCTGATAGGGGCCGTCCCAGTTAGGACCCAATTTTTTGTCAGCCAGATTTCTAGCAACGGGAAGCACTTTCTTGAGAACCAATTCTCCTGGTGTATAACAGCGCAGCTGAACACGTTGATTATACGACTTAACGAGCTGTTGCTGGTACCGTGCCATGAATGCATGGGCACGGTCTCAGCGTTCTTCAATCAGAGTCAAGTCCAAGGCCAACATCATGTCATTTTGGCCCATATCAAAAACTTTAGATTTCAAGGTTGGGAGGCCGATCTCTGGAGGGATGATTGCCTGGGTTCCGAAGCATAGAGCAAACGGCGTTTCCCCAGTGGATCGCCTCAGAGTAGTGCCATGAGCCCACAACACACTGGGCAACTCTTTGACCCATCTGCCTTTAGCTTTCTCCAGCCTTTTCTTGATGCCGTCCAAAATAACCTTGTTGATGGCCTCCGCTTGATCATTGCTCTGGGGGTAAGTAGGGCCAGATACCATAAGTGTCGCACAGTTCTCGATACACGCCACAACCAAACTGGGTACCGTTGTCAGAAACAAGTGCTCGTGGTATGCCGAATCTTGTTATGATGTTTTTCCATACAAAACGCTTAACGTCGGAATCTTGAATATGTGTTAGTGCCTCCGTTTTGACCCATTTTGTGAAATAATCCGTCGCAACAATTAGGAATCGTTATACCTTAACGATCTCTTTAGAAAAGGAAATTAAATAAAAAAGCAAGATGAATAGAAAAGGAAATTGAATATAAATGGAAGTTGCATATAAATAAAAATGAAAGTTGAATAAAATCGGACGTTGAATAGAAATGGAAATTGAATAAAAAAAGAAGTTAAATAAAAATAAAAATGGAAAAGAGAATTGAATAAAATGGAAATTGTATAAAATTAACAATGGAAGTTCATTCAACTTCATTTTTCATTTAATTTATAAATAGATCGTTAAGGTATAGTGGTTTCTTGAATGAACTTCCATTTGTTAGGGTATAGTGGTTTCTTCAATGAACTTACATTTTTATTCAATTTTGTTTTCTATTTAACTTCCTTTTTTCTTTAATTTCTAAATAGATCGTTAAGGTATAGTGGTTTATTGAATGAATTTTCATTTTTAATTATATGCAACTTTCATTTTTATTCAACTTTCTTTTTTCTTTAATTTCCAAACAGATTGTTAAGGTATAGTGGTTTCTTCAATGAACTTCCATTTTTAATTTTATTCAACTTCCATTTTTATTCAATTTCCTTTTTTAATTTTTATTCAATCAATTTCCTTTTATATTTAATTTCCAAATAGATCATTATGGTATAGTGGTTTCTTGAATGAACTTCAACTGTTAATTTTGATACAACTTCCATTTTTAATTATATGCAACTTCCATTTTTATTTTTATTCATCTTCCATTTGTATTCAACTTCCTTTTTTTATTTTATTTAATTTCCTTTTTTATTCAACTTTCAGTTTTATTTAATACCCAAATAGATCGTTAAGGTATAGTGGTTTCTTCAATGAACTTACATTGTTAATTTTATGCAACTTCCATTTTTATTTGTACTCAACTTCATTTTTTAATTTTATGCAACTTCCATTTTAATTTTTATTCAATTTTGTTTTCTATTCAACTTCCTTTTTTATTTAATTTCCAAATAAATCGTTAAGGTATAGTGGTTTCTTGAATGAACTTATATTTTTAATTTTATTCAACATCCATTTTTATTTTTATTCAACTTCAATTTTTATGCAATTTTCTTTTCTATTCAACTTCCATTGTCAATTTAATTTCCAAATAGATCGTTAAGGTATTATGGTTTCTTGAATGAATTTCCATTTTTAATTATATACAACTTCCATTTTTAATTCAATTTCCTTTTCTATTGAACTTCCCTTTTTATTTTACTTCAATTTTTATTTTTATTCAACTTCCCTTTTCAATCAATTTCCTTTTCCATTCCACTTCCATTTTTATTTAATTTCCATATAGATCGTTAAGTTATAGTGGTTTCTTCAATGAACTTCAATTGTTAATTTTATGCAACTTCCATTTTTAATTTTATGTAACTTCCATTTATAATTTTATTCGAATTCCAGGTTTATTCAATTTCCATTTTTATTCAACTTCCTTTGTTTGTTAATTTCCGAATAGATCTGTAGGGTATAGTGGTTTCTTGATTAAAAATGGAAGTTCATTCAAGAAACCACTATAACTTAACGATCTATTTGGAGATTAAATAAAATTAAAAATGGAAGTTCATTGAAGAAACTACTATACCCTAATGATCTATTTGGAAATTAAATAAAAAACTAAGTTGAATAAAAATAAAAATGGAAGTTGCATAAAATTAAAAATGGAAGTTGAATAAAAATAAAAATGGAAGTTTTGTAAAAATAACAATGGAAGTTCTTTGAAGAAACTACTATACCTTAACGATCTATTTGAAAATAAAATAAAAAAGGAAGTTGAATAGAATAGGACCATTTTTATTCGATTTCTATTTTCTATTCAACTTCCTTTTTTATTTAATTTTCAAATAGACCGTTAAGGTATAGTGGTTTCTGGAATGAACTTCCATTTTTATTTTTATTCAACTTCCTTTTTTATTTAATTTCCAAATAGATCGTTAAGGTATAGTGGTTTTTTTGAATGAACTTACATTGTTAATTTTATGCAACTTCCATTTTTATTTTATTCAACTTCAATTTTTATTGAATATCCTTTTCTATTAAACTTCCTTTTTTATTTAATTTGCAAATAGATCGTTAAGGTATAGTGGTAATTTTATTCAACTTCCATTTTTATTCAATTTCTTTTTCTGTTCAACTTCCTCTTGTTTTTAATTTCCAGATAGATCGTCAAGGTATAGTAGTTTCTTGAATGAACTTCAATTTTTAATTTTATGCATTTTTATTTTTATTTTTATTTTTATTAAACTCCATTTTTATTCAATTTCCTGTTCTATTCAACTTCTTTTTTTCTTTAATTTCAAAATAGATCGTTAAGGTATAGTAGTTTCTTGAATGAACTTCCATTTTTATCCAATTTTCTTTTCTATTCAACTTCTTTTTTTATTCAATTTCTTTTTTTATTCAATTTCTTTTTCTATTCAACTTCTATTTTATTTAATTTTATGCAACTTCCATTTTTATTTTTAGGCAACTTCCATTTTTATTAAACTTCTTTTTCTATTCAACTTCCATTTTTATTAAATTTCCTTTTCTAATTCAACTTCCATTTTACTCAACATCCATTTTTATTTTTAAGGAAGTTGAATTGGATAGGAAATTGAAAAAAAATGAAAGTTCATTCAAGAAACCACTATACCCTAAAGATCTATTTGGAAATTAAATAAAAAAGGAATTTGAACAAAATAATAATAGAAGTTGCATATAATTAAAATGGAAGTTGAATAGCAAAGGAAATTGAATAAAAACAAAAATGGAAGTTTATTCAAAAAATCACTCTACCTTAACGATCTAATTGGAAATTGAATAAAAAATAAAAATGAAAGCACTATACCTTAATGATCTATTTGGAAATTCAATAAAAAAAAGGAACAGAAAAGGAAATTGGATAAAATCGGAGGTTGAACAGAAATAGAAATTAAAAAACAAAGGAAATTGAATAAAAATGGAAGTTGAATAAAAATAAAAATAGAAGTTGAATAGAAATGGAAATTTAACAAAAAAGGTAGTTGAATAAAAAACAAAATTGAATAAAAAAGGAAATTGAATAAAAATAAAAATGGATGTAGCCTAAAATTAAAAACGGAAGTTCATTCAAGAAACCACTATACCTTAACGATCTATTTGGAAATTAAACAAAAAAAGAAATTAAATAAAAATGGAAGTTGCATAAGATTAAAAATGGAATTTAATTCAAGAAACCACTATATCTTAACGATCTATTTGGAAATTAAATAAAAATGGAAGTTCAATAAAAATAAAAATGAAAGTTGCATAAAATTAACAATGGAAGTTCATTTAAGAAACCATTATAACTTAACGATCTCTTTAGAAAAGGAAATTAAATAAAAAAGCAAGATGAATAGAAAAGGAAATTGAATAAAAATGGAAGTTGAATACAAATAAAAATGTAGTTGAATAGAAATTGAAGTCGAATAAAAATAAAAATGGATGCTGAATAAAAATTGAAGTTGCATAAAATTAACAATGGAAGTTCATTCAAGAAAAGGAAGTTGAATAAAAATGGAAGTTGCAAGAAACCACTATACCTTAAAGATTTGTTTGGAAATTAAATAAAAATGGAAGTTGAATAGAAAAGGAAATTGAATAAAAATAGAACTTGCATAAAAATGGAAGTGGAATAAAATAAAAAATGGAAGTTGCATAAGCTTAACAATGGAAGTTGAATAAAAATAAAAATCGACGGTTATTCAAGAAACCACTATACCTTAACGATCTATTTGGAGATTAAATAAAAAAAGAAGTTGAATAGAAAAGCAAATTGAATAAAAATAAAAATGGAAGTTGAATAGAAAATAGAAGTTGAATAAAAATGGAATTGGAATAAAAATAAAAATGGAAATTGCATAAGATTAACAATGGAAGTTGAATAAAAATAAAAATCGAGAAACCACTCTACCTTAACGATCTATTTGAAAATTAAATAAAAAATGAAGTTGAATAGAAAAGGAAATTGGGTAAAAATGAAAGTTGAATAAAAAAGTAACGTGAATAAAAATAGAAGTTGAATAAAAAAGGAAGTTGAATAGAAAAGAAAATTGAATAAAAATGAAAGTTGAATAAAAATGAAAGTTGAATAGAAATGGAAATTGAATAAAAAAGGATGTTGAATACAAAAAGAAATTGAATAAAAATGATGTTGAATAGAAAAGAAAATTGAATAAAAGTTAAAAAAGGAAATTGAATAAAAATGGAAGTTGAATAAAATTAAAAATGAAAGTTACACAAAATTAACAATGGAAGTTTATCCAAGAAACAATTATACCTTAATGATCTATTTGGAAATTAAATAAATAAAAAAAAAAAAGTTATAGCGATCCCGGTATTCCCTTTACTGTTCAGTTGTATTCCGGACTCAGTTCCGTAGAGTTGGTAGCTGTGTCTACCATGTTGTTGTCCTTTAATTCCATTTGATTGAGTTTTAGGATGTTTTGGGCAGGTGTGTTACAGGTTGGTTGAGCCTAAGTCTCAAATCTAGTTGCCCAGGTTTTTGGTGTTACACTCGAGCGGGCTATTCTGCGCTCGAGCGGAGTTTGGTTTTTGGTTTTCCGCTCGAGCGGGGTTTACACACTCCCAGTATTTCGTGTCTCTGCAAAACTTCTGCAGGTGTGTTTTTTACGCTCGAGTGGGTCGCACTCGAGCGGGTATGTTGGCGCTCGAGCGGGTAGTGCTTTGTCTATGAAAGTTCTGGGAGGGGGAAATCTACGCTCGAGCGGACTAGTTTTCGCGCTCGAGCGGATGTACTTTATTCTTGTGTCTTGGCGCTCAAGCGGGCCTTCTTGCGCTCGAGCGTGTCCAGATTTTTGTGCTTGACGCTTGAGCGTCCTGTTCTCCGCTCGAGTGGGAATGTCGTATATCAGAAGGCAGTTGGGCATTTTTGAATCACTTTTTACATTCTCTCTCTCTCTCTTACTTTCCCAAAATCGATTTTGAGAGCCTCTCTCTCTAGAAACTCCCTTCTCTCTAGGGTTTGATCTAGTTAGAGTGCTTCCCTTCCCTTTGGCCTTTGTAAAAGTTGTGTTGATCGTCGAGGGCTTCATTTTGATCCGTGGATCTTGGAGTTTGGAGCATTTTGGTTTCTTCATCTTCTTCCCTTGGGCTCCGAAATTTGAGGTAGGGATTCCTACTCACTACTATGGGTTTTGACCTAGATGTTGGGCATTTTGTTAAATGGTTGAATTTGGGAAGTTAGGATTTGAAAATGTTAAAGGAGGGTTTTGTTATTTTGATTCTAAAATGTGTATTTGGTTTCAAAAAAATGTCATTGTTATTGGTTGTTGAAATATAGACCATTGGGTCAACATTGAGAAATGGGGTAGAAAATCCTAATTTGTTGTATAAATTAATTGGTATAATTAATTTGGGAGAATTGTGATTATATGGAATTGAGTTGGAAATAATGAAATTGACTCATTATATTGTAAAATGGTGGAGTTGGATTTATTAATCGCTCATTTTTGAAAACATTGATATTTTATCTGTTGGAGCTTTTATTATCTGTTTAGAAATAATTGCTTTGGGCTACCAGTGGAGGGTAGTTTTGATTGTTGTAGACAATGCATGATGATTAGGCAAACTAAAACTAATCAATTGGATGTGTCATAGAGTATGACGGTTAATAGAATACATTGACGTTATGTATTGATTGATTGTGTATATAACCTATGTGTATATACGTTGTGTTGTGTGGGAGAAGATAGGGGATGTACTCCACGGTTTAGGGGAAGATAGGGGATGGGTCTCTAAACCGAATGTTGTTCGGGAGGAGATAGGGGATGGACTCTGCTGATACAGCTCATATGCTTGTCAGTTAATGTATTGATATAGCTCATATGCTTATCTATGGAAGTATTGATATAGCTCATATGCTTATCTGTTGAAGTGTGGATACAACTTGTATGCTTATCCTTTGAGATGTTGATATAGCTTTCATGCTTATCTATTGTGAAATGGGAAATGTTTAATATGAGTCTCTATCTCATGTAAAGTGGTTGGCTAGGTTCTAAGCCGTTGTTGTGAATTGAGAATTTGGTAAGAAATAGAAAATGAAATGAAACATGGACATAGTGGTCATGTAATGGTAATGAGTTATGAATTGATTTATGGGAATTAAACATTTATCAATTGCTAATGTCTTAATTATTGCTCATACTGTGTTTAGCATATCTCTACTGGGCGTTGGCTCACCCTTTATGGGACATTATTTTCAAGTACAGGTAGCATGCCACCTCCAAGGACATAAGTTGGATGGTTATGGGAGTTGAAGACTTTTTTTTTGGTTATTTTGTTTGTAATACTTGTATATCAAGCCAAGGGCTTCTTTTGTATAGAGTTAGTACTCTTCTTTGTGTAATCAAGTGTTGACTTGGAAAGCTGTAAGCCCGTAAGGCATTTGCTTTTGTTGTTAACATGTAATACTGTTGAGAAAACTACTCTAATGAATAGAAATGGTTGATTTCTCTTATATCAATGCATGTCTAAAGTGATGGGTTTTATGTATTATTTTGAGGGCATTACAGAAGTTGAATAGAAAAAGAAATTATATAAAAAATAAAGTTGAATAGAAAAGGAAATTGAATAAAAATGGAAGTTCATTCAAGAAACCACTATATCTTAATGATCTATGTGGAAATTAAATAAAAAATGAAATTGAATAGAAAAGGAAATTGAATAAAAATAGAAGTTGAAAAAAAACAAAAATGGAAGTTCATTGAAGAAACTAGTATACTATAACGATCTATTTGGAAGTTAAATAAAAAAAGAAAGCTGAATAGAAAAGAGAATTGAATAAAAATGCAAGTTGAATAAAATTAAAAATGTAAGTTCATTCGAGAAACCACTATACCTTAACGATCTATTTGGAAATTAAATCAAAAATGAAGTTGAATAGAAAGGGAAATTGGAAGTTGCATATAATTAACAATGTAAGTTCATTTAAGAAACCACTATAGTTTAACGATCTATTTGGAAGTTAAATAAAAAAGAAAGATAGATAGAAAAACAATTGAATAAAAATGGAATTTGAATAAAAATAAAAATGGAAGTTGCGTAAAACTTACAATGGAAGTTCTTTCAAAAAACCACTATACCTTAACGATCTATTTAGAAATTAAATAAAAATAGAAGCTGAATAGAAATAGAAATTGAATAAAAAAGGATGTTGAATACAAAAAAAAAAAAAAAATCGAATAAAAATGATGTTGAATACAAAAGAAAATTGAATAAAAGTTAAAAAAGGAAATTGAATAAAAATGGAAGTTGAATAAAATTAAAAATAAAAGTTGCACAAAATTAACAATGGAAGTTTATTTAAGAAACCATTATACCTTAACGATTTATTTGGAAATTAAATAAAAAAGGAAGTTGAGTAGAAAAGGAAATTGAATAAAAATGGAAGTTGAATAAAAATATAAATGAAGTTGTATAAAATTAACAATGGAAGTTCAATCAAGAACCCACTATACCCTAACGATCTATTTGAAAATTAAATAAAAAAGGAAGTTGTATAAAAATAAAAATGGAAGTTGCATAAAATTAAAAATTGAAGTTCATCCAATAAACTACTATACCCTAACGATCTATTTGGAAATTAAAAAAGGAAGTTCAATAGAAAAGGAAATTGAATAAAATCGGAAGATGGAAATTAAATAAAAATGGAAGTTGCATAAAAATAAAAATGGAAGTTGAATAAAAATAAAATGGAAGTTCTTTCAAGAAACTACTATATCTTAACGATCTATTTGGAAGTTAAATAAAAAAGGAAGTTGAATAGAAATGGAAATTGAATAAAAATGGAAGTTGAATAAAATTAAAAATGTAAGTTCATTGAAGAAACCACTATACCTTAACGATCTATTTGCAAATTGAATAAAAAAAGAAGTTGAATAGAAAAGGAAATTGGATAAAAATGGAAATTGGATAAAAATGGAAGTTGCGTAAAACTTACAATGGAAGTTCTTCCAAGAAACCATTATACCTTAACGATCTATTTGAATAGAATAGGAAATTGAATAAAAAGGGAAATTGAATAATAATGAAAGTTAAATAAAATAAAATGGTAGTTGCATAAAATTAAAAATGGAAGTTAATTCAAAAAACCACTATACCTTAACGATCTATTTGGAAATTTTATTCAATGTTCATTCAAGAAACCATAATACCTTAACATAAAAGGTAGTTGAATAAAAATAAAAAAGGGAAGCTCATTCGAGAAACCACTATACCTTAACGATCTATTTGGAAATTAAATAAAAAAAGAAGTTGAATAGAAAAGGACATTGAATCAAAATGGAAGTTGAATAGAAAAGAAAATTGAATAAAAATGGAAGTTGAATAAAAATAAAAATGAAAGTTGCACAAAATTATAAATGGAAGTTCATTCAAGAAACCACTGTAACTTAACGATCTATTTCCAAATTGAATAAAAATGGAAGTTGAATAAAAATAAAAATGGAAGTTGAATAAAATTAAAAGTGGAAATTGAATAAAAATGGAAGTTGAATAAAAATAAAAATGGATGTCGCATAAAATAAAAAATTGAAGTTCATTCAAGAAACCACTATACCTTAACGATCTATTTGGAAATTAAATAAAAAAGGAAGTTGAATAGAAAATAGAATTGAATAAAAATGGACGTTGGATAAAATTAACAATGTAAGTTCATTCAAGAAACCATAATAACTTAACGATCTATTTGGAAATTAAATAAAAAAGGAAATTGAATAGAAAAGGAAATTGAATCAAAATTGAATGGAATTTGAATAAAAACAAAAATGGAAGTTGCATAAAATTAAAAATGGAAGTTAATTCCAGAAACCACACTATACCTCAACAATCTATTTGGAAATTGAATAAAAAATGATGTTAAATAAAAATGGAAGTTGCACAAAATTAAAAATTGAAGTTGCATAAAATTAACAATGTAATTAATTTTATGCAACTTCCATTTTTATTTAATTTCCTTTTCTATTCAACTTCTTTTTATATTTAATTTCCCAATAGATCGTTAAGGTATAGTGGTTTCTTGAATGAACTTCCATTTTTAATTTTATGCAACTTTCATTTTTATTTTTATTCAACTTCCATTTTTATTTTATTCGACTTCAATTTTTATTCATTTTCATTTTTAATTGAACTTCAATTTTTATTCAATTTCCTTTTCTATTCAACGTCCTTTTTTATTTAATTTCCAAATAGATCATTAAGATATGGTGGTTTCCTGAATGAACTTCCATTGTTAATTTTATGCAACTTCCATTTTTATTCAATTTCCATTTCTATTCAACTTCCTTTTTTATTTAATTTCCAAATTGATCGTTAAGTTATAGTGGTTTCTTGAATGAACTTCCATTTTTAATTTTATGCAACTTTCATTTTTATTTTTATTCAACTTTCATTTTTATTTTATTCAACTTCATATTTTATGCTACTTTCATTTTTATTTTATTCAACTTCAATTTTTATTCAATTTCCTTTTTCTATTCAATGTCCTTTTTTATTTGGAAGTGGATGTTCATTTGAGAAACCACTATACCTTAATGATCTATGTAGAAATTAAATAAAAAAGAAAGTTGAGTAGAAAAGGAAACTCAATAAAAATGGAAGTTGTATAAAATTAACAATGTAAGTTCATTCAAGAAAAAACAATACCTTAGCGATCTATTCGGAAATTAAATAAAAAATAGAATTGAATAAAAAAGGAAATTGAATAAAAATAGAAGTTGAATAGAAAAGGAAGTTGAATAAAAATAAAAATGGAAGTTGCATAAAATAAAAACGGAAGTTCGTTCAAAAAACCACTATACCTTAACGATCTATTTGGAAATTAAACAAAAAATGGAAGTTGAATAGAAAAGGAAGTTGAGCAAAAATAAAAATGGAAGTTGCATAAAATAAAAACGGAAGTTCGTTCAAAAAACCACTCTACCTTAACGATCTATTTGGAAATTAAACAAAAAATGAAGTTGAATAGAAAAGGAAGTTGAACAAAAATGGAAGCTGAATAAAAATAAAAAATAGAAGTTGCATCAAAATGGAAGTTCATTTAAAAAACCATTAAGGTATAGTGGTTTCTTGAATGAACTTCCATTGTTAATTTTATGCAACTTCCATTTTCCCTTTTCTATTCAACTTCATTTTTTATCCAATTTCCTTTTCTACTCAACTTTTTTTTTATTTAATTTCCAAATAGGTCGTTAAAGTATAGTGGTTTCTCGAATGAACATCCACTTCCAAATAAAAAAGGACGTTGAATAGAAAAGGAAATTGAATAAAAATTGAAGTTGAATAAAATAAAAATGAAAGATGCATAAAAATTGAAGTTGAATAAAATAAAAATGGAAGTTGAATAAAAATAAAAATGGAAGTTGCATAAGATTAACAATGTAAGTTCATTCAAGAAAAAACTATATCTTAGCGATCTATTCGGAAATTAAATAAAAAATAGAATTGAATAAAAAAGGAAATTGAATAAAAATGGAAGTTAAAATAGAATAGGAAATTGAAGTTGAATAGAAATGGAAGTTAATTCAAGAAACCACTATACCTTAACGAATTATTTGGAAACTAAATAAAAAAAGGAATTTGAATAGAAAAAGAAATCAAATAAAAATGGAAGTTGAATAAAAATAAAAATGGAAGTTGAATAAAATTAAAACTGGAAGTTGCCTAAAATTAACAATGGAAGTTTATTCAAGAAATCACTATACCTTAACGATCTATTTGGAAATTAAAGAAAAATGGTAGTTGAATGTAAAAGTAAATTGAATAAATATGGAAGTTGCCTAAAAATAAAAATGGAACCTACAAAAAATAATAATGGAAGTTAAATAAAAAAAGAAGTTGAATAGAAAAAGGAAATTGAATAAAAATTGAAATTGAATAACACCATACCTTAACGATCTATTTGGGTATTAAATAAAAAGAATGTTGAATAGAAAAGGAAATTGAATAAAAAATGAAGTTGAATAGAAATGGAAATTGAATAAAAATAGAAGTTGCATAAAATTAAAAAAGGAAGTTGAATAAAAATAAAAATGAAAGTTACATAAAATTAACAAAAAATGTTCATTCAAGAAACCACTATACCTTAACGATCTATTTGGAAATTAAATAAAAAAGGACGTTGAATAAAAATGGAAATTGCATAAAAATGGATGTTGAATAAAAATGGAAGTTGAATAAAATTAGAAATTGAAGTTACGTAAAACTTACAATGGAAGTTCTTTCAAGAAACTACTATACCTTAACGATCTATTTGGAAATTAAATAAAAAAGGAAATTGAATAAAAATAAAAATGGAAGTTGCCTAAAATTAACAATGGAAGTTAATTCAAGAAACCACTATGCCTTAACGATCTATTTGAAAATTAAATAAAAAAGAAAGTTGAATAGAAAAGGAAATTGAATCAAAATGGAAGTTGAATAAAATAAAAATGAAAGTTGCATAAAATAAAAATGGAAGTTGCATAAAATTAACAATGGAAGTTAATTCAAGAAACCATTATACCTTCAACTTCCATTTTTATTCGATTTCTTTTTCTATTCAATTACCTTTTTTGTTTATCTTCCATTTTTATTTAATTTCCTTTTCTATTCAACGTCCTTTTTTATTTAATTTCCAAATAGATCGTTAGGGTATAGTAGTTTATTAAATAAACTTCGATTGTTAATTTTATGCAACTTCCATTTTTGTTTTTATTCAATTTCCTTTTCTATTCAACTTCATTTTTATTTAACTTCCATTTCTATTCAATTTCCTTCTCTATTCAACTTCCATTTTTATTTTTATTCAACTTCCATTTGTATTCAATTCTATTTTCTATTCAACTTTCTTTTTTATTTAATTTCCAAATAGATTGTTAACGTATAGGGGTTTCTTGAATGAACTTCCATTTTTAATTTTATGCAACTTTCATTTTTATTCATCTTCCTTTTCTATTTAATTTCCACATAGATCGTTAACTTCCATTTTTAATTTTATGCAACTTCCATTTTTATTTTTATTCAATTTCCTATTCTATTCAACTTTCTTTTTTAGTTAATTTCCAAATAGATCGTTAAGGTATAGTGGTTTCTTAAATGAACTTCTATTTTTAATTTTATGCAACTTCCATTTTTAATTTTATTCAACTTCGATTTTTATTCAATTTTTTTTTTCTATTCAACTTCCATTTTTATTCAATTTCCTTTTCTATTCGATTTCATTTTATTTATTTAATTTTCAAATAGACCGTTAAGGTGTAGTGGTTTATTGAATGAACTTCCATTGTTATTTTTACGCAACTTCCATTTTTATTTTTATTCAACTTTCATTTTTAATTTTATGCAACTTCTAAATAGATCGTTAACATATAGTGGTTTCTTGAATTAACGATCTATTTGGAAATTAAATTGACAATGGAAGTTGAATAGAAAAGGAAATTAAGTTAAAAATGAAAGTTGAATAAAAATGGAAATTAAATAAAAATGGAAGTTGAAGAGAAAAGGTAATTGAATAAAAATGGAAGTTGAATAAAACTTTAAATGGAAGTTGCATGAAAATGGAAGTTGGTATAGTGGTTTCTTAAATCAAAATGGAAGTTGAATAGAAAAAAAATTGAATAAAAATGGATGTTGAATAAAAATGCAATTTGAATAAAATTAACAATGGAAGTTTTTTCAAAAAACCATTATACCTTAACGATCTATTTGGAAATTAAATAAAAAAGGAAGTTGAATAAAAAAGGAAATTAAATAAAATGGAAGTTGAATAAAAATAAAAAAGGAAGTTGATTCAAGAAACTACTATACCTTAACGATCTATTTGGAAATTAAATTAAAAAGGAAGTTGAATAGAAAGTATAGTGGTTTCTTGAATAAACTTCCATTTTTAATTTTATGCAGCTTCCATTTTTATTTAATTTTCAAATAAACCGTTAAGATATAGTGGTTTCTTGAATGAACTTCCATTTTTAATTTTATGCAACATCCATTTTTATTTTTATTCAACTTCGATTTTTAATTTTATGCAACTTCAATTTTTATTCAATTTCCATTTCTGTTCAACTTCATTTTTTATTTGATTTCCAAATAGAGTAGTTTTTTGAATTAACTTCCATTGTTAATTTTAGGCAACTTCCATTTTTATTTTTATTCAATTTTGTTTTCTGTTCAACTTCCTTTTTATTCAATTTCCAAATAGATCGTTAAGTTATAGTGGTTTCTTAAATGAACTTTCATTTTCAATTTTGATGCAACTTCCATTTTTATTTTTATTCAACTTCCATGTTTATTCAACTTTTTTTTTATTTAATTTCCAAATAGATCGTTAAGGTATTATGGTTTCTTGAATGAACTTCTAATTTTTATTTTATGCAACTTTCATTTTTATTTGTATTCAATTTCCTTTTTATTCAATTATATTTTCTATTCAACTTCCTTTTTTATTTAAATTTCAAATAGACCGTTAAGGTATAGTTTCTTCAATGAACTGCCATTTTTAATCTTATGCAACTTCCATTTTTATTCAATTTCCTTTTCTATTCAACTTTTATTTTTATTCAACTTCCTCTTTTTTTTTTTAATTTACAAATAAATCGTTAAGGTATAGTGGTTTTAACTTCCAAATAGATCGTTAAGGTATTATGGTTTCTTGAATGAACTTCGATTTTTATTTTATGCAACTTCCATTTTTATTTTTATTCAACTTCCTGTTTTATTCAACTTCTAGTTTTATTTCTATTCAACTTCCATTTTTGATTTAATTTCCAAATAGATCACTAAGGTATGTTGTTTCTGGAATGACCTTCAATTTTTAATTATATGCAACTTCCATTTATATTTTTAGTCAACTTCCATTTTTATTTTCATGCAAATTCCATTTTATTTTTATTCAACTTCCATTTTTATTCAATTTTTAATTTTATTCAATTTCCTTTTCTATTTAACTTCCTTTTTTATTTAATTTCCAAATAGATCGTTAAGGTATAGTGGTTTCTTGAATTAACTACAAATAGATCGGTAAGGTATAGTGGTTTCTTGAATGAACTTCCATTTTTATTCAATTTTGTTTTCTATTTAACTTCCTTTTTTCTTTAATTTCCAAATAGATCGTTAAGGTATAGTCGTTTATTGAATTAATTTCCATTTTTAATTATATGCAACTTCCATTTCTATTCAACTTCGTTAAGGTACAGTGGTTTCTTGATTGAACTTTCATTTTTAATTTTATGCAACTTCCATTTTTATTTTTATTCAACTTACATTTTCAATCAATTTCCTTTTTCATTCCACTTCCATTTTTATTTAATTTCCATATAGATCGTTAAGGTATAGTGGTTTTTTGAATGAACTTCCATTTTTATTTTTATGCAACTTCCATTGTTATTCAACTTCCTTTTTTAAATTTTATTCAACTTCCATTTTTATTCAATTTTCTATTCTATTCAACTTCCTTTTTATTTAATTTCCAAATAGATCGTTAAGGTGTAGTGGTTTTTTGAAAGAACTTCCATTGTTAATTTTATGCAACTTCTATAGCGATCCCGGGTTTTACCCCTTGTTGTACAGTGGTCCGGACTTGAGTCCGTGGACATTAGCAGTTGTTATTCTCTTGTTTACTTCCTTTCACACTTTGTTTTGAGTTATAGGATGTGTTGGGCAGGTTTGTTACAGGTAGGTTGTGTCTGGGAGCCAAGTGTTACTGCCCAAAATTCTGGGCCTTCGCTCGAGCGAGCAGTTTCTCGCTCCGGCGAGCTCTTTGTTTTGGTCCTTCGCCGAGCCAGGTTTGGTCGCCGGCGAGAGGTGTGTTTTAGGTCGGTGGGTCCAGGCCAGTGACTTCGCTCGAGCGAGCGATTACGTCTGGTTCTGGACCTGAGAGTTGCATTTCTTGGCTCGAGCGAGCTTTTCTTCACTCGAGCGATCTGGTTTTTCTTCACTTGATCGAGCGTTCCGTAGCTCGAGCGTGCGTCTGGTTGCAGACTTGTAGGTTCGAGTTGTTGGCTCGAGCGAGCAGTTTGTCGCTCGAGCGAGCTTCTGGGTTGTTGGCTCGAGTGAGACTTTCTTGGCTCGAGCGAGGTTTTCTGTGTCTGGTCGCTCGAGCGACCAAGTCTTCGCTCGAGCGAACCTGTTTTATATCTGCAGACAACAGCGTTTTTAAACATAACATTTTCATCACTTTTCATTTTAAAACCCTAGATCTGAGACCCTCTCTCTCTAGACTTGCCTTCTCTCTAAATTTTCTTCTCTTTCTAGTGTGAATCTACCCTAAGTTCTGTCACGACCCCATTCCGCCCCTAGTAGAATGGTGCCGTGATGGCCAGTAATCCGAGATTACCGAAGGCCAACTTTCAAAATTCACACACAATCAGAGTATTATATATGGGGCTAGCATGTGCGGAAGCAATATATATAAATCTAATTAGTCCATAAGAGCTGTGCATAAATCAAATGAAATGACATACATCTTAATATAGTTTACAACTTGGATACAAATAAAATAAAGTACACGTTACATCTTCATCAAAAGGCTTCTCAAGCCGAAGTATACAAAAGACATGAATTACAACTAAGAAGCATAATCTTCAAGACGATACAAAACATGAATCAAACATCTTGCACATAACATCTTAGGCGTCACCGCCTTCTTCCTTGCCACCTACATATATATAAGGAGAGGGTGAGCTTGGGTACTCAGTGAATGGGACAAGTAATAAAGGGTTAAATGAATGATTCCCGAGATCCTTGTCAAAACAATACATATATCATAGCTTGTTCAAAACATGTGCTTGGCATAACTTGTATCAAAACATGTACTTGAGCTTTCAAATCTTGCTGGGATGCTTAATAACATCTACTTAATACATGGGGTGATGACATTTTGGACAAAACAAGGGACTAATCGACCCGGAATCGATTAGACAAATCCACCCGTTCATAGACCGTCGGTGGGGCCATCCGTTCATAGACCGTCGATGGCAGAGATCTCTCAAACATGGTGCTACATGGGCTTAGAGTCCCCTAGCATGGGAGGACTTTCCAGAATGCCATCAAAACAAACGTAATACTTGATACACAAAATAGGGATAATCATTCATGCTTAACAAATACTTTTCCAAAACAAAGCAAAGCAAAGCAAAGCAAAGCTTATCTAAACATTATAACATAGCTTTATTAAAAATACCACTCACATAGTTCTTGGGACATCGGGATCAAGGCAAAGGTCCAAGTCCTACAAACACATGGCAAAGTTTACTAAATGCACTCTTAAAAATAAGCTTCACATGAATGCAAATGATCTAGGGAAAACATGCTGGTAAACATCTTGGGAAAACATGCTGGTAAACATCTAGGGAAAACATGCTGGTAAACATCTTGAGAAAACATGCTAGAAAACATCTAGGGAAAACATGCTGGCAAACATCTAGGGAAAACATGCTGGCAAACATCTAAGGAAAACATCTTTGAAAAACATCTAGGAAAACATGTCGTTAAACATCTAGGGAAAACATCTTTGGAAAACATCTAGGAAAACATCTTTGGGTACCAACCAGTCCCGAATGGATCTACAGAGATGATCTAGGCTAAAATGACCTAGCTGGGTGAACTCAGGAGGTCTTGGCCGAGGTCCCACACCTCTTGGCCGAGGTGTGGTTACCTAGGCTTCGGGGTGCAGTTGCCTGCCGAGGTGTTACAAGGTGCCGGCAAGGGTGTACCATGTTGGCTTAGGTGTGCAGTGGTTAGCCTAGGTGTGCATGCAAGATAGACTAAGGTGCAAGTGATCATGCAAGGTAGGCCAAGGTGAGATACGATGCTTGGCCTAGGTGTGTGATCTAGGCAAGAGTGGTCTCGGTGATCACACCTAGGGAAAAGAAGTCTGGAAATCTGGGTTTCCTCCTTGAAGAATATGAACATGAAGAACATGAATGCTAAAATCATAACTTGTTATTACAAAATCTGGGATTTCATGCTATGAGTTCGGAAACACGGACCTGGGTACCCATACTTGAAGATCATATGAAAACAAACATGAAAACATGGATCTTGGTGCAAACTCTTGGATCAAAACATGACTTTTCTTGAAGAACACATGAATACCACTTTCTCTTTCTAAAACCGAACTTTAAATCAATGCATGGCTTACAAATCGTATTCAATCATGCAATGCAATAACATGATCATAAAGAACAACATGAGCAGATCAAGAATCTAACCTTAGAACACGGATCTAACGGTTCGATCTCTAGGGATCAAGCTTGGAAATCTACTCTCCCTCAAGAACTCCTCTTCCTCTCCTAGAGCTTCTCTCTCCTCTTCAAAACATAGACATACAGCAAATGACGTGTTTCTCTCTCTGCTGGCAAACTTAACACTCTGCTCGGACACGTGGCAACGACTGGTTGGTTCTCCTCAAAAAGGTGACTGAATGATAAGACAAGGTGTAACAACGCCCGCGATGGGGGGCCTCGCTACAGTTCGGACTCGATTTTGTTGCGGTTCTCAATCTTGAACCAAAGAGTCCAAATCCGGCAAATCGTTTTGAAGGAAAACAGATTTTTTGAAAGAAGTGCCAAACATGGGCCACCTAAATATTTTAAAATGGGAAATTTAGGAAACCCTAACTCATCACCAAAGTTGGCTCGAACTTGGGTACGATTAGGGAAGGTCACATCGTGAGCACTTCTCGCCGGCCAAAGACCGCCTCTACTAACCATGATATCTGCTTTTGAAAACATTGTGAGTTCTTATGGTTATTAGCCTAGGTTACTATGTGATGACAAGATACAAGTATAGAAATTGGAACAAAACATTTTATGCTTTTTGTTTGAAAATGATGTGATGGGGATTTGCCACCCTCGGGTGGGCTTAGAAAACAGTGATGTTGTCACTATCTAGTGGGCTTAAAACAAACATTTGATGAATTGTCCCAATTCAGATAACTCAACCTCCACCCACAGGCACTCAAGGCAATTATATCATATAAGCACATAGCCTCATGGTAAGCATGCTATCATGGCAATACTCACACGCATGCAAGAATGCTAAAGCATAAAACTCACCGAGTACTCCAAGCCAAAACAGAAGCTGATTAGAAATCATGCATGATCCTAAATGTACTGAAATGCCTAATGCAACACATGCAAAATGCAACTATAGCTATTCTAAACATGGTATATGAGATTTAGCATGTATTCAATTTGGAATTGAAATACAAATGCATGATGTGCAAAACAGATGAATGATGCAAACATGTCATTACATCAGATGCTAATTGAAATATGCCCTATATCTAACCATTGTAAGCGGATAAATAAAAGGAGAAAGAAATGGAGGTTGGAAGACATACATCACACTCACACCCTTATTACAACATTGCAGGGTCGAATAAATAATAATCAAAAGAATATTACAGTCCGAAATATACAGATTCCTAATTAATTAACAAATTAAACTAAGAAAGTCAGAAGGAGCCGCTTGCTATGATGAAGAAATCCACCGATGCCTAATTAGCCTGATTAAATGCAGTTGTTGATCCTTAATTTAGAGTAGGAAAAGGGCATAGCAATGTATTTTCACAAATATATGCATGCCTCGATCCTCGTGCCACCAATCACGCATACCGATGCATGATGGCAGAGGAGTCGGATTGCACAACTCAATATGGGGATGAATGCAGATAAAACCTAACTCCGTCATGGGTAATCCGGCGTGGTGGTGACTTGGGAATTGAGGCTCGAGTACAAAAATATGCATGATATGCATGAAATGCAACTAATATGTGATATGGCATGCACAATGCCATGAAAATGAGTAACCTCAAAATGCGACACGCAAATCTAGGTAATGCATGAATGCAATCTAAGATACAACCTAGAATGCAGATGAAAATGAGATGAATAAGATGAAATGCGCGCCGCAAAACCGAGGCGATGATATGAAATGCAAATCGGATGAAACGCAAACCGAGGCGATGACAAAATGAGAAAATCGGATACAAACGCTGCACGCAAACCGAGGCGATGATAAAATGAGAAAATCGGATACAACTAAGCACGCAAACCGAGGCGATGATAAAATGAGAAAATCGGATAAACGCGGGCACGCAAAACCGAGGCGATGATAAATGAGAAAATTGGATACAACCGGTGCCAAACGACGCAAACCGTGGCGATGATAAAATGAGAAATGACACACGGAATGTCGATGGGCTTACACCAACATGGAGCACGCAAAACCGAGTCAATGCAATAAGGCATAAAATGGCATGGGAAATGATATGCAAGCATGCAAACCAAATTTCAGCCACTAAATGAAGGGGAAAATAGCCCCGAAATGATACGAAATGACAACCGAAGCATGAAATCATCCCGAAATGGCCTATAGCCATACTAAACATGCAAAATTGACACACGACAGAAAAAACAGTAACAAGGCAGTCCCAAATATGGCATTTTTTCAGTACAAAACAAGGCCAAATTGTAAGCATAGATAAGGCAACAATAGCTTGCAAAAATACGGAAAAAGAGAGGAATTACAAAGCAAGTGGTATCTACCATGCTCAAACCCAAAAAATCAGTTCTACAAAACTAAAGAGGGACCAAAAATAAGCATATATTCAGTTTATGGAAACCCCAAAATCAATATAAAAACATGCTAACAATTCCATGCAAAATGGAGCTCAAAAGAGGTTATAACAAGAGGCATGCAAAGAATACACCAAACAACAAAACTTTCTTCATTAAACATGTAGAGGGGGTCAAAATAAGACCCCTTTCAGTTCTGACCAAGAGCTAAAACCAAAAGCACAAAAGGCTACAAAACATGCAAGAATCAAGGCCTAAAGTGGATTTCAAAGGGAGGTGGTATATAGAATGGCCAAACAAGGTTGAGCCCTTCTACAATGTTGTAGAGGGGCTCAAAATAAGCACAAAATCAGTATGGGTCGGAGCCCCAAAAACAAATGCAAATAGACTAAAAATAGCATGCAAGATTATGACATACAAGCTAGGTATTGAAACAAGTGTATCATGGAGGCACCAAATGAAGTTGAACCCTTCTACAAAGTTGTAGAGGGGCTCAAAATAAGCCTAAAACCAGTAGGGGTCAAGGCCCAAAAACTGAAAGGAAATAGGGTAGAAATAGGAAGCAAAATTATGCTACAAAAAGAGATTTGGAGACTTACCCTTGAAGATCCGATTGTTGCTACCTCTTGGCCTGAATTTGGTGCTTCTTAGCCACTGGAGAACACTTCCTTGTTGCTGGAATGGTAGTGGGGATGGTGGAGCTAAGGGTTGATGAAGAGAAGAGCTAGAGACTTGAAGCTTTTTCTTGAGTTTTGGCTATGGAGATGGAGGATTTGGGAGAGGTGTTCTTGAGAGCAAATTTTCTAACCTAGGCAAAGGAGGGTCCCTTTAAATAGGCACAAAGAGTGTAAAAGGAGGAAAAGCACCCAAGCTTTCCCCCCCAAAATATCCCCGGGATGGGGTGTTATTTCAAAGAAAAATATCCTGACAAATGGAATGAGCCGAAAGCAAGAAGTGGCCGGCCATGTGAAGGTGGCTGCCACCCACTGGTCGGCCACCCACCATGGCCGGCCATGGTCAAAAATGGACAACAAATTTTGCCGACCACTATGGATTGGTGTCCTCCCAAGTGTGTAGAATAAGGCCCCAGGATCGAATCGCAACGAGCCACAACATAGAGCTTGAAGGAGAGGCTCAAAAATGAAACTTTGAATTGCTGGCCGACCACCAACTTTTAGGGTCCTCCCAGATGTGTGCAACAAGGTTCCAAGGTCAGAAATTGGCAACACTGAAGCAGGAGCCACAACATAGAGCTTGAAGGAGAGGCTCAAAAATGAAACTTTGAATTTCTGGCCGACCATACATTTTTAGGGTCCTCCCATGTCCCCTGATCACGATATGTGGCTTTGGTTGGAAGAAAATACCTGTGGTGTTCAACATTGGCCCTAAGTGAGAAAACGGCTCCGGAGGAGCGAAACTGATTATCTCGATAATTGCTGGCCTCCCACACCGATCTTCCTAGTGTTGAAACAGAGGTACCGCCAAATTTGAACAAAAGTAATGAGAAATGAACGCCAAAACCGAGCAATTCGATCCCGAAAATGAAGTGGCATACGGTGAAGTGGGTATTTGCAACGTCCCGGAATGACAAAACAGAGGTTCTCGCCAAAATCGAGAAAATCGATGCAAATGAATGCTCGGGGCCCAAACCGCGATTCGAGGTCCCGAAAACCGACGTGGCATACGGCCACAAGTGGGCATCGAGGCCCTAGTGTTCCTGAACTATAAACAGAGGTGTAAGCCAAAAACCGAGAACTCGGAGATGGTTGCGGTCCCGAGCCGAGGCACACGGCCCGACGATCCCGAAACCGAACCGGCTCGAATGGCAAATGGCCTACGGCCACAAAAAGTAGCTCACGGCCACCGGAGATAATCTACGGACCACTCTTCCTCAGAAAGAAAACAGAAAACCGAGCCGGTTCGCAAACCGAGACAAGGTAGAGAAGAAAGTTCAAGTCCGGAAACTCGAGACTCGAACGAGCACAGTATGCAACATCACCGAGCGCTCAATCGGTGACGTCTGAGTCTCACGGTCGGTCAAAAATGGGGTGTCTACACAAGGCTATGACAAAACGTACTCAACAAGCTAGATGGCAAGGCACTCCGGCAAGTAATGATCTCCGCTAAGGACATAGGCTTTGGGAAGTAAGGGAACAATGATCTCGGCTAGAAAGGATAACACTTGGCCAAGCTGTGCCACACCTCGGCCTAGATGTGCCACACCTCGGTCTAGGTCATTCCAGTCCCAGAACAAGATCACTAGGTGCAAGGATTAAGGATCTAGGATGCCTAGATGATAACATTTCGGCCTAGATGATGACATCTCGACCAATATGCCTAGGTGATGGTGCAGGTCAACCAAAATGGTTCCAAGATGGTCCTAGGCTTAAGATGACGTCGGCTTGGATTGACTTAGGCTGAACATGACCTAGGCTTGGCATGACCTAGGCTTAACATGACCTAGGCTTGGCATGACCTAGGCTTTACATGACCTAGGCTTGGCATAACCTAGGCTTGGCATGACCTAGGCTTAACATGACCTAGGCTTGGCATGACCTAGGCTTGGCATGACCTAGGCTTGGCATGACCTAGGCTTAACATGACCTAGGCTTGGCATGACCTAGGCGTAACATGACTTAGGCTTGGCATGACCTAGGCTTGAGATAGCAAGGAAGGAACAAAGCATGCATACAACACTTAGGCAAATCACATAAGCACAAAACAAGACAGAGACCTTTACTTAGGAAAAACGAGTCAAAGTCTACAAATCCAAGCTTAACAAGACGAAATCATGCAAATGCACATGAACATGACTAAGATATGAATGTGGGTTATTAATCCTTCCCTTAAAGAAGTTTGGTCCCCAAACTTAACTTACCTTGTCCACAAAACAATTAGAATGTCGAATCCTCATCCTTCCTACCGTCCCGCCTTTACCTTGGGACAATCCTTAATATGATGACCCATCTCACCGCATTCAAAACATGCTCCAGATGTCCGATGACAAACTCCAAAATGTTGCCTCCCGCAACTTGTACATGTCGGCCTGGTGCCATCTTCCTGGTTCATATTGTTGGAACTGTCCACATTTGTCTTCTTCTTGGCATCATGTTGGTCTTGGCGATTGTCATAGGTTTGCCTCTTTTTCTGATTCTCCCCCAAACTCTGACTTCTGTTCAAGTTGGCTTCTACAAGGATGGCTTTATCTAACACTCCAGCATACGTCGGCATGTTAAACAAATTAACCCGGTCTTGAATTGATCCACGAAGCCCACTTTCAAACTTTCTAGCCTTCCTATATTCATCGTTGACCATGTGAGGTGCATACCTTGCCAACTCGGTGAAAGCACGATCATATTCAGCCACTGTTTTGTTACCCTGTGTCAACATCTGGAATTCTATGGTCTTGTAATCTCGACAATCGAGGGAAAGTGTTTGTCATAAAACAACTCCAAAAATCTGGCCCAAGTCAAGCCTGGATTACCTTTTCGGATCATCATCCACCACTTACGAGCGTCGTCTTCCAATGTGAATGCTGCCAATGACACCTTCTGAGCGTCGGTGCTGGGAAAAACCTCGAACAACTTCTCCATCTCAAGAACCCACGCTTCTGCCTTCATCGGCTCTATACCTCCTTGGAACTTCGGCGGGTTCATCTTCTTGAATTCTTTGATCAAGGTCAATGTGCCATCCCCATACAAAGTCAAGCTACGGAGGCACTTATGAATCGGAGGAGGTGGAGGCGGAACTATACGCCCTCTCGCTTGCTCACTTTGAGTAGATGTAGTAATCGGTGTGTCGTTGTCTTGCTTGCCCCAACTCATCGGCCAAACCTTCTACCATCCTTTCTAATCTGTCTAACCGTCTCGATTGATCTCGCCAACTGGAGGTCTACCTCTTCTCATGATGCTAGGAGTACGCAAAGTGTGACTCTTAAAACAAAATGAACAAATAAACATGTATGCAAGTGGAAATGATCGTGCCGAGATGATGCACATCTTATCAAGTAGCAAGCAATATGATACAATCCTAATATCAAGTCTAAGGGAGATCCTATGCTCTTTAGGACTCAAAGTGTGTGACCAACGTACTATAAGGATTTTGTGCTCCGATACCATTCTGTCACGACCCCATTCCGCCCCTAGTAGAATGGTGCCGTGATGGCCAGTAATCCGAGATTACCGAAGGCCAACTTTCAAAATTCACACACAATCAGAATATTATATATGGGGCTAGCATGTGCGGAAGCAATATATATAAATCTAATTAGTCCATAAGAGTTGTGCATAGATCAAATGAAATGACATACATCTTAATATAGTTTACAACTTGGATACAAATAAAATAAAGTACATGTTACATCTTCATCAAAAGGCTTCTCAAGCCAAAGTGTACAAAAGACATGAATTAGAACTAAGAAGCATAATCTTCAAGACGATACAAAACATGAATCAAACATCTTGCACATAATATCTTAGGCGTCACTGCCTTCTTCCTTGCCACCTACATATATATAAGGAGAGAGTGAGCTTGGGTACTCAGTGAATGGTACAAGTAATAAAGGGTTAAATGAATGATTCCCGAGATCCTTGTCAAAACAATACATATATCATAGCTTGTTCAAAACATGTGCTTGGCATAACTTGTATCAAAACATGTACTTGAGCTTTCAAAGAGCATAGGATTTCAAATCTACTTAATACATGGGGTGATGACATTCTGGACAAAGCAAGGGAATAATCGACCCGGAATCGATTAGACAAATCCACCCGTTCATAGACCGTCGGTGGGGCCATCCGTTCATAGACCGTCGATGGCAGAGATCTCTCAAACATGGTGCTACATGGGCTTAGAGTCCCCTAGCATGGGAGGACTTTCCAAGAATGCCATCAAAACAAACATAATACTTGATACACAAAATAGGGATAATCATTCATGCTTAACAAATACTTTTCCAAAACAAAGCAAAGCAAAGCTTATCAAAACATTATAACATAGCTTTATTAAAAATACCACTCACATAGTTCTTGGGACGTCGGGATCAAGGCAAAGGTCCAAGTCCTACAAACACATGGCAAAGTCTACTAAATGCACTCTTAAAAATAAGCTGCACATGAATGCAAATGATCTAGGGAAAACATGCTGGTAAACATCTTGGGAAAACATGCTGGAAAACATCTAGGGAAAACATGCTGGTAAACATCTAGGGAAAACATGCTGGGAAAACATGCTGGCAAACATCTAGGGAAAACATGCTGGCAAACATCTAGGGAAAACATGCTGGTAAACATCTAGGGAAAACATGCTGGAAAACATCTAGGGAAAACATGCTGGGTACCAACCAGGTCCTGGAATGGATGTACAGAGATGATCTAGGCTAAAATGACCTAGCTGGGTGAACTCAGGAGGTCTTGGCCGAGGTGTGGTTATCTAGGCTTCGGGGTGCAGTTGCCTGCCGAGGTGTTACAAGGTGCCGGCAAGGGTGTACCATGTCGGCTTAGGTGTGCAGTTGTAATAACCCACATTCATGTCTTAGTAATGTTCATGTGCATTTTCATGATTTTGTCTTGTTAAGCTTGCATTTGTAGACTTTGACTTGTTTTTCCTAAGTAAAGGTTCCTGCCTTGTTTTGTGCTTATGTGATTTGCCTAAGTGTTGTATGCATGCTTTGTTCCTTCCTTGCTATCTCAAGCCTAGGTCATGTCAAGCCTAGGTCATGTCAAGCCTAGATCATGCCAAGCCTAGGTCATGTCAAGCCTAGGTCATGTCAAGCCTAGATCATGCCAAGCCTAGGTCATGTCAAGCCTAGATCATGCCAAGCCTAGGTCATGCCAAGCCTAGGTCATGTCAAGCCGAGGTCATCTTAAGCCTAGGACCATCCTAGAACCACTTTGGTTGACCTCCACCATCACCTAGGCATATTGGCCGAGATGTCATCATCTAGGCCGAGGTGTGCATCACCTAGGCCGAGATATGCATCATCTAGGCCGAGATATGCATCATCTAGGCCGAGATGTTATCATCTAGGCATCCTAGATCCTTAGTCCTTGTACCTAGTGATCTTGTTCTGGGAGTGGAATGACCTAGACCGAGGTGTGGCACATCTAGGCCGAGGTGTGGCACAGCTTGGCCAAGTGTTATCCTTCCTAGCCGAGGTCATTGAGACCTTACTTGCCGAAGCCTATGTCCTTAGCCGAGATCATTGCTTGCCGACGTTCCCTTGCCTTAGCTTGTTGAGTACGCTTTGTCATAGTCATGTCTTGTCAATCAGTCACCTTTTTGAGGAGAACCAACCAGCCATTGCCATGTGTCCGAACAGAGTGTTAAGTCAGCCGGTAGAGAGAGAAACCTATCATTTGTTATACCCTTGTTTTTGAAGAGGAGAGAGAAGCTCTAGGAAGAGGAAGAGGAGTTCTAGAGAGAGGTAGATTTCCAAGCTTGATTCCTAGAGACCGAACCGTTAGATCCGTGTTCTAAGGTTAGATTCTTGATCTGCTCATGTTGTTCCTTATGATCATGTTATTGCATTGCATGATTGAATACGATTTGTAAGCCATGCATTGATTCAAAGTTCGGTTTTAGAAAGAGAAAGTGGTATTCATGTGTTCTTCAAGAAAAGTCATGTTTTGATCCAAGAGTTTGCACCAAGATCCATGTTTTCATGTTTGTTTTCATGTAATCTTCAAGTATGGGTACCAAGGTCCGTGTTTTTGAACTCACGGCATGAAATCCCAGATTTTGTAATAACAAGTTATGATTTTAGCATTCATGTTCTTCATGTTCTTCAAGGAGGAAACCCAGATTTCCAGACTTCTTTTCCCTAGGTGTGATCACCGAGACCACTCTTGCCTAGATCATTTCTGTGCATCCATTCCAGCACCTGGTTGGTACCCAGCATGTTTTGCCTAGGTCATTGCCAGCATGTTTTGCCTAGGTCATTTCCAGCATGTTTTGCCTAGGTCATTGCCAGCATGTTTTGCCTAGGTCATTTCCAGCATGTTTTGCCTAGGTCATTTCCAGCATGTTTTGCCTAGGTCATTTCTAACATGTTTTCCCTAGATGTTTCCAGCATGTTTTCCCTAGATCATTTGCATGCATGTGAAGCTTGTTTTTAAGAGTGCATTCAATAGACTTTGCCATGTGTTTGTAGGACTTGGACCCTTGCTTTGATCCCGACGTCCCAAGAACTATGTGAGTGGTATTTTTAATAAAGCTATGTTATACGTTTTGATAAAGGCTTTGCTTTGCTTTGTTTTGAAAGTATTTGTTAAGTATGAATGACTACCCTTATTTTATGTATCAAGTATAAGCTTTGTTTTGGATGACATTCTTGGAACCGTCCTTTCGTGTTAGGGGACGTTAAGCCCAAGTAACACCGTCCTTTCGTGTTAGGGGACGTTAAGCCCAAGTAACATAGTCCTTCCGTGCTAGGGGACTTTAAGCCCAGGTAGCACCGTCCTTTCGTGCTAGGGGACGCAAGCCCAAGTAGCACCCTTGTTAAGATATCGCCAGCGACGGACTATGAACGGGTGTGCTCGATGCCGAGGTTATGCTTTTGTTTTGCTCGGAATGTCATCACCCCAAGTACATGTTTAGATACAAGTTATGCTAAGTACATGTTTTGAACAAGCTATGATATATGTATTGTTTTGACAAGATTTCGGGAATCATTCATTAAACCCTTTATTACTTGTACCATTCACTGAGTATCCAAGCTCACCCTCTCTATATGTATGTAGGTAATAAGCAAGAAGTCGGCCACGCCGAGATGTGTGTGTTTTGCAAGATGTTTTGGATTCATGTTATGTCAGCAATCTTGAAGATTATGCTTCTTAGTTGCATTTCATGTATTTTGTAAATGTCGGCTTGAGAAGCCTTTTGATCAAGATGTAATATGTACCTTATTTTATTTGTAGTCAAGTTGTAAGACTTTAATTAAGATGTATGCCATTTCATTTGACATATGCACAGCTCTTATGGACTAGTTAGATTTACATATGTTGCTTCCGCACATGTAAGCCCCATATATTATACTCTGATTGTGTGTGAACTTTGAAAGTTGGCCTTCGGTAATCTCGGATTACTGGCCATCACGGCACCATTCTACTAGGGGCGATTTGGGGTCGTGACAGCAGTGGTTAGCCTAGGTGTGCATGCAAGATAGACTAAGGTGCAAGTGATCATGCAAGGTAGGCCAAGGTGAGATACGATGTTTGGCCTAGGTGTGTGATCTAGGCAAGAGTGGTCTCGGTGATCACACCTAGGGAAAAGAAGTCTGGAAATCTGGGTTTCCTCCTTGAAGAACATGAACATGAAGAACATGAATGCTAAAATCATAACTTGTTATTACAAAATCTGGGATTTCATGCTATGAGTTCGGAAACACGGACCTGGGTACCCATACTTGAAGATCATATGAAAACAAACATGAAAACATGGATCTTGGTGCAAACTCTTGGATCAAAACATGACTTTTCTTGAAGAACACATGAATACCACTTTCTCTTTCTAAAACCGAACTTTAAATCAATGCATGGCTTACAAATCGTATTCAATCATGCAATGCAATAACATGATCATAAAGAACAACATGAGCAGATCAAGAATCTAACCTTAGAACACGGATCTAACGGTTCGATCTCTAGGGATCAAGCTTGGAAATCTACTCTCCCTCAAGAACTCCTCTTCCTCTTCTAGAGCTTCTCTCTCCTCTTCAAAACATAGACATACAGCAAATGACGTGTTTCTCTCTCTGCTGGCTGACTTAACACTCTACTCAGACTAGTGGCAACGACTGGTTGGTTCTCCTCAAAAAGGTGACTGAATGATAAGACAAGGCTATGACAAAGCATACTCAACAAGCTAGACGGCAAGGCACTCTGGCAAGTAATGATCTCCGCTAAGGACATAGGCTTCGGCAAGTAAGGGAACAATGATCTCGGCTAGAAAGGATAACACTTGGCCAAGCTGTGCCACACCTCGGCCTAGATGTGCCACACCTCGGTCTAGGTCATTCCAGTCCCAGAACAAGATCACTAGGTGCAAGGATTAAGGATCTAGGATGCCTAGATGATAACATTTCGGCCTAGATGATGCATATCTCGGCCTAGGTGATGCACACCTCGGCCTAGATGATGACATCTCGGCCAATATGCCTAGGTGATGGTGCAGGTCAACCAAAATGGTTCCAAGATGGTCCTAGGCTTAAGATGACCTCGGCTTGGAATGACTTAGGCTTAACATGACCTAAGCTTGGCATGACCTAGGCTTAACATGACCTAGGCTTGGCATGACCTAGGCTTAACATGACCTAGGCTTGGCATGACCTAGGCTTGACATGACCTAGGCTTGGCATGACCTAGGCTTAACATGACCTAGGCTTGGCATGACCTAGGCTTAACATGACCTAGGCTTGGCATGACCTAGGCTTAACATGACCTAGGCTTGGCATGACCTAGGCTTAACATGACTTAGGCTTGGCATGACCTAGGCTTGAGATAGCAAGGAAGGAACAAAGCATGCATACAACACTTAGGCAAATCACATAAGCACAAAACAAGACAGGGACCTTTACTTAGGAAAAACGAGTCAAAGTCTACAAATCCAAGCTTAACAAGACGAAATCATGCAAATGCACATGAACATGACTAAAATATGAATGTGGGTTATTACAAGTTCTTTGTTAAAAAGGTAGAGGTGTTGAGAGCTTTGATTTAATCGAAAATTTGGCGATTTGGAGCATTTTGGTTCTTGGTCTTCATCTCCATTGGAGCTCAAGCTTTGAGGTAGGGATATCCTACTCCTCCTTATGGACTTTGTCTTTCAATTTTAGCTTTTTGGATATGTTGGGTGTTGTTGTGTAATTTTTCAAAAGTTTGGGTCTTTTGTGTAATTTTTACAAAAGATGGGGTTTTGTTTATAATAAACCTATATGCAAGATTGGCATAGAAAAGTGAGATAGATGATGGATTATGGATGAAAATGGAACCTTAGGGTTGTTTTGTTAATTATGGGAATTTGCCCTAATTGGTTTAATAAATTAATTTGAATAATTAATTTGAGAAATGAGGAATTGAATTGGAAATGTTGGGGTTTGGAATGTATGGGACTAAAGGGTGTAGTTGGATTAGTCATCACTCACCAAATTGAAATGTTGATTTTATATCCATTTAATGCATTTATTTTTTGTTTAGAAATAACTGCTTTGGACTATCGGTGGAGGATAGTCTTGATTGTTGTAGACAATGTATGATGATTAGGCAAACGGAAACTAATTACTGGAATGTGTCATTAAGTATGACGGTTGAAGGGATACATTAACTTTATGTACTGATTGGTAATGTATATAATAATTGTTTATATGCATTGTGTTGTGTTGGAGGAGATAGGGGATGTACTCCACGGTTTAGGGGAAGACAGGGGATGGCCCTCTAAACCGGATGTTGTTTGGGAGAAGATAGGGGATGGACTCCATAGATACAGCTCATATGCTTATCTACTATTATGATGATACAGCTCTTATGCTTATCCCTGGAAGTCTGATATAGCTCTCATGCTTATCTGTTGATGTGTTGGTATAACTAATATGCTTATCTATTGAGGAATGGAAAAATGTCTAATATGAGTTATTGTCTCATATGTGTTGATTGGCCAGGTTCTGAGTCATGGTTAAGAATTGGGAAATGAATAAGAAATGGAAAACGAACAGTAATATGGACTTGTATGTCATAAAACTTTAACGTGGTAAAAATGGATGTATCAGTGTTGGCCATCTATCAACTGCTAACCTTTTAGTCATTGTTCATAGCTGGTTTAGTGTATTTCTACTGGGCTGTGGCTCACCCTATATGGGAACATCATTTTTCAGGTGCAGATAGCATGCCACCTCTAAGGACATAGCTTCGAAGGCTAGAGGCTGTCAAACTTTTTGGATGTCATTTTCCTTTTGATGTATTACATGTAAATTCAAGCCTAGGGCTTAATGTGTATATGAGTTAGTACTCATTTCTTGTAACCAAGTGTTGGCTTGGAAAGTTATAAGCCCATGGGGCGTTTACTTTTGTTGTCAACATGTAATACTTTTTGTAAGGAAATACTCTGATGAATAGAAGGATGTTGATCTTTTATATATCAATGCACGTCAATATTGTTGAGTTTAATGTTATCATTTTGAGGGCGTTACAACTTGGTATCAGAGCGTACCAGGTTCAAATACTTTGGGTACGTGGGAAGTGATCAGGATCACAATGGGTTTGTCTCGCTTGATAGAGACTTAGGTGTAGAGTCATATGCTATGTCTTTAAATTGATAACATGCTTATGTGACTATGTGGGTATGGGATTTAATTTCTAGGATGTTGATTGGATCCTTGGGTTTCTGTGAGTCTTGTTGGAAAAGCACTTGATCAATGCTGTTTCTAACCGGAACTCTAGTAACGCCTCGGGACTATCATTATCCAGAAATGAAATTTGTAAGTGCTTATGTGTTTATGTGCTTACGTGGAATGAATTACAGTTGTCCATGCATTAGGACGTGAGTGTTTAGTTTCGGCACATTTATGAATGTGCTAATGTTCTTCGTTTCCTTTATTAGGATGTCAGGATGAGGAAGAGGTGGTAGGCGTGGTAGGCCTAGGAGGCAGGAAGTGCCTATATCGGATGAGATTCCGGCAGTACAGGAGGGAGTTGGTCAGGCCAATGTGGCCGAGCCAGCGGGTCAGCAAGCCATGAGTGCCTTGGCCTGAGAGATAGCAGGAGCTTTGGGTATTCTCAAAGCAGGGAATCAGGTTGCTAAGGCAGGGCCTTCTTTCTTGAAGAGGGAGTTCTTCCGGTCTAATCCGGACGAGTTTATTGGGGCTCCAAAGGAGCCACTTAAGGCAGATGAGTGGTTGGAACAAATGAGTAAGACGTTCGAGATGCTTGGCATTGAAGACGGAGCACTGAAAGTGACCTTGGCATCCTTCCAGCTGAAGGGAGATATGGGTCAATGGTGGAAGTATGAGAAAGGCCGTGTTGGTGGTACGTAGGAGGCTTTTGTAGAGGCTTTCCAGGGGAGGTTCTTATCTTCAGCTGCTAGGGAGAAGCTGAGGGATCAGTTTAGCCGGCTTAATCAGCAGGGTTTGTCTGTGGCCGAGTTTGAGGCTACATTTACTAGCTTGTCCAGGTTTGCACCTGAACTCGTGGCGTCCGAGGAACGCCGTTGCTATGAGTTTGAGCGGAAGTTGAGGCATGGCCTCAAGTTGAGGGTTGGTGGATCCTTCATTCGAGAATATAGACATCTGGTGGATGCTGCAGCTCATATGGAGCTCTTGATGCAGAAGGAGGACGAGGAGAAGAATAGAGGCTCCAAGAGGAGCCAAGATGGCCAGGGTGATGGTAGGAGACAGAGGGGTTATAACCCTCAGCAGTCTCAGGGTGGTTTGGCTAGATCGACCTTTCCAGTGCCGAGTGCAGGATCTGGGAGAGGTAATCAGGGAAGCTTGACTTGTTTTACATGTGGCCAGCTGGGTCACAAGTCTTCGGTTTGCCCGCAGAAGGGAGGGGGTCAGCGAGCTGCTTCTTCTTCAGCTAGACCTCAGGGCCAGAGTCAGGGCAGGGGTCAGCCTTTGTCTTGTTATCGCAGGACACTGGGCACTGAAGAGGTTTTGCCCACGCTTGAGTGCCACTCAGTGGTGTCTGGTTCTAGGCAGACGCAGTTATCACCACCACCAGGCAGCCTCGAGGGCCAATCCGGAGCTTGCCTTCCCAACAGGCATCACTGCTTGCTCCTAGAGGTGAGCAGGTGGATCAGGGGCCTACAAGGCACGTGTATGTTGTTACCGCGCAGGACCTAGTACCAGCTCCATCAGTAGTGAGAGGTACCTTTCTGTTTTGCAACTCGGTTGCTAGTGTATTGATTGATATGGGTGCGTCTCATTCTTTTGAATCTGTTGCATTTGCATCTGTGTTGGAGTTGGAGTTGGCACTGTTAGCATCTTCTATTTGTGTTGTGTCACCTGTTGGGGGTGAGTTGATTTTGAAACACGGATGCAGAGGTTGTGATATAGAGGTCGCCGATCATAGGCTTCCGTTTCCTTTTGTAGTTATGCCCATGAAGGGCTTTGATGTTATTTTGGGTATGGACTGGTTATCGTCATACCGAGCAGTTATTGATTCCTACCGCCAGAGGGTCACTTGTTGTACCGTGAGCGGGGAGTGTTTCCATTTCTTGGGGGACCGGGTCGGTAGTGTTTTGCCACCGGGGTATGATCCGCGAGGGCGGAGTGAGCTTAGTGGTCTACTTGCTAGCTTTATGAGTGGTGAGTGTGACGAGACCCAGATTGTGTTGCCGAGGGTGGTTTGTGAGTATTCGGATGTTTTTCCCGAGGATCTTGTTGATTTTCCACCTCACCGAGAGATAGAGTTCTCTATTGATTTGGTGCCCGGCATGGCGCCGATTTCTATGGCACCTTATCGTTTTGCCCCAGCAGAGTTGGTTGAGTTGAAAGTTTAGCTCCAGGAATTGCTAGATAAGGGCTTCATTCGCCCTAGTGTTTCATTGGGGGAGCACCGGCCCTCTTTGCTAAAAAGAAAGATGGTGCCTTGAGACTTTGTATCGACTACCGGAAGTTGAACCGGGCTACGGTTAAGAATAAGTACCCTATGCCCCGTATAGACGATCTATTTGACCAGTTGAAGGGTTCCCGTTGTTTCTCTAAGATAGACTTGAGATCGGGTTACCACCAGTTGAGGGTCAGGGATGAGGATATTCCGAATACGGCATTACGTACGTGGTATGGCCATTATGAGTTTTTGGTGATGCTGTTTGAGCTTACCAATGCACCGACAGTCTTTATGGACTTGATGAACCGGATCTTTCGAAAATTCTTGGATCGTTTTGTAGTCATCTTCGTGGACGACATTTTGATCTATTCACCGTCAGAGGAGGAGCACGAGGCACACTTGAGAGTGGTGCTCGAGTTGCTTAGAGCCCATAAGCTGTATGCCAAGTTTGGGAAGTGTGAGTTCTGGCTAGGAGAAGTCAAGTTCTTAGGCCATGTTGTATCAGGGGAAGGGGTGTCCGTTGATGCATCCAAGACTGAGGCAGTGCAAGATTGGGCACAGCCTACGAGTGTATTTGAGATCCGCAGTTTTCTGGGATTAGCTGGGTATTATCGCTGGTTTGTGAAAGATTTCTCCAAGTTAGCTTCACCGTTGACTAGACTGACTCGGAAGGGAGTCAAATTTGTATGGAGTGAGACTTGTGAAAAGTCGTTCCAAGAGCTGAAAGTTAGATTGACCACCGCTCCGGTTTTGATTATTCTGAAGAGGGGGTTGGGTTATGCGGTTTATTGTGATGCCTCACGAGAGGGTTTGGGTTGTGTGTTGATGCAAGAGGGGAAAGTAGTTGCCTATGGCTCACGTCAGTTGAAAATTCACAAGAAGAATTATCCTACACATGACCTAGAGTTAGCAGTATTGATTTTTGCCTTGAAAATCTGGAGGCACTACCTTTATGGCGAGAGATTCGAGGTGTTCTCGGATCATAAAAGTCTGAAGTATCTGTTTACAAAGAAAGACTTGAATTTGAGGCAGAGGAGATGGATGGAGTTTATCGAGGATTACGACTTTGAGTTGCATTATCATCCGGGGAAGGCCAATGTTGTGGCCGATGCCCTTAGCAGGAAATCCATAGGTGATGTAGCTTGTATAGCCATTCGGGAATGGGAGATGTTGGGGGCACTTGGTGAGTTTGATTTGCATCTGGGCGAATCTGTTGAGGCTGCGACCTTGCTTTCTGTTGTTGCACAGCCTACGCTTGTGACTCGAGTGTTAGAGGCATAGAGAGGTGACCTTGAGGTAGAATCCCTCCGAGAGAAGATCTCCAGTGGGAAAGTGGAGAAGGGTTTGACGATGTATCCCGATCTGACTGTGAGATACCGAGACCGTTTATTTGTGCCGAAGTCTTGCCGAGAGGAGGTACTCCGAGAGTTTCATCATTCGCGCCTTGCGGTGCATCCGGGAGGTACTAAGATGTATCGGGATTTGGGTCGCCAGTTTTGGTGGCGGGGTATGAAGAGAGATGTGGAAGTTTTTGTGTCTAAGTGCCTTACTTGTCAGCAAGTGAAGGCCGAGCATCAAAGGCCAGCAGGTTTGTTACAACCCTTGCCTATTGCCGAGTGGAAGTGGGAGCATGTCACTATGGACTTTGTTGTAGGTCTTCCGAGGACTCAGTGGGGTAGTGATGCCATTTGGGTGGTTGTAGACCGGTTAACTAAGTCGGCGCATTTCATTCCTATATGCGTGAGAGATTCGGTAGATCATCTTGCCGACTTGTATATTCGGGACATAGTGAGATTGCACGGGGTCCCAGTGACGATCGTCTCAGATAGAGACCCTCGTTTTACTGCTAGGTTGTGGCAGAGTTTGCAGAGTGCCTTGGGCACTAAGTTGACCTTTAGTACAGCTTATCATCCTCAGACTGACGGGCAGTCCGAGCGTACTATTCAGATCCTTGAGGATATGCTTCGAGGTTGTGTCCTGGACTTTAGTGGGACGTGGGAGAGGCACTTGCCCTTGGTGGAGTTTGCCTACAACAACAGTTTTCAGTCTAGCATCGGTATGGCACCGTTTGAGGCCTTGTATGGCCGACCGTGTAGGTCTCCAGTTTGTTGGGCCGAGGTGGGTGATGCACCTTTGTTGGGTCCGGAATTGGTGAGGGAAACGACGGAGAAGGTTGAGGTTATCCGTAGGAGGCTTGTTACAGCCCAGAGTCGTCAGAAATCTTATGCCGATCGTAGGAGGAGACCTTTTGTCATGACCCGAACCCGTCCCTATGGGTTAAGGACATAACCGGCCAGTAATCCTGAGATTACCTACGGCCTCAAACCAAAATAGACATAACTCAATAGAGTAAAGGGGCCAAACGGAAGCAATAATTAAAAACTTTGTCCATAGAGCCGTGCTTATATGCACATCCAACAAACCGTACTCAATTATGATAATAACCCACATCAAAAGCACAGTAGCATGAACTTCTTTACAGACAAGATCATTTAACTGAGCCAACCTATAACAGACTATATACAGATATACACAAAGCCCTTGCCAACAAAACAAAACATAAATACATAACAAAAAGGCAAGGATGGGTCTCATGCGTGAGACACAAGGCTGACTCTCCAAAATCTCGTGTTGTTCATGGCAGACTTCACTGGGGTTGGGTTTGGACTTCTCTTGGCTCACCTACAAACACATGAACGAGCGTGAGCGATAGCCCAGTGAATAATATCAAAGATAGAAATTACATAACAATGTAGAACAACAGGTTCCAAACGGCCTCGGGCCCATTTCATATTTCTATTAACAGATATATAACTATACGAATTTCTAATCAGATAACTTGTAGTTTCAACATTCTGGCCTCTGTCCCATTCAGATTTCCATTTATGTCAAAACGGCCTTCGCCCACTTGTTTACATCAAACGCGCCTTCACCAGATATTTATCTCAAAACGGCCCTTGGCCTGTTTATTCTCATCAAACGGCCTTTGGCCCACTTGTTCATGTCAAAATGGCCTTCAGCCCACACATTCGTGTCAAAACGGCCTTCGGCCCACTCACTCATGTCAAAACGACCTTTGGTCCATTCATCTATGTCAAAACGACCTTCGGTCCATTCAATTCTATCAAAACGACCTTCGGTCCATTCAATTCAATCAAAACGACCTTCGGTCCATTTACGTTTATCAAAGTGACCTTTGGTCCATTCATTTATTCATATCAGACTTTTGTCCACAATCCCAATTAGCAACTCATAAAGCTCATAAGGAAATAAACAATTGGACATTCACAAGCATTCGAATATTGATATTACTCACAGTGATCGGCTTGCGGATTTGCCCTGGAGCAGGACCCTACACATTTCATGAACACAAAAGGGTTACTAACAGTTCAATCCGTTCTTTAATTCACATATTCCTCTTTAGGCTTAATTCTTATTTCATTAACTCGTTTACAATGCTTAACATATGCCTAATAGTGCTTACACGTGAAAAAGAACGGAAAACAGAACACAGAATGCAAAAACAGAATTTCAGAAAACAGGGTCCCCGCTCGAGTGTCCACTTCCCCGTTCGAGCGGACCCTTAAGGCCTGCAAAAGTACTGGTTGCATGAAAATTACGCTCGAGCGTGGAGTACAGCGCTCGAGCGAAAGGTCTGTCTACAAAAGCTCTCGCCGAAAGGTAATATCCGCCGAGGACACCAACTTTGCAAAAAGTGTTGGGAGCACGATTTTCCCGCTCGAGCGGCCATTACCCCGCTCGAGCAGACGTCAAAATTCTGGAAAACCCAGATTATGTTCTTGAGCTCCAATTCGAATTCCCAGCCACACTACTTGCATGCAATGGCTCAAACCTCAAATATAATCATGCTAACATGATACCAATGCAAGATTATAACCTTAGGAAGCTCAATTCCTTGCTTTATTCACATGCATGCCTCAAAACATGTCAATTTCAACATCAACATAACCAACTCATGCATTCAAGCTCACATCTTCTCAAATTGTACATGCATGTGATGTATTAGCCACATTCTCAACTTAGATGGTACAAATGATGATCATAACATGAGTTTCAATTAAAATTGTACATGGATTATACATTTTCATGCTCAAACATACAAATTCAAGGCACTTACTTACATGCATTCACATAATGGCCTTCAATTCAACCAAACCAATTCAATTTCTACATAACCAAAATAATCATGTTCTTGACCATTATTCCAACTTGAATCCTTAAAATTACAACTTAATATCCATGAATTCACTTACCTAGAGGCTTGATTCTCACAATCTATGATCAAAACTTGAATAATCTTCAAGGTTCCCATGCTTTGAGCTAAGTTTGCTCAATTCTCTTCTTTCCCTCTCTCTACAGCCGACTCTCCCTTCTTCTCAATAGTCTAACTCAGATTTTTGAGCTCCAATGAGTTAAGGAGAGTGTAGTGCCTCCATACATCATGCCCCAATAACACAATATTCTAATATAAAAATAATAGGGCACTTAATTTATCAATTTAATCAGTTTAAATTGACCAGAATAAATTTTCAATTAAATTTCACCGTAGGCTCTAAAAATTACGCTAATCACAAAGGCGTAAACAATTTCGGGTTCTGTGGCCGATAAGGCCCTCAATTTAATTTCCAAAGCAATTAATCGAACAGATATTCCTACGGTGAACAGATAGAAATTCAAAACCACATATTTTCATATAAGGGTACACAAAATCATATCAAAACACATAATCACATACGTATTAGGGGCCAATTAACATAATACAGAACAGGGGTATCACGCTTCCCCTTTAGGAAGTTTGGTCCTCCAAACTTAATTTACCTTTGTCGGAAACCAATGTGGGTAGTATAGTCGCATTTCCTCCTCTTTTTTCCCATATGGCATCGTGTCGTAATGTTCTTTCCATTCAACTTTCACCATTGGGATGGACTTGTTCCTCAATTCTTTCACTTGTCGATCAACAATTCTTACCGCCATTCAACAGACTCCATATTTTCATCAATAGCAACTCGGTGATAATCAATCACATGAAACGGGTCTCAGAGATAACCTCTCAACATCGACACATGAAACACGTTATGGATTTGCTCGAATCCCGATGGTAAGGCAATTCTATAAGCAACCTGACCAAGCCTTTCCAAAATCTGGAACGGCCCAATATAGCGAGGTGACAACTTGCCCCTTTTCCCAAATCTGACTTGGCCTTTCATCGGAGAAACAAGGATGAACACATGGTCACCAACCTCATACTCAAGGGTTCTTCTCTGCACATCTGCATAACTCTTCTGTCGATCCTAAGCTGTTTTGAGCCTTTGACGAATAATTTTGATTTTCTCAGAAGTGTCCTGCACAATTTCTGGCCCAAGCAAAGCTCTATCCCCGACCTCTGTCCAACAAATAGGTGATCTACACCTTCTACCATACAAAGCCTTGTATGGTGCCATACCGATGCTGGTGTGGAAGCTGTTGTTATAAGCGAATTCTGCAAGTGGCAAATAGTCTTCCCAGCTCCCCTGAAAATCCAAGGCACACATTCTCAACATATCCTCCAAAGTTTGTATCGTTCGTTCTGATTGTCTTCCCAGCTCCCCTGAATCTTAGTTCTGTTCCCATAGCTTCCTGCAAACTTTTCCACAATCTAGACACAAATTTCGGATCTCTATCCGACACAATAGATACCGGAACTCCGTGTAAACGGACAATCTCATCAACATAAATGGTAGCCAATCTAAAAGCAGTAAATGTAGTTTTGACAGGCAGAAAATGTGCAGATTTAGTCAATCTATCAACTACAACCCAAATAGAATCCATACCTCGAGAAGTCCGAGGTAGGCCAACAACAAAATCCATAGTCACATGTTCCCATTTCCATTCAGGAATATGGAGGGGTTGAAGTAGACCGCCTGGTTTCTGATGTTCAACCTTAACTTGCTGACATTGAAGGCACTTGGACACATATTCCGCAATCTCTTTCTTCATTTTGGGCCACCAATAGGTTTGTTTCAAGTCCCGATACATTTTATTGTTACCCGGATGCATAGCAAATACGGATCTGTGGGCTTCATCTAAAACCCTCTTCTTTAGTTCCGGGATGTCAGGAACACATAGTCGGTTTCGGAACTTCAACACTTCATTCTCAATGCCAAACTCTGCTTTCGGACTTGTCTCAAATTCTTCAATCACCTTTCTGAGGAACTCATCCTCCTTCTGTTTCTGTTTGATTTCATCAACAATTGCCGGCTCGGCCATAATAGCGGCTATTAATCCGCCCTGTTCGCCTACTACTACTTCAATTTCAGACTTCTCAAAGTCTTGGAAAATCTCCCTTTGTTCAGTAAGCAAACAAGCCATACTCCCTGTTGATTTTCTGCTCAACGCATCAGCCACTGTATTAGCTTTCCCGGGGTGATACTGAATCTCTAGATCGTAGTCTTTTATCAGTTCTAGCCATCTTCTCTGACGCATATTCAACTCTTTTGCGTGAAGAAGTATTTCGTGCTCTTATGATCCGTAGACTTCACATTTCGCCCCATACAAATAATGCCAGATTTTCAAAGCAAAAACAACCGCAGCCAATTCTAGGTCATGTGTTGGATATTTCTTCTCGTGTGGCCTCAGCTGCCGGGAGGCATAGGCAATAACCTTTCCGTTCTGCATTAACACACAACCCAAACCCTTATAAGATGCATCACTGAAAATCACAAAATTTTCCGTACCTGAAGGTAGTGCCAAGATTGGTGCCGTAGTCAATCTCGTCTTTAATTCATGAAAGGCTGACTCTCTTTCTTCATTCCACTCAAATGGTTGTCCTTTACGTGTCAGTTGGGTGAGAGGCATAGCTAATTTCAACCCAGCTAAGCCCATAAAGCTACGGACTTCTGTCACATTAATTGGTGTAGGCCAATTCACAATTGCTTCGATTTTCTGCGGGTCCACTGAAATTCCTTCCTTGTTGATCACATGCCCTAAGAAAACAACTTCATCCAACCAAAACTCACATTTCTTCAGTTTAGCAAATAATTTCCTTTCTCAAAGTATTTGTAAAACAGTCCTCAAATGATGTTCATGTTCAAGTTTATCTTTAGAGTATATCAAAATATCATCGATGAAGGCTACAACAAACTCATCGAGATAGGTTTTAAAAATTCTATTCATTAGGTCCATAAACGCTGCCGGAGCATTAGTTACTCCAAATGGCATAACAAGAAACTCAAAGTGACCATACCTCGTTCTGAATGCGGTTTTCTCAACATCCTCTGCCTTAACTTTCAGCTGATGATACGCGGATCTCAAATCAATCTTAGAGAACACCTATGATCCCTGTAATTGGTCAAATAAATCATCAATACGTGGTAAGGGGTACTTGTTCTTTATCGTTACTTTGTTCAATTCCCGGTAATCGATGCACAGGCGCAAGGTACCATCCTTCTTTTTCACAAATAACACTGGTGCGCCCCAAGGCGAAGTGCTAGGGCGGATAAACCCTTTGTCAAGTAGGTCTTGCAACTGTTCTTTCAATTCTTTCATTTCAGCAGTAGCCATTCTGTAGGGGATCTTAGAAATGGGTTGGGTACCTGGCACAGTTTCAATGGTAAACTCTATCTCCCTGTCTACCAATTCCCCTGGTAATTCATTTGGGAACACATCTGGAAATTCTCTAACAACGGGGATATGATTCAATTCAACATTCGCAGATGGTTCGGTCAACACATAGCACAAATAACCCTGGCACCCTTTCCTGATTAGTTTACATGCTTTTATTGCAGATATCAAATAAGGTGGAGGCACTACCCCATTACCCACAAACACAATTTCTTTCTATTCTGGTGGTTTAAACACAACCCTTTTTGTCACACAGTCTATGGTGGCACAATATTTGGTCAACCAATCCATGCCCAGAATTACATCAAAATGTCTAAAGTTCAAGGGCAACAGGTCTACATATAGGGTAGCATCCTCAATACGCATGTCACAAAACCGATATATATAATCACATAACACAGATTCCCCCGATGGAGCAGACACACATAACAAATATGGCAATAACTCTAGAGGACTATTCAGTCTAGATGCAAATGTATATGTCACAAATGAGTGCGTTGATCCAGAATCAATTAATACAAAGGCATCCTGATTACATATTGAAATAGTACCTGAAACAACGGCACTAGCATTCCGTGTATTGCCCGGAACAAGCGCAAAAACTCTCCCTTGTCTCACAGTATCCCCGGTAATGGCGGATTTCAAAGTATTTCCCGGCTTTGGAACTGATGCAGTTGAACTAGCTGCCAATTTTCCACCGTTCTAATTACACTCTCGGGCTATGTGCCCTTGTTTCCCACATTTGAAACAGGCTCTTGATACACGGTAACAGACTCCACGGTGCCTTTTGCTACAGATGTTGCACATGGGAGCTGTGTCTCGGGAAGAATTCAAAGTAGTTGAGGAACCCGTGTTTTGCTTTTTCAAAAACTTCTTCTTCGAAAAGAAGCCTTGTCTCTTGTTACCCTTCCATTCTGTCACTGGCTTAGCTTGTCTAGCTATGTTAGCCTCTGAGATAATGGCCCTGTCAAGCACCCCAATGTAGGTTTCCAACTTCAGAACATTCACCCTCTCTAGGATGTCACTGCGGAGTCCACCCTCAAAGTGCCTTGCCTTCTTATAGTCCGTGTCAATCACGTGTGGTGCGAACCTGGCCAATTCAGTAAACTTGGCCTCATACTCAGCCACTGTCATGCTATCTTGCTTGAGTTCCATGAATTCGGCCACCTTCCTATCTCGAACACATTGCGGGAAGTACTTGTCATAAAAGATCTCCAAAACTTTCACCCAATCTACATCCTTATGATTTTCTCGCATCAACATCCACCATCTTCTTGCTTCGTCTTCTAGCATAAAAGTGGCTAGAAGCACTTTCTAAGTCTCTGAACAGGGGAACACTTCAAATAACTTCTCAATGCCGAGGACCCACGCTTCGGCTTTTAATGGGTCTAATCCCCCGTGGAACTGCGGTGGTTTCATTTTCTTGAACTCCTTGGTGAGAGCTATAATTCTATCATCATTCTGATTATCTGGCGCGGGTGGTACTGGAGGTGGAGGTGGCGGGTGTGGCTGTTGTCACTGTTGCTGCCACTCCTGTTGCTGTCTCAAAGCTTCTGCCATTTCTTGGATCAACCTTCCATTCTGTCTATCCTGGCAGTAGAGGACTCCTCTATCTCATCACCTCTTGTTCTCACCATCTGATTAAACTTGCATTATATTTCATATAAAAGATTCGCAAACATGTATACACCAAGAGCACATATTCAAATAATCGTAATACAAGTAAACTGCAACTTACAGCACATAATTACTCAAATCAAAACACTTAGGCATATTCTTGATGCTTTAAAAGTTCATATCAAAAGTTAAACATATTATTAATGCCTCCAAATTCATATTTATCACATGAATGCATCCTAGATTTTATCTAGACGCTTATTGCTCTTTTTGGACAAGTGTGTGAGTTATTAACCTGGCTCTGATACCACTCTGTCATGACCCGAACCCGCCCCTATGGGTTAAGGACATAACTGGCCAGTAATCTTGAGATTACCTACGGCCTCAAACCAAAATAGACATAACTCAATAGAGTAAAGGGGCCAAACGGAAGCAATAATTAAAAACTTTGTCCATAGAGCCGTGCTTATATGCACATCCAACAAACCGTACTCAATTATGATAATAACCCGCATCAAAAGCACAGTAGCATGAACTTCTTTACAGACAAGATCATTTAACTGAGCCAACCTATAACAGACTATATACAGATATACACAAAGCCCTTGCCAACAAAACAAAACATAAATACATAACAAAAAGGCAAGGATGGGTCTCATGCGTGAGACACAAGGCTGACTCTCCAAAATCTCGTGTTGTTCATGGCAGACTTCACTGGGGTTGGGTTTGGACTTCTCTTGGCTCACCTACAAACACATGAATGAGCGTGAGCGATAGCCCAGTGAATAATATCAAAGATAGAAATTACATAACAATGTAGAACAACAGGTCCCAAACGGCCTCGGGCCCATTTCATATTTCTATTAACAGATATATAACTATACGAATTTCTAATCAGATAACTTGTAGTTTCAACATTCTGGCCTCTGGCCCATTCAGATTTCCATTTATTTCAAAACGGCCTTCGGCCCACTCGTTTACATCAAAACGGCCTTCAGCCCAGATATTTATCTCAAAACGGCCCTCGGCCTTTTTATTCTCATCAAACGGCCTTTGGCCCACTCGTTCATGTCAAAATGGCCTTCGGCCCACACATTCGTGTCAAAACGGCCTTCGGCCCACTCACTCATGTCAAAACGACCTTTGGTCCATTCATCTATGTCAAAACGACCTTCGGTCCGTTCAATTCTATCAAAACGACCTTCGGTCCATTCAATTCAATCAAAACGACCTTCGGTCCATTTACGTTTATCAAAGCGACCTTTGGTCCATTCATTTATTCATATCAGACTTTTGTCCACAATCCCAATTAGCAACTCATAAAGCTCATAAGGGAATAAACAATTGGACATTCACAAGCATTCGAATATTGATATTACTCACAGTGATCGGCTTGCGGATTTGCCCTGGAGCTGGACCCTACACATTTCATGAACACAAAAGGGTTACTAACAGTTCAATCCGTTCTTTAATTCACATATTCCTCTTTAGGCTTAATTCTTATTTCATTAACTCATTTACAATGCTTAACATATGCCTAAGAGTGCTTACACGTGAAAGAGAACGGAAAATGTAACACGTAATGCAAAAACAATTTGAACAGGTCCCTTTCGGCGTCCACTTCGCTTCGAGCGGACCCTTAAGGCCTGCAAAAGTACTGGTTGCATGAAAATTATGCTTGAGCGTGGAGTACAGCGCTCGAACGGAAGGTCTGTCTACAAGAGCTCCCCGCTCGAGCGTGTAATATCCCGCTCGAGCGGACACCAACTTTGCAAAAAGTGCTGGGAGCACGATTTTCCCGCTCGAGCGGACGTCAAAATTCTGGAAAACCCAGATTATGTTCTTGAGCTCCAATTCGAATTCCCAGCCACACTACTTACATGCAATGGCTCAAACCTCAAATATAATCATGCTAACATGATACCAATGCAAGATTATAACCTTAGGAAGCTCAATTCCTTGCTTTATTCACATGCATGCCTCAAAACATGTCAATTTCAACATCAAAATAACAAACTCATGCATTCAAGCTCACATCTTCTCAAATTGTACATGCATGTGATGTATTAGCCACATTCTCAACTTAGATGGCACAAATGATGATCATAACATGAGCTTCAATTAAAATTGTACATGGATTATACATTTTCATGCTCAAACATACAAATTCAAGGCACTTACTTACATGCATTCACATAATGGCCTTCAATTCAACCAAACCAATTCAATTTCCACATAACCAAACTAAATCATGTTCTTGACCATTATTCCAACTTGAATCCTCAAAATTACAACTTAATATCCATGAATTCACTTACCTAGAGGCTTGATTCTCACAATCTACGATCAAAACTTGAATAATCTTCAAGGTTCCCAAGCTTTGAGCTAAGTTTGCTCAATTCTCTTCTCTCCCTCTCTCTACAGCCGACTCTCCCTTCTTCTCAATAGTCTAACTCAGATTTTTGAGCTCCAATGAGTTAACGAGAGTGTAGTGCCTCCATACATTATGCCTCAATAACACAACATTCTAATATAAAAATAATAGGGCACTTAATTTATCAATTTAATCAGTTTAAATTGACCAGAATAAATTTTCAATTAAATTTCACCGTAGGCTCTAAAAATTATGCTAATCACAAAGGCGTAAACAATTTCGGGTTCTGTGGCTGATAAGGCCCTCAATTTAATTTCCAAAGCAACTAATCGAACAGATATTCCTACGGTGAACAGATAGAAATTCAAAATCACATATTTTCACATAAGGGTACACAAAATCATATCAAAACACATAATCACATACGTATTAGGGACCAATTACCATAATACAGAACAGGGGTATCACACCTTTGGTGTTTGAGGTAGGTGATCATGTCTTTCTAAAGATATCACCTAGGCGGGGATTGACGAGGTTTGGAAAGAGTGGGAAGTTATCCCCTCGGTTTATTAGTCCTTTTGAGATCCTTGAGAGGATTGGCGAGGTTGCCTATCGTTTGGCTCTACCGCCACAGTTGTCCGGAGTCCATGACATGTTTCATGTGAGTATGCTTTGGAAGTATGAGCCGGATCCATCACATGTACTAGATTGGACCGACTTAGAGGTAGATAAGGATGCCTCGTATGAGGAGAGACCGGTTCGGGTCTTGGATAGGCGGGATCAAGTCCTGTATGGCAAGACCATTCCTTTGGTGAAGGTTTTGTAGAAACATCACGGAGTGGAGGAAGCCACTTGGGAACGTGAGTTGGAAGTCCGCCAGAAATATCTAGACTTATTTGTTGATGTATAGTCATGTATTGAGATTTTGTAATTTTAATGAACTTTAAGAACATTATGTATATGTCTTAAGTTGTAAAACATTGTGAATGTTTTGGTTTATGGATATATTGTGGAAACTTGCCTTGAAATGGAAGTTGATTATAATATTGCATATGTTGGCTATATTATATAAATGGAGTTATATCATGAGAACTGAATATGATATGGAAATGCGAATCATGTGTGTTGAAAACTTAAATGGAAAGGAAATGCATATTGTAATGTATATGTTGTGAAATGCCTCGTGATAAGAGATGGAATGACCGGTAATGGGTCAAGTTGTTTAATGTTGAAATGTAACATTGTTTAAAATGGAGAAAAAAACTGTTTTTGAAAAACTTGCACTTAATTTCGGGGACGAAATTCTTTAAGGGGGGGAGGTTATAGCGATCCCGGGTTTTACCCCTTGTTGTACAGTGGTCCGAACTTGAGTCCGTAGACATTAGCAGTTGTTATTCTCTTGTTTACTTCCTTTCACACTTTGTTTTGAGTTATAGGATGTGTTGGGCAGGTTTGTTACAGGTTGGTTGTGTCTGGGAGCCAAGTGTTGCTGCCCAGAATTCTGGACCTTCGCTCGAGCGAGCAGTTTGTCGCTCGAGCGAGCTCTTTGTTTTGGTCCTTCGCCGAGCGAGGTTTGGTCGCCGAGCGAGGTGTGTTTTGTGTCCGGTGGGTCGAGCGAGTGACTTCGAAGCGAGCGATTGCGTCTGATTACGGACACGAGTTGCATTTCTTGGCTCGGGCGAGCTTTTCTTCGCTCGAGCGATCTGGTTTTTCTTCGCTTGATCAAGCATTTTGTAGCTCGAGCGTGCGTCTGGTTGCAGACCTGTAGGTTCGAGTTGTTGGCTCGAGCGAGCAGTTTGTCGCTCGAGCGAGCTTCTGGGTTGTTGGCTCGAGCGAGACTTTCTTGGCTCGAGCGAGGTTTTTTAATCCGTCGCTCGAGCGACCAAGTCTTCGCTCGAGCGAACCTGTTTTATATCAGCAGACAGCAGCGTTTTTAAACATAACATTTTCATCACTTTTCATTTTAAAACCCTAGATCTGAGACCCTCTCTCTCTAGACTTGCCTTCTCTCTAAATTTTCATCTCTTTCTAGTGTGAATCTACCCTAAGTTCTTTGTTAAAAAGGTAGAGGGTGTTGAGAGCTTTGATTTAGTCTGAAAATTTGGCGATTTGGAGCATTTTGGTTTTTGGTCTTCATCTCCGTTGGAGCTCAAACTTTGAGGTAGGGATACCCTACTCCTCCTTATGGACTTTGTCTTTCAATTTTAGTTTTTTGGATATGTTGGGTGTTGTTGTGTAATTTTACAAAAGTTTGGGTCTTTTGTGTAATTTTTACAAAAGATGGGGTTTTGTTTATAATAAACCTATATACAAGATTGGCATAGAAAAGTGAGATAGATGATGGATTATGGATGAAAATGGAACCTTAGGGTTGTTTTGTTAATTATGGGAATTTGCCCTAATTGGTTTAATAAATTAATTTGAATAATTAATTTGAGAAATGAGGAATTGAATTGGAAATGTTGAGGTTTGGAATGTATGGGACTAAAGGGTGTAGTTGGATTAGTCATCACTCACCAAATTGAAATGTTGATTTTATATCCATTTGATGCATTTATTTTTTGTTTAGAAATAACTGCTTTGGGCTGTCGGTGGAGGATAGTCTTGATTGTTGTAAACAATGTATGATGATTAGGCAAACGGAAACTAATTACTGGAATGTGTCATTAAGTATGACGGTTGAAAGGATACATTAACTTTATGTACTGATTGGTAATATGTATAATAATTGTTTATATGCATTGTGTTGTGTTGGAGGAGATAGGGGATGTACTCCACGGTTTAGGAGAAGATAGGGGATGGACCTTTAAACCGGATGTTGTTTGGGAGAAGATAGGGGATGGACTCCATAGATACAGCTCATATGCTTATCTACTATTATGATGATACAGCTCTTATGCTTATCCCTAGAAGTGTGATATAGCTCTCATGCTTATCTGTTGATGTGTTGGTATAGCTAATATGCTTATCTATTGAGGAATGGGAAAATGTCTAATATGAGTTACTGTCTCATATGTGTTGATTGGCCAGGTTCTAAGTCATGGTTAAGAATTGGGAAATGAATAAGAAATGGAAAACGAACAGTAATATGGACTTGTATGTCATAAAACTTTAACGTGGTAAAAGTGAATGTATCAGTGTTGGCCATCTGTCAACTGCTAATCTTTTAGTCATTGTTCATAGCTTGTTTAGTGTATTTCTAGTGGGATGTGGCTCACCCTATATGGGAACATCATTTTTCAGGTGCAGGTAGCATGCCACCTCCAAGGACATAGCTTGGGAGGCTAGAGGCTGTCAGACTTTTTGGATGTCATTTTCCTTTTGATGTATTACATGTAAATTCAAGCCTAGGGCTTAATGTGTATATGAGTTAGTACTCATTTCTTGTAACCAAGTGTTGGCTTGGAAAGTTGTAAGCCCATGGGGGCGTTTACTTTTGTTGTCAACATATAATACTTTTTGTAAGGAAATACTCTGATGAATAGAATGATGTTTATTTTTTATATATCAATGCACGTCAATATTGTTGAGTTTAATGTTATCATTTTGAGGGCGTTACAACTTTTATTTTTATTCAATTTTGTTTTCTATTCAACTTCCTTTTTTATTCAGTTTCCTTTTCTATTCAACGTCCTTTTTTATTTACTTTCCAAATAGATCGTTAAGGTATAATGGTTTCTTGAATTAACTTCCATTGTTAATTTTATGCAACTTCCATTTTTATTTTTATTTTTAGGCAACTTCATTTTCTATTCAACTTCCTTTTTATTTAATACCCAAATAGATCGTTAAGGCATAGTGGTTTCTTGAATGAACTTCCATTTTAATTTTATGCAACTTCCATTTATATTTTTATTCAACTTCCTTTTTTATTTAATTTTCTTTTTTATTCAACTTCAATTTTTATTTAACTTCATTTTTTTATTTAATTTCCAAATAGATCGTTAAGGTATAGTGGTTTCTTGAATGAACTTCCATTTTTAATTTGATGCAATTTTCATTTTTATTCAATTTTCCTTTCTATTCAACTTCATTTTTTATTTAATTTCCAAATAGATCGTTAAAATATAGTGGTTTTTTCAATGAACCTCCATTTTTAATTTTATGCGACATCCATTTTTATTTTTATTCAACTTCTATTTTTAGTCACTTTCATTTTCTATTTAATTTCCAAATAGATCGTTAAGTTATAGTGGTTTCTTAAATGAACTTCCATTGTTAATTTTATGAAACTTCCTTTTTTATTTAATTTCGAAATAGATCGTTAAGGTGTAGTGGATTCTTGAATGAACTTCCATTTTCCATTTTATTCAGCATCCATTTTTATTTGTATTCAACTTCCATTGTTATTCAATTTTTATTCAATTTTGTTTTCTATTCAACTTCCTTTTTTATTCAATTTCCAAATAGATCGTTAAGGTATAGTGGTTCCTTTTTTTATTCAATTTCCATTTTTAATTTTATGACCTTTTTTATTCAATTTCTTTTTCTATTCAATTCTATTTTCTATTCAACTTCCTTTTTTATTTTTATTCAACTTCGATTTTTCTTCAATTTCAACTTTCTTTTTTATTTTATTCAACTTCCATTTTTATTTTTATTCAACTTCCATTTCTATTCAATTTCCATTTCTATTCAACTTCCTTTTCTATTGAACTTCTTTTTTTATTTAATTTCCAAATTGATCGTTAAGTTATAGTAGTTTTTTGAATGAACTGCCATTTTTAATTCAATTTCCTATTCTATTCAACTTCTTTTTTTATTTAATTTCCACATAGATCGTTAAGGTATAGTGGTTTTTTGAAAGAACCTCCATTTTTAATTTTATACAACTTCCATTTTTATTCAATTTTGTTTTTTATTCAACTTCCATAGTTATTCAATTTTCATTTTTATTCAACTTCAATTTTTATTCAAGTTACTTTTCTATTCAACTTTCTTTTTTATTTTATTTCCAAATAGATCGTCAAGGTATAGTAGTTTCTTGAATAAATTTGCATTGTTAATTTTATGCAACTTCCAGTTTTATTTTTATTGAACTTCCTTTTTTATTCAAGTTACTTTTCTATTCAACTTTCTTTTCAATATACCACTATAACTTAACGATCTATTTAATTTTATGCATCTTTTATTTTTAATTTCCAAATAGATCGTTAAGGTATAGTGGTTTCTTAAATGAAGCTACATTTTTAATTTTATTCAACTTCCATTTTAATTTTAGGCAACTTCCATTTTATGTTTATTCATCTTGCATATTTATTTTTATTTGTATTCAACATCCATTTTTATGCGACATCCATTTTTATTTTATTCAACTTCCATTTTTATTTTTATTAAACTTCCATTTTTATTCAATTTTCTTTTTTATTCAACTTCTTTTTTATTTTTTGTTAAATTTCCATTGTTATTCAATTTCCTTTTCTATTGAACTTCTTTTTTTATTTAATTTTGTTTTCTATTCAACTTCCTTTTTTATCCAATTTCCTTTTCTATTCAACTTCCTTTTTAATTTAATTTCCATATAGATCGTTAAGGTATAGTGGTTTTTTGAATGAACTTCTATTTTTATTTTTATTCAACTTCCATTTTTATTCAATTCTATTTTTCATTCAACTTCCATTTTTATTCAACTCCCATTTTTATTCAATTTCCATTTCTATTCAACTTCCTTTTTTATTTAATTTCCAAATAGATTGTTAAGGTATAGTGGTTTCTTGAATGAATTTCCGTTGTTAATTTTATTCAACTTCCATTTTTATTTAATTTTCATTTCTATTCAATTTACTTTTCTATTCAACTTCCATTTTTATTTTTATTCAACTTCCATTTTTATTTTATTCAATTTCTATTCAATTTACTTTTCTATTCAACTTCCATTTTTATTTTTATTCAACTTCCATTTTTATTTTATTCAATTTCCCTTTCTATTCAACTTCATTTTTTATTAAATTTCCATTTCTATTCAACTTTCTTTTTTATTTAATTTCTAAATAGATTGTTAATGTATAGTGGTTTTTTGAATGAACTTCCATTTTTATTGAATTTTTTTTTCTATTCAACTTCATTTTTTATTTAATTTTCGTTTCAATTCAACTTCCCTTGTTTTTTAATTTCCAAATAGATCGTTAAGGTATAGTGGTTTCTTGAATTAACTTCCGTTTTTAATTTTAGGCTTCTTCCATTTTTACTTTTATTCGACTTCCGTTTTTAATCAATTTCCATTTCTGTTCAACTTCATTTTTTTATTTAATTTTCAACTTCCTTTTTTATTTAATTGCCAAATAGATCATTAAGGTATAGTGGTTTCTTGAATGAACTTCAATTGTTAATTTTATGCAACTTCCATTGTTAATTTTATTCAACTTCCATTTTTATTTTTATTCAACTTTCATTTTTATTTTTATTCAACTTTCATTTTTAATTTTATTCAACTTCCATTTTTATTTAATTCCCAAATAGATCGTTAAAGTATATTGTTTCTTGAATGAACTGCCATTTCTATTCAATTTCCTATTTTTATTTAATTTCCACATAGATCGTTAAGGTATAATGGTTTCTTAAATGAACTTCCATTTTTAATTTAACGCAACTTCTATTTTTATTCAATTTCATGTTCTATTCAACTTCTATTTTTATTTTTATGCAACTTGCTTTTTTATTTAATTTCCAACGATCCATTTTTATTCAACTTTCTTTTTTATTTAATTTCCAAATAATTCATTAAGGTGTAGTGGTTTCTTGAATGAACTTCCATTTTTTAATTTATGCAACTTCCCTTTTTATTCAATTTCATTTTCTATTCAACTTAATTTTATGCAACTTCCATTTTTATTTTTATTCAACTTCCATTTTTAATTTCCAAATAGATCATGAAATTATAGTGGTTTCTTGAATGAACTTCCATTTTTAATTTTATGCAACTTCCATTTTTATTTTTATTCAACTTCCATTTCTATTCAATTATACCTTAACGATCTATATGGAAATTAAAAAAAAAATGAAGTTGAACAGAAAAGGAAACTGAATAAAAATTGAAGTTGAATAAAAATAAAATTGAAGTTCATTCAAGAACCCACTACACCTTAACGATCTATTTGGAAATTAAATAAAAAAGGAAGTTGAATAGAAAAGGAAACTGAAAAAAAATTGAAGTTGAATAAAAATAAAAATGGAAGTTGAATAACAATAAAAATGAATGTTTCATAAAATTAAAAATGGAAGTTAATTAAAGAAACCACTATACCTTCACGATTTACTTGGAAATTAAAAAAAAAAAGGAAATCGAATAAAAATTGAAGTTGAATAAAAATAAAAATGGAAGTTCACTCAAGAAACCACTATACCTTAACGATCTATTTGGAAATTAAAGAAAAAATGAAGTTGAATAGAAATGGAAATTGAATAAAAATGAAAGTTGCATAAAATTAACAATGGAAGTTCATTCAAGAAACCACTATACCTTAACGATCTATTTGGAAATTAAAGAAAAAAGGACGTTGAATAGAAAACGAAATTGAATAAAAATGGAAGTTGAATAAAAATAAAAATGGAAGTTCATTCAAGAAACCACTATACCCTAACAATTTATTTGGAAATTAAATAAAAAAAGAAGTTTAATAGAAAATAAAAATGGAAGTTAAATAAAAAAGGAAGTTAAATAGAAATGGAAATTGAATAAAAATGGAAGTTGTATAAAATTGAAAATGGAAAGTCATTCAAGAAACTACTATACCGTAACGATCTATTTGGAAATTAAATAAAAAAGGAAGGTCAATAGAAAAGGAAATTGAATAAAAATTGAAGTTGCATAAAATTAACAATGGAAGTTCATTGAAGAAACCACTATACCTTAACGATCTATTTGGAAATTAAATAAAAAAAGAAGTTGAATAGAAAAATAAATTGAATAAAAATGCAAGTTGCATAAAAATAAAAATGAAAGTTCAATCAAGAAACCACTATACCTTAACGACCTATTTGCAAATTAAATAAAAATGGAAGTTCAATAGAAAAAGAAATTGAATAAAAAAAGGAAGTGGAATGGAAAAAGAAATTGATTGAAAATGTAAGTTGAACAAAAATAAAAATGGAAGTTGCGCAAAATTAACAATGGAAGTTTATTCAAGATTTTTATTCAATTTCCTATTCTATTCAACTTCATTTTTTTATTTACTTTCCAAATAGATCTTTAAGGTATAGTGGTTTCTTCAATGAACTTCCATTGTTAATTTTATGCAACTTCCATTTTTATTCAACTTCATTTTTTATTTAATTTCCAAATAGATCGTTAAGGTATAGTGGTTTCTTGAATGAACTTCCATTTTTATTTTTATTTTTATTCAACATTCATTTTTATTCAATTTCCTTTTCTATTTAACTTCCTTTTTCATTTAACTTCCAAATAGATCATTAAGATATAGTGGTTTCCTGAATGAACCTCCATTTTTGATTTTATGCAACATCCATTTTTATTTTTATTCAACTTCCATTTTTATTCAACATCATTTTTTATTTAATTTCCAAATAGATCGTTATGGTATAGTGGTTTCTTGAATTAGCTTCTATTTTTATTTTCATGCAAATTCCATTTTATTTTTATTCAACTTCAATTTATATTCAATTTCGTTTTCTATTCAACGTCTTTTTTTATTTAATTTCCAAATAGATCGTTAGGGTATAGTAGTTTATTGGATGAACTTCAATTTTTAATTTAATACAACTTCCATTTATATTTTTATTCAACTTCCATTTTTATTCAATTTCCTTTTCTATTCAACTTCATTTTATATTTGATTTCCAAATAGATCGTTAAGGTAGAGTGGTTTTTTGAATAAACATCAATTTTTAATTATATGCAACTTCCATTTATATTTTTATTCAACTTCATTTTTTATTTGATTTCCAAATAGATCGTTAAGGTAGAGTGGTTTTTTGAATAATCAATAAAATTAACAATGGAAGTTCATTCAAGAAACCACTATGCCTTAATGAATTATTTGGAAATTAAATAAAAAAAGAAAGTTGAATAAAAATAAAACTTTCATTTTTATTTAATTTCCTTTTCTATTCAGCTTCCTTTTTTTTATTTAATTTCCAAATAGACCGTTAAGGTATAGTGGTTTCTTGAATGAACTTCCATTTTAAATTTTATGCAACTTCCATTTTTATTCAATTTCCTTTTCTATTCAACTTCCTTTTTTATTTAATTTCCAAATAGATCGTTAAGTTATAGTGGTTTCTTGAATGAACTTCGATTTTTATTTTTAGTCGACTTCCATTTTTATTCAATTTCCCTTTCTATTCAATTTCCTTTTTTATTTAATTTTCAAATAAATCGTTAAAGTATAGTGGTTTCTTGAATGAACTTCCATTTTTAATTTTATGCAACTTCCATTTTTATTTTTATTCAACTTCCATTTTTATTCAATTTCTTTTTTATTCAGCTTTCTTTCTTAAAAATGCAAGTTGCCTAAAATTAATAGTGGAAGTTAATTCGAGAAACAACTATACCTTAGCGATCAATTTGAAAATTAAATAAAAAATGAAGTTGAATAGAAAGGGAAATTGAATAAAAATGGAAGTTAAATAAAAATAAAAATCGAAATTTATTCAAGATCCCACTATACCTTAACGATCTATTTGGAAAATAAAAATGGAAGTTGCGTAAAACTTACAATGGAAGTTCATTCAAGAAACCACTATACCTTAACGATCTATTTGGAAATTAAATAAAAAAGGACGTTGAATAGAAAAGGAAATAAAACAAAAATGGAAGTTGCATAAAATTAACAATATAAGTTCACTCAAGAAACTACTATACCTTAACGATCTATTTGGAAATTAAATAAAAAAAAAAGGAAGTTGAATAGAAAAGGAAATTAAATAAAAATGGAAGTTGCATAAAATTAAAAATGAAAGTTACATAAAATTAAAAATTGAAGTTCATTCAAGAAACCACTATACTTTAACGATCTATTTGGAAATTAAATAAAAAAGGAAGTTGAATAGAAAATGAAATTGAATAGAAATAGAAGTTGAGTAAAAATAAAAATGAAAGTTGCCTAAAGTTAACAATGGAAGTTAATTCAAGAAACCACTATACGTTAACGATCTAGTTGGAAATTAAATAAAAAAGGAAGTTGAATAAAAATGGAAGTTCATTCGAGAAACCACTATACCTTAACGATCTATTTGGAAATTAAATAAAAAAAGAAAGCTGAACAGAAAAGGAAATTGAATAAAAATAAAAATAGAAGTTGCATAAAATTAAAAATAAAAGTTGAATAAAAATAAAAATGGAAGTTGCATAAAATAATAATGGAAGTTCATTCAAAAAACCACTATGCCTTAAAGATTTATTTGGAAATTAAATAAAAAAGAAAGTTGAATAGAAAAGGAATTTGAATAAAAATGGAAGTTGAATAAAAATAAAAATGGAAGTTGCATAAAATTAAAAATGGAAGTTCATTCAAAAAACCACTATACCTTAACAATCTATTTGGAAATTAAATAAAAAAAAAGGAAGTTGAATAGACCAGGAAATTGAATAACTATGGAAGTTGAATAAAAATAAAAATGGAAGTCGCATAAAATTAAAAATGGAAGTTCTTTCAAAAAACCACTATACCTTAACGATCTATTTGGAAATTAAATATAAAAGGAAATTGACTATAAAAGGACATTGAATCAAAATAGAAGTTGAATAAAAATAAAAAAGGAAGTTGCATAAAAATTAAAAATGGAAGTTCTTTCAAAAAACCACTATACCTTAACGATCTATTTAGAAATTAAATAAAAATGGAAGTTGAATGGAGATTAAATTTACTTTTTTATTCAACTTCTATTTTTATTCAATTTCCTTTTGTAGTCAATTTCCTTTTTTATGCAACTTCCATTTTTATTCAATTTCCTTTTCTATTCAACTTCCTTTTTTATTTAATTTCCAAATAGATCGTTAAGTTATAGTGGTTTCTTGAATGAACTTTCATTTTTAATTTTATACAACTTCCTTTCTTATTTTTATTCAATTTCCATTTTTATTCAATTTCCTATTCTATTCAACTACATTTTTTTATTGACTTTCCAAATAGATCGCTAAGGTATAGTGGTTATTTGAATAAAATTTTACTGTTAATTTCATGGAACTTACATTTTTTTTTTGTATTCAACTTCCATTTTTATTTAATTTCCTTTTCTATTCAACTTCTTTTTTTATTTAATTTCCAGATAGATCGTTAAGGTATATTGCTTTCTTCCATGAACTTTTATTGCTAATTTTATGCAACTTCTATTTTTATTTTTATTGAACATCAATTTTTATTCAATTTCCTTTTCCATTCCACTTCCATTTTTATTTAATTTCCATATAGATCGTTAAGGTATAGTCGTTTCTTGAATGAACTTCCATTTTAATCTTATGCAACTTCCATTTTTATTTTTATTCAACTTCCATTTTTATTCAATTTATTTTTTATTCAGCTTTCTTTCTTATTTAATTTCCAAATAGATCGTTTAGGTATAATGGTTTCTTGAAAGAACTTCCATTGTAAGTTTTACGCAACTTCCATTTTTATTTTTATTCAACTTCTAGTTTTATCCAATTTCCTTTTGTATTCAACTTCTTTTTTTATTTAATTTCCAAATAGATCGTTAAGGTATCATGGGATCTTGAATGAACTTCGTTTTTTATTCTTATTCAACTACCATTTTTATTCAATTTCCCTTTCTATTCAACTGCCTTTTTTTATGTAATTTTCAAATAGATCATTTTGGTATATTCGTTTCTTGAATGAACATCTATTGTTAATTTTATACAACTTCCATTTTTGTTATTATTCAAGTTTCATTTTTATTCAATTTCCTTTTCTATTCAACTTTGTTTTTTATTTAATTTCTAAATAGATCGTTAAGGTATAGCGGTTTCTTGAATGAACTTCCAATGTTAATTTTATGCAACTTCAATTTTTAATTTTATTCAACTTCCATTTTTATTCAATTTTCATTTCTATTCAACGTCTTTTTTTGTTTAATTTCCAAATAGATTGTTAAGGTTAAGTGGTTTCTTCAATGAACTTCCATTGTTAATCTTACGCAACTTTCATTTTTGTTTTTATTCAATTTCCTTTTCATTTAACGTCCTTTTTTATTTAATTTCCAAATAGATCGTTAGGGTATAGTAGTTTATTGGATGACCTTCAATTTTTAATTTTATGCAACTTTCATTTTTAATTTTATTCAATTTCGATTTTTATTCAATTTCCTTTTCTATTCAACTTCTTTTTTTATTTAATTTCCAAATAGATCGTTAAGGTATAGTGGTTTATTAAATTAACTTCCATTGTTAATTGTATGCAACTTCCATTTTTATTTTTATTCAACTTCCATTTTTATTCAATTTTCTTTTCTATTCAATTTTCTTCTTTATTTAATTGCCAAATAGATCATTAAAGTATAGTGTGGTTTCTTGAATGAACTTCCATTTTTAATTTTATGCAGCTTTCATTTTTAATTTTATGCAACTTCCATTTTTATTTTTATTCAACTTCAATTTTTATTCAATTTCCTGTTCTATTCAACTTCTTTTTTTGTTTAATTTCCAAATAGATCGTTAAGATATAGTGCTTTCTTGAATGAACTTCCATTTTTAATTTTGTGCAACTTTCATTTTTATTTTTATTCAAGTTCCATTTGTATTCAATTATTTTCTCTGTTCAACTTCTTTTTCTTTTTTTTTTTTTAATTTCCAAATAGATCGTTAAGGTATAGTGGTTTCTTGAATGAACTTCCATTTTTCATTTTATGCAACTTCCATTTTTATTTTTATTTTTATTCAACATCCATTTTTATTCAATTTCGTTTTCTATTTAACTTCCTTTTTTATTTAATTTCCAAATAAATCGTTAAGCTATAGTGGTTTCTTGAATGAACTTCCATTTTTAATTTTATGCAACTTTTATTTTATTTTTACTCAATTTTCATTTTTATTCAATTTCTTTCTCTATTCAACTTCTTTTTTTGTTTAATTTCCAAATAGATCGTTAAGGTATAGTGGTTTCCTGAATGAACTTCCATTTTTAACGTTATGCGACTTCCAATTTTATTTTTACTCAACTTCCATTTTTATTCAATTTCCTTCTCTATCTTTCTTTTTTATTTAATTTCCCAATAGATCGTTATGGTATAGTGGTTTTTTCAATGAACTTCCATTTTTAATTTTATGCAACTTCCATTTTTATTTTTATTCAACTTCAATTTTTATTCAATTTGCATTTTTATTCAATTTCCTTTTTTATTTAATTTCCAAATAGATCGTTAAGGTATAGTGGTTTCTTGAATGAACTTACATTGTTAATTTTACGCAAATTCCATTTTTATTTTTATTCAATTTCCTTCTCTATTCAGCTTCTTTTTTTATTTTATGCAGCTTCCATTTTAATTCAAATTCAATTTTATTCAACTTCCATTTTTATTCAATTTCCTTTTCTATTCAACTTCTTTTTTTATTTAATACCCAAATAGATCGTTAAGGTATAGTGGTTTCTCAAATGAACTTTCATTTTTAATTTTATGCAACTTCCAATTTTCTTTTTATTCAACTTCCATTTTTAATTTTATGCAACTTCAATTTTTAATTTTATGCAACTTCCATTTTTAATTTTATGCAACTTCCATTTTATTTTTACTCGACTTCCATTTTTATTCAATTCCCTTTTCCATTCAACTTCTTTTTTTATTCAATTTCCTTTTCTATTCAACTTCCTTTTATATTTAATTTCCAAATAGATCGTTAAGGTATAGTGGTTTCTTGAATGAGCTTCCGTTGTTAATTTTCTTCAACTTCCATTTTTATTTTTATTCAACTTCAATTTTTATTCAATTTCCTTTTCTATTCAACTTCTTTTTTTATTTAATTTCGAAATAGATCATTAAGGTATAGTGGTTTCTTGAATGAACATCCATTGTTAATTTTATGCAACTTCCATTTTTATTTTTATTTCCAAATAGATCTTTAAGGTATAGTGGTTTCTTGAATGAACTTCCATTGTTAATTTTATGCAACTTCCATTTTTATTTTTATTCATCTTCCATTTTTATCCAATTTCCTTTTCTATTCAACATCCTTTTTTATTTAATTTCCAAATAGATCGTTAAGGTATAGTGATTTTTTGAATGAATTGCCATTTTTAATTTTATGCAACTTCAATTTTAAATTTTATGCAACTTCCATTTTTATTCAATTTCCTATTCTATTCAACTATATTTTTTTTATTTTCTTTCCAAATAGATCGCTAAGATATAGTGGTTACTTGAATTAACTTCCATTGTTAAATTTAGGTAACTTTCATTTTTATTTTTATTCAACTTCCATTTTTATTCAATTTTCTTTTCTATTCAACTCCCTTTTTTATTTAATCTCCAAATAGATCGTTAAGGTATAGTGGTTTCTTAAATGAACTTCCATTGTTAATTTTATGTAAGTTCCATTTTTATTCAACTTCCTTTTTTATTTAATTTCCAAATAGATTGTTAACGTATAGTGGTTTCTCGAATGAACTTCCATTTTTATTTTTACTCAACTTCCATTTTTATTTTTATGCAACTTCCATTTTTATTCAATTTCCTATTCTATTCAACTTCATTTTGTTATTTACTTTCCAAATAGATCGCTAAGGTATAGTGGTTTCTTGAATTAACTTCCATTGTTAATTTTATGCAACTTTTATTTTTTTTTTATTCGACTTCCATATTTAGTCAATTTACTTTTCTATTCAACTTCCTTTTTTATTTAATTTCCAAATAGATCGTTAAGGTATTATGGTTTCTTGAATGAACTTTTAACACGATAGTTTTTCCAAGAAAGGACCGTATCCTTTTATGCTTAGTGCTGCAAAAGTTTAGAGTCCTCCAGCCAAGGGACTTTTACACTTAGTGCTGACTTAGTGCTGCAAAAGTTTAGAGTCCTCCAGCCAAGGGACTTTTCAAAGATGACATCAAAACAAAGCTTGTACTTGATACATCAAAATAGAGCTAATCATTCATGCGTAACAAATACTTTCATCAAAACAAGGCAAGGCAAGGTTTATCAAAACAGTATAACATAGCTTTATTAAAAGCACCACTCACATAGTTCTTCTCGGGTGTAGGCTCAAAGCGAAGATCAAAGACCTACAATCACATGGCAATTCACATTCTCAAAACAAGCCTTAAAGGCATGCAAATGATCTCGGCATTTCCACCAAATCTAAGTCAATAACAAAGCAAAGCATGCTGAGAGTCAAAACACCGTTTTCCATCTCATGGAAACACACTGGGTACCATCCAGGTTTAGCCGAGGTCCCACACCTCCTTGCCGAGGTGTGGTCACGATAACCACACAAAAGCGAAATCGGGAAATCACGGTTTCCCTTGAAGAATGCAAAGACCAAGATCATCAAGAACATCAAGAACATCCATGCTCAAAATCATAACTCGTTTATATAAAATCTGAGATTTCATGCCAAGAGTTCAAAAACATGGACCTGGGTACCCATACAAGAAGATCATGCAAGAACAAACACAAAAACATGATTCTTGTTGCAAACTTTCGGATCAAAGCAGACTTTTCTTCAAAACTCAAGAACATCATTTTCTCTTCCAAAACCAACTTCAAATCAATGCATGGCGTGAAAAGCGAATTCAATCATGCAACGCATTTCGGTAATCAATAAGAACAATCGGAGTAGAGCGAGAATCTAACCTCAAAACTCGAGATCAAACGGTTCGATCCTCAAAGATCAAGCTCGAACTCCACTTCTCTCTAAGAACGCTTTCTCCTTCCCTAGAGCTTCTCTCTAAAAACAAGGATTTGAGACAAAATGACTTGTTTCTAAGTCTGTCGGCTGACTTAACCTTCAGCTCAGACACATGGCGTCACCGGGTTGGTTTAGCTCAAAGAGTGACTGATTGACAAGACAAGTCCATGACAAAGCGTATGCAACAAGCTAAGGCAAGACACATCGGCAAGTAGGGACATCGGCTAAGTCAAAGCTTCGGCAACAAGATAACAAGGACATCGGCTAGGGAGGACGACACCTGACTAAGTTGTGCCACACCTTGGCCTGGGTGTGCCACACCTCGGTCTAAGCCATACCTGCCCAAGGACAAAGATCACTAAGTGCAAAACATCTCGGCCTCAAAAGCGACATCTCGGCTATATGCCAGGGTGGAGATGAAGGTCAACCAAGTGGTTCCGAAATAGTTCTAAGTACAAAGGTTCAAAGGTGAACTAGGCTAAGCTAACCTCGGCTAAACACCAAGCAAGAAACAAGATCAAGCAAGTAACACGTAACAAAGCAAGGCAAAACAAGATAACAAGATTTATAAACATAACAGGACAAGATCATACAAAAATGTATGCAAGCATGGCTAAGTCAAGATGAGGGTTGTTACATACAGTGGTTTCTTCAATAAACTTTCATTTTTATTTTTATTCAACTTCAATTTTTATTTTTATTCAATTTCCATTTCTATTCAACTTCATTTTTTATTTGATTTCCAAATAGATCGTTAAGGTAGAGTGGTTTCTTGAATGAACTTCCACTGTTAATTTTATGTAACTTCCATTTTTATTTTTATTCAACATCCATTTTTATTCAATTTCCCTTTCTATTCAACTTCTTTTTTTATTTAACTTCCAAAGAGATCGTTAAGTTATAGTGGTTTAGTCAACTTCTATTTTTATTCAATTTTATTTTCTATTTAATTTCCAAATAGATTGTTAAGGTATAGTAGTTTCTTGAATGAACTTCCATTTTATTTGTATTCAACTTCCATTTTTATTCAATTTCTTTTTCTATTCAACTTCCATTTTTATTTTTATTCATCTTCCGATTTTATTCAATTTCCTTTTCTATTCAACTTTCTTTTTTATTTAATTTTCAAATAGACTGTTAAGGTATAGTGGTTTCTTAAATGAACTTACATTGTTAATTTTATGCAACTTCCATATTTATTTTTATTCAATTTACTTTTCTATTCAACTTTCTTTTTTATTTAATTTCCACATAGATCGTCAAGGTATAGTGGTTTCTTGAATGAACTTCCACTGTTAATTTTATGCAACTTCCATTTTTATTTTTATTTTTATTCAACATCCATTTTTATTCAACTTCCATTTTTATTCAATTTCCATTTCTATTCAACTTCTTTTTTTATTTGATTTCCAAATAGATCGTTAAGGTAGAGTGGTTTCTTGAATAAACTTCCATTGTTAATTTTATGCAACTTCCATTTTTATTTAATTTCTTTTTCTATTCAACTTCCTTTTTTATTTAATTTCCAAATAATTTGTTAAGGTATAGTGGTTTCTTGAATTAACTTCCATTTTTATTCAATTTCCTATTCTATTCAACTTCCTTTAATATTTAATTTCCAAATAGATCGTTAAGGTATTATGGTTTCTTGAATTAAATTCCATTGTTAATTTTACGCAAATTCCATTTTTATTTTTATTCAACTTGCATTTTTATCCAAATAGATCGTTAAGGTATAGTGGTTTCTCAAATGAACTTCCATTTTTAATTATATGCAACATCCATTTTTATTTTTATTCAACTTCCATTTTTATTCAATTTTGTTTTCTATTCAACTTCCTTTTTTATTCAATTTGCAAATAGATCGTTAAGGTATAGTGGTTTGTTGATTGAATTTCCATTGTTAATTTTATGCAAATTCCATTTTTATTTTTATTCATCTTGCATTTTTATCCAATTTCCTTTTTTATTCAACTTCCTTTTTTATTTAATTTCCAAATAGATCATTAAGGTATAGTTGTTTCTTCAATGAACTTCCATTGTTAATTTTATGCAACTTCCATTTTTATTTTTATGCAACTTCCCTTTTTATTTTTATTAAACTTCTATTTTTATTCAATTTCATTTTCTATTCAACTTCTTTTTTTATTTAATTTCCAAATAAATCGTTAAGTTATAGTGGTTTATTGAATGAACTTCCATTTTCAATTTTGGTGCAACTTCTATTCAACTTCATTTTCTATTCAACTTCCATTTTTATTTTATGCAACTTCCATTATTATTTTATGCAATTTCCATTTTTATTTTTATTCAACTTCCAATTTTAATTATATGCAACTTTCATTTTTGTTTTTATTCAATTCCTTTTCTATTCAACTTTCTTTTTTATTTAATTTCCAAATTGATCGTTAAGGTATAGTGATTTCTTCAATGCACTTCCATTTTAAGTTTTACGCAACTTCCATTTTTATTGAGTTTCCTTTTCTACTCAACTTCTTTTTTTATTTAATTTCCAAATAGATCATTAATGTATAGTGGTTTCTCGAATGAACTTCCATTTTTATTTTTATTCAACTTCCATTTTTATTTTTATTCAACTTCTTTTTTTTATTAAATTTCCTTTTCTATTCAACTTCCATTTTTTTATTTACTTTCCAAATAAATCGTCAAGGTATAGTAGTTTCTTGAATGAACTTCGATTTTTATTTTTATTCAACTTCCATTTTGATTCAATTTCCTTTTCTATTGAACTTCTTTTTTTATTTAATTTCGAAATAGACCGTTAAGTATAGTGGTTTCTCGAATGAACTTCCTTTTTTATTCTTATTCAACTACCATTTTTATTCAATTTCTCTTTCTATTCAACTGCCTTTTTTTATTTAATTTCCAAATAGATCGTTAAGGTATAGTGGTTTTTTGAATTAACTTCCATTTTTAATGTTATGCAACTTCCAATTTTATTTTTACTCAACTTCCATTTTTATTCAACTACCTTTTTTATTTAATTTCCTTTTCTATTCAACTTCCTTTTTTATTTAATTTCCAAATAAATCAGTAAGGTATAGTGGTTTCTTGAATGAACTTCCATTATTATTTTATGCAACTTCCATTTTTATTTTTATTCAACTTCCATTTTTAATTTTATGCAACTTCCATTTTTATTCAATTTCCTTTTCTGTTCAGCTTCCTTTTTTTATTTAATTTCCAAATAGATCGTTAAGGTATAGTGGTTTCTCGAATTAACTTCCATTGTTAATTTAAGGCAACTTCCAGTTCCATTTTTATTCAACTTGCATTTTTATTCAATTTTGTTTTCTATTCAACTTCCTTTTTTATTTAATTTTCAAAAAGACCGTTAAGGTATAGTGGTTTCTTCAATAAAAATAAAAATGGAAGTTGCATAAAATTAAAAATCGAAGTTCATTCAAGAAACCACTATACCTTGACGGTTTATTTGAAAATTAAATAAAAAAGGAAGTTGAATAGAAAACAAATTTTAATAAAAATGCAAGTTGAATAAAAATGGAACTGGAAGTTGCCTTAAATTAACAATGGAAGTTAATTCAAGAAACCACTATACCTTAACGATCTATTTGGAAATTAAATAAAAAAAGGAAGCTGAACAGAAAAGGAAATCGAATAAAAATGGAAGTTGAATAAAAATAAAAATGGAAGTTGCATAAAATAATAATGGAAGTTCTTGAATGAACTTTCAATTTTAATTTCATGAATTTGGAAATGAAATAAAAAAAGTAAGTTGAATAAAAATATAAATGGAAGTTGCATAAAAGGAAATTGAATAAAAATGAAAGTTGCATAAAATTAAAAATGGAAGTTCATTCAAGAAACCACTATACCTTAAAGATTTATTTAGAAATTAAATAAAAATGGAAGTTGAATAAATTAACAATGGAAGTTCATTCAAGAAACCACTATACCTTAACGATCTATTTGGAAATTAAATAAAAAAGGAAGTTGAATAAAAATAAAAATGAAAGTTGAATAAAATTAAAAATGAAAGTTCATTCAAGAAGCCACTATACTTTAACGATCTATGTGGAAATTAAATAAAAAAAGAAGTTGAATAAAAAAGGAAGTTGAATAAAAATGGAAATTGAATAAAAATGGAAGTTGAATAGAGAAGGAAGTTGAATAAAAACGGAAGTTGCATAAAACTAAAAATGGAAGTTCATAAGATTAACAATGGAAGTTCATTGAATTAACTTTTCTATTCAACTTCCGTTTTTATTCAATTTCCTTTTCTATTCAATGTCCTTTTTTATTTAATTTTCAAATAGACCGTTAGGGTATAATGGTTTCTTAAATGAACTTTTATTGTTAATTTTATGCAACTTTCATTTCCATTTTTTATTCAACTTCCAATTTTATTTAATTTCCAAATAGATCGTTAAGGTATGGTGGTTTCTTGAATGAACTTCCATTGTTATTTTTCTTCAACTTCCATTTTTATCCAATTTCCTTTTCTATTCAACATCCCTTTTTATTTAATTGCCAAATAGATCGTTAGGGTATAGTGGTATTTGGAAATTGAATAACAAATGGAAGTTGAATAAAAATAAAAATCGAAGTTCATTCAACAAACCACTATACCTTAACGATCAATTTGGAAATTGAATAAAAATCGAAGTTGAATAAAAATAAAAATGGAAGTTGCATAAAATTAAAAATGGAAGTTGAATAAAAAAACCACTATACCTTAACTATAGTGATCCCGGTTTTCTTTTTTGTAATTGTTGTATTCCGGACTTTGGTTCCGTGGAGTTGGTAGTTGTAGATCTTGTTGTCATCCTTTAATTCCATTTGATTGAGTTTTAGGATGTGTTGGGGCATGTTTCGAGCAGGTGGGTTGAGCCTTGGTCTAATTCCTTGTTGCCCAGTTTTTGGTCATTCCGCTCGAGCGGGTCTTCCTGCGCTCGAGCGGGGTTTACACCGTTCCAGCATTTTGTGCCCCTGCAAAACTTTTGCATGTGTGATTTCTACACTTGAGCGGGTTTCCTACGCTTGAGCGGGTCGCGCTCTAGCGGGCTTGTTGGCGCTCGAGCGGGTAGTACCTTTTTGGTGAAAGTTCTGGGATGGGATAATCCACGCTCGAGCAGACTGGTTTTTCGCTCTCAAGCGGATGTGTTTCACTCTTGTGTCTTGGCGCTCGAGCGGGCCTTATTGCGCTCGAGCAGACCCAGATTTTTATTCTTGGCCTTTCGGCGTTGTGTTTTTTCGAGCGGACTGTCATAACAGAGGGCATTTGGGCATTTTTGAATCACTTTTTACACTTCTCTCTCTCTCTTACTTTTCAAAAAGCCATTTTTGAGAGGTCCGCTCTCTAGAAACTCCCTTCTCTCTAGGGTTGATCTAGTTAGAGTGCTTCCTTTTCCGTCGGCCTTTGTAAAAGTTGTGTTGATCGTCGAGGGTGTCGGTTTGATCCGAAAGGTTTGGAATTTGGAGCACTTTGAGTTTGGTCTTCTTCTTCCCTTGGGCTCTGAAGTTGAGGTAGGGATATCCTACTCCTTCTCATGAGCTTTGTCTTGGAATTTTAGCATTTTGATGAGTTGGGGGTTGTTGGGTAATTTGGAGAAAATTTGGGTCTTTTGTGTAATTTTACAAAAGTTTGGGTTTTGTTTGTATAAACCTATATGCATGTTTAGCATTGAGAAATGAGATCAACATTGGATTATTAGTGAAAATGGAACCTTAGGGTTGTGATGTTAATTATGGGAAATGCCCTAATTACATTGATAAATTAATTGGCATAATTAATTTGAATAAAAGAGGAATTGAATTGAAAATGTTGGAATTGGATATGTATGGGATTAAAGGGTGTAGTTAGATTCATTCATCGCTCACATAGTTGAAATGTTGATTATATATCCATTTGGTGCACTTATTTTCGGTATAGAAATAACTGCTTTGGGTTATCGGTGGAGGATAGTCTTGATTGTGGTAGACAACGCATGATGATTAGGCAAACTGAAACTAATCAATTGAGTATGCTATCGAATATAGCGACTGGAATAATACATTAACTTTATGTATTCATTGATTGTATATGATCTATGTTTATATACATGTGTTGTGTGGGAGGAGATAGGAGATGTACTCCACAGTTTAGGGGAAGATAGGGGATGGACCTCTAAATTGGATTTTGTGTGACATTGATACAGCACTACAATGTGTATCAAGTGTTGATTATGGAAGTGTTCGAATTGATTTGGTATAGCACTAACATGTATATCGTTATCAATTGTGAAGTATAGAAGTGATTCTATGTTATGTTGATACAGCACTAAAATGTGTATCTTTAAGTAAAGTATGGAAATGATTTATGTGTTATCGTCTGACATTAAAATGTGTATCCGTCATGAATTCGAAAGTGTTTTAAAGATGAGTCTTAATCTCATTAAGTTATTTGGCTAGGTGTTGAATCTTGTTTTCTAACTCAAAGTTTAAAAAGAAATGGGGAATGAAATGTAACATGGACTTAATGTCATGAAACCGGGATGTGATATATGTGGATGTATTCGTGTTGACCATCTATCAAGCTGCTAAATTTTTAGTCATTGTTCATAGTTTGGTTTAGTGTATTTCTCTTTATTTGTGGCTCACCCTTTATGGGACATCATTTTCGAATGCAGTAACATGCCACCTCCAAGGACATAGCTTGGGAGGCTAGAGGCAGACAGACTCTTGTCATTTTGTTATCTTTTGGATGTATTACTTGTAAATTCAAGCCAAGGGCTTAATGTGTATTTGAGTTAGTACTCTGCTTTTTGTAACGAAGTGTTAACTTAGAAAAGTCAGAAGTAGTAGGGCATTTGCTTTTGTTGTTAACATGTAATACTCATTGTAATGAATTACTCCGATGAATAGAAGAATATTTATCTTTTATATCTATGCATGTCTAAATTGATGGGTTTCAATGTTATTATTTTGAGGGCGTTACAACTTTGTATCGAGGCGTGCTAGGGTTCGAATACTTTGGGTACGTGGGAAGTGATTAGTGTCACAATGGGTTTGTCTCGCTTGTTAGAGACTTAAGTGTAATGTAATGTGTTCATGTGATAACATGTTTACGTGATTATTTGGGTATGGGATTTAGTTTCTAGGATGTTGATTGGATCCTTGGGTTTCTGTGAGTCTTGTTGGAAAAGCACTTGATCAATGCTGTTTCTAATCGAAACTCTGGTAACGCCTCAGGACTGTCATCATCCGGAAATGAAATTCGTAAGTGCTTATGTGTTTATGTGCTTACGTGGAGTGAATTACAGTTGTCCATGCATTAGGACGTGAGTGTTATAGCTTCAGCACATTTGTGAATGTGCTAACGTTCCCTGTTACCTTTATTAGGATGTCAGGACAAGGACGAGGTGGTAGGCGAGGTAGGCCTAGGAGGCAGGACATGCCTTCTGGGATGATATTCGGCACATCAGAAGGGGTTGGCTGAGCCAATGTGGCCGAGCAATGAGTCGAGGCTATGGCGCTTTAGCCCGAGGATAGCCGATGCTTTGAGGGAGTCTATGGGTATTCTCGGGTGAGAATCCAATTCGAGCTCAGTCGAGCCCAAGTTCTTGGCGGGGGCCTTCCTTCTTGAAGAGGAGTTCTTAGGTCTAATCCGGACGACTTTGTTAGGGATTCGAAGGAGCCACTTAAGACGGATGAGTGGTTGGAGCAGATGAGAAAGACATTCGAGATGCTTGGCATCGAGGGCGAACGATGAAAGTGACCTTGGCATCTTTCCAACTGAAGGGGGATGCGGGTCAGTGGTGGAAATTCGTGAAGGGTCATTTGGATGGCACTTGGGAGGCTGTTGTGGGTGCTTTCCAGGAGAAGTTCTTATCTCCAGCAGTTAGAGAGAAGCTGAGAGATCAGTTCTGCCAGCTTTTGCAGTTGAGTTCTTCAGTGGCCAAGTATGAGGGTGCTTTCACTAGTTTGTCCAGGTTCACACCTGAACTTGTGGCGTCCGAGGAACGCTGCTTATCGAGTTTGAGAAGAGGTTGAGGCACGGCCTCAAAATGAGAGTTGGTGGTTCTATGATCTGAGACTATGGGCGCTTGGTTAATGCTGCAGCCCATGTGGAGATCATGATGTAGGAGGAGAAGGGACAGAGAGGCTCCAAGAGGAGCCAGGATGGTCAGGGTGACAGCAGGAGACAGAGGGGTACTAACCCTCAGCAGTCTTAGGGTGGTATTGCTAGATCGACCTTTCAAAGGTCCGAGTCTGAGGCTCGGAAGAGGCAATCGGGGAGATTTCACTGTTACAAGTGTGGTCAATTTGGGCCATAAGGCTTCGGTTTGCCTGAGAGGAAGGAAGTCGGTGCTTCTTCTTCGGCTAGACATGAGCCAAAGTCGAGGCGAGTCGACCCTTGTCTTGTTATCGGTGTGGTCGGTAGGCACTGAAGAGGTTTTGCCGCAGTTGAGTGCTTACATCTGGTGCATCTGACAGATGGGTCATCTGCCGGCTCGGTCGATCTGAGCCTCGAGGTGAATCGGGGCTTCATCGTCGATCTGTCTGTGATCGTATGCTCAGGGGTGGCGGTAGATCAGGGACCTTCAGTAGCGTGTATCTTTATTCTGCATGAGGACACTGCCGGTTCCATCAGTTGTGAGAGGTACCTTTCTGTTTTGCAACTCGGTTGCTAGTGTATTAATTGATACGGGTGCATCTCATTCTTTTCTATCTGCTGCATTTGCATCTGTTTTGGAATTGGAGTTAGCACAATTAGCATCTCCTATATGTGTTGTATCACCCCTTGGGGGTGAATTGATTTTGAAGCACGGATGTAGAGGTTGTGATATAGAGGTCGCCGATCATCGGCTTCCGTTCCCTTTTATAGTTATGCCCATGATGGGTTTTGATGTTATTTTGGGTATGGACTGACTATCGTCATACCGGGCTATTATTGATTGCTACCGCCAGAGGGTCACAGTATGTACCTTGAGCAGGTAGTGTTTTCATTTCTTGGGGGATCGAGTTGGTAGTGTGTTGCCACCGGTGTATGATCCGCGAGGGCGGAGTGAGCTTAGTGGTCTTCTTGCTAGCCTTTTGAGTAGTGAGTGTGATGAGACCCAGATTGTATTACCGAGAGTGGTTTGTGAGTATTCGAATGTTTTTCCCAAGGATCTCATTGGTTTGCCACCTCACCGTGAGATTGAGTTCTCCATTGATTTAGTGCCCGGCACGGCGCCGATTTCTATGGTACCTTACTGTTTTGCCCCAGCCGAGTTGAGTGAGTTGAAGATTCAGCTCCAGGAGTTGCTAGATAAGGGCTTTGTTCGCCCTAGTGTCTCCCCGTGGGGAGCACCGACCTTCTTTGCTAAAAAGAAAGATGGTGCCTTGAGACTTTGTATCGACTACCGGAAGTTGAATCGGGCTACGGTCAAGAATAAGTACCCTATGCCCCGTATAGATGATTTGTTTGACCAGTTGAAGGGTTCCCGTTGTTTCTCTAAAATAGACTTGAGATCGGGTTACCACCAGTTGAGGGTCAGGGAGGAGGATATTTCGAAGACTGACATGCATCAGCGGTATGGCCATTATGAGTTTCTGGTGATGCCATTTGGGCTCACCAATGCACCGATAGTCTTTATGGATTTGATGAACCGGATCTTCCGGGAATTCTTGGATCGCTTTGTGGTTGTTTTTGTGGACGAGATTCTCATCTATTCACCTTCAGAGGAGGAGCACGAGAAACACCTGAGAGTGGTGCTTGAGTTGCTTAGAGCCCATAGGCTGTATGCCAAGTTTAGGAAGTGTGAGTTCTGGCTAGGAGAAGTCAAGTTCTTGGGCCATGTAGTATCCGGGGAAGGGGTGTCTGTTGATACATCCAAGATTGAGGCAGTGCAAGATTAGGCACAGCCTAAGAGTGTGTTGAGATCCATGATTTTACGGGATTAGCTGGGTATTACCGCGGTTTGTGAAGGATTTCTCGAGTTAGCTTCACAGATTGACTAGACTGACTCAGAAGGGAGTCAAATTTGTATGGAGTGAGACTTGTGAAAAGTCGTTACAAGAGCTGAATGTTAGATTGACCACCGCTCCGGTCTTGATTATTCCAGAGAGAGGGTTGGGTTATGCAGTCTATTGTGATGCCTCACGAGTGGGTTTGGGTTGTGTGTTGATGCAAGAGGGGAAAGTGGTTGCCTATGGCTCACGTCAGTTGAAAATACACGAGAAGAATTACCCTACACATGACCTAGAGCTAGTAGCAGTGATCTTTGCCTTGAAAATCTGGAGGCATTACCTTTATGGTGAGAGATTCGAGGTGTTCTCGGATCATAAGAGTCTGAAATATCTGTTTACACAGAAAGACTTGAATTTGAGGCAGAGGAGGTGGATGGAGTTTATTGAGGATTACGACTTCGAGTTGCATTATCATCCGGGGAAGGCCAATGTTGTGGCCAATGCCCTTAGCAGGAAATCCATAGGTGATGTAGCTTGTATAGTCATCCGGGAGTGGGAGATGTTGGGTGCACTTGGTGAATTTGATTTGCTTCTGGGCGAATCCGTTGAGGCTGTGGCCTTGTTTTCTGTTGTTGTGTAGCCTACACTTGTGTCTCGAGTGTTAGAGGCACAAGGAGGTGACCTTGAGGTAGAAGCCCTCCGGTGGGAAGGTTGAGAAGGGTTTGACGGTGTGTCCCACCCAGAGTGTGAGATACCGAGACCAATTGTTTATGCCGGAGTCCTGCCGAGAGGAGGTACTCCGAGAGTTTCACCATTCACGCCTTGTGGTGCATCCGGGAGATACTAAGATGTATCGGGATTTGGGTCGCCAGTTTTGGTGGCGGGGTATGAAGAGAGATGTGGCGGTTTCGTTTCTAAGTGCCTTACTTGTTAGCAAGTGAAGGCTGAGCATCAGAGGCCACCGGGTTTGTTACAGCCCTTGCCTATTGCCAAGTGGAAGTGGGAGCATGTCACTATGGACTTCGTTGTAGGTCTTCTGAGGACTTAGCAGGGTAGTGATGCTATTTGGGTGGTTGTAGACCGGTTGACTAAGTCGGCGCACTTCATTCCTGTTCGCGTGAGAGATTCGGTGGATCATCTAGCCGATTTGTATATTCAGGATATAGTGAGATTGCATGGGGTCCTAGTGACGATTGTCTCAGATAGAGATCCTCGTTTTACTGCTAGGTTGTTGCAGAGTGCCTTGGGCACTAAGTTGACCTTTAGCACGGCTTATCATCCTCAGACTAACGGGCAGTCCGAGCGTACTATTTAGATCCTTGAGGATATGCTTCGAGGTTGTGTCCTTGACTATAGTGGGACGTGGGAGAGGCACTTGCCCTTGGTGGAGTTTGCCTACAACAACAGTTTCCAGTCTAGTATCGGTATGGCACCGTTTGAGGCCTTGTATGGCCGACCGTGTAGGTCTCCAGTTTGTTAGGCCGAGGTGGGTGATGCATCTTTGTTGGGTTCGGAGTTGGTAAGGAAGCAGCGAGAGAAGGTTGAGCTTATCCGTAGGAGGCTTGTTACAGCCCAGAGTCGTCAGAAATCTTATGCCGACCGTAGGAGGAGACCTTTGGTGTTCGAGGTGGGTGATCATGTCTTTCTGAAGATATCACCTAGGCAGGGATTGATGAGGTTTGGGAAGAGTGGGAAGTTGTCCCCTCGGTTTATTGGCCCTTTTGAGATCCTTGAGAGGATTGGCGAGGTTGTCTATCGTTTGGCTTTGCCACCGCAGTTGTCCGGAGTTCATGACGTGTTTCATGTGAGTATGCTTCAGAAGTATGAGCCGGATCCGTCACATGTATTGGATTGGACCGACTTAGAGGTTGATGAGGATGCCTCGTATGAGGAGAGACCGGTTCGGGTCTTGGATAGCTGGGAGCAAGTCTTGCGAGGCAAGACCATTCCCCTAGTGAAGGTGTTGTGGAAACATCACGGAGTGGAGCAAGCCACTTGGGAACGTGAGGTGGAGGTCCGAGAGAAATATTCGGATCTATTTGTGGATGTTTGAGCATGTATTGTATATTTTGTTATATTTTTGAACCTTAAGAGTATTGAATATATCTTAGGTTGTAAAACATGGTTTATGTTTTGGTTTAATGGAAGTGTTTTGGAACTTGCCTCGAAATGGAAGTTTGATATAACATTGCATATGTTGAGTATTGTAGAATTGGAAATGTATCATGAACATTAGTTATGATATGAAATTGTTGAAATTGGAAAGGAAATGCATGTTGAAATATATATATTGTAAATTGCCTCTTGAAAAGAGATGAGATGACCGGTAACGGGTCGAGTGGTTAAAATCCGCATTGCAAAATGTTGGGAATTGGGAAAATCTTGTTTTTGATAGACTTGTATTAAATTTCAGTGGAATTCTTTAAGGGGTGAAGGTTATAGTGATCCCGGCTTTCTTTTTTGTAATTGTTGTATTCCGGACTTTGGTTCCGTGGAGTTGGTAGTTGTAGATCTTGTTGTCATCCTTTAATTCCATTTGATTGAGTTTTAGGATGTGTTGGGGCATGTTTCGAGCAAGTGGGTTGAGCCTTGGTCTAATTCCTTGTTGCCCAGTTTTTGGTCGTTCCGCTCGAGCGGGTCTTCCTGCGCTCGAGCGGGGTTTACACCCTTCTAGCATTTTGTGCCCCTACAAAACTTCTGCAGGTGTGATTCCTACGCTCGAGCGGGTCGCGCTCGAGCAGGCTTATTGGCGCTTGAGCAGGTAGTACCTTTTTGGTGAAAGTTCTGGGATGGGATAATCCACGCTCGAGCGGACTGGTTTTTCGCGCTCGAGCAGATGTGTTTCACTCTTGTGTCTTGGCGCTCGAGCGGGCCCTATTGCGCTCGAGCGGACCCAGATTTTTATTCTTGACGCTCGAGCGTTGTGTTTTCCGCTCGAGCGGACCTGTCGGATAACAAAGGGCATTTGGGCATTTTTGTATCACTTTTTACACTTCTCTCTCTCTCTTACTTTTCAAAAAGCCATTTTTGAGAGCTCCTCTCTCTAGAAACTCCCTTCTCTCTAGGGTTTGATCTAGTTAGAGTGCTTCCTTTTCCGTCGGCCTTTGTAAAAGTTGTGTTGATCGTCGAGGGCATCGTTTTGATCCAAAAAGTTTGGAATTTGGACCACTTTGAGTTTGGTCTTCTTCTTCCCTTGGGCTCCGAAGTTGAGGTAGGGATATCCTACTCCTTCTCATGAGCTTTGTCTTGGAATTTTAGCATTTTGATGAGTTGGGGGTTGTTGGGTAATTTGGAGAAAGTTTGGGTCTTTTGTGTAATTTTACAAAAGTTTGGATTTTGTTTGTATAAACCTATATGCATGTTTAACATAGAGAAATGAGATCAATATTGGATTATTAGTGAAAATGGAACCTTAGGGTTGTGATGTTAATTATGGGAAATGCCTTAATTACATTGAGATTCATTCATCGCTCACCTAGTTGAAATGTTGATTATATATCCATTTAGTGCATTTATTTTCGGTATAGAAATAACTGCTTTGGGCTATCGGTGGAGGATAGTCTTGATTGTGGTAGACAATGCATGATGATTAGGCAAACTGAAACTAATCGATTGAGTATGCTATCGAATATAGTGACTGGAATAATACATTAACTTTATGTATTGATTGATTGTATATGATCTATGTTTATATACATGTGTTGTGTGGGAGGAGATAGGGGATGTACTCCACGATTTAGGGGAAGATAGGGGATGGACCTCTAAACCGGATTTTGTGTGACATTGATACAGCACTACAATGTGTATCAAGTGTTGATTATGGAAGTGTTCGAATTGATTTGGTATAGCACTAACATGTATATCGTTACCAATTGTGAAGTATAGAAGTGATTCTATGTTATGTTGATACAGCACTAAAATGTGTATCTTTCGTAAAGTGTGGAAATGATTTATGTGTTATCGATACAGCATTAAAATGTGTATCCATCACGAATTTCGAAAGTGTTTTAAAGATGAGTCTTAATCTCATTAAGTTATTTGGCTAGGTGTTGAACCATGTTTTCAAACTCAAAGTTTAAAAAGAAATGGGGAATGAAATGTAACATGGACTTAATGTCATGAAACCGGGATGTGATATATGTGGATGTATCTGTGTCGACCATCTATCAACTGCTAAATTTTTAGTCATTGTTCATAGCTGGTTTAGTGTATTTCTACTGGGCCGTGGCTCACCCTTTATGGGACATCATTTTCAGGTACAGGTAACATGCCACCTCCAAGGACATAGCTTGGGAGGCTAGAGGCAGATAGACTTTTGTCATTTTGTTATCTTTTGGATGTATTACATGTAAATTCAAGCCAAGGGCTTAATGTGTATTTGAGTTAGTACTCTCCTTTTTGTAACCAAGTGTTAACTTGGAAAGCTATAAGCCCGTAGGGCATTTGCTTTTGTTGTTAACATGTAATACTCATTGTAATGAATTACTCTGATGAATAGAAGAATATTTATCTTTTATATCTATGCATGTCTAAATTGATGGGTTTCAATGTTATTATTTTGAGGGCATTACATTAACGATCTATTTGGAAGTTAAATAAAAAAAGAAGTTGAATAGAAAACAAAATTGAATAAAAATCAGTTGTAGTGGTTTCTTAAATGAACTTCAATTTTTATTTTTATTAAACTTCAACTTTTATTCAATTCTATTTTCTATTCAACTTCCATTTTTATTTTTATTCAACTTTCATTTTTATTTAATTTTCAACTAGATCGTTAAGGTATAGTGATTTCTTGGATGTCGCATAAAATTAAAAAATGGAAGTTGCATAAAATTAACAAAGGAAGTTCATTCAAGAAACCACTGTACCTTAACGATTTATCAGGAAATTAAATAAAAATGGAAGTCGAATAAAAATAGAAGTTGAATAAACCACTATAACTTAACGATCTCTTTAGAAATTAAATAAAAAAAGAAGTTGAATAAAAAGGGAAATTAAATAAAAAATGAAGTTGAATAGAACACGAAATTGAATAACTATGGAAGTTGAAGAAAAATAAAAATGTAAGTTGAATAGAAAAGAAAATTAGATAAAAAAGGAAGTTGAATAAAAATAAAAAAGGAAGTTCATTCAAGAAACCACTATACCTTAACAATCTATTTGGAAATTAAAGAAAAAAGGAAGTTGAATAGAAAACAAAATTGAATAAAAATGCAAGTTGCACACAAATAAAAATGGAAGTTGAATAAAAATAAAATGGAAGTTGTGTAAAATAAAAATGGAAGTTGAATACAAATAAAAATAAAAATGGAAGTTGCCTAAAGTTAACAATGGAAGTTTATTTAAGAAACCTCTATACCTTAACGATCTATTTGGAAATTAAATAAAAATGGAAATTGAATAAAAATTAAAATGAAAGTTTATTCAAAAAACCATAATACCTTAACAAAAAAGGTAGTTGAATAAAAATAAAAAGGGAAGCTGAATAAAATTAAAAATGAAAGTTCATTTAAGAAACGAATATACCTTAACGATCTATTTAGAAACTAAATAAAAAAAGAAGTTGAATAGAAAAGAAAATTAAATAAAAATTGAAGTTGAATAAAATAAAAATGCAAGTTGCCTAAATTAAAAATGAAAGTTAATTCAAGAAACCACTATACCTTAACAACAAAAAAGGAAGTTGAATAGAAATGGAAAGTGGTTTCTCGAATCAACTTCATTTTTATTCAACTTCCATTTTTATTTTTATACAACTTCCATTTTTTTTCAACTTCCTTTTTTATTCAATTTCCAAATAGGAAGTTCAACTTCCTTTTTATTCAACTTCCATACTTATCCAATTTCCTTTTCTATTCAAATAGATCGTTAAGATATAGTGGTTGAATACAAAAGTAAATTGAATAAATATAGAAGTTAAATAAAAATGGAAGTTGAATAAAAATAAAAAAGGATGTCGCATAAAATAAAAAATGGAAGTTCATTCAAGAAACCACTATACCTTAACGATCTATTTGGAAATTTTACAACTTCCATTTTTATTTTTATTCAACTTCCATTTTTATTCAATTTTCTTTTCAATTCAACTTCCATTTTTAATTTAATGCAACTTCCATTTTTCTTTTTATGGAACTTCCATTTTATTCTTATTTAATTTCCAAATAGATCGTTAAGGTATAGTGGTTTATTGAATCAACTTCCATTTTATTCAACTTCCATTTTTATTTTATGCAATTTTCATTTTTATTTTTATTCAACTTCCATTTTTATTCGATTTCCTTTTTTATTCAACTTCTTTTTTTATTTAATTTCCACATAGATCGTTAAGGTATTGTGATTTCTTGAATGAACTTTCATTTTTAATTTTATTCAACTTTCATTTTTATTTTTATTCAACTTCCATTTTTATTCAACTTCCTTTTTTATTTAATTTCCAAATAGATCGTTAAGGTATAGTAGTTTCTTGAATGAACTTCCATTGTTAATTTATTCAACTTCCATTTTTATTTAATTTCTAAATAAATCATTAAGGTATAGTGGTTTCTTGAATGAACTTCCATTTTTATTTTTATTCAACTTCCATTTTTATTTTTATTCAAGTTCCATTTGTATTCAATTTCTTTTCTATTCAATTTCCTTTTCTATTTAATTTCCAAATAAATCGTTAAGGTATAGTGGTTTTTGAATGAACTTCCATTTTAAATTTATGCAACTTCCATTTTTATTTTCATTCAACTTCCATTTTTATTAAATTTCATTTTCTATTTAACTCCCTTTTTCCATTTAATTTCCAAATAGATCATTAAGGTATAGTGTGATCTTCAATGAACACCCATTTTTATTTTTATTTTTATTCAACATCCATTTTTATTTAATTTCCTTTTCTATTCAACTTCCTTTTTTATTTCAATTACCTTTTCTATTCAACTTCCATTTTTATTCAACTTGCTTTCAACTCCCATTTCTATTCAATTTCCTTTTCTATTCAACTTCCTGTTTTATTTAATTTTCAAATAATATAGTGGTTTTTGAATGAACTTCCATTTTTAAATTTATGCAACTTCCATTTTATTTTTATTAAATTTCCTTTTCTATTTAACTCATTTAATTTCCAAATAGATCGTTAAGGTATAGTGTGATCTTCAATGAACACCCATTTTTATTTTTATTTTTATTCAACATCCATTTTTATTTAATTTTCTTTTCTATTCAACTTCCTGTTTTATTTCAATTACCTTTTCTATACAACTTCCATTTTTATTCAACTTGCTTTCATCTTCCATTTTATTTAATTTCCTATTCTATTCAACTTCCATTTTTATTTTTACGCAACTTTCATTTTTAATTTTATGAACTTCCATTTGTAATTTTAGGCAACTTTCGTTTTTATTCAATTTCCTTTTCTTCAAATTTTCTTCTTTTTTATTTAATTTCCAAATAGATCGTTAAGGTATAGTGGTTTCTTGAATGAACTTACATTGTTAATTTTATGCAACTTCCATTTTTATTCAACTTCCTTTTTTATTTAATTTCCAAACAGACTGTTAAGGTATAGTGGTTTATTGAATAAACTTCAATTTCTAATTTTATTTAACTTCCATTTTATGCAACTTCGATTTTTATTCAGCTTCCTTTTTTATTCAATTTCCAAATAGAAGTTAAATAAAAATGGAAGTTGAATAGAATCCAAATAAATCATTAAGGTATAGTGGTTTCTTGAATTAAATTCCATTGTTAATTTTAGGCAACTTCCATTTTTAATTTTATTCAACTTCCATTTTTATTTTAGTCAATTTCCCTTTCTATTCAACTTTCTTTTTTATTTAATTTCCAAATAGATCGTAATGATATAGTGGTTTCTTGAATGAACTTCAATTTTCAATTTTGATGCAAATTCCATTTTTATTAAATTTTATTTTCTATTTAATTTCCAAATAGATCATTAAGATATAGTGGTTTCTTGAATGAACTTTTATTTTTAATTTTATGCAACTTTCATTTTTATTCAATTTCCTTTTCTATTCGACTTCATTTTTTACTTAATTTCCAAATAAATCATTAGGGTATAGTGGTTTCTTGAATAAACTTCCATTGTTAATTATATACAACTTCCATTTATATTTTTATTCAACTTTAATTTTTATTCGATTTTCATTTCTATTCAACTTCCTTTTTTATGTAATTTCCAAATAGATCGTTATGGGATAGTGGTTTCTCGAATGAACTTAAGGCGTTAAGGTATAATGGTTTATTCAATGAACTTCCATTTTTAATTATATGCAACTTCCATTTTTAATTTTATGCAACTTCCATTTTTATTTTTATTCAACTTTAATTTTTTATTCAATTTCTTTTTCTATTCAACTTTCTTTTTTATTTAATTTCCAAATAGATCGTCAAGGTATAGTAGTTTCATGAATGAACTTCCGTTTTTAATTTTATCCAATTTTCTTGTCTATTCAATTTCATTTTTTATTTAATTTCCAAATAGATCGTTAATGAACATCCATTTTTATTTTTATTCAAGTTTCATTTTTATTCAATTTCCTTTTTTCTATTCAACTTCATTTATTCAACTTCCATTTTTGTTCATTTTTACTCGACTTCCATTTTTAATCAATTTCCATTTCTATTCAACTTCCATTTTTATTCAATTAACTTTTCTATTGAACTTCTTTTTTTATTTAATTTCCAAATAGATCGTTAACGTATAGTGGTTTCTTGAATGAACATCCATTGTTAATTTTATGCAACTTCCATTTTTATTTTTATTCAACTTCCATTTTTATTCAATTTCCATTTCTATTCAACTTTCTTTTTTATTCAATTTCCAAATAGATCGTTAAGGTATAGTGGTTTCTTAAATGAACTTCCATTTTTAATTTTATACAACTTCCCTTTTTTATTTTTATTCAACTTCCATATTTATTCAATTTCACTTTCTATTCAACTTCCTTTTTTATTTAATTTTCAAATAGATCGTTAATGCATAGTGGTTTCTTGAATGAACTTCCATTTTTATTTTTATTCAACATCAAGTATTATTCAATTTTCGCTTTTTGTTTCAATTCAATCTTGTTTTCTAGTCAATTTCCTTTTGTATTCACCTTCCCTTTTTAATTAATTTTCAAATAGATCGTTAAGGTATAGTAGTTTCTCGAATGAACTTCCATTGTTAACTTTATGCAACTTCCATTTTTATTTTAATTCCACTTCCTCTTTTATTTAATTTCCAAATAAATCGTTAAGGTAGAGTGGTTTTTTGAATAAACTTCAATTGTTAATTTTCATTCATCTTGCATTTTTATTGAACTTTCATTTTTAATTTTATGCAACTTCCATTTTTATTCAACTTCCATTTTTATTCAACATCTTTTTTTTTTTAATTTCCAAATAGATCGTTAAGGTATAGTGGTTTCTTGAATGAACCTCCATTTTTAATTTTATGCGACATCCATTTTTATTTTTATTCAACTTCCATTTTTATCCAATTTCTTTTTCTATTCAACGTCCTTTTTTCTTTAATTTTCAAATAGATCGTTAAGGTATAGTGGTGTTTTTGAACAAACTTCCATTGTTAATCTTATGCAACTTCCATTTTTATTTTTATTCAACTTCCATTTACATAAAAAAAGGAAGTTGAATAGAAAAAGAAATTGAAATTGAATAAAAATGGAAATTGAATAAAAATGGAAGTTGAATAAAATTCACAATTAAATAAAAATGGAACTTGGAAAAAATAATAATGGAAGTTAAATAAAAATGGAAGTTGCATAGAAAATTGAAGTTCATTGTTAATTTTATAAAAATGGAAGTTGAATACAAATAAAACTGTAGTTGAATAGAAAAGGAAGTTGAATAAAAATGGAAGTTCATTCAATAAACCACTATACGTTAACGATCTATTTGGAAATTAAATAAAAAATGAAGTTAAATAGAAAAGGAAATTGATCCTAACGATCTATTTGGAAATTGAATAGAAAAGGAAGTTTAACCGAAAAGGATATTGAATAAAAATATAAAAGGAAGTTGAATAGAAAAGGAAGTTGAATAAAATGGAAGTTGAAAAAGAAATGGAAAAAAAATAAGAATGGAAGTTGAAGTCGCATAAAATTAACAATGGAAGTTCATTCAAGAAATCCCTATACCTTAACGATTTATTTGGAAATAAAATAAAAATGGAAGTTGTATAGAAAGGGAAATTGAATAAAAATGGAAGTTGAATAAAAATAAAAATGAAAATTGCATAAATTAAAAATCGAAGTTCATTCAAAAAATCACTATACTTTAATGATCTATTTGGAAATTAAATAAAAAAAGGAGGTTGAATAGAAAAGGAAATTGGATAAAAATGAAAGTTAAACAAAAATAAAAATGGAAGCTGAATAAAAATGGAGTTAAACAATGTAAGTTCATTCAAGAAACCACTATACCTTAACGATCTATTTGGAAATTGAATAAAATTGAAGTTCATTGACGAAACCACTACACCATAACTTCTATTTTTATTTTTATTCAACTTCCATAGTTATTTTTCTTCAACTTCCTTTTTTATTCAATTTCCTTTTCTATTCATCTTCCTTTTTTAATTTTATGCAAATTTCATTTTTATTTTTATTCAACTTCCATTTTTATTCAATTTGTATTTCTATCTATCTTTCTTTTTCATTGAATTTCCACATAGATCGTTAAGGTATAGTGGTTTCTTGAATGAACTTCCATTGTTTAATTTCATTTTTATTCAACTTCCATTTTTATTCAATTTCCTTTTCTATTCAACTTCCTTTTTTTTTAATTTAATTTCCAAATAGATCGTTAAGGTATATTGGTTTCTTGAAAGAACTTCCGTTTTTAATTTTATGCAATTTTTATTTTTATTTTTATTCAAATTCCTTTTTTATGTAATTTCCAAATAGATCGTTAGGGTATTTTTATTCAACTTCCATTTTTATTCAACTTCCTTTTTTTGTTTAATTTCCAAATAGATCGTTAAGGTATAGTGGTTTTATTTTTATTCAATTTCCATTTTTATTCAACTTCCATTTTTATTCAACTTTCTTTTATATTCAACTTCCATTGTTAATTTTATGCAACATCCATTTTTATTTTGATTAAACTTCAACTTTTATTCAATTTACTTTTCTATTCAACTTCAATTTTAATTTAACTTCCATTTTTATTCAATTTCCTTTTCTATTCAACTACCAAATAGAAAGTTAAGGTATAGTGGATTCTTGAATGAACTTCCATTATTAATTTTATGCAACTTCCATTTTTATTTTTATTTAGCTTCCCTTTTTATTCAATTTTCAAATAGATCGTTAAGTTATAGTGGTTTCTTGAATGAACTTCCATTTTTAATTTTATGCAACTTCCATTTTTATTTTTATGCAACTTCTATTTTTATTCAACTTCCATTTTTATTCAATTCTATTTCAACTTCCATTTTTATTCAACTCCCTTTTCTATGCAACTTTGATTTTTATTTGTATTCAACTTCCATTTTTATTTTTATTCAACTTCCATTTTTACTCAATTTCTTTTTCTATTCAACGTCCTTTTTTATTTATTTCCAAATAGATCGTTAAGGTATAGTGGTTTCTTGAATGAACTTCTATTTTTATTTTATGCAACTTCCATTTTTATTTTTATTCATCTTCTGATTTTTATGCAATTTCCATTTCTATTCAATTTCCTTTTCAATTCAACTTTCTTTTTTCTTTAATTTCGACTTCCATTTTTATCCAATTTCATTTTCTATTCAATATCATTTTCTATTCCACTATACCTTAACGATCTATTTGGAAATTAAATAAAAAATGAAGTTGAATAGACAAGAAAATTGAATAAAAAAGGAAGTAGAATAAAAATAAAACTGGAAGTTGAACTTCCATTTTTATATTTATTTCAACTTCCTTTTTTATTTAATTTCCAAATAGATCGTTAAGGTATAGTAGTTTCTTAAATGAACTTTCATTTTTATTTTTATTCAACTTCCATTTTTAATTTTATTCCACTACCATTTTTATTCAATTTCATTTTCTATTCAACTTCCTTTTGTATTTAATTTCCAAATAGATCGTTAAGGTATAGTGTGATCTTGAATGAACTTCCTTAACGATCTATTTGGAAATTAAATAAAAAAGGAAGTTGAATACAAATAAAAATGGAAGTTGCATACCACTATACCTTAACGATCTATTTGAAAATTACCTTTTCTATTCAACTTCATTTTTTTATTTAATTTCCAAATAGATCGTTAGGGTATAGTAGTTTGCAACTTCCATTTTTATTTGTATTCAACTTCCTTTTTTATTTAATTTTCAAATAGATCGTTAAGGTATAGTGTGATCTTGAATGAACTTCCATTTTTATTAAACTTCCTTTTTTATTTACTTTCCAAATAGATCGTTAAGGTATAGTAGTATGCAACTTCCATTTTTATTTGTATTAAATTTCTTTTTCTATTCATCTTCCTTTTTTCTTTAATTTCCAAATAGATCGTTAAGGTATAGTGGTTTCTTGAATGAACTTCTATTTTTAATTTTATACAACTTCCATTTTTATTTAATTTCCAATGTTAATTTTATGCAATTTCAATTTTTATTTTTATTCAACTTCCTTTTTGATTTTTATTCAACTTTCTTTTTTATTTAATTTGCAAATAGATCGTTAAGGTATATTGGTTTCTTGAATTAACTTCCATTGTTAATTTTATGATACTTCCATAGATCGTTAAGATATAGTGGTTTCTTGAATGAACTTCGATTTTTAATTTTATGCGACATCCATTTTTATTTTTATTCAACTTCCATTGTTAATTTTAGGCAACTTCCAGTTTTATTCAATTTTGTTTTCTATTCATTTTCCTTTTATTTAATTTTCAAATAGATCGTTAAGGTATATAGTGGTTTATTGAATGAACTTCCATTTTTATTCAACTTCCATTTTTGTTTTTATTCAATTTCCATTTCTATTCAATTTCCTTTTTGTTTTAAATTCATTTTTTTATTTAATTTCCAAATAGATCGTTAAGGTATAATGGTTTCTTGAATGAACTTCCATTTTTAATTTTATGCAACTTCCATTTTTATTTTTATTCAACTTCCTTTTTTATCCAATTTCCTTTTCTATTCAACTTTCTTTTTTATTCAACTTTCCTTTTTTATTCAATTTCCTTTTCTTTATTGAACTTCCATTGTTAATTTAAGGCAACTTCCATTGTTAATTTTATGCAACATCCATTTTTATTCAATCTCCTTTTCTATCTATCTTTTTATTTTATTTAATTTCCAAATAGATCGTTAAGGTATAGTGGTTTCGTGAATGAACTTCCAATTTTAATTTTATGCAACTTCCATTTTTATTTTTATTCATCTTCCGATTTTATTCAACTTCCTTTTTTATTTAATTTCCAAATAAATCGTTAAGGTATAGTGGTTTCTTGAATTAACTTCCATTTTTATTTGCTATTCAACTTTTAATTTCCAAATATATCGTTAAGGTATAGTGGTTTCTTAAATGAACTTCAATTTTTAATTATGGGCAACTTCCATTTTTATTTTTATTCCTATTCTATTCAACTTCATTTTTTTATTTAATTTCCAAGTAGATCGTTAAGTTATACTGGTTTATTGAATGAACTTTCAATTTATTTTCTATTCAACTCCTTTTTTTAATTTAATTTCCAAATAGATTGTTACGGTATAGTGGTTTCTTGAATGCAACTTCCTTTTTTATTCAATTTCCTATTCTATTCAACTTCCCTTTTTATTTTTATAGTGGTTTCTCGAATGAGCTTCCATTTTTAATTTTATGCAACTTTCATTTTTATTTAATTTCCAAATAGATCGTTAAGTTATAGTGATTTCTTGAATGAACTTTCATTTTTAATTTTATTCAACTTCCATTTGTAACATAACGATCTATTTTTATGCAACTTCCATTTTTATTTAATAAAAATGGAAGTTGACTAAAAATAAAAATTGAAGTTAATTCAAGAAACCACTATACCTTAACGATCTATTTCAAAATTAAATAAAAAATGGAGTTGAATAGAAAAGGAAAGTGAATAAAAATGGAAGTTGCATGAAAATAAAAATAGAAGTTCATTCAAGAAACCACTATACCATAACAATCTATTTGGAAGTTGAATAAAATTAAAAATGGAAGTTCATTCAAGAAACCACTATACCCTAACGATTTATTTGGAAATTAAATAAAAATGAAAGTTGCATAAAATTAATAATGGAAGTTAATTCAAGAAACCATTATACCTTAACGATCCATTTGGAAATTAAATAAAAAAGGAAATTGACTACAAAAAGAAGTTGAATAAAAATAAAAATGGAAGTTGCATAAAATTAAAAATGTAAGTTTTTATTCAACTTCCATTTTTATTTTTTTTTCAAATTCCATTTTCATTCAATTTCCAAATATATCGTTAAGGTATAATGGTTTCTTCAATGAACATCCACTTTTAATTTTATGCAACTTCCTTTTTTATTTTTATTCAACTTCCATTTTTTATTTAATTGTATACAACTTTCATTTGTATTCAACTTCCTTTTTTAACTTTTATTAAATTTCCTTTTCTATTCAACTTCCTTTTTTATTTAATTTTCAAATAGATCGTTAAGGTATAATGGTTTCTTAAATGAACTTCCATTTTTATTCAACTTTCTTTTTTATTTAATTTCCAAATAGATCGTTAAGTTATAAAATTAAAAATGGAAGTTCATTCAAAAATAAAAATAGAAAAGGAAGTTGAATAGAAATTGAAGTTGAATAAAAATAAAATGGAAGTTCATTCGAGAAACCACTATACCTTAACGATCTATTTGGAAATTCAAGAAACCACTATACCTTAAATATCAATTTGGAAGTTGAATAAAAATAAAAATGGAAGTTGAATAGAAAAGGAAGTTGAATAAAATTATAAGATTAAAATTAATTTAAGGGAGGTTGGAATTGAATTTAATTCATGAATTTGGGGGATTATGAGATCAATTGATGTAGTTGAATATTTAATCAGTTGAATAACATTAAAGTATGGAAGTGAATGATTGATACAATAATAGATGGAAGGTAAGAATAGACAATGTGTCATAGGCAATATAGATATTATAAAAAATTGAAATTGGAATATAGTGTGTTAACCATGTATTAGATGCTAATTATAGATTAAAATTGAATAAGAAACCACTATACCTATGATTTGTTTGATTTAGATTATGTAATATTGTTGAACTTAAGAGTTTTATATATGAAGTTAGGAAAACATGGAGAATGTTTTGGTTTAATGTTAACATTTTGAAAATGGAAGTGGAGTATAACATTTATATATTGAATGTGTTGTTTATATCATGAGATTGAATATGATATGGAAATTGTTCACGTTGAAAGGGATAATGCATAATATTGAAAAGTTGAAATATGTGTTGATTTATACATATTGTGAGATGTTGAAAAGAGATGAAAATTAATTTAAGGGAGGTTTGTGGAATTGAGTTTAATTCATGAATTTGATTATGAGATCAATTGATGTAGTTGGATATTTAATCATAAACCGATATTATATATATTGTGATGTTAATGGAGTCATTTATTTGATCTAACATTACATGTATTGAGGAAATTAAATAAAAAGGAAATGGAAGTTGAATAAAAATAGAACTTGAATAAAAATGGAAGTTGAATAAAATTAAAAATAGAAGTTCATTGAAGAAACCACTATCCCTTAACGATCTATTTGGAAATTAAATAAAAAAAAATCAAATAAAAAATGAAGTTGAATAGAAAAGGAAATTGAATAAAAAAGGAAGTTGAATAAAAATAAAAAAGGAAGTTGAATAAAAATAAAAATGGAAGTTCATTCGAGAAACCACTATCCGTTAACGATCTATTTGGAAATTAAATAAAAAAATCAAATAAAAAATGAAGTTGAATAGAAAAGGAAATTGAATAAAAATGGAAGTTGAATAAAATAAAAATGGAAGTTGCATAAAATTAAAAATGGAAGTAGAATAAAAATAAAAAAGAAAGTTGCATAAAATTCACAATTGAAGTCCATTCAAGAAACCACAATACCATAAAGATCTATTGGAAAATTAAATCAAAAAGGAAGTTGAATAGAAAAGACAGTTGAATACAAATGGAAGTTGCATAAAATTAAAAATGGAGGTTAAATAAAAATAAAAATGGAAGTTGAGTAAAAATAAAAATAGAAGTTCATTCGAGAAACCACTATACCTTAACGATCTATATCTTAACGATCTATGTGGAAATTCAATAAAATAAGAAGTTGAATAGAAAAGGAAATTGCATAAAAATGGAAGTTGAATAAAAATGGAAGTTGAATAAAATAAAAAATGGAAGTTGAATAAAATAAACAATGGAAGTTCATTTAAGAAACCACTATACCTTAACTACCTATTTGGAAATTAAATAAAAATGCAAGTTCAATCAAGAAACCACTATACCTTAACGATCTATGTGGAAATAAAATAGAAAAGGAAATTGAATAGAAATGGAAATTGCATAAAAATCGGAAGATGAAATTAGATAAAATCGGAGGAAATTGAATAAAAATGGAAATTGAATAAAAAGAAAATTGAATAAAAATGGAAGTTGAATAAAAAAAAGAAGTCGCATAAAAAAGGAAGTTGAATAGAAAATGAAGTTGAATAGAATAGGAATTTGAATATAAATGGAAGTTGCATAAAATTAAAAATTGAAGTTCATTCGAGAAACCACTATACCCTAACGATTTATTTGAAAATTAAATAAAAAAGGAAGTTGAAAAGAAAAGGAAATTGAATAAAAATGGAAGTTGCATAAAATTAAAAAAGGAAGTTCAATAGAATAAAAATGGAAGTTGCATATAATTAAAAATGGAAGTTGAATAAAATCGGAAGATGAATAAAAATAAAAATGGAAGTTGCATAGAAAAGGAAATTGAATAAAAAATGAAGTTGAATAGAAATGGAAATTGAATAAATTGCATAAAATTAACCGTGGAATTTAATTCAACAAACCACTAGACCTTAACGATCTATTTGGAAATTAAATAAAAAAAGAAGTTGAATAGAATAGGAAACTGAATAAAAGTTGAATAAAAATGGAAGTTCATTTAAGAAACCACTATACCTTAACGATCGATTTTTATTTTTATTTTTATATAATTTCCATTTTTATTCAATTTCCATTTCTATTCAACTTTTTTTTTATTATTTAATTTCCAAATAGATCGTTAAGGTATAGTGGTTTCTTCAATGAACTTCCATTTTTATTTTTATTCAACTTCCATTTTTATTCAATTTACTTTTCTATTCAACTTCATTTTTTATTGAATTTCCAGATAGATCGTTAAGTTATAATGGTTTGTTGAATTAACTTTCATTGTTAATTTTATACAACTTTCATTTTTATTCAACTTCATTTTTTATTTAATTTCCAAATAGATTGTTATGGTATAGTGGTTTCTTCAATGAACTTCCATTGTTAATTTTATTCAACTTCCATTTTTATGCAATTTCAATTTTAATTTTATGCAATTTCCATTTTTATTCAATTCTATTTTTTATTCAACTTTCATTTTTATTTAATTTCCAAATAGATCGTTAAGGTATAGTGTTTTCTTGAATGAACTTCCATTTTTATTTTATGCAACTTCCATTTTTAATTTTATTCAACTTCCGATTTTATCCAATTTCCTTCTCTATTCAACTTCCTATTTTATTCGACTTCCATTTCTATTCAATTTCCTTTTCAACTTCCATTGTTAATTTTAGGCAACTTCCATTTTTATTTTATTGAACTTCCTTTTCTATGCAACTTCCATTTTTATTTTTAATTTCATACAACTTCCATTGTTAATTTAAGGCAACTTCCAGTTTTATTTTTATTGAACTTCCATTTTTTATTCAATTTCATTTTCTATTCAACTTCCTTTTTTATGTAATTTCCAAATAGATCGTTATGGTATAGTGGTTTCTTGAATGAACTTCCATTTTAAATTTTATGCAACTTCCTTTTTTATTCAATTTCCTATTCTATTCAACTTCATTTTTATTTTTATTCAACTTCTTTTTTTATTTAATTTCCAAATAGATCGTTAAGGTATAGTGGTTTCTTCAATGAACTTCCATTTTTATGCAACTTCCATTTTTCTTCAATTTCCTTCTTTATGCAACTTCCATTTTTCTTCAATTTCCTTTTTTATTCATCTTCAGATTTTTATTCAACTTCCATTTTTATTCAATTTCCAAATAAACCGTTAAGGTATAGTGGTTTCTGGAAAGAACTTCCATTGTAAGTTTTACGCATCTTCCATTTTTAATTTTATTCCACTTCCATTTTTATTCAATTTTCTTTTCTATTCAACTTCTATTTTTTTCAATTTTGTTTTCTATTCAACTTCCTTTTATTCAACTTCCATTTTTATTCTATAGCGATCCCGGGTTTTACCCCTTGTTGTACAGTGATCCGGACTTGGTTCTGTGGATGTTAGCAGTTGTTTATATCTTGTTTACATCCTTTCGTATTTTGTATGTGAGTTATAGGATGTGTTGGGCAGGTTTGAAACAGGTTGGTTGTGTTTTGAAACCTAGAGTTGATGCCTAGATTTTGGCCTTCACGCTCGAGCGGGCCCTTTGTTGTTGCTTCTCCGCTCGAGCGGGAGTTTTGATGCTCGAGCGTGATTTTCCATCTCCCAGTACTTTTGTCTGCAGGTCTTCAGACGCTCGAGCGGGAGTTTTGACGCTCGAGCGTGAACCTTTGTTTTTGTTCCTCCGCTCGAGCGGGGAGTTTGATGCTCGAGCGGGGACCATGTCTGCAAAACTTCTGGAAGTGTGCAATCTACGCTCGAGCGGCGCTTTTGAAGCTCAAGCGTGAGTCTGTGTCTGACGCTCGAGCGGGGGTTTCCACGCTCGAGTGGGGCGATTGGTATATCACTTCGGGATTTCACTTTTTGGATCACTTTTTCAACACTCTTTCTCTCTCTTACTTTCCCAAACACAGATTTGAGAGCCCCTCTCTCTAAAATCTTACCTTCTCTCTAGGGATTGATCTAGTAGGAGTGGTTTCCTCGTCTTGGGCCTTTGTAAAAGTTGTAGGGATCGTCGAGGGCTTTATTTTGATCCGAAAATTTCTTGGTTTGGAGCATCTTCAATTTCTTCATCATCTTCCTTTGAGCTCCGAATTTGAGGTAGGGATTCTTACTCATTCTTATGTGTTTTAACCTAAATATTGAGCTATTTGTATAGATGGTTTGAGTTGGGAAATTTTGGGACTTAGGGTTTCAAAATGAATAAAGGGGGTTTTGTTATTTTTGATTCTTGAATATGTATTTGGGTCTCAAAATGACGGTATTGTTGAAGAGTTGTTGATATTTGAACCTTTGGGTTAATATTGAGAAATGGGGGAGAAAGCCCTAATATGTGCATAAATTAATTGGTATAATTAATTTGGGAAAATCATGAGAGTATGAAATTGAGTTGAATATATTGAAATTGGCTCAGTATGAGATGGAATAGTGAAGTTGGATTTATTAATCGCTCACTTTTGAAATTGTTGATATTTATCTGTTGAACGTAATTATTATCTGTTTAGAAATAATTGCTTTGGGCTATCGGTGGAGGATAGTCTTGATTGTTGTAGACAATGCATGATGATTAGGCAAACTAAAACTAATCAATTGAGTATGCCATTGAATATGGCGGTTGATATAATACATGAATTTTATGTATTGGTTTGATTATGTATATGATATGTGTTTATATACATTGTGTTGTGTGGGAGGAGATAGGGGATGTACTCCACGGTTTAGGGGAAGATAGGGGATGGACCTCTAAACCGGATATCATTTGACATTGATACAGCACTAAAATGTGTATCATATGTGGAATATGGAAGTGTTTTGTTTAACATTGATACAGCACTAAAATGTGTATCATATGTGGAATATGGAAGTGTTTTGTCTGAGACGGATACAGTACTAAAATGTGTATCTATTATGAAGCATGAAATGATTAATTTGAGTTGTTATTTCTATTGAAATAGAAACGTTGTTGATATGGGATGTAATCTCACTTAAAGTATATGGCCAGGTTCTGAGCCAGGGTTGTGAATCAAGAATTGGTTATGAGATGAAAAAAAAAAAATGGACACATTGGTCATGTATTTGAAATGAAATATGAATTGATTTATGTGAATTAAACATTTATCAAATGCTGATGTTTTAGTTATTGCTCATACAATGTTTAGCATATCTCTACTGGGCGTTGGCTCACCCTTTATGGGACATCATTTTCAGGTACAGGTAGCATGCCACCTCCAAGGACATAGCTTGAGGGGATTAGTGGCTGGGTCATCTTTTGTGATTACTTTATTTGTATTACATGTAAGTCAAGCCAATGGCTTATTTTGTATAGAGTTAGAACTCTTCTTTTTGTAACCAAGTGTTGACTTGGAAAACTGTAAGCCCATAGGGCATTTGCTTTTGTTGTTAACATGTGATACATGTGTAAGAAATACTCTGATGAAATGTACTTATGCTTTATTCTCTTATGTCTGAGCATGTTAAGAATGTATGATTATTGGGTTTATTTTCAGGGCGTTACAACTTGGTATCAGAGCGTACCGGGTTCGAATACTTTGGGTACGTGGGAAGTGATTAGTATCACAATGGGTTTCTCTCGCTTGTTAGAGACCTATGTGTGACATTATGTGTTTATTTGATAACATGTTTATGTGACTATGTGGGTATGGGATTTAGTTTCTAAGATGTTGATTGGATCCTTGGGTTTCTGTGAGTCTTGTTAGAAAAGCACTTGATCAATGCTGTTTCTAACCGGAACTCTAGTAACGCCTCGGGACTATCATTATCCGGAAATGAAATTCGTAAGTGCTTATGTGTTTATGTGCTTACGTGGAGTGAATTACAGTTGTCCATGTATTAGGACACGGGTGTTTAGTTTTGGCACATTTATGAATGTGCTAATGTTCTTCGTTACCTTTATTAGAATGTCAAGTCGAGGACGTGGTGGTAGGCGAGGTAGGCCTAGGAGGCAGGAGATGCCTATACCGGATGACATTCCGGAGCAGCAGGAGGGTGTTGGCCAGGCCAATGTGGCCGAGCCAGCGGGTCAACAAGCTATGGGTGCTTTAGCCCGTGGGATAGCCGATGCTTTGAGGGAGTCTATGGGAATTCTCAGAGCTGAAAATCTAGTTTAGGCTCCAGTGCAGGCCCAGGTTGTTGAGGCAGGGCCTTCCTTCTTGAAGAGGGAGTTCTTCCGGTCTAACCCGGACGAGTTTGTTGGGGATCCAAAGGAGCCACTTAAGGCCGACGAGTGGTTGGAGCAGATGAGTAAGACGTTCGAGATGCTTGGCGTCGAGGACAGGGTGTTGAAAGTGACCCTAGAATCCTTCCAGCTTAAAGGGGGTGCGGGTCAGTGGTGGAAATACATGAGGGGCCGTATTGCTGGCACGTGGGAGACTTTTGTGGAGGCTTTTCAGGAGAAGTACTTATCTCCAGCTGTCAGGGAGAAGCTGAGAGACCAGTTCTGCCAGCTTTTGCAGTTGGGTTCTTCAGTGGCCGAGTATGAGGCTGCTTTTACTAGCTTGTCCAGGTTCACACCTGAACTTGTATGCTCGAGAACACCGCCATCGAGTTTGAGAAGAGGTTGAGTCGCGTCCTCAAGATGAGAGTTGGGGGTTCTATGATCCGAGACTATGGGCGCTTGGTTGATGCTGCAGCCCATATGGAGATCATGATGCAGGAGGAGGAGGGACAGAGAGGCTCTAAGAGGAGCCAAGATGGTCAGGGTGATGGCAAGAGACAGAGGGGTGCTAACCCTTAGTAGTCTCAGGGTGGTGTTGCTAGATCGACCTTTCCAAAGGCCGAGTGCTCGGGGAGAGGCAATCAGGGAGATTTCACCTGTTACAAGTGTGGTCAGCTGGGCCACAAGGCTTCGGTTTGCCCACAGGGGGGAGGAGGTCAGAGAGCTGCTTCATCTTCAGCTAGACCGCAGAGCCATAGTCAGGGTAGTGGCCAGCCCTTGTCTTGTTATCAGTGTGGTCAGCCTGGGCACCTGAAGAGGTTTTGCCCACTTCGGGTGCGTCTGGTTCTAGGCAGACGCAGGGTTTCACCACCACTGCAGGCAGCCTCGAGGGCCAATCCAGAGCTTCATCGTCCCCATCAGGCAGCAACAGATGCTCCGAGGGGTGAGCAGGTGGATCAGGGCCCATCTTGGCGTGTATGTCGTTATCGCAGAGATCTTGTACCTGCTCCATCGGCCAGAAAGATACCTTCTTGTTTTGCAACTCGGTTGCTAGTGTATTGATTGATACGGGTGCATCTCATTCTTTTGTATCTGCTACATTTGCATCTATTTTGGGATTGGAGTTGGCACAGTTAGCATCTCCTATTTGTGTAGTGTCACCTATTGGGGGTGAGTTGATTTTGAAACAAGGATGTAGGGGTTGTGATATAGAGGTTGCCGATCGCCGGCTTCCGTTTCCTTTTGTAGTGATGCCCATGTCGGGATTTGATGTTATTTTGGGTATGGATTGGCTATCGTCATACCGGGCTGTTATTGATTGCTACCGCCAGAGGGTCACAATTTGTACCTTGAGTGGGGATTGTTTCCATTTTCTAGGGGATTGGGTTGGTAGTGTGTTGCCACCGGTGTATGATCCGCGAGGGCGGAGTGAGCTTAGTGGTCTACTTGCTAGCCTCTTGAGTAGTGAGTGTGGTGAGACCCAGACTGTGTTGCCGAGAGTGGTTTGTGAGTACTCGGACGTCTTTCTCGAAGATCTCGTTAGTTTGCCACCTCATCGAGAGATTGAGTTCCCTATTGATCTAGTGCCTAGCACGGCGCTGATTTCTATGGCACCTTACCATTTTGCCCCAGCCGAGTTGGTTGAGTTAAAGGTTTAGCTCCAGGAATTGCTGGATAAGGGCTTTATTCGCCCTAGTGTTTCACCGTGGGGAGCACCGGCCCTCTTTGCTAAAAAGAAAGATGGCGCCTTGAGACTTTGTATCGACTACCGGAAGTTGAATCGGGCTACGATTAAGAATAAGTACCCCATGCCCCGTATAGATGATCTGTTTGACCAGTTGAAGGGGTCCTGTTGTTTCTCTAAGATAGACTTGAGATCGGGTTACCACCAGTTGAGGGTCAGGGAGGAGGATATTCTGAAGACGGCATTCCGTACGCGGTATGGCCATTATGAGTTTCTGGTAATGCCATTTGGGCTCACCAATGCACCGGCAGTCTTTATGGATTTAATGAACCGGATATTCCGGGAATTCTTAGATCGCTTTGTGGTCGTTTTTGTGGACGACATTCTCATCAATTCATCTTCAGAGGAGGAGCAGGAGGAACACTTGAAAGTGGTGCTCGAGTTACTTACAACCCATAGGCTATATGCCAAGTTTGGGAAGTGTGAGTTCTGGCTAGGAGAAGTCAAGTTCTTAGGCCATGTGGTTTTCGGAGAAGGGGTGTCTGTTGATACATCCAAGATTGAGGCAGTGCAAGATTGGGTACAGCCTAAGAGTGTGTTTGAGATCCGTAATTTTCTAGGATTAGCTGGGTATTACCGCCGGTTTGTGAAGGATTTCTCCAGGTTAGCTTTGCCGTTGACTAGACTGACCCGGAAGGGAGTCAAATTTGTATGGAGTGAGACTTGCGAAAAGTCATTCCAAGAGCTGAAAGTTAGGTTGACCACCGCTCCGGTCTTGCTTATTCTGGAGAGAGAGTTAGGTTATGCAGTCTATTGTGATGCCTCACGAGAGGGTTTGGGTTGTGTGTTGGTGCAAGAGGGGAAAGTGGTTGCCTATGGCTCACGTCAGTTGAAAATACACGAGAAGAATTACCCTACACATGACCTAGAGCTAGCAGCAGTGATCTTTGCTTTGAAAATCTGGAGGCACTACCTTTATGGTGAGAGATTCGAGGTGTTCTCGAATCATAAGAGTCTGAAATATCTGTTTACACAGAAAGACTTGAACTTGAGGCAGAGGAGGTGGATGGAGTTTATTGAGAATTACGACTTCGAGTTGCACTATCATCCGGGGAAGGCCAATGTTGTGGCCGATGCCCTTAGCAGGAAATCCATTAGTGATTTAGCTTGTATAGCCATCTGGAAGTGGGAGATGTTAGGTGCGCTTGGCGAGTTTGATTTGCTTCTAGGCGAATCCGTTGAGGCTGCGGCCTTGTTTTCTGTTGTTGCTCTGCCTACACTTGTGACTCGAGTGTTAGAGGCACAGAGACGTGACCTTGAGGTAGAATCCCTCCGAGAGAAGATCTCCAGTGGGAAGGTTGAGAAGGGTTTGACGGAGTATCCCGACTAGAGTGTGAGATACCGAGACCATTTGTTTGTGCCAGAGTCTTGCTGAAAGTAGGTACTACGCGAGTTTCATCATTCAAGCCTTGCGGTGCATCCCGGAGGCACTAAGATGTATCGAGATTTGAGTCACTAGTTTTGGTGGTGGGGTATGAAGAGAGATGTGGCAGTTTTCATGTCTAAGTGCCTTACTTGTCAGCAAGTGAAGGCCGAACATGAGAGGCCTGCGGGTTTGTTACAACCCTTGCCTATTGCTGAGTGGAAGTGGAAGCATGTCACCATGGACTTCGTTGTAGGTCTTCCGATGACTCAGCGGGGTAGTGATGCTATTTGGGTGGTTGTAGACGGATTGACTAAGTCGGCGCACTTCATTCCTATACGCGTGAGAGATTCGGTAGATCATCTTGCCGACTTGTATATTCGGGATATAGTGAGGTTGCACGGGGTCCCAGTGACGATTGTCTCAGATAGAGATCCTCGTTTTACTGCCAGGTTGTGGCAGAGTTTGCAGAGTGCCCTGGGTACTAAGTTGACCTTTAGTACGTCTTATCATCCTCAGACTGATGGGCAGTCCGAGCGTACTATCCAGATCCTTGAGGATATGCTTCAAGGTTGTGTCCTTGACTTTAGTGGGATATGGGAGAGGCACTTGCCCTTGGTGGAGTTTGCCTACAACAACAGCTTTCAGTCTAGTATCGGTATGGCACCGTTTGAGGCCTTGTATAGCTGACCTTGTAGGTCTCCAATATGTTGGGCCGAGGTGGGTGATGCACCTTTGTTGCGCTAGGAATTGGTTAGGGAGACGACCGAGAAAATTGAGCTTATCCGTAGGAGGGTTGTTCTGACCGTAGTCGCCAAAAGAGTTATACCGACCGTAGGAGGAGGCCTTTGGCATTTGAGTCGGTGATCATGTTTTCTTGAAAATATCACCGAGGCGAGGTTTGATGAGGTTTGGGAAGAGTGGGAAGTTATCCCCTCGATTTATTGGCCCTTTTGAGATCCTTGAGAGGATTGGCGAGGTTGCCTATCGTTTACCTTTGTGCCGCAGTTGTCCGGAGTTCATGACATGTTTCATGTGAGTATGCTTCGGAAGTATGAGCCAAATCCATCACATGTATTGGATTGGACCGACTTAGAGGTTGATGAGGATGCCTCGTATGAGGAGAGACCGGTTCGGGTCTTGGATAGGCGGGATCAAGTCTTGCGAGTCAAGACCATTCCCTTGGTAAAAGTCTTGTGGAAACATCATGGGGTAGAGGAAGCCACTTGGGAACGTGAGTTGGAGGTCCGAGAGAAATATCCGGATCTATTTGTGGATGTTTGAGTATATGTTGTGTATTTTGCTGTATTAGTGGACCTTAAGAGTATTGAATATATCTAAGGTTGTGAAACATGGTATATGTTTTGGTTTAATGGAAGTATTTTGGAACTTGCCTCGAAATGGAAGTTTAATGTAACATTGCATATGTTGATTATATTGTAGAAATGGAATTATATCATGAAAAATGAATATGATATAGAAATGGGAATCATGTATATTGTAAACTGTTGAAATGGAAAGGAAATGCATGTTGAAATGTATATGTTGTGAAATGCCTCTTGACAAGAGATGGAATGACCGGGATGGGTCGAGTTATTGAATGCTGAATGTAACGTTGTTTAAAATGGAGAAAAACTTGTTCTTTTGAAAACTTGCACTTAATTTCGGGGACGAAATTCTTTAAGGGGGGAGGTTATAGTGATCCCGGGTTTTACCCCTTGTTGTACAGTGATCCGGACTTGGTTCTGTGGATGTTAGCAGTTGTTTATATCTTGTTTACATCTTTTCGTACTTTGTATTTGAGTTATAGGATGTGTTGGGCAGGTTTGAAACAGGTTGGTTGTGTTTTGAAACCTAGAGTTGATGCCCAGATTTTGGCCTTCACGCTCGAGCGGGGATTTTGACGCTCGAGCGGGCCCTTTGTTGTTGTTTCTCCGCTCGAGCGGGAGTTTTGACGCTCGAGCGTGATTTTCCATCTCCCAGTACTTTTGTCTGTAGGTCTTCAAACGCTTGAGCGGGAGTTTTGACGCTCGAGCGTGAACCTTTGTTTTTGTTCCTCCGCTCGAGCGGGGAGTTTGACGCTCGAGCGGGGACCATGTCTGCAAAACTTCTGGAAGTGTGCAATCTACGCTCGATCAGCGTTTTTGAAGCTCGAGCGTGAGTTCAGGTCCGACGCCTAGCGGGTTTTCACGCCGAGCGGGCGTGGTATATCACTTCGGGATTTCACTTTTTGGATCACTTTTTCAACACTCTTTCTCTCTCTTACTTTCCCAAACACAGATTTGAGAGCCCCTCTCTCTAAAATCTTACCTTCTCTCTAGGGATTGATCTAGTAGGAGTGGTTTCCTCGTCTTGGGCCTTTGTAAAAGTTGTAGGGATCGTCGAGGGCTTTATTTTGATCCAAAAATTTCTTGGTTTGGAGCATCTTCAATTTCTTCATCATCTTCCTTTGAGCTCCGAATTTGAGGTAGGATTCCTACTCATTCTTATGTGTTTTAACCTAAATATTGAGCTATTTGTATAGATGGTTTGAGTTGGGAAATTTTGGGACTTAGGGTTTCAAAATGAATAAAGGGGGTTTTGTTATTTTTAATTCTTGAATATGTATTTGGGCCTCAAAATGACGGTATTATTGAAGAGTTGTTGATATTTAAACCTTTGGGTTAATATTGAGAAATGGGGAGAAAGCCCTAATTTGTGCATAAATTAATTGGTATAATTAATTTGGGAAAATCATGAGAGTATAAAATTGAGTTGAATATATTGAAATTGGCTCAGTATGAGATGGAATAGTGAAGTTGGATTTATTAATCGCTTTTGAAATTGTTGATATTTATCTGTTGAACATAATTATTATCTGTTTAGAAATAATTGCTTTGGGCTATCGGTGGAGGATAGTCTTGATTGTTGTAGACAATGCATGATGATTAGGCAAACTAAAACTAATCAATTGAGTATGCCATTGAATATGGCGGTTGATATAATACATGAATTTTATGTATTGGTTTGATTATGTATATGATATGTGTTTATATACATTGTGTTGTGTGGGAGGAGATAAGGGATGTACTCCACGGTTTAGGGGAAGATAGGGGATGGACCTCTAAACCGGATATCGTTTGACATTGATACAGCACTAAAATGTGTATCATATGTGGAATATGGAAGTGTTTTGTTTAACATTGATACAGCACTAAAATGTGTATCATATGTGGAATATGGAAGTGTTTTGTCTGAGATGGATACAGTACTAAAATATGTATCTATTATGAAGCATGAAATGATTAATTTGAGTTGTTATTTCTATTGAAATAGAAACATTGTTGATATGGGATGTAATCTCACTTAAAGTATATGGCCAGGTTCTGAGCCAGGGTTGTTAATCGAGAATTGGTTATGAGATGAAAAAAAAAAACATGGACACAATGGTCATGTACTTGAAATGAAATATGAATTGATTTATGTGAATTAAACATTTATCAGATGCTGATGTTTTAGTTATTGCTCATACAATGTTTAGCATATCTCTACTGGGCGTTGGCTCACCCTATATGGGACATCATTTTCAGGTACAGGTAGCATGCCACCTCCAAGGACATAGCTTGAGGGGATTAGTGGCTGGGTCATCTTTTGTGATTACTTTATTTGTATTACATGTAAATCAAGCCAAGGGCTTATTTTGTATAGAGTTAGAACTCTTCTTTTTGTAACCAAGTGTTGACTTGGAAAGCTGTAAGCCCATAGGGCATTTGCTTTTGTTGTTAACATGTGATACATGTGTAAGAAATACTCTAATGAAATGTACTTATGCTTTATTCTCTTATGTCTGAGCATGTTAAGAATGTATGATTATTGGGTTTATTTTCAGGGCGTTACATATTCAATTTCCTTTTCTATTCAACTTCCTTTTTTATTTAATGCAACTTCCATTTTTATTTTTATTCAACTTCCTTTTTTATTCAACTTCATTTTATATTCAACGTCCTTTTTTATTTAATTTCCAAATAGATCGTTAAGGTAGAGTGGTTTCTTGAATTAAATTTTTATTTTTATTCAACTTCCATTTTTATTTAATTTCCAAATAGATCGTTAAGGTATAGTGCTTTCTTGAATGAACATCCATTTTCATTTTTATTCAACTTCCATTTTTATTTTATTCAACTTCCATTTTTATTTAATTTCCACATAGATCGTTAAGGTATAGTGGTTTATTGAATGAACTTCCATTGTTAATTTTATTCAACTTCCATTTTTATTTAATTTCCAAATAGATCGTTAAGGTATAGTGCTTTCTTGAATGAACATCCATTTTCATTTTTATTCAACTTCCATTTTTATTTTATTCAACTTCCATTTTTATTCAATTTCCTTTTATATTCAACTTCCATTTTTATTCATCTTGCATTTTTATCCAATTTCCTTTGCTATTCAACTTCATTTTTTATGAAATTTTCAGATAGATCGTTAAGGTATAGTGGTTTCTTGAATAAACTTACTTTTTTATTTAATTTCTAAATAGATCGTTAAGGAGGTTGCCTAAAATTAACAATGGAAGTTTATTCAAGAAACCACTATACCTTAGCGATCTATTTGGAAAGTAAATAAAAAAAATGAAGTTGAATAGAAAAGGAAATTGAATAAAAAAAAGAAGTTAAATAAAATTGGAAGTTGCATAAAAACAAAAATGGAAGTTGAATAAAAATAAAAATGGAAGTTGCCTAAAATTAACAATGGAAGTTCATTCAAGAAACCACTATACCTTAATGAATTATGTGGAAATTAAATAAAAAAGGAAGTTGAATAGAAAATGAAATTGAATAAAAAGGAAGTTGAATAGAAAACGAAATTGGATAAAAATACAAGATGAATAAAAACAAAAATGGAATTTGTATAAAATTAAAAGTGGAAGTTAATTCAAGAAACCACTATACCTTAACAATCTATTTGGAAATTAAATAAAAAAATGAAGTTGAATAGAAAAAGAAATCGAATAAAAATGGAAGTTGTATAAAATTAAAAATGAAAGTTCATTCAAGAAACCACTATACCGTAACGATTTATTTGGAAATTGTTTAAAAACGGAAGTCGAATAAAATTAACAATGGAAGTTCATTCAAGAAACCACCATACCCTAACAATCTATTTGAAAATTAAAGAAAAAAAGAAGTTGAATAGAAATGGCAATCAAATAAAAATAAAGAAAGTTGCATAAAAATTGAAAGTTCATTTAAGAAACGACTATACCTTAACGATCAATTTGACTAGAATAGGAAATTGAATAAAAAAGGAAGTTGAATAAAAATAGATCGTTATGGAAGTTCATTGAAGAAACCACTATACCTTAACGATCTATTTGGAAATTAAATGAAAAAAAAGAAAGTTGAATAGAATAGGAAATTGAATAAAAATAGAAGCTCAATAGAAAAGAGAATTGAATAAAAATGGAAGTTGAATAGAAAAGGAAATTGAATAAAAATGAAAGTTTCATAAAATTAAAATTGGAAGTTCATTCAAGAAACCATTATACCTTAACGATCTATTTGGAAATTAAAAAAAAAAAATGAAGTTGAATAGAAAAGGAAATTGAATAAAAATGGAAGTTCATTCAATAAACCACTATACCTTAACGATCTATTTGGAAATTAAATAAAAAAAGAAGTTGAATAGAAAAGGAAATTTAATAAAAATGGAAGCCGAATACAAATAAAAATGGCAGTTCATTGAAGAAACCACTATACCTTAGCGATCTATTTGGAAATTAAATAAAAATGAAAATGGAAGTTCATTCAAGATCACCCTATACCTTAAAGATCTATTTGGAAATTAAATAAAAAATGACGTTGAATAAAATTAAAAGTGGAAGTTCATAAAAATAAAAATGGAAGTTCATTCAATAAGTCACTATACCTTAACGATCAATTTGGAAATTAAAGGAACTTGAATAAAAATAAAAATGGAAGTTTATTCAAGAAACCACTATACCTTAATAAAAATTGAAGTTTATTCAAGAAACCACTATACCTTAACGATCTATTTGGAAGTTAAATAAAAAAGGAAGTTGAATAGAAAACAAAATTGATCATTAAAGTATAGATCATTAAGGTATAGTGGTTTCTTTATGCAACTTCCATTTTTAATTTTATGCAACTTTCATTTTTATTTAATTTCCAAATAGATCGTTAACGTATAGTAGTTTATTGAATGAACTTCCATTGTTAATTTTATTCAACTTCCATTTTTATTCAATTTCCTTTTCTATTCAACTTCATTTTTTATTTAATTTCCAAGTGGTTTCCATTTCCATTGTTAATTTCATGCAAATTCCATTTTTATTTTTATTCATTTTGCATTTTTATTTTTTATGCAACTTCCTTTTTTTATTCAATTTTTAATTTTATGCAACTTCCATTTTTATTTTTATTCATCTTCCAATTATATTCAATTTTCCTTTCTATTCAACTTCATTTTTTATTTAATTTCCTTTGCTATTCAACTTCCTTTGTTTTTTAATTTCCAAATAGATCTTTAAGGTATAGGGTGATCTTGAATGAACTTCCATTTTCATTTTTATTTAATTTCCAAATAGATCGCTAAGGTATAGTGGTTTCTTCAATGAACTTCCATTTTTATTCAACATCCATTTCCATTGTAAGTTTTATGCAATTTCCATATTTATTCAATTTACTTTTCTATTCAACTTCCAAATAGAAAGTTAAGGTATAGCGGTCGTTTGAATGAACTTCCATTTTATTTTTATTCAATATCCTTTTCTATTCAACTTCCTTTTCTATTTAATTTACAAATAGATCGTTAAGGTATAGTGATTTTTCAATGAACTTTCATTTTTATTCAACTTCCATTGTTAATTTTAAGCAACTTCCATTTTATTTTTATTCAACTTCCATTTTTATACAATTTGATTTCTATTCAATTTCATTTTTTATTCAATTTCTAAATAGATCGTTAAGGTATAATGGTTTCTTAAATGAACTTCCATTTTTAATTATATGCAACTTCCAACTTCCGTTTTTATTCAACTTCATTTTTTATTAAATTTCCTTTTCTATTCAACTTCCATTTTTATTCAATTTCCTTTTCTATTCAACTTCCTTTTATATTTAATTTCCAAATAGATCGTTAACGTATAGTGGTTTCTTGAATGAACTTTCAATTTTATTTTTATTGAACTTCCATTTTTATTTAATTTCCAAATAGATCGTTATGTAAAAAATGAAGTTGAATAGAAATGGAAGTTTCATAAAATTAAAAATGGAAGTTCATTCAAGAAACCACTATACCCTAACAATCTATTTGGAAATTAAATAAAAAAGGAAGTTAAATAGAAAAGGAAATTGGATAAAAATGGAAGTTGAATAAAACTAGAAATTGAATAAAAATGAAAGTTGCATATAATTAAAAATAGAAGTTGAACAAAAATGGAAGTTTATTCAATAAACCAATATATACCTTAACGATCTATTTGAAAATTAAATAAAAGGAAAATGAATAGAAAACAAAATTGAATAAAACTGGAAGTTGCGTAAAATTAACAATGGAAGTTCATTCAAAAAACCACTATACCTTAACGATCTATTTGGCAATTAAATAAAAAAAGGATGTTCAATAGAATAGGAAATTAAATAAAATTAAAAATGGAAGTTCATTCAAGAAACCACTATACCTTAACGATCTATTTGGTAGCTTAATGATCTATATGGAAATTAAATAAAAAAGGAAATTGAATAGAAAAGGAAATTAAATAAAAAAAGGAAGTTGAATAGAAACCATTATACCTTAACGATGTATTTAAAAATTGAAGTTGAATAAAAATAAAAATGAAAGTTGCATAAATTTAAAATTCGAAGTTCATTCAAGAAACCACTCTACCTTAACGATCTACTTGGAAATTAAATAAAAAATGAAGTTGAATTGAAAACAAAATTGAATAAAACTGGAAGTTGCCTAAAAATAAAAATCGAAGTTCATTCAAGAAACCACTATACCTTAACGATCTATTTGGAAATTAAATAAAAAAAGAAGTTGAATAGAAAAGGAAATTCAATAAAAATAGAAGTTGAATAAAATGGAAGTTCATTCAAAAAAATCACTATACCTTAACGATCTATTTAAAAATAAAATAAAAAAGAAAGTTGAACAGAAAAGGAAATTCAATAAAAATGAAGTTGAATAAAAAAGGAAATTGAATAAAAAAGGAAATTGAAAAGAAATGGAAGTTGCATAAAAAAGGAAATTGAATAAAAATGGAAGTTGCATAAAATTCAAAATTGAAGTTCATCCAATAAATCACTATACCTTAACGATCTATTTGGAAATTAAATAAAAAAGGATGTTGAATAGAAAAGGAAATTTAATAAAAAAGGAAATTGAATAAAAATGGAAGTTGAATAGAAAAAGAAATGAAAGTTGCCTAAAATTAAAAATGGAAGTTCATTCAAGAAACCACTATAACTTAACGATCTATTTGGAAATTAAATAAAAAATGATTTTGAATAAAAATAAAAATGGAAGTTCATGGATGTTCATTCAAGAAACAACTATACCTTAATGGTCTATTTGAAAATTAAACCACTATACCTTAATGGTCTATTTGAAAATTAAACAAAATAGAAGTTGCATATAATTAACAATTTAAGTTCATTTAAGAATGGAAGTTGAATAAAAATAAAAATGGAAATTGAATAGAAATGAAAATTAAATGAAAAATGAAGTTTAATAAAAATTGAAGTTGAATAAAAATAAAAATGGAAGTTGCAAAATTGAAGTTCATCCAATAAACTACTATACCCTAACGATCTATTTGGAAATTAAATAAAAAAGGAAGTTGAATAGAAAATAAAATTGAATAAAAATGGAAGTTGAATAGAACATGAAATTGGAAGTTCATTGAAGAAATGGAAATTAATTTCCAAATAGATCGTTAAGGTATAGTGGTTTCTTGAATGAACTTCAATTTTTATTCAATTTCCTTTTCTGTAACTTCCATTTTTATTTAACTTCCTTTTTTGTTAAATTTCCTTCTCTATTCAACTTCCATTTTTATTCAATTTCCATTTCTATTCAACTTCTTTTTCTATTCAACTTCCTCTTTTTTATTTAATTTCCAAATAAATCGTTAAGGTATAGTGGTTTCTTCAATGAACTTCCATTTTTATTTTTATTCAACTTCCATTTTTATTCAATTTACTTTTCTATTCAACTTATTTTTTTATTTAATTTCTAGATAGGTCCTTAAGGTATAGTGGTTTTTTGAATGAACTTCCATTGTTAATTTTATACAACTTCTATTGTTAATTTTATGCAACTTCTATTTTTATTCAATGTCCATTTTATTCAACTTCCTTTTTTATTTAATTTCCAAATAGATCGTTAAGTTATAGTGGTTTCTTGAATGAACTTCCATTTTAAATTTTGTGCAACTTCCACTTTTAATTTTATGCAACTTCCATTTTTAATTTTATTCAACTTCCTTTTTTATTTTTATTCAACTTCCTTTTCTATTGAACTTCTTTTTTATTTAATTTGCAAATAGATCGTTAAGTTATAGTGGCTTTATAGCGACCCCGGTTTGTTCCCATTTGATTATTGTATCCGGACTTAGGTTCCGTAGATCCTAGCATGGTTTAATTGTTGTTGTCGTTCTTTAACTTCTCATTTTGAGTTATAGGATGTTTGGTTGGTTGGGTTGAAACCAAATCTTTTTGAGTTGGTCGCTCGGCGAGGTTTGGTCGCTCGATCGAGGTTGAGTTTTGTCTCTAGTGGCTCGAGCGAGATTTCTTGTATAGACGTGTCTTCGCCGGCGAAGCTTTGAGTTCTTCGCTCGGCGAGCATTCTATCGCGCATCGAGTTCTTAACTCGGCGAGATTTTCTTCGCCGGCGAGTATTCGGCGACCATGTCTTCGCGAGCGTCTTTTTCACAAATTTTGATCCAGAAACCCTAGTTTCGAGTCTTTTCTCTCTCAACTCATCTTTTCCTTGGGTTTGATCTATCTAGAGGGTGTTTCTAACCTAGTTCCTTCATTAAAAAGGTAGAGGAGAGTGAGGGCTTTCATTTAATCTGAGCATTGTTGGATTTGGAGCACTTTGAAATTTGGGCAAACATCTTCATCTTCTTCTGTTGGGTTCATTGCTTTGAGGTAGGGATTTTCCACCTCTTGTTATCGTTTTAATGCTAAGTGTTGGGGTTCTGGTATGGGGGGGGGGGGGGGTTAGTTTAGTAATTTTGGAAGAAACCTTAGGGTTTTGGTCATAGATTAATTCATGTAATTAATTTAAAAGGAGTTGTGTGTTGGTTAAATTCATGAGATTTGGGAAATTGAGATTGGTTGATGTAATTGAATATTTAATCATTCATCGTGGATTTGATAATATATCTGATTGTGATATTTATTTCTTGCTTAGAAATAAGCTTTTGGGCTATCGGTGGAGGATAGCCATTGGTTGTTGTAGACCTTGCATGCGGCTTAGGTATAATCGGAATTGAGTCAATTGTTTGTTGAGTTATCTGAGAACTTTTGTGTATTAATTATGTATTGTATATGGCAATTGTATGTTTCATTGCATATGCATTGGTTTGGAGGAGATAGGGGATGAACTCCACGGTTTAGGGAAGATAGGGGATGGACCTCGGACTTGTTGGGAGGAGATAGGTGATGAACTCCACGGTTTAGGGAAGATGGGGATGGACCTCTAAACCGGACTTGTTGGGAGTAGATAGGGGATGGACTCGGTAGCATCACGCTTATGTGTGCTTATTGATTAATAGATATATTTCTATTTATGGTTGATATGATACATCACTAAAATGTGTATCGGTTGGAAAGTATGGAAGTGAATTGATTATGATTGATACAATACCAACTATTTGTTATGAATAGGTCTAACTTGAATTGTTATTCTGTGGAATTGAAAGTGTTGTTAATAAAAGATGAAACCCTGTTGAGTTATTTGGCGGAGTTACGAGTCATAAGTGGAAAGTAAAGTGTGCCATAGACCTTATGTCATGAATAGACATTAAATCATGTAAATTGTAACTTGATTATAGTATGTGTTAACCATGTATCGAGATACTAATGCTTTAGTTATTTCTTATGCTTGGTTTAGTATTTTGTGGCTCACCCTATATAGAACTTCATTTTCGTGTTGGTTCATTACCTCCAAGGACTTAGCTTGTGAGGACGTGGACTTGAAGATTTGCTTATTATGTTTTATTTGTTTTATTTGAACTATGTAAACTTTCAAGCCTAGGGCTTTATTTGTTTTGAGTTAGAACTCATGAATTTGTGTCCAAGTGTTAGCTTGGCAAGATGTAAGCCCGTAGGGCATTTATTTTGATGTTTTATTTCATAATACTCTGATGGATGGACTTATATTATTGTTTTAATATAATGATGCATGTTTATATTATTTATTATGGGTTTATTTTTTTGAGGGCGTCACAGGCTTCTTCAATGAACTGCCATTTTTAATTTTCAATTTCTTTTTCTATTCAACTTCCATTTTTATTCAACTTCCATTTCTATTCAACTTCCTTTTTTATTTAATTTTCAAATAGATCGTTAAGGTATAATCGTTTCTTTATTCATCTTTCATTTTTAATTTTATGCAACTTTCGTTATTAATTTTATGCAACTTCCATTTTTATTTAATTTCCTTTTCTATTCAACTTCCTTTTTTTATTTTTATGCAACTTCCATTTTTATTAAATTTCCATTTTTGATCAATGTCATTTTTCTTCAATTTCTATTTCTATTCAATTTCCTTTTTATTTAATTTTCATTTTTATTTAATTTCCAAATAGATCTTTAAGATATAGTAGTTTATTGGATGAACTTCAATTTTCAATTCTATGCAACTTTTATTTTTATTCAATTTTTAATTTTATTCAATTTCCTTTTTTAGTTAATTTCCAAATAAAAATAAAAATGGAAGATGAATAAAAATATAAAATGGAAGTTGAATAAAAATAAGAAATTGAATAGAAAAGAAAATTCAACTTCCATTTTTAATTTTATGCAACGTCCATTTTTATTTTATTCAACTTCAATTTTTATTCAACGTCCTTTTTTATTTAATCTCCAAATAGATCGTTAAGGTATAGTGGTTTCTTAAATGAACTTCCATTTTGTTAAATTTATGCAACTTCCATTGTTAATTTTATGCAACTTCCATTTTTATTTTTATTCAAGTTCGATTTTTATGAATATTCAACATCCATTTTTATTCAATTTCCATTTCTATTCAACTTTCATTGTTAATTTTATGCAACTTTCAATTTTTTTTTATTCAATTTTTATTTTTAGTCAACTTCCTTTTTTATTTAACTTCATTTTTTATTTAATTTACAAATAGATCGTTAAGGTATAGTGGTTTCTTGAATAATCTATTCAACTTCTTTTTTTATTTACTTTCCAAATAGATTGTTAATGTATAGTGGTTTTTTGAATTAACTTCCATTGTTAACTTTATGCAACTTCCATTTTTATCCATTTTTATTTTTATGCAACTTCCAGTTTTATTTTTATTCAACTTCCATTTCTATTCAACTTTCTCTTCTTTTTTTTTAAATTTCCAAATAGATCGTTAAGTTATAGTGGTTTCTTGAATGAACCTCCATTTTTAATTTTATGCGACATCCATTTTTATTTTTATTCAACTTCCATTTTTATGCAACTTCCTTTTTTATTAAATTTCTTTTTTTATTCATCTTCCATTTTTATCCAATTTTACTTTTTATTTAATACCCAAATAGAACATGAAATGGAATAACCAAAGAAGGAAGTTGCATAAAATTGAAAATGTAAGTTCGTTCAGGAAACCACTCTTCCTTAACGATCTATTTGGCAATTAAATAAAAAAGGATGTTCAATAGAAATGGAAGTTGAATAGAAAAAGAAGTTGAATAAAATTAAAAATTGAAGTTTATCCAATAAACTACTATACCCTAACGATCTATTTGGAAATTAAATAAAAAAGGAAGTTGAATAGAATAGGAAATTGAATAAAAATTATAGCGACCCCGGTCTTTTTCCCATTTGATTATTGTATCCGGACTTACGTTCCGCGGATTCTGCTGTTATATTTGTTGTTCCTTAATTCCTCAATTGAGTTATAGGATGTGTTTTGTTTGAGTTGGTTGGGTTCGAAATCAAATCTTGCTTTGTTTTTGAGTTGGTCGCTCGGCGAGGTTTGGTCGCCGGCGAGGTTGATTTTGTTTCTAGTGGCTCGAGATTTCTTCGCGCGTCTAGTATAGACGCGAGTGTTTTCGCCGGCGAGCTTTCTTCGCAGCGGCGAGTTGTATGTTGAGTTCTTCGCTCGGCGAGCATTCGAGCATGCTTGCATCGAGTTCTTGGCTCGGCGAGATTTTCTTCGCTCGGCGAGTATTCGGCGACCATGTCTTGTTTTAAACGTCCTTTTCACAATTTTGATCCAAAAACCCTAGTTCCAAGTTTCTTCTTTCTCAACTCATCTATTCCTTGGGTTTGATCTATCTAGAGGGTGTTTCTAACCTAGTTCCTTCATTAAAAAGGTAGAGGAGAGTGAGGGCTTTCATTTAATCGAGCATTGTTGGATTTGGAGCACTTTAACATTTGGGCAAACATCTTCATCTTCTTCTATTGGGTTCATTGCTTTGAAGTAGGGATTTCCTACTCCTTGTATACGTTTAATCCTAAGTGTTGGTGTTACGGTATGTGGGAGGGTGGTTTAGTAATGGAGAAATCTTAGGGTTTTGTCATAGATTAATTCATGTATTTAATTTAAAAAGGGGAATTGTGTATTGGGTTAAATTCAGGAGAGTTGGGAAATTGAGATTGGTTGATGTAATTGAATACTTAATCACTCATATGTGGATTTGATAATGTACATATATTGTGATATTTATTTCTCGCTTAGAAATATTTTGGGCTATCGGTGGAGGATAGCCATTGATTGTTGTAGACCTTGCATCTTTGCTTAGGTATAGGAATTAAGTCACATATGTGTTGAATTATCTGAGAACATTAGTTGTATTGATTGTGTGTTCAATATGGCAATTTCTATGTTTCACTGCATTTGGATGATGTTTGGAGGAGATAGGGGATGAACTCACGGTTTAGGGAAGATAGGGGATGGACCTCTAAACCGGATTTGTTTGGAGGAGATAGGGGATGAACTCACGGTTTAGGGAAGATAGGGGATGGACCTCTAAACGGATTTTTGTTTGGGAGGAGATAGGGATGGACTCCATTAGCATCACTTTTATGTGTGCTTATTTATATTGAAGTGTTTTATTGATCTGACACTAAAATGTGTATCAATTGGGAAGTATGGAAGTGAATTGATTATAATTGATATAATACCAACTCGTGTATTTGTTATGATTAGGTTTAACTTGAATTGTTATTCTGTGGAATTTGGAAGTTTTGTTAATAAAAGATGAAACCCGTTGAGTTATTTGGCGGAGCCATAGATGAAAAGTAAGATGTGCCATAGACAATGTGTCATAGGCAATATAGACATTCATGTCTTAAAAAGTGTAAGGATTATAGTGTGTTAACCATGTATTAGATGCTAATACTTTAGTTAATTCTTATGCTTGGTTTAGTATTTCTCTATTGGTGTGGCTCACCCTATATAGAACTTCATTTTTGGTTCACTACCTCCAAGGACTTAGCTTGTGAGGAATTGAATTGGAAGACTTGTTTTTTTTTTTTTATTTTATTTGAACAATGTAAACTTTCAAGCCTAGGGCTTTATTTGTTTTGAGTTAGAACTCATGAATTGTGTCCAAGTGTTGGCTTGGCAAGATGTAAGCCCATAGGGCATTTATTTGATGTTTTATTCCATAATACTCTGGTGACTTAAATAATATACTGTTTTTCTTTTATTAATGCATGTCATGTTTGGGTTTAATTTTGAGGCGTTACAACTTGGTATCGAGCGTCGGGTTTGAATACTTGGAAGTGATTAGAATCACAATGGGTTCGTCTCGTTTGTTAGAGACTTAGTGTAATGATTGCATGCTTATATGATAACATGTTTATGTGACTATGTGGGTATGGAATGTAGTTTCTAGGATGTTGATTGGACCCTTGAGTCTCTGAATGTCTTGTTGGAAAGGCACTTGATCAATGTTGTTTCCAACCGGAACTTATTATCCAGAATGAAATTGAGGTGCTTATGTGATTATGTGCTTACGTGGTGTGATTTATTGTTGTCCAATGTATTAAAGTGTTATAGTTTTGGCACATTATTTAGAGTGCTAACGTCTTTGTTTCCTTCATTAGGATGTGGCGTGGTGAAGTGCCTATCTGAGGAGAGGTGTTGGCCAAGCCAATGTGGAAGGTATGGGCGCTTTGGCCCAAGAGATATGGAGCTTTAGAGTCGATGGGCATTCTTAGGAGTTGTGGCGGCCTTCTTTGAAGAGAATTCTTCGGTCTCAACCGGACGTGTTTATAGGTGATCCTAGCGAGGAATGGCTCGTTTGAGATGCTTGGCATCGAGCGAGGTTGAAGGTGACCTTGGCATCGTTCGGTGAAGGAGATGCGGTCGATGGTGGAAGTTCACCAAGGGTCGTATTGGAGCGTGGAAGGCTTTTGTTGATGCTTTTCAGAGAAGTACTTGTCTCGAGAAGTTGAGAGCGCCATCTTAAGCGAATAGTTTATCGATGGCGAGTTTGAGCGACATTCACTAGTTTGTCGAGTTTGCACGAGTTGGTGGCTGAGTTTGAGAAGAAGTTGAGGCGTGGCCTCAGAGTTGTTGGGTCTATGATTAGGGATTTGGGCGATTGGTTGATGAGATTATGAAAGGCTCAAGAGGAGTCGGGATGGCGAGTGATGGCGAGGCGAGAGGTTTCACTCCTGAGTAGTTTTCTAGATCCACTTTTCGTGCTAGTTACGGAAAGAGACATTACTGTTTCAAGTGTGGTCACCGGGCCACAAGTCTCGATTTGTCCTCGAGAGGAGGAGTTATCTTCTTGGCTCGATCTCGAGCGAGTCGAGTAGAGGTGTCCTCTTGTTTCACATGAAGAGGTTTGCTGCCTACTCCTCGAGGCCAACCAGGCTTCTTCGTCCCAATAGGTTGATCGAGAGGTCATCTGGGCGTGTATAGGATCTTACTCCATCGTGGTTAGAGGTACCTTCTTGTTTTGCAATTCGGTTGCTAGTGTATTGATCCGTCTCATTCCTTTGTGTGCATTTGCATCTATTTTGGAGTTGGAGTTAGCTCAGTTAGCATCTCCTATTTGTGTAGTGTCGCCTCTTGGGGGTGAGTTGATTTTGAAACAAGGTGTTAGGGGTTGTGATATAGAGTCGATGATCATAGAATCCCTTTCTCTTTTGTAGTGATGCCCATGAAGGGCTTCGATGTTATTTTGGGTATGGTGGTTATCATCATCGGGCATTTATTGATTGCTACAGGGTAACTTGCGGAGAACGTTTTCATTTGGGTTAGTAGTGTTTTGCCACGGTATGATCAGTGAGCTTAGTAGTTTACTTGCTAGTCTTGCGATTAGTGAGGATGTTGAGACTCGATTGTGTTACCAAGGGTGGTTTGTGAGTACTCGGACGTCTTTCCGAGGATCACCACCGCATCGAGAGATTGAGTTCTCTATTGACTTAGTGGATTTCTATATCGTTTTGCCCGAGCTAGTTGAATTGAAGATAGTTGTTAGATAAGGGTTATATCCGTCCTAGTGTTTCATTTTCGTTAAAAAAAGGTGGTGCTTTGAGACTTTGTATAGATTAGGAAGTTGAATCGGGTGACGGTTAGAATAAGTACCGATGCCTCGTATAGATGATTTGTTCGATCGGTTGAAGGGTTCTCGTTGTTTCTCTAAGATAGACTTGAGATCGGGTTATCATCGGTTGAGAGTCGAGGAGGATATTCCAAAGACGGCATTTATGGCCACTCTGAGTTTCGGTGATGCCGTTTGGGCTCACCAATGCACCGTGTTTATGGATTTGATGAACCGGATCTTCCGAGCATTTTTGGATCGTTTGTGGTCGTCTGACATTTTGATTTATTCACCTTGGAGGAAGAGCACGAGGAACACTTGAGAGTGGTGCTAGAATTACTTAGAACCCATAAGCTTTATGCTAAGTTTGGGAAGTGTGAGTTCTAGAAGAGGTGAAGTTCTTAGGCCATGTAGTTTAGGAAGGGGTGTCTGTTGATACATCCAAGACGGAGGCAAGATTGGGCACAACCTAAGAGTGTATTTGAGATCGGATTACGGTTTGTGAAGGATTTCTGTTAGCTTCAGTTGACTAGATTGACTCGGAAGAGTCAAATTTGTTTGGAGTGAGACTTGTGAAAGGTCATTTGAGTTGAAAGTTAGATTGACCACCGCTCGGTTTTGATTATTAGGAGAGGGTTGGGTTATTCGCCTCACGAGAGGTCAGGTTGTGTGTTGATGCAAGAGGAAAGTGGTTGCCTATGGCTCTTGAAAATTCACGAGAAGAATTACCCCACGCATGATCTAGAGCTAGCGTGATATTTGCCCTAAAAATTTGGAGACATTATTTGTATGGTGAGAAATTTGAGGTATTCTCGACCATAAGAGTTTAAAATATTTGTTCACTCGAAGGACTTGAATTTGAGGCGGAGGTGGATGGAGTTCATTGAGGATTATGACTTCGAGTTGCACTATCATCCGGGAAGGCCAATGTTGTGGCCGATGCCATAGCCATGTGGGAGATGTTGGAGTTTGATTTGCATTTGGGCGAATCCGTTGAGCCTTGTTTTCGATTGTTTACACTTGTGACTCGAGTGTTAGAGGCTCGGAGGGTGATCTTGAGGTAGAATCTCTCAGAAAAGATTTCCATTGGGAAGGTTGAGAAGGGTTTGACGGTGTATCGACTTGGCGTGAGATACCGAGATCGTCTGTTTGGGAATCTTGCCGTGAGGAGGTACTCAGAGTTTCATCATTACATCCGGAGGTACTAAGATGTATCGGGATTTGGGTTTTGGTGGCGGGGTATGAAGAGAGATGATCTAAGTGCCTTACTTGTCGACAAGTGAAGGCCGAGCATCGGGGTTTGTTGCAACCCTTGCCTATTGCCGAGTGGAAGTGGGAGCATGTCACTATGGACTTCGTTGTGGGTCTTCCAAGACTGAGGTAGTGATGCTATTTGGGTTGTGGTAGACCGGTTGACTAAGTACTTCATTCCTATGCGTGTTAGAGATTAGATCATCTTGCCGATTTGTATGTTCGGGACATAGTGAGGTTGCAGGGTCCATTGTTTGAGATAGAGATCCTCGTTTTTGTGGCGAGTTTGCAGTGCTTTAGGCACTAAGTTGACCCGACTTATCATCCTCGGCGTACTATTCAGATCTGGAGGATATGCTTGAGGTTGTGTTCTCGACCTTAATGGGTCGTGGGAAGCACTTGCCATTAGTGGAGTTTGCTTACAACAATAGCTTCTAGTATCGGTATGGCACCGTTTGAGGCCTTATATGGCCGTAGATCTCCGGTTTGTTGGGCGAGGTGGGTGACGACCTTTGTTGGGTCCGAGTTGGTGAGGGAAACCACGGAGAAGGTTGAGCTTATCCGTAAGAGAGTCGTCGAAATCTTATAGGAGGAGACCTTTGGTGTTTGAGGTAGGTGATCATGTCTTGAAAATATCACCTAGGCGAGGTTTGATGAGATTTGGGAAGAGCGAAGTTGTCCCTCGGTTCATTGGGCCTTTTGAGATCCTTGAGAGGATTGGCGTTATCGTTTAGCTTTGCCACCGCAATTATCCGGAGTTCATGACGTGTTTCATGTGAGTATAAGTATGAGCCAGATCCGTCACATGTGTTGGATTGGTGAATTAGTTGTTGATGAGGATGTCTCGTATGAGGAGAGACGGTCCGGGTTTTGGATAGGCGGGATCAAGTTTTGCGTGGCAAGACTATCCCTTTGGTGAAAGTTCTGTGGAAGCATCACGAGTGGAGGAAGCCACTTGGGAACGTGAGTTGGAAGTCCGTGAAATATCCGGATTTGTTTATTGATTTGTAATCTTGTACTTAGATTATATAATATTGCGGAACTTGAGAATTTTATATATGTCTTAAGTTGGAAAACATTGAGAATTTGATTGAATGTTAACATTTTGAAACTTGCCACATAAGGGAGTAATGTGTTGTTTATACCATGAGATTGAATACGATATGGAATTTGTTAACATCGAAAGGAATAATGCATAATATTGATGGTTGAAATATATGTTGGTTTATACATATTGTGAGATGCCTCTTAATGAGAGATGAAGTGACCAATATTGGTCAAGATTGTTGATTATTGTTTTATATATCATTGGGGATTAAGAAAAACTTGTTTTTACAAACTCATGCTTAATTTGAAATTCTTTTAAGGGGGGGAGGTTATAGTGATCCCGGTCTTTTTCCCATTTGATTATTGTATCCGGACTTACGTTCCGCGGATTCTGCTGTTATATTTGTTGTTCCTTAATTCCTCAATTGAGTTATAGGATGTGTTTGTTTGAGTTGGTTGGGTTGAAATCAAATCTTGATTTTGAGTTGGTCGCCGGCGAGGTTTGGTCGCTCGAGCGAGGGTTGATTTGTTTCTAGTGGCTCGAGCGAGATTTCTTCGCCGAGCGAGATTGCGTCTAGTATAGACCGAGCGAGTGTTTTCGCCGGCGAGCTTTGCGAGTTGTATGTTTCGAGTTCTTCGCTCGGCGAGCATTCTCGCTCGAGCATGCTACTTGAAGCATCGAGTTCTTGGCTCGGCGAGATTTTCTTCGCCGAGCGAGTATTTCTTCGCTCGGCGACCATGTCTTAGCGAGTTTTAAAAGCGTCCTTTTTCACAATTTTTGATCCAAAAACCCTAGTTCCGAGTTTCTTCTTTCTCAACTCATCTATTCCTTGGGTTTGATCTATCTAGAGGGTGTTTCTAACCTAGTTCCTTCGTTAAAAAGGTAGAGGAGAGTGAGGGCTTTCATTTAATCGGAGCATTGTTGGATTTGGAGCACTTTAACATTTGGGCAAACATCTTCATCTTCTTCTATTGGGTTCATTGCTTTGAAGTAGGGATTTCCTACTCCTTGTATACGTTTTAATCCTAAGTGTTGGTGTTCTGGTATGTGGGAGGGGGTGGTTTAGTAATTCTGGGAGAAATCTTAGGGTTTTGTCATAGATTAATTCATGTAATTAATTTAAAAAGGGGAATTGTGTATTAGGTTAAATTCATGAGATTTGGGAAATTGAGATTGGTTGATGTAATTGAATACTTAATCACTCATATGTGGATTTGATAATGTACATATATTGTGATATTTATTTCTCGCTTAGAAATAACTGTTTTGGGCTATCGGTGGAGGATAGCCATTGATTGTTGTAGACCTTGCATCTCGCTTAGGTATAATCGAATTAAGTCACATATGTTGTTGTTGAATTACATTACTTGTATTGATTGTGTGTTGCATATGGCAATTTGTATGTTTCATTGCATATGCATGATGTTTGGAGGAGATAGGGGATGAACTCCACGGTTTAGGGAAGATAGGGATGGACCTCTAAACCGGATTTGTTTGGAGGAGATAGGGGATGAACTCCACGGTTTAGGGAAGATAGGGGATGGACCTCTAAACCGGATTTTTGTTTGGGAGGAGATAGGGGATGGACTCCATTAGCATCACTTTTATGTGTGCTTATTTATATTGAAGTGTTTTATTGATCTGACACTAAAATGTGTATCAATTGGGAAGTATGGAAGTGAATTGATTATAATTGATATAATACCAACTCGTGTATTTGTTATGATTAGGTTTAACTTGAATTGTTATTCTGTGGAATTTGGAAGTTTTGTTAATAAAAGATGAAACCGTTGAGTTATTTGGCGTTCGAGCCATAGATGAAAAGTAAGATGTGCCATAGACAATGTGTCATAGGCAATATAGACATTCATGTCTTAAAAAGTGTAACTGGATTATAGTGTGGTAACCATGTATGAGATGCTAATACTTTAGTTAATTCTTATGCTTGGTTTAGTATTTCTCTATTGTGGCTCACCCTATATAGAACTTCATTTTTGGTTCACTACCTCCAAGGACTTAGCTTGTGAGGAATTGAATTGGAAGACTTGTTTTTTTTTTTTTTTTTTTATTTGAACAATGTAAACTTTCAAGCCTAGGGCTTTATTTGTTTTGAGTTAGAACTCATGAATTGTGTCCAAGTGTTGGCTTGGCAAGATGTAAGCCCATAGGGCATTTATTTGATGTTTTATTCCATAATACTCTGGTGACTTAAATAATATACTGTTTTTCTTTTATTAATGCATGTCATGTTTCGGGTTTAATTTTGAGGGCGTTACAAAAATGGAAGTTGAATAAAAACAAAAATGGAAGTTGAATAAAAAAGAAGTTGAAACGATCTATTTGGAAATTAAATAAAAAAAGGAAATTGAATAGAAATATAAAAGGAAATTGGATAAAAATAAAAATGGAAGTTGAATAGAAAAGTAAATTGAATAGAAAGGTAAATTGAATAAAAATGAAAGTTGAATAAAAATAAAAGTGGAAGTTGCATAAAATTAAAAATGGCAGTTCATTCAAGAAACCACTATACCTTAACGATCTATTTCCAAATTGAATAAAAAGGAAGTTGAATAAAAATGGAAGTTGAATAAAATAAAAATGGAAGTTGAATAGAAAAGTAAATTGAATAGAAAGGTAAATTGAATAAAAATGAAAGTTGAATAAAAATATAAATGGAAGTTGCATATAATTAAAAATGGCGGTTCATTCAAGAAACCACTATACCTTAACGATCTATTTCCAAATTGAATAAAAAAGGAAGTTGAATAAAAATGGAAGCTGAATAAAATAAAAATGGAAGTTGAATAGAAAAGTAAATTGAATAGAAAGGTAAATTGAATAAAAATGAAAGTTGAATAAAAATAAAAATGAAAGTTGCATAAAATTAAAAATGGCAGTTCATTTAAGAAACCACTATACATTAACGATCTATTTCCAAATTAAATAAAAGAGGAAGTTGAATAAAATAAAAATGGAAGTTGAATAGAAAGGTAAATTGAATAAAAATGAAAGTTGAATAAAAATAAAAATTGGAAGTTGCATAGAAAAGGAAATTAAATAAAAATGAAAGTTGAATAAAAATGGATGTTGCAAAAAAATTAACAATGGAAGTTCATTCAAGAAACCACTATACCTTAACGATCTATTTGGAAGTTGGGTAAAATGGAAGTTGAATAAAAATAAAATGGAAGTTGCATAAAATTAAAAATAAAAGTTGAATAAAATTAAAAAAAAAATTTACATAAAATTAACAATTGAAGTTTATTCAAGAAACCACTATACCTTAACGAATTATTTGGAAATTAAATAAAAAAGAAAGTTGAATAGAAAAAGATATTGAATAAAAATGGAAGTTGAATAAAATTAAAAATGGAAGTTCATTCAAGAAACCATTATACGTTAACGATCTATTTGGAAATTAAAGAAAAAATGAAGTTGAATAGAAATAGAATTGAATAAAATGGAAGTTGCATAAAATTAAAATTGAAATTGCATAAAAATGGAAGTTGAATAAAAAAAGAATATTGAATAAAATTGAAGTTGAATAAAAATTGAAGTTGAAATGAATAGGAAATTGAATAAAAATGGAAGATGAATAGAATTAACAATGGATTCAATTTTCTATTCAACTTCGTTTTTTTATTTAATTTCCAAATAGATCGTTAGGGTATAGTAGTTTATTGGATGAACTTCAACAATCTATTTGGGTATAGTGGTTCATTCAATAAACCACTATAACTTAACGATCTATTTGGAAGTTAAATAAAAAAATGAAGTTGAATAGAAAATTGAATCCATTGTTAATTCTATTCATCTTCCATTTTTTTTCTATTTAATTTCCAAATAGATCGTTAAGGAAACCACTATACCTTAACGATCTATTTGAAAATTAAATAAAAAAGGAAGTTGAATAAAAATAAAAATGGAAGTTGCATAAAATTAAAAATGGAAGTTCATTCAGGAAACCACTATACCTTAACGATCTATTTGGAAATTAAATAAAAAAGAAAGTTGCATAAAATTAAAAATTGAAGTTCATTCAAGAAACCATTATACCTTAACGATCATTTTTTATTTAATTTGCAAATAATTCGTTAAGGGTATAGTAGTTTATTAGATGAATTTCAATTTTTATTCAATTTCCATTTCTATTCAACTTCTTTTTTTCTTTAATTTTGTTTTCTATTCAACTTCTTTTATTTATTTATTTTCCCAATAGATCATTTAAGAAACCATTATACCTTAACGATCTATTTGGAAATTAAATAAAAAAAAAAGTTGAATAGAAAACAAAATTGAATAAAAATGCAAGTTGCATAAAACTAAAAATGGAAGTTCATTCAAGAAACCACTATACCTTAATAATCTATTTGGCAATTAAATAAAAAAGGGATGTTGAATAGAAAAGTAACTTGAAGTTGAATAAAAATGAAGTTGAATTGAAAAGGAAATTCAATAAAATTAAAATGGAAGTTCATAAAAATATAAATGGAAGTTAATTCAAGAAACCACTATACGTTAACGATCTATTTGGAAATTAAATAGAAAAGGAAGTTGAATAGAAAGGGGAATTGAATAAAAATGGAAGTTAAATAGAAAAGGAAGTTGAATAGAAATAAAAATCGAAGTTGAATACAAATAAAAATGGAAGTTACATACCACTATACCTTAACGGTCTATTTGAAAATTACCTTTTCTATTCAACTTCATTTTTTTATTTAATTTCCAAATAGATCGTTAGGGTATAGTAGTTTATTGAATGAACTTCCATTTATAATTTTAATTTCCATTTTTATTTAATTTCCTTTTCTATTCAATTTCATTTTCTATTTAATTTCCACATAGATTGTTAAGGTATAGTGGTTTCTTCAATGAACTTCCATTTTTTATTCAACTTCCATTTTTAATTTTATGCAACTTCCATTTTTATTCAATTTCCTTTTGTTAAGGTATAGTGGTTTCTTGAATGAACTTTAATTTTTAATTTTAGGCAACTTCTATTTTTATTTTTATGCAACTTTCATTTTTATTTCTATTCAACTTCCTTTTTTATTTAATCTCCAAATAGATCGTTAAGGTATAGTGGTTTCTTAAATGAACTTCCATTGTTAATTTTATGCAACTTTCATTTTTATTTTTATTCAACTTCCATTTTTGTTCCATTTTTAATTTCATACAACTTTTATTTTTATTTTTATTCAACTTCGATTTTTATTTTTATTCAACTTCCATTCTTAAATGAACTTACATTGTTAATTTTATTCAACTTCCATTTTTATTCAACTTCCTTTTCTATTCAACTTCCATTATACCTTAACGATCTATTTGAAGATTAAATAAAAAAAGGAAGTTGAATAGAAATAAAAATGAAAGTTGCATAAAATTAACAATGGAAGTTCATTCAAGAAACCACTATACCTTAACGATCTATTTAGAAATTAAATATAAAAGGTAGTTGAAAGGAAAAAGAAAATTGAATAGAAATGGAAGTTGAATAAAAATAAAAATGGAAGTTCATTCAAGAAACCACTATACCTTAACGATTTATTTGGAAATTAAATAAAAAAGAAAGATGAATAGAAAAGTAAATTGAATAAAAATAGAAGTTGAATAGAAAATAAGGTATTGTGGTTTCAATGCAAGATGAATAAAAATTAAAAAGAAAGTTGAATAGAAAAGGAAATTGAAGAAAATGGAAGTTGAATAAAAATAACTATGGAAGTTGAATAAAAAAAAATAGAAGTTCATTCAAGAAACTACTATACCTTAACGATCTATTTGGAAATTAAATAAAAAAAGAAAGATAGATAGAAAAACAATTGAATAAAAATAGAATTTGAATAAAAATAAAAATGGAAGTTGCATAAAATTAAAATGGAAGTTGAATACAATTAAAAATGGAAGTTGAATAAAAATAAAAATGGAAGTTGCATAAAATGAAAAATGGAAGTTGAATAAAAATGGAAGTTGCATAAAATTAAAAATGGATGTTTCATAAAATTAAAATGGCAGTTCATTCAAGACACCACTATACCTTAATTTTATGCAACTTTCATTTTTATTCAATTTCCATATTTATTCAATCGTTAAGGTATTATGGTTTCTTGAATGAACTTCCATTTTTATTTTTATTCAACTTCCATTTTTGTTTGTATTCAACTACCTTTTTTATTACTTCCATTTTTATCCAATTTCCATTTTATTTAATTTCCAAAAAGATCGTTAAGGTATAATGGTTTTGTAACGCCCTTAAAATAAACCCATAAATCATCCAACAATAGCATGTTTAGACATAAGAGAATGAAGCATAAATATATTCCATCAGAGTAATCATTACAAAATGTATTACATGTTGACAACAAAAGTAAATGCCCTATGGGCTTACAACTTTCCAAGTCAACACTTGGTTACAAAAAGAGAGTGCTAACTCTATACAAAGAAAGCCCTTGGCTTGATATACATGTAATACAGCAAAACAACAAAAGGAGTCCCAGCCACTAAGCCTCCCAAGCTACTTCCTTGGAGGTGGCATGCTACATGTACCTGAAAATGATGTCACATATAGGGTGAGCCACAACCCAGTAGAAATATACTAAACCACTATAAGCAATGACTAAAATAATAGCATTCAACAGATGGTCCATACTTATATTCCAACTCATGCCATATTACAGTTTCATGACAATCATACCCATGTTACATTTTACTTTCTATTTCTTATTCACTTTGAATTTGAAAACAAGGCTCAGAACTTGGCCAAATAATTTAATGAGATTATAACTCATCACTAAAACACTTTCGAAATTCATGACGGATACACATTTTGGTGTTGTATCAATAACACATAAACCACTTCCTTACTTCATAAGTGATACACATTTTGGTGCTGTATCAATATAACATAGAAACACTTCTATACTTCACAATTGATAATGATATACATTTTAGTGCTATATCTAATCAAACAAACACTTCCATACTTCACCATGATACACATTGTAGTGCTGTATCATTGTCACACAAATTCCGGTTTAGAGGTCCATCCCCTATCTCCCCCTGAACCGTGGAGTACATCCCCTATCTCCTCCCACACAACACAATGTATATAAACACAGAGCATATACTTAATCAAGCAATACATAAAGTTAATGTATTTTTCAACCGTCATACTCGATGACACATTCCATTGATTAGTTTTAGTTTGCCTAATCATCATGCATTGTCTACAACAATCAAGACTATCCTCCACCGATAGCCCAAAGCAGTTATTTCTAAATAAGAAATAAATGTACCAAATGGATAAAATATCAACATTTGCCTAGGTGAGCGATAAATTAATCCAACTACATCCTTTAATCCCATACCATTCCAATTTGAATGTTTCCTATTCAATTTCTCATTTCCCAAAATTAATTACACCAATTAATTTATCATGCAATTAGGGCTTTTTCCCAAATTCACAATACCAACCCTAAGGTTCCTTTTTCATCAACAATCCAACATCAAGTCCATTTTCCAATGTATTACATACATAAGAGTTTATATGTTTGAAAACCCATCTTTTGAAAATTACACAAAGGCCCCAAACTTTCTCAAAATTACCTAACAACCCCCAACATATCGAAATACTAAAATCCAAAGACAAAGCTCATAAGATGGAGTAGGATATCCCTACCTCGAAGTTAGAGCTCAAACGGAGAAGAGGAAGAAATTCAAAGTGCTCCAAATCAACAATTTTTCGGATCAAAACGTAGCCCTCGACGATCAACACACTTTTTACAAAGGCACCAAGGGAGTGGAATACTCTAACTAGATCAAACCCTAGAGAGAAGGGAGATCCTAGAGAGAGAAGCTCTCAAAAAGTGTTTTTAGAAAGTAAGAGAGAGAGAGTGAATGTAAAAAGTGATTCAAAAATGCCCACCGCCAACCGATATATTTACACTCCCGCTCGAAGTGAGAACAGACGCCGAAAGGCCAAGAACAAAATCGATCCGCCGAGCGCAAGAAGGCCCACTCGAGCGCCAAGACACAAGAATAAAGTACATCCGCTTGAGCGCAAAAACCAGTCCGCTCGAGCGTAGATCTTCCCCTCCCAGAACTTTCACAGACAAAGCACTACTCGCTCAAGCGCCAACATACCCGCTCGAGCGCGACCCGCTCGAGCGTAAAGAAACCCGCTCGAGCGTGAAAAACACACCTGCAGAAGTTTTGCAGAGGCACGAAATACTGGAAGTATGGAATCTCCGCTCGAGTGCACAAGGACCCGCTCGAGCGGACCACTCAAAAACTGGGCAACAAGAATTTGAACTAAGGCTCAACCCACCTGTTCGAAACACGCCCAACACATCCTAAAACTCAAACATATGGAATTAAAGGATGATAACAAGGTATACAACCACCAACTCCACGGAACCAAAGTCCGGAGTACAACAAATACAGAAAGGGAAAACTGGAATCGCTATAGATTTCTTCAATGAACTTCCATTTTTATTTTTACTCAACTTCCTTTTTTATTCAACTTCTATTTTCTATTCAACTTCCTTTTTTAATTTTATGCAACTTCCATTTTTATTCAACTTCCATTTTTGTTTTTATTCAACTTCCATTTTTTTTTATTCAATTTCCTATTCAACTTCCTTTTTTAATATTATGCAACTTCCATTTTTATTCAACTTCCATTTTTGTTTTTATTCAACTTTCATTTTTTTATTTTTACTCAATTTCCTTTTTTATTTTTATTCAACTTCCATTTTTTTATTTTTATTCAACTTCCTGTTTTATTCAACTTTCATTTTTTTATTTACTTTCCAAATAGATCGCTAAGTTATACTGGTTTATTTTTAATTTTATGCGACATCCTTTTTTATTTTTATTCAACATCCATTTTTATTAAATTTCCTTTTTTTTATTTAATTTCCTTTTCTATTGAACTTCTTTTTTTATTTAATTTCCACATAGATTGTCAAGGTATAGTGAGATATTGAATGAACTTTCAATTATTTCCTTTTCTGTAGCACTTGTGCCTTTTAAGGCTTTTGGTAAATGTATTTGGACCCTTCATTCTATTTTGGGAACCTTTGGTGTGTTTGTTGGAAGTCCCACATCGGTTACAAGATACATTTTTAGGTGGACAAACTTCTATATGTTTGTTGGAAGTCCCACATCGGTTACAAGACACATTTTAAGGTGGACAAACTCCTATATATAGGTGCAAGTGCATAGGGTTAGCTTACCAACTTCTATGGTTCTTTCTTGGTTTAATTAGCCATTACGAACCGAGCTTGAGTTATAAATTTTAGTTGTGCCGAGCTGGATTTTGGCCATAGTTCCATTGGGATTTTGGCCATAGTTCCTTCGCCAAAGTTGTGTTAATTCTCGAGGGCTTTGTGGTGTGTGGTGGAGATCGAGTTTCAACTCTTTTCATCTTCTCCGTTTGAGCTTCGAATTTGAGGTAGGGATAACCTACTCCTCTTTATGAGTTGTCTTTAAATTTTAGCATTTTGATATGTTGGGGGTTGTTGGGTAATTTTGCGAAAGTTTAGGGGCTTTTGTGCAATTTTACAAAAGTTGGGGTTTTATTTATAATAAACCTATTTGCATGTTTAGCATAGAGAAATGTTAGAATTGGGAATGTATGGGATTAAAGGGTGTAGTTGAATTATTTATCGCTCACCTAGTTGAAATGTTGATTTTATACTCATTTTGTGCATTTATTTTCTGTTTAGAAATAACTGCTTTGGGCTATCGGTGGAGGATAGTCTTGATTGTTCTAGACAATGCATGATGATTAGGCAAACTAAAACTAATCACTAGAATGTGTCATTGAGTATGACGTTTGAAAGAATACATTAACTTTATGTATTGACTGATGATGTGTATAATAATTGTTTATATGCATTGTGTTGTGTTGGAGGAGAGAGGGGATGTACTCCATGGTTTAGGGGAAGAAAGGGAATGGACCTCTAAACCGGGTGTTGTGTGGAAGGAGAGAGGGGATGGACTCCGTAGATACAGCTCATATGATTATCTGTTGAAGTGTTGATATAGCTTATATGCTTATCGTTGGAAGTGTGATATAGTTCTTATACTTATCAGTGGAAGTGTTGATATAGCTCATATGCTTATCTGTTGATGTATTGATATAACTAGTATGCTTATCTATTGTGAAATGAGGAAATGTTTAATATGAGTTACTGTCTCATATCGGTTATTTGGTCAGGTTCTGGACTATGGTTATGAATTGAGAATTGAAAAGGAATGGAAAATGAAACTGGAATGTGTTATGAAAGAATGTAAAAGTGTTAACCATCTATCAAACTGTTAATCTTTTAGTCATTGTTCATAGCTGGTTTAGTGTATTTCTCTGGTCATAGCTCACCCTATAATGGAATATCATTTTCGTGCATGTGTAGCATGCCACCTCCAAGGGTATAGCTTGGGAGGCTTAAGGCGGGCAGACTTTATTGTCTTTCTTTCTTTTGATGTATTACATGTGGATTCAAGCCAAGGGCTTAATGTGTAATTGAGTTAGTACTCTCTGTTTGTAAGCAAGTGTTAACTTGGAAAGTTGTAAGTCTGTAGGGCATTTGTTTGTTGTTAACATGTAATACATTTTGCAATGAATTACTCTGATGAATAGAAGAATGAAGGTCTTTTATATATCAATGCATGTTAAAAGTGACGGGTTTTATGTATTATTTTGGGGCGTGACATTTTCTATTTAACGTCCTTTTTTATTTAATTTCCAAATAGATCGTTAAGGTATCATGGTTTCTTAAATGAACTTACATTGTTAATTTTATTCAACATCCATTTTTATTCAATTTCCTTTTTGATTCAAGAAACCACTATACCTTAACGATCTATTGGAAATTGCATAAAAATCGGAAGATGAATAAAAATATAAATGGAAGTTCAAATTGAATATAAATGGAAGTTGAGTAAAAATATAAATGGAAGTTGAATACAAATAAAAAAGGAAGTTGAATAGAAATGGAAATAAAATAAAAATGGAAGTTGAATAGAACATGAAATTGAATAACAATGGAAGTTGAATAAAAAAGGAAGTTGAATAAAAAAGGAAATTGAATAAAAATGGAAGTTGCATAAAAATAAAAATAGAAGTTGCATAAAATTAAAAATTGAAGTTCATCTAATAAACCACTATATCTTAGCGATCTATTTGGGTATTAAAAAACAAAGGAAATTGAATAATGGTTTCTTGAATAAAAATGGAAGTTGAATAGAAATAAAAATGGAAGTTGAATAAAAGTGGATGTTGAATAAAAATGAAGTTCATTCAAGAAACCACTATACCTTTACGGTCTATTTGAAAATTGAATGAAAAAGGAAGTTGAATAGAAAAGGAAATTGAATAGAAATTGAAGTTGAATAAAAATAAAAAAGGAAATTGAATAAAAATGGAAGTTCATTCAAGAAAGCACTATATCTTAAAGATCTATTTGGAAATTAAATAACCACTATACCTTAACGATCTATTTGGAAATTAAATAAAAAAGGAAGTTGAATAGAAAAGGAAATTAAATAAACATAAAAATGGAAGTTGCATAAAAATAAAAATGGATGTTGCATAAAAATAACAATGGAAGTTGAATAAAAATGGAAGTTGAATATACTTAAAAATGGAAGTTCAATAAAAATAAAACTGGAAGTTCATTCAAGAAACTTTTCTCGAATGAACTTCCATTTTTAATTTTATGCAACTTCCATTTTTAATTTTATGCAACTTCCATTTACTTTTCTACAACTTCTATTTCTATTCAACTTCTTTTTTTATTTAATTTGCAAATAGATCGTTAAGGTATACTAGTTTCTTGAATGAACTTCCATTGTTAGTTTATTGGATGAACTTTTATTTTTCAAATAAATCGTTAAGGTATAGTGGTTTCTTGAACTTCCTTTTTTATTTAATTTGCAAATAGATCGTTAAGGTATAGTGGTTTCTTGAATTAACTTCCATTGTTAATTTTAGGCAACTTTCATTTTTATTTTTATTCAACTACCATTGTTAATTTTATGCGACATCCATTTTTATTTTTATTCAATTTCCTTTTCTATTCAACTTCCTTTTTTATTTAATTTCCAAATAGATCGTTAAGGTATAGTGGTTTCTTGAATTTATTCAACTTCCTTTTTTAATTTTATGCAACTTCCATTTTTATTCAACTTCTATTTTTAATTTCCATTTCTATGCAACTTTCATTTTTATTTTATACAACTTCCATTTTTATTTTTATGCAACTTCCATTTTTATTTTTATTCAACTTCCATTTTTATTAAATTTTGTTTTCTATTCAACGTCATTTTTATTTAATTTCCAAATAGATCGTTAAGGTAGAGTGGTTTATTGAATGAACTTCCATTGTTAATTTTGTGCAACTTTCTTTTTTATTTAATTTCCAAATAGATCGTTAAGGTATAATGGTTTTTTAAATGAACTTCCATTCTATTTGTATTCAACTTCCATTTTTAATTTTATGCAACTTCCATTTTTATTTTTATTCAACTTCCATTTTTATTTTTATTCAACTTCCATTTTTAATTTGATTCAACTTCCATTTTTATTTTTATTCAACTTACTATACCTTAACGATCTATTTGGAAATTAAACCACTATGTATTAACGATCTATTTTGAAATTAAATAAAAAATGAAGTTTAATAAAATTAACAATGGCAGTTCATTCAAGAAACCCCACTATACCTTAACGATCTATTTGGAAATTTCCTTTTCTATTCAACTTCCTTTTTTATTTAACTTTCAAATAGATCGTTTTGGTATATTGGTTTATTGAATTAACTTCCATTGTTAATTTTAGGCAACTTGCATTTTTATTTTTATTCAACTTCCTTTTTTTTTTTAATCTCCAAATAGATCGTTAAGGTATAGTGGTTTCTTGAATGAACTTTCATTTTTCATTTTATTTCCAAATTGATCGTTAAAGTATAGTGGTTTCTTAAATGAACCTCCATTTTCAATTTTATGCAACTTCCATTTTTAATGTTATGCAACTTCCATTTTTATTCCATTTTATGCAACTTCCATTTTTATTTTTATTCAATTTCCTATTCTATTCAACTTCAATGAACTTCTATTGTTAATTTTACGCAACTTCCATTCTATTCAACTTCTTTTTTTTATTTAATTTCCCATTTTATTTTTATTCAACTTCCATTTTTATTTTTATTCAACTTCCATAGTTATTTTTATTCATCTTCCATTTTTATTCAACTTTCATTTTTTATTCCATTTTTATTTACTTTCCTATTCTATTCAACATCCTTTTTTATTTTTATTTCTATTCAACTGCCTTTTGGGAAATTAAATAAAAACAAAAATTCAATAAAAATGGAAGTTGAATAAAAATAAAAATGGAAGTTCAATAAAAATAAAAATGGAAGTTGAATAAAAATAAAAATGGATGTTTCATAAAAAAGGAAGTTGAATAGAAAAGGAAGTTGAATAAAACTAGAAGTTGAATAAAAATAAAAATAGAAGTTGCATAAAATTAACAATGGAAGTTGAATAAAAATAACTATGGAAGTTGAATAAAAAAGGAAGTTGAATAAAATTAAAAATGAAAGTTCATTCAAGAAACCACTATACCTTAATGATCTATTTGGAAATTAAATAGAAAAGGAAATTAAATAACAATGGAAGTTCATTGAAGAAACCACTATAACTTAACGATCTATTTGAAAAGTAAATAAAAAAGGCAGTTGAACAGAAATAAAAATAAAAAAGGATGTTGAATAGAATAGGAAAGTAAATAAAAATGGAATAAAAAATGGAAGTTGAATAAAAATGAAAGATGAATAAAAATAACTATGGAAGTTGAATAAAAATAACTATGGAAGTTGAATAAAAATGGAAGTTGAATAAAAATAAAAATAGAAGTTGAATAAAAATAAAAGGGGAAATTAAATAAAAAAGGAATTAAATAAAAAAAGAAGTTGAATAGAATGGAAGTTGCATAAAATTAACAATGGAAGTTCATTGAAGTTGAATAGAATAGGAAATTGAATAAAAATAAAAATGGAAGTTGCATAAAATTGAATAAAAATGAAAGTTGTATAACATTAAAAATAGAAGTTGCATAAAATTGAAAATGGAGGTTCATTTAAAAAACTACTATACCTTAACGATCTATTTGGAAATTAAATAAAAAAGAAAATTGAATAGAAAACAAAATTGAATAAAAATGCAAGTTGCTTAAAATTAACAATGGAAGTTCATTCAAGAAACCACTATACCTTAACGATCTATTTGGAAAGTAAATAAAAAAGGCAGTTGAATAGAAATAAAAATAAAACAGGATGTTGAATAGAATAGGAAAGTAAATAAAAATGGAATAAAAAATGGAAGTTGAATAAAAATGGAAGATGAATAAAAATAACTATGGAAGTTGAATAAAAATTGAAGTTGATTAAAAATAAAAATGGAAGTTGCATAAAATTAATAATGGAGTTAATTCAAGAAACCATTATACCTTAATGGTTTTTTAAATGAACTTCAATTTTTATTTAACTTCCATTTTTTATGCAACTTTCATTTTTATTCAACGAAAGTTCATTCAAGAAACCACTATACCTTAACGATCTATTTGGAAATTAAATAAAAAAGGATGTTGAATAGAAAATGGAAATTGAATAGAAAAGGAAATTAAATAAAAAATGGAAGTTGCATAAAATTAAAAATGGATGTTCATTCAAGAAATCACTATACGTTAACGAATTATTTGGAAATTAAATAAAAATGGAAGTTACATAAAAAAGGAAGTTGAATAGAATAGGAAATTCAATAAAAATAGAAGTTGAATAAAAGAAAGTTCATTCAAGAAACCACTATATCTTAACGATCTATTTGGAAATTAAATAAAAAATGAAGTTGAATATAATTAAAAAGGAAATAGCATAAAGATGGAGGTTGATAAAAATTAAAAATAGAAGTTCATTCAAGAAACCACTATATTTTTTATTCAACTTCCTTTTTTATTTAATTTCCAAATAGATCGTTAAGGTATAGTGGTTTCTTGAATGAACTTCCATTTTTAATTTTATTCAACTTTCATTTTTATTCAACTTCCATTTTAATTTTTATTCAACTTCATTTTTTATTCAATATCTTTTTCTATTCGACTTTCTTCTTTTTTTTTTTTTAATTTCCAAATAGATCGTTAAGGTATAGTGGTTTATTGAATCAACTTCAATTTTTAATTTTATGCAAATTCTATTTTTAATTTTATGCAACTTCCATTTTTAATTTTATGCAACTTCCATTTTTACCCAACTTCCAAATAGATCATTGAGGTATAGTGGTTTCTTGAATGAACTTCCATTTTTAATTTTATTCAACTTCCATTTTTATTTTTATTCAACTTCCATTTTTATTCAATTTCCAAATAGATCGTTAAGGTATAGTGGTTTCTTGAATGAACTTCCATTTTTTATGTTATGCAACTTTCATTTTTATTTTTATTCAAATTCCATTTTTATTTTTAGGCAACTTGCATTTTTATTTAATTTCCTTTTCTATTTAACTTCTTTTTTTATTTAATTTCCACATAGATCGTTAAGGTATAGTGGTTTCTTGAATGAACTTCCATTGTTAATTTCTATTCAACTTCTTTTTTTATTTAATTTCCAAAGAGATCTGTAGGGTATAGTGGTTTCTCGAATGAACTTCCATTTTTATTTTTATTCAACTTCCATTTTTTATCCAATTTTCCTTTTCTAGGGTATAGTAGTTTATTGGATGAACTTCCATTGTTAATTTCATGCAAATTCCATTTTTATTTTTATTCATCTTCCATTTTTATTCAATTTCCTTTTCTATTCAGCTTCCTTTTTTTATTTAATTTCCAAATAGATCGTTAAGGTATACTAGTTTCTTGAATGAACTTCCTTTGTTAATTTTATGCAACTTCCATTTTTATTTTTATTCAACTTCCTTTTTTCTTTAATTTCCAAATAGATTGTTAACGTATATTGGTTTCTTGAATGAACTTCCTTTGTTAATTTTATGCAACTTCCATTTTTATTTTTATTCAACATCCATATTTATTCAATTTCCTTTTCTATTCAACTTCCTTTTTTATTTTTATTCAACATCCGTTTTTATTCAATTTCATTTTCTATTCAACTTCCATTGTTAATTTACTTTCCAAATAGATCGTTAAGGTATGGTGGTTTATTGAATGAACTTGCATTTTCAATTTTATGAAACTTCCATTTTTATATTTATTCAACTTTCATTTTTTATTCAATTTCCTTTTCTATTCGACTTCCATTTTTATGCAATTTTCATTTGTATTTAATTTCCTTTTCTATTCAACTTCCTATGTTTTTTTTTTTTAAATTTCCAAATAGATCATTAAGGTATAGTGGTTTCTCTATTCAACTTCCTCTTTTATTTTATTTCCAGATAGATCGTTAAGGTATAATGGTTTTTTAAATGAACTTCCATTGTTAATTTTATGCAACTTTTATTTTTATTTTTATTGAACTTCCATTTTCTATTCAACTTCCTTTTTTATTTAATTTCCAAATAGATCGTTATGGTATAGTGGTTTCTTGAATGAGCTTCCATTGTTAATCTTATGCATAAAATTAAAAATGTTTCTCGAATGAACTTCCATTGTTAAGTTTTATGCAACTTCCATTTTTATTTTTATTCAACTTCCATTTCTATTCAATTTACTTTTCTATTCAACTTCCATTTTTATTTTATTCAACTTCCATTTTTATTCAATTAACTTTTCTATTCAACTTCCTTTTTTCTTTAATTTCCATTTCCTTTTCTATACCTTAACGATCTATTTGGAAGTTAAAAATGATAGATCGTTAAGGTATAGTGGTTTCTTGAATCAACTTCCATTGTTATTTTTATTCAACTTCCATTTTTAGTTTTATTCAACTTCCATTTTTATTCAGTTTCCTTTTCTATTCAGCTTCCATTTTTAATTTTATGCAACTTCCATTTTTGTTTTTATTCAATTTTTTAATTTTATACAACTTCCATTTTTATTTTTATTCAACTTTCATTTTTATTTTATTCAACTTCCATTTTTAATTAAATTTTCAAAAAGATCGTTAAGATATAGTGGTTTTTAAAATGAACTTCCACTTTTAATTTTATTTAACTTCCATTTTTAATTTTAGGCAACTTCCATTTTTATTTTTATTCAATTTCCTTTTCTATTCAACGTCCGTTTTTATTCAATTTACTTTTCTATTCAACTTCCATTTTTATTCAATTTCCAAATAATTCGTTAAGTTATAGTGGTTTCTCGAATGAACTTCCATTTTTATTTAATTTACAAATAGATCGTCAAGGTATAGTAGTTTCTTCAATGAACTTTCATTGTTAATTTTATGCAACTTCCATTTTTATTCAATTTCCTTTTTGTATTCAACATCCTTTGTTATTCAATTTACTTTTCTATTCAATGTCCTTTTTTAGTTAACTTCCTTTTTTATTTTATTTCCAAATTGATCGTTAAGGTATAGTGGTTCTATTTTTAATTTTATGCAACTTCCAGTTTTATTTTTATTCAATTTCGTTTTTTATTCAATTTCCAAATAGATCGTTAAGGTATAGTGGTTTCTTCAATGAACTTCCACTTTTAATTTTATGCAACTTCCATTTATATTCAACTACATTTTTATTTGTATTCGACTTCCATTGTAAATAAAAAAGGAAGTTGCCTAAAATTAAAAATGGAAGTTCATTCAAGAAACCACTATACCTTAACGATCTATTTGGGTATTAAATAAAAATGGAAGTTGAATAAAAATAAAAATAGAAGTTGAATAAAATTAAAAATGGAAGTTAATAAAATTAAATTCCATTGTTAATTTTACAAAAAACCACTATACCTTAACGATCTATTTGGAAATTAAATAAAAAAGGAAGTTGAATAGAAAATGAAACTCAATAAAAATGGAAGTTGAATAAAATTAAAAATGGCAATTCATTCAAGAAACCACTATACCTTAACGATCTATTTGGAAAATAAAAATGGAATTTGCATAAAATTAACAATGGAATTTAATTCAAGAAACCACTATACCTTAACGATCTATTTGGAAATTAAATAAAAAAAGACGTTGCATAAAATTAACAATGGAAGTTCATTGAAGAACTTTATTTTTATTCAACTTCCATTTTCATTTTTATTCAACTTCCATTTTTATCGAATTCCCATTTTATTCAATTTCTATTTTTATTCAATTTCCTTTTCTATTCAACTTCATTTTTAATTTTATGCAACTTCCATTTTTAATTTTATGCAACTTGCATTGTTATCCAACTAGAGCATTATGGTATAGTGGTTTTTTGAATGAACTTCCATTTTTAATTTTAGGCAACTTTCATTTTTATTTTTTTTCAATTTCAACTTTTATTCAATTACCTTTTCTATTTAACTTCCTTTTTTATTTAATTTTCAAATAGATCGTTAAGGTAGAGTGGTTTCTTGAATGAACTTTCATTTTTATTTTTATTCAACTTCCATTTTTATTTAATTTCCTTTTCTATTCAACTTCCTTTTTTATTTAACTTCCATTATTATTTTTTGCAAGTTTCATTTTTATTTTATTCAACTTCCTTTTTTATTTAATTTCCAAATAGATCGTTAAGGTAGAGTGGTTTTTTGAATGAACTTCCATTGTTAATTTTATGCAACTTCGATTTTTATTTTTATGCAACTTCCATTTTCATTTTTATTCAACTACCATTTTTATTCAATTTCCTTTTCTATTCAACTTTATTTTTTATTTAATTTCCAAATAGATCGTTAAGGTATATTGGTTTCTTCAATGAACTTTTATTGTTAATTTTAATGAACCTCCATTTTAGTGGTTTCTCGAATGAACCTCCATTTTATTTTTATTCAACTTCAATTTCTATTCAACTTCCTTTTTTATTTAATTTCCAAATAGATCGTTAAGATAGAGTGCTTTCATAAATGAACCTCCATTTTTTATTTTTATTCAACTTTCATTTTTATTCAACTTCCATTTCTATAGTGATCCCGGGTTTTACCCCTTGTGGGCAGTGATCCAGACTTGTCTCCGTGGGCGTTGGTAGTTACTTATATCTTGTTTGCATCCTTTCGTACTTTGTATTGAGCTTTAGGATGTGTTGGGCATGTTTCGAGCAGGTGGGTTGAGCCCTGGTCTAATTTCTTGTTGCCCAGTTTTTGGTCGTTCCGCTCGAGCGGGTCTTCTTGCGCTCGAGCGGGGTTTGCACTCTTCCAGCTTTTTGTGTCCCTGCAAAGCTTCTGCAGGTGTGATTTCTACACTCGAGCGGGTTTCCTACGCGGGAGGGGGTGGCGCTCGAGCGGGCTTGTTGGCGCTCGAGCGGGTAGTACCTTTTTTGGTGAAGTTCTGGGATGGGATAATCCACGCTCGAGCGGACTGGTTTTTTGCGCTCGAGCGGATATGTTTCACTCTTGTGTCTTGGCGCTCGAGCGGGCCTTCTTGTGCTCGAGCGGACCCAGATTTTTGTTCTTGACGCTCGAGCATTGTGTTTTCTGCTCGAGCGGACCTGTCGTATATCAGAGAGCAGTTAGGCATTTTTGAATCACTTTTTGCATTCACTCTCTCTTTCTTACTTTCTAAAAAGACATTTTGAGAGCTCCTCTCTCTAGAAATTCCCTTCTCTCTAGGGTTTGATCTACTTAGAGTGTTCTCTTTTCCTTCGGCCTTTGCAAAAGTTGTGTTGATCGTCGAGGGCGTCGTTTTGATCCGAAAAGTTTGGAATTTGGAGCATTTTGGTTTTGGTCTCTTCCCCGTTTGAGCTCAAACTTCGAGGTAGGGATACCCTACTCCTCTTTATGAGCTTTGTCTTTGAATTTTTGCATTTTGATATGTTGGGGTTGGTTTTGGTAATTTTGTGAAAGTGTGGGGCTTTTGTGTAATTTTACAAAAGTTGGGGCTTTGTTTATATAAATCTATTTGCATATTTGGCATAGAAAGAAATGAGATTAATAATGATCTATTGAAGAAAATGGAACCTCAGGGTTGTTATGTTAATTATGGGAAATGTCCTAATTACATAGTTAAATTAATTGGTATAATTAATTTAGAGAAATGAAGAATTGAATTGGGAAGGTAAAATTGAAGATGTATGGAATTAAAGGGTGTAGTCGAACTTAATTATTGCTCACCAAGTTGAAATGTTGATTATATATCCATTTGATGCATTTATTTTCTGTTTAGAAATAACTGCTTTGGGCTATCGGTGAAGGATAGTCTTCATTGTTGTAGACAATGCATGATGATTAGGAAAACTAAAACTAATCAACTGAGTGTGCTATTGACTATAGCAGTTGGAATAATACATTAACTTTTGTATTGATTGACAGTGTATATGATCTATGTTTATATACATTGTGTTGTGTGGGAGGAGATGGGGGATGTACTTCGCGGTTTAGGGGAAGATGGGGGATGGACCTCTAAATCGGATTTTGTGTGATGTTGATACAAAGACTACAATGTGTATCACGTTGTGAAATAGAAGTGTTTTGTTTCATTAATACAGCACTACAATGTGTATTATTTAAAATGTATAGAAGTGTTTTGTTTCATTAATACAGCACTACTATGTGTATTATTTGAGATATGAGGAAGTGATTTTATATGCTATTGATACAGCACTACAATGTGTATCCATCATGAATTTCAAAAGTGTTTTAAAGATGAGCCTAAACCTCATTAAGCTAATTGGCTGTGTCTCGAGTTGTGTTTTCAAACTCAAGGTTGAAAAAGAAATGGGAAATGAAATGTTACATGGACTTAAATGTCATGAAACCGAAATGTGATATAAGTGGATGTATCTGTGTTGACCATCTATCAACTGCTAATCTTTTAGTCATTGTTCATAGCTGGTTTAGTATATTTCTCTTTGTGGCTCACCCTTTATGGGATATCATTTTCAGGTGCAGGTAGCATGCCACCTCCAAGGTCATAGCTTGGGAGGCTAGAGGCAGACAGACTTTTGTTGTTTTTGTTATCTTTTGATGTAATACATGTAAATTCAAGCCAAGGGCTTAATGTGTATTTGAGTTAGTACTCTTTTTTTTTTGTAACCAAGTGTTAACTTGGAAAGCTGTAAGCCCGTAGGGCATTTGCTTTTCATGTTCACATGTATCTTTTTGTAATGAACAACTCTGATGAATGGGAAGGGTTTATTTCTTATGTCAATGCATGTCATTATTGATGGGTTTAATGTTATTATTTTGAGGGCGTTACAACTTGGTATCAGAGCGTACCAGGTTCGAATACTTTGGGTACGTGGGAAGTGATTAGGATCACAATGGGTTTGTCTCGCTTGTTAGAGACTTAGATGTAGTGTTATGTAATTATGTGATAACATGCTTATGTGACTATTTGGGTATGGGATTTAATTTTTAGGATGTTGATTGGATCCTTGGGTTTCTGTGAGTCCTGTTCGAAAAGCACTTGATCAATGCTGTTTCTAACCGGAACTCTAGCAATGCCTCGGGACTATCATTATCCGGAAATGAAATTTGTAAGTGCTTATGTGATTATGTGCTTACGTGGAATGAATTCTGATTGTCCATGTATTAGGACGCGGGTGTTTAGTTTCGACACATTTATGAATGTGCTAATGTTCTTCGTGGTCTTTATTAGGATGTCAGGACGAGGACGTGGAGGTAGGCGAGGTAGGCCTAGGAGGCAGGAGATGCCTTCTGGGAGGAGATTCCGGCCAAGAGGAGGGGATTGGTCGAGCCAATGTGGCCGAGCCAAGAAGTCGGCGAGTTATGGGCAACTTAGCCCGTGGGATAGCCGATGCTTTGAGGAATCTATGGGAATTCTCGGCTGAGAATCCAATTCAGGCTCCAGTGTAGGCCCAGGTTGTTGAGGCAGGGCCTTCCTTCTTGAAGAGGGAGTTTTTCCGGTCTAATCCGGATGAGTTTGTAGGGGATCCAAAGGAGCCACTTAAGGCTGACGAGTGGTTGGAGCAGATGAGTAAGACGTTCGAGATGCTTGGCATCGAGGACGGGGCATTGAAAGTGACCTTGGCATCTTTCCAGCTGAAGGGGGATGCGGGTCAGTGGTGGAAGTTCGTGAAGGGTCGCATTGAGGGCACTTGGGAGGCTTTTGTGAATGCTTTCCAGGAAAAGTTTTTATCTTCGGCAGTTAGGGAGAAGCTGAGAGACCAATTCTGCCAGCTTTTGCAATTGAGTTCTTCAGTGGCCGAGTATGAGGCTGCTTTTACTAGCTTGTCCAGGTTCGCACCTGAACTTGTGGCGTCCGAGGAACGCCGCTATATCGAGTTTGAGAAGAGGTTGAGGCGCGGCCTCAAGATGAGAGTTGGGGGTTCTATGATCCGAGACTATGGGCGCTTGGTTGATGCTGCAGCCCATATGGAGATCATGATGCAAGAGGAGAAGGGACAGAGAGGCTCCAAGAGGAGCCAGGATGGTCAGGGTGATGGCAGGAGACAGAGGGGTGCTAACCCTCAGCAGTCTCAGGGTGGTGTTGCTAGATCGACCTTTCCAGTGCCGAGTGCAGGCTCGGGGAGAGGTAATCAGGGAGATTTCACCTGTTACAAGTGTGGTCAGCTGGGCCACAAGGCTTCGGTTTGCCCACAGAGGGGAGGAGGTCGAGAGTCGCTTCATCTTCAGCTAGACCGCAGAGCCAGAGTCAGGGCAGGGGCCAGCCCTTATCTTGTTATCAGTGTGGTCAGCCTGGGCACCTGAAGAGATTTTTTCCACAGTTGAGTGCCACTTCGGGGGCATCTGGTTCTAGCAGACGTAGGGTTTTCAGCCAGCTCAGTCTGTACAGGCCTCGAGGGCCAATCCGGGAGCTTCGTCGTCGGTCGAGACAATGATCGTATGCTCAGGGGTGAGCAGTGGATCGAGGGCCTCTGGTAGCGTATATGCAGTTACCGCGTAGGACCTAGTACCGACTCCATCAGTTGTGAGAGGTACCTTTCTGTTTTGCAACTCGGTTGGTAGTGTGTTGATTGATACGGGTGCGTCTCATTCTTTTGTATCTGCTGTATTTGCATCTGTATTGGAGTTGGAGTTGGCACAGTTAGCATCTCCTATATGTGTTGTATCACCTCTTGGGGGTGAATTGATTTTGAAGCATGGATGTAGAGGTTGTGATATAGAGGTCGCCGACCATAGGCTTCCGTTCCCTTTTGTAGTTATGCCCATGAAGGGCTTTGATGTTATTTTGGGTATGGACTGGCTATCGTCATACCGGGCTGTTATAGATTGCTACCGCCAGAGGGTCACTGTTTGTACCTTGAGCGGGGAGTGTTTCCATTTCTTGGGGGACCGGGTTGGTAGTGTGTTGCCACCGGTGTATGATCCGCGAGGGCGGGGTGAACTTAGTGGTCTACTTGCTAGCTTTATGAGTGGTGAACGTGATGAGACCCAGATTTTATTATCGAGGGTGGTGTGTGAGTATTCGGATGTCTTTTCCGAGGATCTTGTTAGCTTACCACCTCATCGTGAGATTGAGTTCTCCATTGATTTAGTGCCCGGCACGGCGCTGATTTCCATGGCTCCTTATCGTTTTGCCCCAGCAGAGTTGGTTGAGTTGAAAGTTCAGCTCCAGGAATTACTAGATAAGGGCTTTGTTCGCCCTAGTGTTTCGCCCTGGGGAGCACCGGCCCTCTTTGCTAAAAAGAAAGATGGTGCCTTGAGATTGTGTATCGACTACCGGAAGTTGAATCGGGCTACGGTTAAGAATAAGTACCCTATGCCCCGTATAGATGATCTGTTTGACCAATTGAAGGGTTCCCGTTGTTTCTCTAAGATAGACTTGAGATCGGGTTACCACCAGTTGAGGGTCAGGGAGGAGGATATTCCGAAGACGGCATTCCATACGCGGTATGGCCATTATGAATTTCTAGTGATGCCATTTGGGCTCGCCAATGCACCGGCAGTGTTTATGGATTTGATGAACCGGATCTTCCGGGAATTCTTAGATCGTTTTGTAGTCGTTTTCGTGGATGACATTCTTATCTATTCGCCTTCGAAGGAGGAGCACGAGGCACACTTGAGAGTGGTGCTAGAGTTACTTAGAGCCCATAGGTTGTATGCCAAGTTTGGGAAGTGTGAGTTCTGGCTAGGAGAAGTCAAGTTCTTAGGCCATGTAGTTTCGGGGAAAGGGGTGTCTATTGATGCATCCAAGATTGAGGCAGTGCAAGATTGGGCACAACCTAAGTGTGTTTGAGATCCATGATTTTACGGGTTTAGATGGGTATTACCACCGGTTTGTGAAGAATTTCTCCAGGCTAGCTTCGCCGTTGACTAGATTGACTCGGAAGGGAGTCAAATTTGTGTGGAGTGAGACTTGTGAAAAGTCGTTCCAAGAGCTGAAAGTTAGATTGACCACCGCTCTAGTCTTGATTATTTCGGAGAGAAGGTTGGGTTATGCAGTCTATTGTGATGCCTCACAAGAGGGTTTGGGTTGTGTGTTGATGCAAGAGGAAAAGTGGTAGCTTATGGCTCACGTCAGTTGAAAATACACGAGAAGAATTACCCTACACATGACCTAGAGTTAGCAGCAGTGATCTTTGCCTTCAAAATTTGGAGGCACTACCTTTATGGTGAGAGATTCGAGGTGTTCTCGGATCATAAGAGTCTGAAATACCTGTTTACACAGAAAGACTTGAACTTGAAGCAGAGGAGGTGGATGGAGTTCATTGAGGATTACGACTTCGAGTTGCATTATCACCCGGGGAAGGCCAATGTTGTGGCCGATGCCCTTAGCAGAAAATCCGTTAGTGATGTAGCTTGTATAACCATCCAGGAGTGGGAGATGTTGGGTGCTCTTGGTGAGTTTGATTTGCTTCTGGGCGAATCTGTTGAAATTTCTGACCTTATTTTACGTTGTTGTGCACCTTACTTGTGACTCGAGTGTTAGAGGCACAGAGAGGTGACCTTGAGGTAGAATCCCTTCGAGAGAAGATCTCCAGCGGGAAGGTTGAGAAGGGTTTGTCTGAGTATCCCAACCAGAGCGTGAGATACCGAGACCGATTATTTGTGCCGGAGTCTTGCCGAGAGGAGGTACTCCGAGAGTTTCATCATTCGCGCCTTGCGATGCATCCAGGAGGCACTAAGATGTATCGGGATTTGGGTCGCCAGTTTTGATGGCGGGGTATGAAGAGAGATGTGGCGGTGTTTGTGTCTAAGTGCCTTACTTGTCAGCAAGTGAAGGCCGAGCATCAGAGGCCAGCGGGTTTGTTACAACCCTTGCCTATTGCCGAGTGGAAGTGGGAGCATGTCACTATGGACTTCGTTGTAGGTCTTCCGAGGACTCAGCGGGGTAGTGATGTCATTTGGGTGGTTGTAGACCGGTTGACTAAGTCGGCGCACTTCATTCCTATGCGCGTGAGAGATTCGGTAGATCATCTTACTGACTTGTATATTCGGGACATAGTAAGGTTGCACGGGGTCCCAGTAACGATCGTCTCTGATAGAGATCCACGCTTTACTGCTAGGTTGTGGCAGAGTTTGCAGAGTGCCTTGGGCACTAGATTGACCTTTAGCACGGCTTATCATCCTCAGACTGACGGGCAGTCCGAGCGTACTATTCAGATCCTTGAGGATATGCTTCGGGGTTGTGTCCTTGATTTTAGTGGGACGTGGGAGAGGCACTTGCCTTTGGTGGAGTTTGCCTACAACAACAGTTACCAGTCTAGCATCGGTATGGCACCGTTTGAGGCCTTGTACGGCCGACCGTGTAGGTCTCCAGTTTGTTGGGCCGAGGTGGGTGATGCACCTTTGTTGGGTCCGGAGCTAGTGAGGGAGACGATGGAGAAAGTTGAGCTTATCCGTAGGAGGCTTGTTCTGATCGAGTCGTCAGAAATCATATGCTGACCGTAGGAGGAGACCTTTGGTATTTGAGGTGGGTGATCATGTCTTTCTGAAGATATCACCTAGGCGGGGATTGATGAGATTTGGGAAGAGAGGGAAGTTGTCCCCTTGGTTTATTGGGCCTTTTGAGATCCTTGAGAGGATTGGCGAGGTTGCCTATCGTTTGGCCTTGCCGCCGCAGTTGTCCGGAGTTCATGACGTGTTTCATGTGAGTATGCTTCGAAAGTACGAGCCGGATCCATCGCATGTATTGGATTGGACCGACTTGGAGGTAGATGAGGATGCCTCGTATGAGGAGAGACCGGTTCGGGTCTTGGATAGGCGGGATCAAGTCTTGCGAGGTAAGACCATTCCCTTGGTAAAGGTATTGTGGAAACATCACGGAGTGGAGGAAGCCACTTGGGAACGTGAGTTGGAAGTCCGTGAGAAATATCCGGACATGTTTGTTGATACGTAATCTTGTATGTAGATTTTGTAATATTGTTGGACTTAAGGGCTTTATATATGTCTTAAGTTGTAAAACATTGAAAATGTTTTGGTTTAATGGAAGTATGTTTTGGAACTTGCCTCAATATGGAAGTTTAATGTAACATTATATATGTTGAATATATTGTAGAATTGGAAATGTATCATGAACATTGGTTATGATATGAAATGGTTGAAATTGGAAGGAAAATGCATAATGTTAGTGCATGTTGAAATATATGTGTTGTTTACATATTGTGAAATGCCTCTTGATAGGAGATGGGATGACCGGTAATGGGTAGAGTTATTGAATGTTGTATTGTAACACTGTTTAAACAAAGAAAAACTTGTTTTTTTTTTTTTGAAAACTTGTGCTTAATTTCGAGGACAAAATTCTTTAAGGGCGGGAGCTTATAACGATCCCGGATTTTACCCCTTGTGGGTAGTGATCCAGACTTGTCTCTGTGGGCATTGGTAGTTACTTATATCTTGTTTGCATCCTTTCGTACTTTGTATTGAGCTTTAGGATGTGTTGGGCATGTTTCGAGCAGGTGGGTTGAGCCCTGGTCTAATTTCTTGTTGCCCAGTTTTTGGTCGTTCCGCTCGAGCGGGTCTTCTTGCGCTCGAGCGGGGTTTGCACTCTTCCAGCTTTCTGTGTCCCTGCAAAGCTTCTGCAGGTGTGATTTCTACGCTCGAGCGGGTTTCCTACGCTCGAGCGGGTTGCGCTCAAGCAGGCTTGTTGGCGCTCGAGCGGGTAGTACCTTTTTTGGTGAAGTTTTGGGATGGGATAATCCACGCTCGAGCGGACTGGTTTTTCGCGCTCGAGCAGATATGTTTCACTCTTGTGTCTTGGCGCTCGAGCGGGCCTTCTTGCGCTCGAGCGGACCCAGATTTTTGTTCTTGACGCTCGAGCGTTGTGTTTTCCGCTCGAGCGGACCTGTCGTATATCAGAGAGCAGTTAGGCATTTTTGAATCACTTTTTGCATTCACTCTCTCTCTCTTACTTTCTAAAAAGATATTTTGAGAGCTCCTCTCTCTAGAAATTCCCTTCTCTCTAGGGTTTGATCTACTTAGAGTGTTCTCTTTTCCTTCGGCCTTTGCAAAAGTTGTGTTGATCGTCGAGGGCGTCGTTTTGATTCGAAAAGTTTGGAATTTGGAGCATTTTGGTTTTGGTCTCTTCCCCGTTTGAGCTCAAACTTCGAGGTAGGGATACCTTACTCCTCTTTATGAGCTTTGTCTTTGAATTTTTGCATTTTGATATGTTGGGGTTGGTTTTGGTAATTTTGTGAAAGTGTGGGGCTTTTGTGTAATTTTACAAAAGTTGGGGCTTTGTTTATATAAATCTATTTGCATATTTGGCATAGAAAGAAATGAGATTAATAATGATCTATTGAAGAAAATGGAACCTCAGGGTTGTTATGTTAATTATGGAAAATGTCCTAATTACATAGTTAAATTAATTGGTATAATTAATTTAGAGGAATGAAGAATTAAATTGGGAAGGTAAAATTGAAGATGTATGGAATTAAAGGGTGTAGTCGAATTTAATTATTGGTCACCTAGTTGAAATGTTGATTATATATCCATTTGATGCATTTATTTTTTGTTTAGAAATAACTGCTTTGGGCTATCGGTGGAGGATAGTCTTGATTGTTGTAGACAATGCATGATGATTAGACAAACTAAAACTAATCAACTGAGTGTGCTATTGAATATAGCAGTTGGAATAATACATTAACTTTTGTATTGATTGACTGTGTATATGATCTATGTTTATATACATTGTGTTGTGTGGGAGAAGATGGGGGATGTACTCCACGGTTTAGGGGAAGATGGGGGATGGACCTCTAAACCGGATTTTGTGTGACAGTGATACAGCACTACAATGTGTATCAGGCTGCGAAATAAAAGTGTTTTGTTTCATTAACACAGTACTACAATGTGTATTATTTGAAACGTATGGAAGTGTTTTGTTTCATTAATACAGCACTACTATGTGTATTATTTGAGATATGAGGAAGTGATTTTATATGCTATTGATACAGCACTACAATGTGTATCCATCATGAATTTCGAAAGTGTTTTAAAGATGAGCCTAAACCTCATTAAGCTAATTGGCCAGGTCCTGAGTTGTGTTTTCAAACTCAAGGTTGAAAAAGAAATGGGAAATGAAATGTTACATGGACTTAAATGTCATGAAACCGAAATGTGATATAAGTGGATGTATCTGTGTTGACCATCTATCAACTGCTAATCTTTTAGTCATTGTTCATAGCTGGTTTAGTATATTTCTACTGGGCTGTGGCTCACCCTTTATGGGATATCATTTTCAGGTGCAGGTAGCATGCCACCTCCAAGGTCATAGCTTGGGAGGCTAGAGGCAGACAGACTTTTGTTGTTTTTGTTATCTTTTGATGTAATACATGTAAATTCAAGCCAAGGGCTTAATGTGTATTTGAGTTAGTACTCTTTTTTTTTGTAACCAAGTGTTAACTTGGAAAGCTGTAAGCCCGTAGGGCATTTGCTTTTGTTGTTAACATGTATCTTTTTGTAATGAACAACTCTGATGAATGGGAAGGGTTTATTTCTTATGTCAATGCATGTCATTATTGATGGGTTTAATGTTATTATTTTGAGGGCGTTACAATTTCTATTCAACTTCCTTTTTTATTCAATTTCCAAATAGATCTTTAAGGTATAGTAGTTTGTTGAATTAACTTCCATTGTTAATTTTATGCAACATCCATTTTTATTCAACTTCCATTTTTATGCAACTTCCATTTTTATTTAATTTCCAAACAGATCGTTAAGATATAGTGCTTTCTTGAATGAACCTCCATTTTTTATTTTTATTCAACTTCCATTTCTATTCAACTTCCTTTTTTATTCAATTTTCAAATAGATCATTAAGGTATAGTGGTTTCTTGAATGAACCTCTATTTTTTCTTTTTATTGAACTTCCAATTTTATTCAACTTCCATTTCTATTCAACCTCCTTTTTCATTCAATTTCCAAATATATCATTATGGTATAGTGGTTTCTTGAATGAACTTCCATTATTAATTTTATGCAACATCCATTTTTATTCAACTTCATTTTTTATTTAATTTCCAAATAGATCGTTAAGATATAGTGCTTTCTTGAATGAACTTCCATTTTTATTTTTATTCAACTTCCTTTTCTATTCAACTTCCATTTTTATTCAACTTCCTTTCATATTCATCTTCCAAATAGATCGTTAAGGTATAGTGGTTTCTTGAATGAACTTCCATTGTTAATTTTACGCAACATCCATTTTTATTCGACTTCCTTTTTTATTTAATTTCCAAATAGATCGTTAAGATATAGCGCTTTCTTGAATGAACCTCCATTTTTATTTTTATTTAACTTCCATTTTTGTTCAACTTCCATTTCTATTCAACTTTCTTTTTTATTCAATTTCCAAATAGATCGTTAAGGTATAGTGGTTTCTTGAATGAACCTCCATTTTTTCTTTTTATTCAACTTTCATTTTTATTCAAGTTCCATTTCTATTCAACTTCCTTTTTTATTCAATTTCCATTTCGATCGTCATGGTATAGTGGTTTCTTGAATGAACTTCCATTGTTAATTTTATTCAACATCCATTTTCATTCAACTTTCATTTTTAATCAACTTCCTTTTTTATTTAATTTCCAAATAGATCGTTAAGATATAATGCTTTTTTGAATGAACCTCCATTTTTAATTTTTATTCAACTTCCATTTTTATTCAACTTCAATTTCTATTCAACTTCCTTTTTTATTCAATTTTCAAATAGATCGTTAAGGTATACTGGGTTCTTGAACGAACCTCCATTTTTTCTTTTTATTCAACTTCCATTTTTATTCAACTTCCATTTCTAACTTCCTTTTTTATTCAATTTTCAAATAGATCGTTATGGTATAGTGGTTTCTTGAATTAACTTTCATTCTTAATTTTATGCAACATCCATTTTTATTCAACTTTCATTTTTATTCAACTTCCTTATTTATTTAATTTCCAAATAGATCGTTAAGATATAGTGCTTTCTTGAATGAACCTCCATTTTTTATTTTATTCAACTTCCATTTTTATTCAACTTCCATTTCTATTCGACTTCATTTTTTATTCAATTTCCAAATAGATCGTTAAGGTATAGTGGTTTCTTGAATGAACTTTCATCGTTAATTTTATGCAACGTCCATATTTATTCAACTTCCTTTTTTATTTAATTTCCAAATAGATCGTTAAGATATCGTGCTTTCTTGAATGAACCTCCATTTTTTATTTTTATTCAACTTCTATTTTTGTTCAACTTCCATTTCTATTCAACTTCTTTTTCTATTCAATTTCCAAATAGATCATCAAGGTATAGTGGTTTTTTGAATGAACCTACATTTTTTCTCTTTATTCAACTTCCATTTCTATTCAACTTCCATTTTTATTCAATTTCCAGACAGATCGTTATGGTATAGTGGTTTTTTGAATCAACTTCCATTGTTAATTTTCTGCAGCACCCATTTTTATTCAACTTCCTTTTTTATTTAATTTCCAAATAGATCGTTAAGATATAGTGCTTTTTTGCATGAACCTCCATTTTTTATTTTTATTCAACTTCCATTTTTATTCAATTCTATTTTCTATTCAACTTCCTTTTTTATTTAATTTCCAAATAGATCATTATGGCATAGTGGTTTCTTGAATGAAACGCCATTTTTTCTTTTTATTCAACTTTCATTTCTATTCATCCTCATTTTTTATTCAATTTTCAATTAGATCGTTATGGTATAGTGGTTTCTTGAATGGACTTCCATTGTTAATTTTACGCAACATCCATTTTTATTCAACTTTCATTTTTATTCAACTTCCTTTTTTATTTAATTTCGAAATAGGTCGTTAAGATATAGTTCTTTCTTGAATGAACCTCCATTTTTTATTTTCGTTCAACTTCCATTTTTATTCAACTTCCATTTCTATTCAACTTCGTTTTTTATTCAATTTCCAAATAGAACATTAAGATATAGTGGTTTCTTGAATGAACTTCCATTTTTTATTTTTGTTCAACTTCCATTTTTACTTAATTTCCAATTAGATCGTTAAGATATAGTGCTTTTTCAAATGAACCTCCATTTTTTATTTTTGTTCAACTTCCATTTTTGTTCAACTTCCATTTCCATTCAACTTCCTTTTTTATTCAATTTCCAAATAGATCATTATGATATAGTGGTTTCTCCAATGAACTTCCATTGTTAATTCTATGCAACATCCATTTTTATTCAACTTCCTTTTTTATTTAATTTCCAAATAGACCGTTAAGATATAGGGCTTTCCTGAATGAACCTCCATTTTTTATTTTTATTCAACTTCCATTTATATTCAACTTCCATTTTTATTCAATTTCCAAATAGATCGTTAAGGTATAGTGGTTTCTTGAATGAACTTCCATTGTTAATTTTATGCAACATCCATTTTTATTCAACTTCCTTTTTTATTTAATTTCCAAATAGATCGTTAAGATATAGTGCTTTCTTGAATGAACCTCCATTTTTTATTTTTATTCAGCTTTCATTTTTATTCAACTTCCATTTCTATTCAACTTCCTTTTTTATTCAATTTCCAAATAGATCGTTAAGGTATAGTGGTTTCTTGAATGAACTTCCGTTGTTAATTTTTTGCAACATCCATTTTTATTCAACTTTCATTTTTGTTCTAGTTCCTTTTTTATTTAATTTCCAAATAGAACGTTAAGATATAGTGCTTTCTTGAATGAATCTCCATTTTTAATTATTATTCAACTTCCATTTTTATTCAACTTCCATCTCTATTAAACTTCCAATTCTATTCAACTTTTTTTTTTTATTCAATTTGCAAAAAAATCATTAAGGTATATTGGTTTCTTGAATAAACCTCCAATTTTTCTTTTTATTCAACTCCCATTTTTATTCAACTTCCTTTTTTATTCAATTTCCAAATAGATCGTTATGGTATAGTGGTTTCTTGAATGAACTTCCATTGTTAATTTTATGCAACATCCATTTTTATTCAACTTTCATTCTTATTCAACTTCTTTTTTTTATTTAATTTGCAAATAGATCGTTAAGATATAGTGCTTTCTTGAATGAACCTCCATTTTTAATTTTTATTCAACTTCCATTTCTATTCAACATCCTTTTTTATTCAATTTCCAAATAGATCATTAACGTATAGGGGTTTCTTGAATGAACCTCCATTTTTTCTTTTTATTCAACTTCTAATTTTATTCAACTTCCATTTCTATTCAACTTTCATTTTTATTCAATTTCCAAATAGATCGTTATGGTATAGTGGTTTTTTGAATGAACTTCCATTGTTAATTTTATGCAACATCCATTTTTATTCGACTTCCTTTTTTATTTAATTTCCAAATAGATCGTTAAGATATAGTGCATTCTTGAATGAACCTCTATTTTTTAATTTTATTCAACTTCCATTTTGATTCAACTTCCATTTCTATTTCACTTCCTTTTTGATTTAGTTTCCAAATAGGTCGTTAAGGTACAGTGGTTTCTTGAATGAACCTCCATTTTTTCTTTTTATTCAACTTCCATTTCTATTCAACTTCCTTTTTTATTCAATTTCCATTTCGATCGTTATGGTATAGTGTTTTCTTGAATGAACTTCCATTGTTAATTTTATGCAACATCCATTTTTATTCAACTTTCATTTTTATTCAACTTCCATTTTTGTTCAACTTCCATTTCTATTCAACTTCCTTTTTTATTCAATTTCCAAATAGATCATTAAGGTATAGTGGTTTTCTTGAATGAACTTCCATTGTTAATTTTATGCAACATCCATTTTTATCCAACTTTCACTTTTATTCAACTTCATTTTTTATTTAATTTCCAAATAGATCGTTAAGATATAGTGTTTCTTCAATGAACCTCCATTTTTAATTCTTATTCAACTTCCATTTTTATTCAACTTCCATTTCTATTCAACTTCCTTTTTTTTCAATTTCCAACTAAATCATTAAAGTATATTGGTTTCTTGAATGAACCACCATTTTTTCTTTTTATTCAACTCCCATTTTTATTCAACTTCCTTTTTTATTCAATTTCCAAATAGATCGTTATGGTATAGTGGTTTCTCAAATGAACTTCCATTGTTAATTTTATGCAACATTCATTTTTATTCAACTTTCATTTTTATTCAACTTCCTTTTTTATTTAATTTCCAAATAGATCGTTAAGCTATAGTGCTTTCTTGAATGATCCTCCATTTTTTATTTTTATTCAACTTCCATTTCTATTCAACTTCTTTTTTTATTCAATTTCCAAATAGATCATTAAGGTATAGTGGTTTCTTGAATGAACCTCCATTTTTTCTTTTTATACAACTTCCATTTCTATTCAACTTCCTTTTTTATTCAATTTCCGAATAGATCGTTATGGTATAGTAGTTTCTTGAATGAACTTCCATTGTTAATTTTATGCAACATCCATTTTTATTCGACTTCCTTTTTTATTTAATTTCCAAATAGATCGCTAAGCTATAGTGCTTTCTTGAATGAACCTCTATTTTTTAATTTTATTCAACTTCCATTTTTATTCAACTTCCATTTCTATTCCACTTCCTTTTTTATTCAACTTCCAAATAGATCGTTAAGGTATAGTGGTTTCTTGAATGAACCTCCATTTTTTCTTTTTATTCAACTTCCATTTTTATTCAACTTCCATTTCTATTCAACTTCCTTTTTTATTCAATTTCCATTTCGATCGTTATGGAATAGTGCTTTCTTGAATGAACTTCCATTGTTAACTTTATGCAACATCCATTTTTATTCAACTTCCTTTTTTATTTAATTTCCAAATAGATCGTTGAAATATAATGCTTTCTTGAATGAACCTCTATTTTTTATTTTTATTCAACTTCCTTTTCTATTCAACTTCCTCTTTTATTCGATTTCCAAATAGATCGTTATGGTATAGTGGTTTCTTGAATGAACTTCCATTGTTAATTTTATGCAACATCCATTTTTATTCCACTTCCTTTTTTATTTAATTTCCAAATAGATCGTTAAGATACCGTGCTTTCTTGAATGAACCTCTATTTTTTATTTTTATTCAACTGCCATTTCTATTCAACTTCTTTTTCTATTCAATTTCCAAATAGATCATTAAGTTATAGTGCTTTTTTGAATGAACTTACTTTTTTTCTTTTTATTCGACTTCCATTTCTATTCAACTTCCATTTTTATTCAAATTCCAAATAGATCGCTATGGTATAGTGGTTTCTTGAATGACCTTCCATTGTTAATTTTCTGCAACATCCATTTTTTTTCAACTTCCTTTTTTATTTAATTTCCAAATAGATCGTTAGGATATAGTACTTTCTTGAATGAACCTCTATTTTTTATTTGTTTTCAGCTTCCATTTTAATTCAACTTCCATTTCTATTCAACTTCCTTTTCTATCCAATTTTCAAATAGATCATTAAGGTATAGTGGTTTCTTAAATGAACCTCTATTTTTTCTTTTTATTCAAATTCCATTTTTATTCAACTTCCTTTTTTATTCAATTTCCAAATAGATCGTTATGGTATAGTGGTTTCTTGAATGAACTTCCATTGTTAATTTTATGCAACATCCATTTTTATTCAACTTTCATATAGCGACCCTGGTCTTTTCCCATTTGATTAGTGTATCCGGACTTATGTTCCGTAGATTCCGTTGTTATCAGATTGTTGTTGTCATCCTTTAATTCTATTTGATTGAGTTTTAGGATGTGTTTGGCGTGTCTCGAACAGGGGGGTTGAATCTGAGTCAAGATGTTTGTCGCGCAGTTTTTAGCCTTTCCGCTCGAGCGGACATTTCTGCGCTCGAGTGGAGTTTACACACTTCCAGCATTTTTTGGTTCCTGCAAAACTTCTGCAGGTGAGAATTCTACGCTCGAGCGGGCATATTTGCGTTCGAGCGGACATTGTTTTTGTTCCTTACGCTCGAGCGGACACATCCCAAGATTTAAAAAGCGTGGGATTTTTAGGGCAGTTTTTCATTCTTTTTGATCTCAAACCCTAAAGTCCGACTTTTCTTCTTCTCTAAACACCTTTTCCCCTAGGTTTGATCTAGTTAAGGTGTGTTTCTACCCTAGTTCCTTTACAAATAAGATAGAGGAGAGTGAGGGCTTTCATTTAATCGGAGCAATTGTTGATTTGGAGCACTTTGGAGTTCCGAGTATCTTCTTCGTCTTCCTCTTTTGGATTCTTCGCTTTAAGGTAGGGATTTCCTACTCCTTGTTTACGTTTTAATCTTAAGTGTTGGTGTTTTGGTATGTGGGAAGTAGTTTGGTAATTTTGGGAGAAACCTTAGGGTTGTGTCATAGATTAATTCATGTAATTAATATAAAGGGGAATTGTGTATTGGTTAAATTCATGAGATTTGGGGAAATTGAGAATTGTTGGTGTAGTTGAATATTTAATTACTCATCTGTGAAATTGATATTATATATATTATTTCTTGCTTAGAAATAATTGTTTTGGGCTATCGGTGGAGGATAGCCAGTGATTGTTGTAGACCTTGCGTGGCTTAGGTATAATGGAATTTAGTCATTTATGTTGATTTGTTAAATTATCTGAGAACATTGCTTGTGTTAATTATGTGTTGTATATGGCAAATATTATTTATGTTGCATATGCATTTGGTTTTGGGAGGAGATAGGGGATGAACTCCGGTTTAGGGAAGATAGGGGATGGACCCCTAATCCGGGTTTTGTTGGGAGGAGATAGGGGATGGACTCCAGTCGCATCACTTATGTGGGTGCATATAGTTATTTGTTGTTGATATGATACATCACCACCATGTGTATCAGTTGGGAAGTATGGAAGTGAAGTTGATTGTGATTGATGTAACACCAGCATGTGTGTTTATTATGTTGTAAGAAAGGTTTGACTGAATTGTTATCTTTGTTGAGTTGTCGGCGGGTTACGAGCCATGTTGGTATAAATGGAAGGTGAATTGTGTCATAGACCATGTGTCATAGACAATGTAGGCATTCATGTCTTTAAATTGGGAATTTATTACCTTGTGCTAACCATGTATCGGATGTTGATGCTTTAGTTAATTCTTATGCCTGGTTTAGTATTTCTTTACTGGGCTGTGGCTCACCCTATATGGGAACTTCTTTTCAGGTTCAGGCGGTTCACTACCTCCAAGGACTTAGCTTGTGAGGATTTGGACTTGAAGATTTGTTTTTAGTTTGTTTGCGTTTATATGTAAAACACTCAAGCCTAGGGCTTTATTTGTTTTTGAGTTAGAACTCATGGATTTGTGTCCAAGTATTGGCTTGGCAAGATGTAAGCTCGTAGGGCATTTATTTTGATGTTTTATTTCTTAAGACTCGGATTAATGGAATTATATTCTGATTTTTGTATATTGATGCATGTTAATATTGTTTATTATGGGTTTATTTTTGAGGGCGTTACAACTTGGTATCAGAGCGTACCGGGTTCGAATACTTTGGGTACGTGGGAAGTGATTAGTATGACAGTGGGTTCGTCTCGTTTGATAGAGACTTAGTGTAATGATTGCATGCTTATATGATAACATGTTTATGTGACTATGTGGGTATGGAATGTAGTTTCTAGGATGTTGATTGGACCCTTGAGTCTCTGAAAGTCTTGTTGGAAAGGCACTTGATCAATGTTGTTTCCAACCGGAACTTTAGTGGCGCCTCGGGACTATCATTATCCAGAAATGAAATTCGTAGGTGCTTATGTGATTATGTGCTTACGTGGTGTGATTTATTGTTGTCCAATGTATTAGGACGCAAGTGTTATAGTTTTGGCACATTATTTAGAGTGCTAACGTCTTTGTTTCCTTTATTAGGATGTCAGGACGAGGACGAGGTCGCGGTAGGCAGGCTAGGCAGGAAGTGCCTATACCGGAGGAAATACCGGCAGTTCAGGAGGGTGTTGGCCAGGCCAATGTGGTCGAGCCAGTAGGCCAGCAAGGTATGGGCGCTTTGGCCCAAGAGATAGCTGGAGCTTTTAGGGAGTCAGTGGGCATTCTTAGGGCTCAGAATCAGGCTCAGGTAGTTGTGGCAGATGCAGGGCCTTCTTTTCTGAAGAGGGAGTTCTTCCGGTCTCAACCGGACGTGTTTGTGGGTGATCCTAGCGAGCCGCTTAAAATGACATTTAATGGCTCGAGCAGACAACGAAAACGTTTGAGATGCTTGGCATCGAAGACGAGGTTGAAGGTGACCTTGGCATCGTTCCAGCTGAAGGGGATGCGGGTCAGTGGTGGAAGTTCACCAAGGGTCGTATTGGAGGTACAGAAGGCTTTTGTTGATGCTTTTAGAGAAGTACTGTCTCCAATTTGCTCAGAGAAGTTGAGAGAAGCGGTTTAGCCTAAATTTAAACTGACTCATCGATGGCGAGTTTGAGGTGCATTCACTAGTTTGTCGAGTTTGCACTGAGTTAGTGGCGGCGGAGGAACGCCATTGCATTGAGTTTGAGAAGAAGTTGAGGCGTGGCCTCATCTTTGAGAATTGTAGGGTCTATGATTCGATTTTGGGCGATTGGTTGATCAGAATTTGACACCTTGAGATTATGATCACGGGAAGAGGAGGAGGGGCAGAAAGGCACCAAGAGGAGTCAGGATGGCCAGAGTGATGGCAGGAGGCAGAGAGGTTTCACTCCTCAGCAGCCTCAGAGTAGCTTCTCTAGGTCTACTTTTCCTGTACCGAGTGCTAGTTCGGGGAAAAACAGTCAGGGAGACATCACTTGCTTCAAGTGTGGTCAGCTGGGCCACAAGTCTTCAGTTTGTCCTCAGAGGGGAGGAGCTCAGAGAGCATCTTCTTCGGCCCGATCTCAGAGTCAGAGTCAGAGTAGAGGTCAGCCGCTCTCTTGTTTTCAGTGCGGTCAGCCAGGGCACATGAAGAGGTTTTGCCCACAGTTGAGTGGCACACCGGGTGCTTCGGGTTCGAGGCAGACTCAGAGTCATTGCCTCGGTCGATTCAGCCTCGAGGGCCAATCAGGGGGCTTCTTCCTCCCATCTGTCTGATCTTCTGCTCAGGGGTGAGCAGTTGATCGAGGTCGTCTGGCGTGTATCTTTATGCTATCACAGATCTTATACCGCTCCGGCTTGTGAGAGGTACCTTCTTGTTTTGCAATTCAGTTGCTAGTGTTTTGGTCGTTACTGGTGCATCTCATTCTTTTGTGTCTCTTTGCATTCGCATCTATTTTGGAGTTGGAGTTAGCAGTTAGCATCTCCTATTTGTGTAGTGTCACCACTTGGGGTGAATTGATTTTGAGGCAAGGTGTTAGGGGTTGTGATATAGAGGTCGATGACCATATAATTCCTTTTTCTTTTGTGGTTATGCCCATGAAGGGCTTCGATGTTATTTTGGGTATGGTGGTTATCATCGTCTGGGGCATTTATTGATTGCTACCGTCGAGGGTCACTTGTTGTACAGTTAGCGGAGAACGCGTTTTCATTTTACGGGGGCGGGGTTGGTAGTGTTTTGCCACCAGGGTACGATCCGCGAGGGCGGAGTGAGCTTAGTGGTCTACTTGCTAGCTTTGAGAGTAGTGAGTGTGATGAGACCCAGATTGCGTTGCCGAGAGTGGTTTGTGAGTACTCGGACGTCTTCCCCGAGGATCTTGTTGGTTTGCCACCTCATCGAGAGATTGAGTTCTCTATTGATTTAGTGCCCGGCACGGCGCCGATTTCCATGGCACCTTACCGTTTCGCCCCAGCTGAGTTAGTTGAGTTGAAGGTTCAACTCCAGGAGTTGCTAGATAAGGGCTATATTCGTCCTAGTGTTTCGCCGTGGGGCGCACCGGCCCTATTTGCTAAGAAAAAAGGTGGTGCTTTAAGACTGTGTATAGATTACCGGAAATTGAATCGGGTTACGGTTAAGAATAAGTACCCTATGCCTCGTATAGATGATTTGTTTGATCAGTTGAAGGGTTCCCGTTGTTTCTCTAAGATAGACTTGAGATCGGGTTATCATCAGTTGAGAGTCAGGGAGGAGGATATTCCAAAGACGGCATTCCGTACGCGGTATGGCCATTATGAGTTTCTGGTGATGCCATTTGGGCTCACCAATGCACCGGCAGTGTTTATGGATTTGATGAACCGGATCTTCCGGGAATTCTTAGATCGTTTTGTGGTCGTCTTCGTGGACGACATTCTGATTTATTCACCTTCAGAGGAGGAGCACGAGGAGCACTTGAGAGTGGTGCTTGAGTTACTTAGAGCCCATAAGCTGTATGCTAAGTTTGGGAAGTGTGAATTCTGGCTAAAAGAGGTGAAGTTTTTAGGCCACGTAGTTTCTGGAAAAGGGGTGTCTGTTGATACATCCAAGACGGAGGCAGTGCAAGATTGGGCACAACCTAAGAGTGTGTTTGAGATCCGCAGTTTTCTGGGATTGGCAGGATATTATCGTCGGTTTGTGAAGGATTTCTCCAGGTTAGCTTCACCGTTGACTAGATTGACTCGGAAGGGAGTCAAATTTGTATGGAGTGAGACTTGCGAAAAGTCGTTTCAGGAGTTGAAGGTTAGATTGACCACCGCTCCGGTCTTGATTATTCCGGAGAGAGGGTTGGGTTATCTGATTTCTTGTGGCGCCTCACGAGAGGGTCAGGTTGTGTGGTGATGCAAGAGGCAAAAGTGGTTGCCTATGGCTCACGTCAGTTGAAAATTCATGAGAAGAATTACCCTACGCATGATTTAGAATTAGCAGCTGTGATATTTGCCTTGAAGATTTGGAGGCATTATCTGTATGGTGAGAAATTTGAGGTATTCTCCGATCATAAGAGTCTGAAATATCTGTTCACAAAAAGATTTGAATTTGAGGCAGAGGAGGTGGATGGAGTTCATTGAGGATTATGACTTCGAGTTGCACTATCATCCGGGGAAAGCCAATGTTGTGGCCGATGCCCTTAGCAGGAAATCTGTTAGTAACTTAGCTAGTATAGCCATCCGGGAGTGGGAGATGTTGGGCAGTTAGGGGAGTTTGACTTGCATTTGGGCGAATCCGTTGAAATTGCGGCTTTATTTTCTGTTGTTGCACTGACCTACACTTGTGACTCGAGTGTTAGAGGCTCGGAGGGGTGATCTTGAGGTAGAATCTCTCAGAAAAGATTTCCATTGGAAAGATTGAGAAGGGTTTGACGGTGTATCGATCGAGTGTGAGATACCGAGACCGTCTGTTTGTGCCGGCGTCTTGCCGAGAAGAGGTACTCCGAGAGTTCCATCATTCGCGCCTTGCGGTGCATCCGGGAGGTACTAAGATGTATCAGGATTTGGGTCGCCAGTTTTGGTGGCGGGGTATGAAGAGAGATGTGGCAGCTTTCGTATCTAGGTGCCTTACTTGTCAGCAAGTAAAGGCCGAGCATCAGAGGCCAGCGGGTTTGTTGCAACCCTTGCCTATTGCCGAGTGGAAGTGGGAACATGTCACTATGGACTTCGTTGTAGGCCTTCCTAGGACACAGCGGGGTAGTGATGCTATTTGGGTGGTTGTAGACCGGTTGACGAAGTCAGCGCATTTCATTTCTATGCGTGTTAGAGATTCGGTGGATCATCTTGCCGATTTATATGTTCGGGATATAGCGACCCCGGTCTTTTCCCATTCGATGTTGTATCCGGACTTAGGTTCCGTAGATTCTATCTTTGTGTAATGGTTGTTGTCGTCCTATATTTTCTTATTTTGAGTTATAGGATGTTTTGGGCAGGTCTGTTTGAGTTGGTGGGGTTGAAACCAAATCTTGCTGTCCGATTTTTGAGTTGGTCGCTCGGCGAGGTTTGGTCGCTCGGCGAGGTTGAGTTTGTCTCTAGTCGCTCGAGCGATTTCTTCGCTCGGCGGCGATTCGTCTAGTATAGACACGAGAGCGAGTGTTTTCGCTCGGCGAGCTTTTCTTCGCTTCGGCGGCGAAGTATGTTTTGAGTTCTTCGCTCGGCGAGCATTACATCGCTCGGCGTGCTTCGGGTTGCGAACTGAAGCATCGAGTTCTTAACTCGGCGAGATTTTCTTCGCTCGGCGAGTATTTCTTGTCTGCAGTCGCTCGGCGACCATGTCTTCGCTTCAGCGAGCCTGTCCGATTTAAACGCAGGCGGTTTTAAAACGTCTTTTCACAAATTTTGATCCGAAACCCTAGTTTGAGTCTTTTCTCTCTCAACTCATCTTTTCCTTGGGTTTGATCTATCTAGAGGGTGTTTCTAACCTAGTTCCTTCATTAAAAAGGTAGAGGAGAGTGAGGGCTTTCATTTAATCGAGCATTGTTGGATTTGGAGCACTTTGAAATTTGGGCAAACATCTTCATCTTCTTCTTTTGGGTTCATTGCTTTGAGGTAGGGATTTCCTACTCCTTGTATCGTTTAATCCTAAGTGTTGGTGTTACGGTATGTGGGGGTTAGTTTAGTAATTTTGGGAGAAACCTTAGGGTTTTGTCATAGATTAATTCATGTAATTAATTTAAAAAGGAGTTGTGTGTTGGTTAAATTCATGAGATTTGGGAAATTGAGATTGGTTGATGTAATTGAATATTTAATCATTCATCGTGGATTTGATAATATATATAGATTGTGATATTTATTTCTTGCTTAGAAATAAGCTGTTTTGGGCTATCGGTGGAGGATAGCCATTGATTGTTGTAGACCTTGCATGCGGCTTAGGTATAATCGGAATTGAGTCAATTGTTTATTTGTTGAGTTATCTGAGAACTTTTGTGTATTAATTATGTATTGTATATGGCAATTGTATGTTTCATTGCATATGCATTGGTTTGGAGGAGATAGGGATGAACTCCACGGTTTAGGGGAAGATAGGGGATGGACCTCTAAACCGGACTTGTTGGGAGGAGATAGGTGATGAACTCCACGGTTTAGGGGAAGATAGGGGATGGACCTCTAAACCGGACTTGTTGGGAGTAGATAGGGGATGGACTCCAGTAGCATCACGCTTATGTGTGCTTATTGATTAATAGATATATTTCTATTTATGGTTGATATGATACATCACTAAAATGTGTATCAGTTGGGAAGTATGGAAGTGAATTGATTATGATTGATACAATACCAACTCGTGTATTTGTTATGATTAGGTCTAACTTGAATTGTTATTCCTGTAGAATTGGAAGTTTTGTTAATAAAAGATGAAACCCTGTTGAGTTATTTGGCGAGTTACGAGCCATAAGTGGAAAGTAAAGTGTGCCATAGACCTTATGTTATAGGCGAGTAGACATTATTATCATGTAAATTGTAACTTGATTATAGTAAGTGTTAACCATGTATCGATACTAATGCTTTAGTTATTTCTTATGCTTGGTTTAGTATTTCTCTCTTTGGTGTGGCTCACCCTATATAGAACTTCATTTTCGAGTTCAGCGGTTCATTACCTCCAAGGACTTAGCTTGTGAGGATGTGGACTTGAAGACTTGCTTTATATGTTTTATTTATTTTTATTTGAACTATGTAAACTTTCAAGCCTAGGGCTTTATTTGTTTTGAGTTAGAACTCATGAATTTGTGTCCAAGTGTTGGCTTGGCAAGATGTAAGCCCGTAGGGCATTTATTTGATGTTTTATTCCATATTACTCTGATGATTTAAATAATATCTTGTTTTTCTTTTAATAATGCATGCCATGTTATTTATTATGGGTTTAATTTTGAGGCGTTACAACTTGGTATCGAGCGTCTGGGGTTGAATACTTTGGGTACGTGGGAAGTGATTAGTATCACAATGGGTTCGTCTCGTTTGATAGAGACTTAGTGTAATGATTGCATGCTTATATGATAACATGTTTATGTGACTATGTGGGTATGGAATGTAGTTTCTAGGATGTTGATTGGACCCTTGAGTCTCTGAAAGTCTTGTTGGAAAGGCACTTGATCAATGTTGTTTCCAACCGGAACTTTAGTGACGCCTCGGGACTGTCATTATCCAGGAATGAAATTCATAAGTGCTTATGTGATTATGTGCTTACGTGGTGTGATTTATTGTTGTCCAATGTATTAGGACGCAAGTGTTATAGTTTTGGCACATTATTTAGAGTGCTAACGTCTTTGTTTCCTTTATTAGGATGTCAGGACGAGGACGAGGTGAGGCGTGGTAGGCGAGCTAGGCGGGAAGTGCCTATCTGGGAGAAATACCGGCGATTCAGAGGGTGTTGGCCAAGCCAATGTGGCGAGCCTTGACAAGGTATGGGCTTTGGCCCAAGAGATAGCTGGAGCTTTTAGAGTCGATGGGCATTCTTAGGGCTCGAATCGGGCTCGGTAGTTGTGGCGGATCTGAGGCCTTCTTTTCTAAAGAGGGAGTTCTTAGGTCTCAACCGGACGTGTTTATAGAGTGATCCTAGCGAGCCGCTTAAAGGCGAATGGCTCGAGCAGAACAGCGTTTGAGATGCTAGGCATCGAAGGCGAGGGTTGAAGGTGACCTTGGCATCGTTCGGTGAAGGAGATCTTGGTCGATGGTGGAAGTTCACCAAGAGTCGTATTGGGGGTACCTGGAAGGCTTCTGATGATGCTTTTGAGAGAAGTACTGTCAATTTGTTCAGGAGAAATTGAGAGAGCAGTTCCGCCAGCTTAAGCAGAACAGTTTATCAGTGGCCGAGTTTGAGGCGGCATTCACTAGTCTGTCCAGGTTTGCACCAGAGTTGATAGCGACTGAGGAGCGTCGTTGTATTGAGTTTGAGAAGAAGTTGAGGCGTGGCCTCATCTTTGAAATCGTAGGGTCTATGATTCGGGATTTTGGGCGATTAGTTGATGCGGCTCATCTTGAGATTATGATGCGGAAGAGGAGGAAGCGAAAGGCTCCAAGAGGAGTCATGATGGCGAGGTGATGGCGAAGGAGAGGTTTCACTCCCGGCTGACCTCGAGTAGTTTTTCTAGATCCCCTTTTCCTGTGCCGAGTGCTAGTCCTGGGAAAGGCAGTCAGGGAGCCATCACTTGTTTTCAGTGTGGTCAACCAGGGCACATGAAGAGGTTTTGCCCACAGTTGAGTGGCACACCTAGTGCATCTAGTTCGAGGCAGACTCAGAGTCATGTTGAGAGACATCTTCTTGGCTCGATCTCGAGCGAGTCGAGTAGAGGTCACCACTATCGTGTTATCGGTCACGGTCAACGGGGCATATGAAGAGGTTTGCCCACGGTTGGGTGACATCTGGTGCATCTCGAGTCACCTTTCGGTCGATTCGAGCCTCGAGGGCCAATCGAGGCTTCTTCGTCCCAATCGTACAATGATCTTATGCTCGAGGTGGCGAGTTGATCGAGAGGTCATCTGGTAGCGTGTATCTTGTTACAGCGAGGATCTTACCGACTCCATCGTGGTTAGAGGTACCTTCTTGTTTTGCAATTCGTTGCTAGTGTTTTGATCGTCTGGTGCATCCCATTCTTTTGTGTCTGCTGCATTTGCATCGGTTTTGGAGTTGGAGTTAGCACAGTTAGCGTCTCCTATATGTGTAGTGTCACCACTTGGGGGTGAATTGATTTTGAAACAAGGTGTTAGGGGTTGTGATATAGAGGTCGATGACCATAGAATCCCTTTTCTTTTGTGGTTATGCCCATGAAGGGCTTCGATGTTATTTTGGGTATGGGTGGTTATCATCATACCGGGCATTATTGATTACTACCGTCGAGGGTCACTTGTTGTACAGTGGACGGGAGTGTTCGTTTTCAGGGGACGGGGTTGGTAGTGTTTTGCCACAGTGGTATGATCCGAGGGCGGAGTGAGCTTAGTGGTCTACTTGCTAGTCTTTCGATTAGTGAGTGTGATGAGACCCAGTTGTGTTGCGAGGGTGGTTTGTGAGTATTGGACGTTTTCCGAGGATCTTGTTGGTTTGCCACCTCGCCGAGATTGAGTTCTCTATTGATCTAGTGCCCGGCACGGCGCCGATTTCTATGGCACCTTACCGTTTTGCCCCAGCGGAGTTAGTTGAGTTGAAGGTTCAACTCCAGGAGTTGCTAGATAAGGGCTATATCCGTCCTAGTGTTTCGCCGTGGGGAGCACCGGCTCTCTTTGCTAAGAAGAAAGGTGGTGCTTTGAGATTGTGTATCGATTACCGTAAGTTGAATCGGGCTACAGTTAAGAATAAGTATCCTATGCCCCGTATTGATGACTTGTTTGACGGTTGAAGGGGTCCCGTTGTTTCCCTAAGATAGATTTGAGACCCGGTCACCATCAGTTGACAGACAGGGAGGAGGATGGGCCTAAGACGGCATCCCGTACCCGGTAGGGCCACTATGTGTTCCTGGTGAAGCCGTTTGGGCACACCAATGGACCGGCAGTAATTATGGATTTGATGAACCGGATCTTCCGGGAATTCTTGGATCGTTTTGTGGTCGTCTTCGTGGACGACATTCTGATTTATTCACCTTCAGAGGAGGAGCACGAGGCACACTTGAGAGTGGTGCTAGAGTTACTTAGAGCCCATAAGCTGTATGCTAAGTTCGGGAAGTGTGAGTTCTGGCTAGAAGAGGTGAAGTTCTTAGGCCATGTAGTTTCTGGAGAAGGGGTGTCTGTTGATACATCCAAGACTGAGGCAGTGCAAGATTGGGCACAGCCTAAGAGTGTGTTTGAGATCCGCAGTTTTCTGGGATTGACAGGGTATTATCGTCGGTTTGTGAAGGATTTCTCAAAGTTAGCTTCACCGTTGACTAGATTGACTCGGAAGGGAGTCAAATTTGTTTGGAGTGAGACTTGTGAAAAGTCGTTTCAGGAGTTGAAGGTTAGACTGACCACCGCTCCGGTTTTGATTATTCCGGAGAGAGGGTTGGGTTATCACGATCTATTGTGACGCCTCACGAGAGATGCAGGTTGTGTGTTGATGCAAGAGGGAAAAGTGGTTGCCTATGGCTCACGTCAGTTGAAAATTCATGAGAAAAATTACCCTACGCATGATCTAGAGTTAGCAGCGGTGATATTTGCCTTGAAGATTTGGAGGCATTATCTGTATGGTGAGAAATTTGAGGTATTCTCCGATCATAAGAGTCTGAAATATCTGTTTACACAGAAAGACTTGAATTTGAGGCAGAGGAGGTGGATGGAGTTCATTGAAGATTATGACTTCGAGTTGCACTATCATCCGGGGAAGGCCAATGTTGTGGCCGATGCCCTTAGCAGGAAATCCATTGGTGACGTAGCTAGTATAGCCATCCGGGAGTGGGAGATGTTGGGTGCACTTGGGGAGTTTGATTTGCTTTTGGGTGAATCCGTTGAGGCTGCGGCCTTGTTTTCTGTTGTTGCACAGCCTACACTTGTGACTCGAGTGTTAGAGGCTCAGAGGGGTGATCTTGAGGTAGAATCTCTCCGAGAGAAGATTTCCAATGGGAAGGTTGAGAAGGGTTTGACGGTGTATCGACTTGGCGTGAGATACCGAGACCGTTTGTTTGTCTTGAGTCTTGCCGAGAGGAAGTACTCCGAGAGTTTCATCATTCGCGCCTTGCGGTGCATCCGGGAGGTACTAAGATGTATCAGGATTTGGGTCGCCAGTTCTGGTGGCGGGGTATGAAGAGAGATGTGGCAGATTTCGTGTCTAGGTGCCTTACTTGTCAGCAAGTGAAGGCCGAGCATCAGAGGCCAGCGGGTTTGTTGCAACCCTTGCTTATTGCCGAGTGGAAGTGGGAGCATGTCACTATGGACTTCGTTGTGGGTCTTCCTAAGACTCAGCGGGGTAGTGATGCTATTTGGGTGATTGTAGACGGTTGGCGAAGTCGGCGCATTTCATTCTATCGTGTTAGAGATTCGGTAGATCATCTTGCCGACTTATATATCCGGGACATAGTGAGGTTGCAGGGGTCCCGATGACGATCGTCTCGAGATAGAGATCCTCGTTTCTTGCCGGGTTGTGGCGAGTTTGCGAAGTGCTTTAGGCACTAAGTTGACTTTGCTTACGGCTTATCATCCTCGGTGACAGGCAGTCCGAGCGTACTAATCAGATTCTTGAAGATATGGTTCGGGCTTGTGTTCTCGACTTTAGTGGCTCGTGGGAGAGGCACTTGCCATTAGTGGAATTTGCCTACAACAACAGTTTTCAGTCTAGTATTGGTATGCCACCGTTTGAGGCCTTGTATGGTCGTAGTGTAGATCTCCGGTCTGTTGGGCGAGGTGGGTGATGCACCTCTGTTGGGTCCGGAGTTGGTGAGAAGCAGCGGAGAAAGTTGAACTTATCCGTAGGAGGCTTATTCTGACCAGTCGTCGAAATCTTATGCCGACCGTAGGAGGAGACCTTTGGTGTTTGAGGTAGGTGATCATGTCTTTCTGAAAAAATCACCTAGGCGAGGTTTAATGAGGTTTGGGAAGAGTGGGAAGTTGTCCCCTCGGTTTATTGGGCCTTTCGAGATCCTTGAGAGGATTGGTGAGGCTGTTTATCGTTTAGCTTTGCCACCGCAATTATTCGTAGTTTATAATGTGTTTCATGTGGTATGCTTGAGTATGAGCGGATCCGTCACATGTGTTGGATTGGACTGATTTAGTTGTTGATGAGGATGTCTCATATGAGGAGAGACGATCGAGTTTTGGATAGGCGGGATCAAGTTTTGCGTGGCAAGACCATCCCTTTGGTGAAAGTTTTGTGGAAGCATCACGAGTGGAAGAAGCCACTTGGGAGCGTGAGTTGGAAGTCCGTGAGAAATATCCGGATTTGTTTATTGATTTGTAATCTTGTACTTAGATTATATAATATTGTTTAACTTTAGAATTTTATATATGTCTTAAGTTGGAAAACATTGAGAATGTTTTGATTTAATGTTAACATTTTGAAACTTGCCACATAATGGGAGTAGAATATAACATTTATATATTGAATGTGTCGTTTATACCATGAGATTGAATATGATATGAATGGGAATTTGTTAACATTGAAAGGAATAATGCATAATATTGATGCAGGTTGAAATATATGTTGGTTTATACATATTGTGAGATGCCTCTTAATGAGAGATGAAGTGACCAATATTGGTCAAGATTGTTGATTATTGTTTTATATATCATTGGAAATTAAGAAAGACTTGTATTTACAAACTCATGCTTAATTCCGGGGACGAAATTCTTTTAAGGGGGGGAGGTTATAGCGACCCCGGTCTTTTCCCATTCGATGTTGTATCCGGACTTAGGTTAGTAGATTCTATCTTTGTGTAATGGTTGTTGTCGTTCTATATTTTCTTATTTTGAGTTATAGGATGTTTTGGGCGAGTCTGTTTGAGTTGGTGGGGTTGAAACCAAATCTTCTTGTCGATTTTGAGTTGGTCGCTCGGCGAGGTTTGGTCGCTCGGCGAGGTTGAGTTTTGTCTCTAGTCGCTCGAGCGAGATTTCTTCGCTTCGGCGGCGATGCGTCTAAATATAGACACGAGCGAGTGTTTTCGCTCGGCGAGCTTTTCTTCGCTTCAGCGGCGAAGTTGTATGTTTGAGTTCTTCGCTCGGCGAGCATTCTGTCGCTCGGCGTGCTCAGGTTGCAGAACTGAAGCATCGAGTTCTTAACTCGGCGAGATTTTCTTCGCTCGGCGAGTATTTCTTGTAATGGTCGCTCGGCGACCATGTCTTCGCTTCAGCGAGCTTTGTCGATATTTAAACGTAGCGGCGGTTTTAAAGCGTCTTTTCACAAATTTTGATCCGAAACCCTAGTTTGAGTCTTTTCTCTCTCAACTCATCTTTTCCTTGGGTTTGATCTATCTAGAGGGTGTTTCTAACCTAGTTCCTTCATTAAAAAGGTAGAGGAGAGTGAGGGCTTTCATTTAATCGAGCATTGTTGGATTTGGAGCACTTTGAAATTTGGGCAAACATCTTCATCTTCTTCTTTTGGGTTCATTGCTTTGAGGTAGGGATTTCCTACTCCTTGTATACGTTTTAATCCTAAGTGTTGGTGTTCTGGTATGTGGGGGGTTAGTTTAGTAATTTTGGGAGAAACCTTAGGGTTTTGTCATAGATTAATTCATGTAATTAATTTAAAAAGGGGAGTTGTGTGTTGGTTAAATTCATGAGATTTGGGAAATTGAGATTGGTTGATGTAATTGAATATTTAATCATTCATCTGTGGATTTGATAATATATACAGATTGTGATATTTATTTCTTGCTTAGAAATAACTGTTTTGGGCTATCGGTGGAGGATAGCCATTGATTGTTGTAGACCTTGCATACGGCTTAAGTATAACTGGAATTGAGTCAATTGTTTGACTGTTGAGTTAATACAGAACTTTTGTGTATTAATTATGTATTGTATATGGCAATTGTATGTTTCATTGCATATGCATTGGTTTGGAGGAGATAGGGGATGAACTCCACGGTTTAGGGGAAGATAGGGGATGGACCTCTAAACCGGACTTGTTGGGAGGAGATAGGTGATGAACTCCACGGTTTAGGGGAAGATGGGGGATGGACCTCTAAACCGGACTTGTTGGGAGTAGATAGGGGATGGACTCCAGTAGCATCACGCTTATGTGTGCTTATTGATTAATAGATATATTTCTATTTATGGTTGATATGATACATCACTAAAATGTGTATCAGTTGGAAAGTATGGAAGTGAATTGATTATGATTGATACAATACCAACTCGTGTATTTGTTATGATTAGGTCTAACTTGAATTGTTATTCCTGTGGAATTGGAAATTTTGTTAATAAAACTTGAAACCCTGTTGAGTTATTTGGCGAGTTGAGCCATAAGTGGAAAGTAAAGTGTGCCATAGACCTTATGTTATAAGCGAGTAGACTTTCGTAGCATGTAAATTGTAACTTGATTATAGTAAGTGTTAACCATGTATCAGATACTAATGCTTTAGTTATTTCTTATGCTTGGTTTAGTATTTCTCTACTGGGCTGTGGCTCACCCTATATAGAACTTCATTTTCGAGTTCAAAGGTTCATTACCTCCAAGGACTTAGTTTGTGAGGATGTGGACTTGAAGACTTGCTTTTTATGTTTTATTTATTTTTATTTGAACTATGTAAACTTTCAAGCCTAGGGCTTTATTTGTTTTGAGTTAGAACTCATGAATTTGTGTCCAAGTGTTGGCTTGGCAAGATGTAAGCCCGTAGGGCATTTATTTGATGTTTTATTCCATATTACTCTGATGATTTAAATAATATACTGTTTTTCTTTTAATAATGCATGCCATGTTTCGGGTTTAATTTTGAGGGCGTTACACGGGACATAGTGAGGTTGCACGGGGTCCCAGTGACGATCGTCTCAGATAGAGATCCTCGTTTTACTGCCAGGTTGTGGCAGAGTTTGCAAAGTGCCTTAGGCACTAAGTTGACCTTTAGCACGGCTTACCATCCTCAGACTGACGGGCAGTCAGAGCGTACTATTCAGATTCTTGAGGATATGCTTCGGGGTTGTGTTCTTGATTTCGGTGGGTCGTGGGAGAGGCACTTGCCATTGGTGGAGTTTGCCTATAATAACAGTTTTCAGGCTAGTATCGGTATGGCACCGTTTGAGGCCTTGTATGGCCGACCGTGTAGATCTCCAGTTTGTTGGGCCGAGGTGGGTGATGCACCTTTGTTGGGTCCGGAGTTAGTGAGGGAAACGACGGAGAAAGTTGAGCTTATCCGTAGGAGACTTGTTACAGCCCAGAGTCGTCAGAAATCTTATGCTGACCGTAGGAGGAGACCTTTGGAGTTTGAGGTAGGTGATCATGTCTTTCTGAAAATATCACCTAGGCGAGGTTTGATGAGGGTTGGGAAAGGCGGAAGTTGTCCCCTCGATTTATTGGTCCCTTTGAGATCCTTGAGAGGATTGGCGAGGTTGCTTACCGTTTAGCTTTGCCACCGCAGTTATCCGGGGTTCATGACGTGTTTCATGTGAGTATGCTTCGGAAATATGAGCCAGATCCGTCACATGTGTTGGATTGGACTGATTTAGTGGTTGATGAGGATGTCTCGTATGAGGAGAGACCGGTACGGGTTTTGGATAGGCGGGATCAAGTTTTGCGAGGCAAAACCATCCCTTTGGTGAAAGTTCTGTGGAAGCATCACGGAGTGGAGGAAGCCACTTGGGAACGTGAATTGGAAGTCCGTGAGAAATATCCGGATATGTTTATTGATTTGTAATCTTGTATTTAGATTATGTAATATGGTTGAACTTAAGAGCTTTATATATGTCTTAAGTTGGAAAACATTGAGAATGTTTTGGTTTTGTGGGATTATTTTAAAACTTGCCTTATTTTGGAAGTTTATTGGAACATTGCATATGTTAGTTTATTATTGAATATCATGGAGTTGAATATGATATGAAAATGGGAATCTAGTATTTCAAAAATGTTGAACTTGAAAGGAAATTGCATACTGTTAATGCAGGTTGAAAGACATACTGTTTTTATATATTGTGAGATGCCTCTTGATAAAGAGATGATGTGACCGGTATTGGGTCAAGTTGTTTATTGTTGTATTTATATCATTGGGAATTGGGAAAACTCATTTTTACAAACCTATGCTTAATTTCGGGGACGAAATTCTTTTAAGGGGGGGAGGTTATAGCGACCCTGGTCTTTTCCCATTTGATTAGTGTATCCGGACTTATGTTCCGTAGATTCCGTTGTTATCAGATTGTTGTTGTCATCCTTTAATTCTATTTGATTGAGTTTTAGGATGTGTTTGGCGTGTCTCGAGTGGGGTTGAATCGAGTCAAGATGTTTGTCGCTAGCTTTTAGCCTTTTCTCGGCGAGCGACATTTACTGCTCGAGCGGAGTTTACACACTTCCAGCATTTTTTGGTTCCTGCAAAACTTCTGCAGGTGAGAATTCTACGCTCGAGCGGGCATATTTGCGCTCGAGCGGACATTGTTTTTGTTCCTTACGCTCGAGCGGTGTGTTGTACGCTCGAGCGGACCTGTCCAGTATTTAAAGGCAGCAGCGGGATTTTTAGGGCAGTTTTTCATTCTTTTTGATCTCAAACCCTAAAGTCCGACTTTTCTTCTTCTCTAAACACCTTTTCCCCTAGGTTTGATCTAGTTAAGGTGTGTTTCTACCCTAGTTCCTTTACAAATAAGATAGAGGAGAGTGAGGGCTTTCATTTAATGAATTGTTGATTTGGAGCACTTTGGAGTTCAGTATCTTCTTCGTCTTCCTCTTTTGGATTCTTCGCTTTAAGGTAGGGATTTCCTACTCCTTGTTTACGTTTTAATCTTAAGTGTTGGTGTTTTGGTATGTGGGAAGTAGTTTGGTAATTTTGGGAGAAACCTTAGGGTTGTGTCATAGATTAATTCATGTAATTAATATAAAGGGGAATTGTGTATTGGTTAAATTCATGAGATTTGGGAAAATTGAGAATTGTTGGTGTAGTTGAATATTTAATTACTCATCTGTGAAATTGATATTATATATATTATTTCTTGCTTAGAAATAATTGTTTTGGGCTATCGGTGGAGGATAGCCAGTGATTGTTGTAGACCTTGCATGTGGCTTAGGTATAACGAATTTAGTCATTTATGTTGACTGTTAAATTAATACGTCTGAACATTGCTTGTGTTAATTATGTGTTGTATATGGCAAATATTATTTATGTTGCATATGCATTTGGTTTTGGGAGGAGATAGGGGATGAACTCCGGTTTAGGGAAGATAGGGGATGGACCTCTAAACCGGTTTTGTTGGGAGGAGATAGGGGATGGACTCGATGCATCACTTATGTGGGTGCTTATAGTTATTTGTTGTTGATATGATACATCACCACCATGTGTATCAGTTGGGAAGTATGGAAGTGAAGTTGATTGTGATTGATGTAACACCAGCATGTGTGTTTATTATGTTGTAAGAAAGGTTTGACCTGAATTGTTATCTTTGTTGAGTTGTCGGCCAGGTTCTGAGCCATGTTGGTATAAATGGAAGGTGAATTGTGTCATAGACCATGTGTCATAGACAATGTAGGCATTCATGTCTTTAAATTGGGAATTTATTACCTTGTGCTAACCATGTATCGGATGTTGATGCTTTAGTTAATTCTTATGCCCGGTTTAGTATTTCTTTCTTTGGGGTGGCTCACCCTATATGGGAACTTCTTTTCGTGTTCAGTGTTCACTACCTCCAAGGACTTAGCTTGTGAGGATTTGGACTTGAAGATTTGTTTTTAGTTTGTTTGCGTTTATATGTAAAACACTCAAGCCTAGGGCTTTATTTGTTTTTGAGTTAGAACTCATGGATTTGTGTCCAAGTATTAGCTTGGCAAGATGTAAGCCCGTAGGGCATTTATTTTGATGTTTTATTTCTTAAGACTCGGATGAATGGAATTATATTCTGATTTTTGTATATTGATGCATGTTAATATTGTTTATTATGGGTTTATTTTTGAGGGCGTTACATTTCATTTTTATTCAACTTTCTTTTTTATTTAATTTCCAAATAGATCGTTAAGATATAGTGCTTTCTTGAATAAACCTCCGTTTTTTATTTTATTCAACTTCTATTTTTATTCCACTTCCATTTCTATTCAACTTCCTTTTTATTCAATTTGAATAGATCGTTAAATAGTGGTTTCTTGAATGAACTTCCATTGCTAATTTTATGTGACATCCATTTTTATTCAACTTCCTTTTTTATTTAATTTCCAAATATAACGTTACGATATAGTGCTTTCTTGAATGAACCTCCATTTTTTATTTTTATTCGACTTCCATTTTTATTCAACTCTCATTTTTATTCAACTTCCTTTTTTATTCAATTTCCAAATAGATCGTTATGGTATAGTGGTTTCTTGAATGAACTTTCATTGTTAATTTTATGCAACATCCACTTTTATTCAACTCTCATTCTTATTCAACTTCTTTTTTTATTTAATTTCCAAATAGATCGGTAAGATATAGTGCTTTCTTGAATGAACCTCCATTTTTAATTTTTATTCAACTTCCATTTCTATTCAACATCCTTTTTTATTCAATTTCCAAATAAATCATTAACGTATAGTGATTTCTTGAATTAACCTCCATTTTTTCTTTTTATTCAACTTCTATTTTTATTCAACTTCCATTTCTATTCAACTTCCTTTTTTATTCAATTTCCAAATAGATCGTTATGGTATAGTGATTTCTTGAATGAACTTCCATTGTTAATTTTATGCAACATCCATTTTTATTCGACTTCCTTTTTTATTTAATTTCCAAATAGATCGTTAAGTTATAGTGCATTCTTAAATGAACCACTATTTTTTAATTTTATTCAACTTCCATTTTGATTCAACTTTCATTTCTATTCCACTTCCTTTTTGATTCAATTTCCAAATAGGTCGTTAACGTATAGTGGTTTCTTGAATGAACCTCCATTTTTTCTTTTTATTCAACTTCCATTTTTATTCAACTTCCGTTTCTATTCAACTTCCTTTTTTATTCAATTTCCATTTCGATTGTTATGGTATAGTGTTTTCTTGAATGAACTTCCATTGTTAATTTTATGCAACATCCATTTTTATTCAACTTTCATTTTTATTCAACTTCCATTTTTGTTCAACTTCCATTTCGATTCAACTTCCTTTTTTATTCAATTTCCAAATAGATCGTTAAGGTATAGTGGTTTTCTTGAATGAACTTCCATTGTTAATTTTATGCAACATCCATTTTTATTCAACTTCCTTTTTTATTTAATTTCCAAATAGATCGTTAAGATATAGTGGTTTCTTCAATGAACCTCCATTTTTAATTCTTATTCAACTTCCATTTTTATTCAACTTCCATTTCTATTCAACTTCCTTTTTTTTCAATTTCCAAATAAATCATTAAGGTATATTGGTTTCTTGAATGAACCACCATTTTTTCTTTTTATTCAACTCCCATTTTTATTCAACTTCCTTTTTTATTCAATTACCAAATAGATCGTTATGGTATAGTGGTTTCTTGAATTAACTTCCATTGTTAATTTTATGCAACATCCATTTTTATTCAACTTTCATTTTTATTCAACTTCCTTTTTTATTTAATTTCCAAATAGATCGTTAAGATATAGTGCTTTCTTGAATGAACCTCCATTTTTTATTTTTATTCAACTTCCATTTCTATTGAACTTCCTTTTTTTTTTCAATTTCCAAATAGATCATTATGGTATAGTGGTTTCTTGAATTAACCTCCATTTTTTCTTTTTATACAACTTCCATTTTTATTTAACTTCCATTTCTATTCAACTTCCTTTTTTATTCAATTTCCGAATAGATCGTTATGGTATAGTAGTTTCTTGAATGAACTTTCATTGTTAATTTTATGCAACATCCATTTTTATTCGACTTCCTTTTTTATTTAATTTCCAAATAGATCGTTAAGCAACAGTGCTTTCTTGAATGAACCTCCATTTTTTAATTTTATTCAACTTCCATTTTTATTCAACTTCCATTTCTATTCCACTTCCTTTTTTATTCAACTTCCAAATAGATCGTTAAGATACAGTGGTTTCTTGAATGAACCTCCATTTTTTCTTTTTATTCAACTTTCATTTTTATTCAACTTCCATTTCTATTCAACTTCCTTTTTTTATTCAATTTCCATTTCGGTCGTTACGGAATAGTGGTTTCTTGAATGAACTTCCGTTGTTAACTTTATGCAACATCCATTTTTATTCAACTTTCATTTTTATTCAACTTCCTTTTTTATTTAATTTCCAAATAGATCGTTAAGATATAATGCTTTCTTGAATGAACCTCCATTTTTTATTTTTATTCAACTTCCTTTTCTATTCAACTTCCTCTTTTATTCAATTTCCAAATAGATCGTTATGGTATAGTGGTTTCTTGAATGAACTTCCATTGTTAATTTTATGCAACATCCATTTTTATTCCATTTCCTTTTTTATTTAATTTCCAAATAAATCGTTAAGATACCGTGCTTTCTTGAATGAACCTCTATTTTTTATTTTTATTCAACTGCCATTTCTATTCAAGTTCTTTTACTATTCAATTTCCAAATAGATCATTAAGTTATAGTGGTTTTTTGAATGAACTTACTTTTTTTTCTTTTTATTCGACTTCCATTTCTATTCAACTTCCATTTTTATTCAATTTCCAAATAGATCGTTATGGTATAGTGGTTTCTTGAATGAACTTCCATTGTTAATTTTCTGCAACATCCATTTTTATTCAACTTCCTTTTTTATTTAATTTCCAAATAGATCGTTAGGATATAGTACTTTCTTGAATGAACCTCCATTTTTTATTTGTTTTCAGCTTCCATTTTAATTCAACTTCCATTTATATTCAACTTCCTTTTTTATCCAATTTTCAATGAGATCATTAAGGTATAGTGGTTTCTTAAATGAACCTCCATTTTTTCTTTTTATTCAAATTCGATTTTTATTCAACTTGCATTTCTATTCAACTTCTTTTTTTATTCAATTTCCAAATAGATCGTTATGGTATAGTGGTTTCTTGAATGAACTTCCATTGTTAATTTTATGCAACATCCATTTTTATTCAACTTTCATTTTTATTCAACTTCCTTTTTTATTTAATTTCCAAATAGATCGTTAAGATATAGTGATTTCTTGAATGAACCTCCGTTTTTTATTTTTATTCAACTTCCATTTTTATTCCACTTCCATTTCTATTCAACTTCCTTTTTTATTCAATTTCCAAATAGATCGTTAAGCTATAGTGGTTTCTTGAATGAACTTCCATTGTTAATTTTATGTGACATCCATTTTTATTCAACTTCCTTTTTTATTTAATTTCCAAATACATCGTTACGATATAATGCTTTCTTGAATGAACCTTCATTTTTTATTTTTATTCAACTTCCATTTTTATTCAACTTCCATTTCTATTCAACTTCCTTTTTTATTTAATTTCCAAATATATCGTTAAGGTATAGCGGTTTTTTGAATGAGCTTCATTGTTAATTTTATGCAACATCCACTTTTGTTCAATTTTCATTTTTATTCAACTTCTTTTTTTATTTAATTTCCAAATAGATCGTTGAGATATAGTGCTTTTTTGAATGAACCTCCATTTTTAATTCTTATTCAACATCCATTTTTATTCAACTTCCATTTCTATTCAACTTCCTGTTTTATTCAATTTCCAAATAAATCATTAAGGTATGTTGGTTTCTTGAATGAACCTCCATTTTTTCTTTTCATTCAACTCCCATTTTTATTCAACTTCCTTTTTTATTCAATTTCCAAATAGATCGTTATGGTATAGTGGTTTCTTGAATGAACTTGCATTGTTAATTTTATGCAACATCCATTTTTATTCAACTCTCATTTTTATTCAATTTCCAAATATATCGTTAATATATAGTGCTTTCTTGAATCAACCTCCATTTTTGATTTTTATTCAACTTCCATTTTTATTCAACTTCCATTTCTATTCAACTTCCTTTTTTATTCAATTTCCAAATAGATCATTAAGGTATAGTGGTTTCTTGAATGAACCTCCATTTTTTTTTTATTCAACTTCCATTTTTATTCAACTTCCATTTCTATTCAAGTTCCTTTTTTATTCAATTTCCAAATAGATTATTAAGGTATAGTGGTTTCTTGAAGGAACCTCCATTTTTTATTTTTATTCAACTTCTATTTTTATTCAACTTCCATTCCTATTTAACTTCCTTTTTTATTCAATTTCCAAATGGATTGTTATGGTATAGTGGTTTCTTGAATGAACTTCCATTGTTAATTTTATGCGACATCCATTTTTATTCAACTTCCTTTTTTATTTAATTTCCAAATAGATCGTTAAGATATAGGGCTTTCTTGAATGAACCTCCATTTTTAATTTTTATTCAACTTCCATTTCTATTTGTCACGTCCCAAAATAATACATAAAACCCATCACTTTTAACATGCATTGATATATAAAAGACCTTCATTCTTCTATTTATCAGAGCAATTCATTACAAAATATATTACATGTTAACAACAAACAAATGCCCTACGGGCTTACAACTTTCCAAGTTAACACTTGGTTACAAACAGAGAGTACTAACTCAATTACACATTAAGCCCTTGGCTTGAATCCACATGTAATACATCAAAAGAAAGAAAGACAATAAAGTCTCGCCGCCTTAAGCCTCCCAAGCTATACCCTTGAAGTGGCATGCTACGTACACGAAAATGATATTCTCAGATAGGGTGAGCTAATGACCAAGAGAAATACACTAAACCAGCTATGAACAATGACTAAAAGATTAACAGCTTTGATAGATAGTTAACACTTTTACATTCTTTCATAACACATTCCAGCTTTCATTTTCCATTCCTTTTCAATTCTCAATTCATAACCATAGTCCGTAACGACCAAATAACCGATATGAGACAAGAACTCATATTAAACATTTCCTCATTTCACAATAGATAAGCATACTAGCTATATCAATACATCAACAGATAAGCATATGAGCTATATCAACACTTCCAATCGATAAGTATAAGAACTATATCACACTTCCAACGATAAGCATATGAGCTATATCAATACTTCAACAGATAAGCATATGAGTCAGATTCACGAGTCCATCCCTCTCTCCTCCCACACAACACCGGTTTAGAGGTCCATCCCTTTCTTCCCTAAACCGTGGAGTACATCCTCTCTTCTCCAACACAACACAATACATATAAACAATTATTATACACATCATCACCAATACATAAAGTTAATGTATTCTTTCAAACGCGTCATACTCAATGACACATTCTAGTGATTAGTTTTAGTTTGCCTAATCATCATGCATTGTCTACAACAACCAAGACTATCCTCCACCGATAGCCCAAAGCGCTTATTTCTAAATGTAAAATAAATGCACAAAATGAATATAAAATCAACATTTCAACTAGGTGAGCGATAAATAATTCAACTACACCCTTTAATCCCATACATTCCCAATTCTAACATTTCTCTATGCTAAACATGCATCTAGGTTTATTATAATTAAAGCCCCAACTTTTGTAAAATTGCACAGAAGACCCTAAACTGTCGCAAAATTACCCAACAACCTCTAACATATCAAAATGCTAAAATTTAAAGACAAAACTCATAAAGAGGAATAGGTTATCCCTACCTCAAATTCGAAGCTCAAACGGAGAAGATGAAAAGAGTTGAAACTCGATCTCCACCAAACACCACAAAGCCCTCGAGAATTAACACAACTTTGGCGAAGGAACTATGGCCAAAATCCCAATGGAACTAAGGCCAAAATCCATTTCGACAACTAAAATTTATAACTCATGCTCGGTTCGTAATGGCTAATTAAACCAAGAAAGAACCATAGAAGTTGGTAAGCTAACCCTATGCACTTGCACCTATATATAGGAGTTTGTCCACCTTAAAATGTGTCTTGTAACCGATATGGGACTTCCAACAAACATATAGAAGTTTGTCCACCTAAAAATGTATCTTGTAACCGATGTGGGACTTCCAACAAACACACCAAAGGTTCCCAAAATAGAATGAAGGGTCCAAATACATTTACCAAAAGCCTTAAAAGGCACAAGTGCTACAACCTCCCCACCTTAGGAAATTTCATCCCCGAAATTAAGGACAAGTTTTTGAAAAATAAGTTTTTCTCTGTTTTTAAACAATGTTAAATTTCAATATTTAATAACTCGACCCATTACCGGTCATTTCATCTCTTGTCAAGAGACATAACAAATACATTTCATCATGCATTTCCTTTCCTGCTCAACCATTTTCAACATACATGGTTTACAATTTCATATCATAAACAATTTTCATGATACATCTCCAGTTCTATAATATGGCCAACATATGCAATATTACAATCAACTCCCATATCAAGGCAGTTCTACAATATTTCCATAAACCAAAACATTTACAATGTTTTACGACTTAAGACATACTTAATGCTCTTAAAGTCCAACAACACAACAATACATATATAACATAATGCTCAAACATCCACAAATAGGTCCGGATATTTCTCTCGGACCTCCAACTCACGTTCCCAAGTGGCCTCCTCCACTCCGTGATGTTTCCACAAAACCTTTACCAAAGGAATGGTCTTGCCACGCAGGACTTGATCCCGCCTATCCAAGACCCGAACCGGTCTCTCCTCATACGAGGCATCCTCATCTACCTCTAAGTCGGTCCAATCCAATACATGTGATGGATCCGGCTCATACTTCCGAAGCATACTCACATGAAACACGTCATGAACTCCGGACAACTGCGGTGGCAAAGCTAAACGATAAGCGACCTCGCCAATCCTCTCAAGGATCTCAAAAGGACCAATAAACCGAGGGGATAACTTCTCACTCTTCCCAAATCTCATCAGTCCCCGCCTAGGTGATATCTTCAGAAAGACATAATCACCCATCTCAAACACCAACGGTCTTCTCCTACGGTCAGCATATGACTTCTGACGACTGGGTCAGAACAAGCCTCCTAGGAATAAGCTCAATCTTCTCCGTTGTTTCCCTCACCAACTCTGGACCCAACAAAGGTGCATCACCCACCTCAGCCCAACAAACTGGAGACCTACACGGTCGGCCATACAGGGCCTCAAACGGTGCCATACCGATGCTAGACTGGAAACTGTTGTTGTAGGCAAACTCCACCAATGGCAAGTGCCTCTCCCACGTCCCACTAAAGTCAAGGACACAACCCCGAAGTATATCCTCAAGGATCTGAATAGTACGCTCGGACTGCCCGTCAGTCTGAGGATGGTATGCTGTACTAAAGATCAACTTAGTGCCCAATGCACTCTGCAAACTCTGCCACAACCTAGCAGTAAAACGAGGATCTCTATCTGAGACGATCGTTACTGGGACTCCGTGCAACCTCACTATGTCCCGAATATACAAGTCGGCAAGATGATCTACCGAATCTCTCACGCGCATAGAAATGAAGTGTGCCGACTTAGTCAACCGGTCTACAACCACCCAAATAGCATCACTACCCCGCTGAGTCCTCGGAAGACCTACAACGAAGTCCATAGTGACATGCTCCCACTTCCACTCGGCAATAGGCAAGGGTTGCAACAAACCCGCTGGCCTCTGATGCTCGGTCTTCACTTGCTGACAAGTAAGACACTTAGACACAAAAACTGCCACATCTCTCTTCATACCCCGCCACCAAAACTGGCGACCCAAATCCCGATACATCTTGGTGCCTCCCGGATGCACCGCAAGGCGCGAATGGTGAAACTCTCGGAGTACCTCCTCTCGGCAAGACTCCGGCACAAACAGACGGTCTCGGTATCTCACACTCAGGTCGGGATACACCGTCAAACCCTTCTCAACTTTCCCACTGGAGATCTTCTCTCGGAGGGATTCTACCTCAAGGTCACCTCTCTGTGCCTCTAACACTCGAGTCACAAGTGTAGGTCAAGACAACAAAAAAACAAGGCATGACCTCACCAGATTCGCCAGATACAAATCAAACTCGCCAAGTGCCCCCAACATCTCCCACTCCCAGATGGCTACACAAGCTACATCACTAATGGATTTTCTGCTAAGGGCATTGGCCACGACATTGTCCTTTCCCGCGTGATAATGTAACTCGAGGTCATAGTCCTCAATAAACTCTATCAACCTCCTCGCCTCAAGTTCAAGTCTTTCTATGTAAGCAGATATTTCAGACTCTTATGATCCGAGAACCCCTCCAATCTCTCACCACAAAGGTAGTGCCGCCAGATTTTCAAGGCAAAGATCACACCTGCTAACACTAGGTCACGTAGGGTAATTCTTCTCATTTATTCAACTTCCATTTCTATTCAACTTCCTTTTTATTCAATTTCCAAATAGATCGCTTTTGGTATAGTGGTTTCCTAAATGAACTTCTATTGTTAATTTTATGCAACATCCGCTTTTATTCAACTTCCTTTTTATTTAATTTCCAAATAGATCGTTAAGATATCCGCTTTCTTGAATGAACATCCTATAGCGATCCGGTTCTTTCTCCTTTGGTTGTAGTATCGGACTTAGTTCCGTGGATTCCAGCTTGTTGTTTTGAACTTGTTTCGTCCTTCAATTCTTTAAATTTGAGTTATAGGATGTTTTGGACTTGTTTGTTCCAGTTGGTTGTGTTGGAAACCAAGAGTAGCTATCGAGTTTTGGACCCTCGCCGGCGAGGAGTTGGTCGCCGGCGAAGCTTCTTTGTTCTTCGCCGAGCGAGGTTTGGTCGCTCGGCGAGTGGAGTTTTGTGTCGGTGGGTCGAGCTGGTGGCTTTCGGCGAAGCGTTAAATGCAGTACTATGACTTGAACACTGGAATTCATGGCTCGAGCGAGCTGCATCGCCGAGCGAAGCCTGGTTGTTGGCTCGAGCAAAGGCGTCTTGGCTCGGCGAGTGTTTCTGTGGTTCAGTCGCTCGAGCGGCGTGCCTTCGCCGAGCGAGCTTTGCCGCTCGAGTGAGCCTGTCATTTTTTAATAGGCAACAGCGGGGAAAAAGATCATTTTTCTCCCTCTTTCATTTTTGAAACCCTAGCAGCCGAGAGTCTCTCTCTCTAAACTTATTATCTCTCTAGATTTCATCTCCTTCTAGTGTAAATCCATCTTAGGTCCCTTGTTAAAAAGATAGAGGATGTCGAGGGCTTCGTTTTAATCGGAAAAATAGAGGATTTGGAGCACTTTGATTTCGGGTCATCTTCTCCTTTGAGGTAGGGATTCTCCTTGTTTCTTTTCAATACTCCATCTATAGATAGACATGTGGTTATTTTGTATTGCATGAAAATTGTATCATGTTGGTTTTATTTGAAAATCATGGGGTAAACCTAGGGTTGGTTGTGTTAAGATTGGGTTTGGCTTCATTAGTTGTTGTCTTGGCTAATTAGAATATAAATTAGCATGTTGTAGTTAAATGAAGAAAAAGCCCTAAATTATGTTTTGATTTGGTAAATTAAAATGGGGGTTTATTGACTAATGTATATGAATCTCTTTGATTAAAATGAGTTGGGTAAGGGTGTTAATGCCTAAGGGATTAATCATAGCTTTGGAATTGGTTTTATGGAAACAAGAATAGTGGAGTTGGTTTTGTGATAACAAAAAGGAAATGGGATTGTTTCTGTGAAAATGAGAAATGTGTTTTCGAAACAAGATTGAGAATTGGGTTGTTGTATCTTGGGTGTTGAATACACGTGTAGAAGTTGTATTTTTAACTACCATGTTAATGTTATTGTTTGGTTTGTGATTCATGGTAATTGTGTCTTCAATAGATGTACTAACTATATGCATCTAGAGGTTTTGTCGTTGGTCATCGGTGGTATAGCGACCCTGGTCTTTTCCCATTTGATTAGTGTATCCGGACTTATGTTCCGTAGATTCCGTTGTTATCAGATTGTTGTTGTCATCCTTTAATTCTATTTGATTGAGTTTTAGGATGTGTTTGGCGTGTCTCGAACAGGGGGGTTGAATCTGAGTCAAGATGTTTGTCGCGCAGTTTTTAGCCTTTCCGCTCGAGCGGACATTTCTGCGCTCGAGCGGAGTTTACACACTTCCAGCATTTTTTGGTTCCTGCAAAACTTCTGCAGGTGAGAATTCTACGCCGGCGGCATATTTGCGCCCGAGGCGACATTGTTTTTGTTCCTTACGCTCGAGCGGTGTGTTGTACGCTCGAGCGGACCTGTCCAGTATTTAAAGGCAGCAGCGGGATTTTTAGGGCAGTTTTTCATTCTTTTTGATCTCAAACCCTAAAGTCCGACTTTTCTTCTTCTCTAAACACCTTTTCCCCTAGGTTTGATCTAGTTAAGGTGTGTTTCTACCTGAGTTCCTTTACAAATAAGATAGAGGAGAGTGAGGGCTTTCATTTAATCGGAGCAATTGTTGATTTGGAGCACTTTGGAGTTCCGAGTATCTTCTTCGTCTTCCTCTTTTGGATTCTTCGCTTTAAGGTAGGGATTTCCTACTCCTTGTTTACGCTTTTGATCTTAAGTGTTGGTGTTTTGGTATGTGGGAAGTAGTTTGGTAATTTTGGGAGAAACCTTAGGGTTGTGTCATAGATTAATTCATGTAATTAATATAAAGGAATTGTGTATTGGTTAAATTCATGAGATTTGAGGAAATTGTGAATTCTTGGTGTAGTTGAATATTTAATTACTCATCTGTGAAATTGATATTATATATATTAATTCTTGCTTAGAAATAATTGTTTTGGGCTATCGGTGGAGGGTAGCCATGATTGTTGTAGACCTTGCATGTGGCTTAGGTATAATCGAATTTAGTCATTTATGTTATTTGTTAAATTAATACGTAACATTGCTTGTGTTAATTATGTGTTGTATATGGCAAATATTATTTATGTTGCATATGCATTTGGTTTTGGGAGGAGATAGGGGATGAACTCCACGGTTTAGGGAAGATAGGGATGGACCTCTAAACCGGTTTTGTTGGGAGGAGATAGGGGATGGACTCGAGCATCACTTATGTGGGTGCTTATAGTTATTTGTTGTTGATATGATACATCACCACCATGTGTATCGTTGGGAAGTATGGAAGTGAAGTTGATTGTGATTGATGTAACACCAAAGCATGTGTGTTTATTATGTTGTAAGAAAGGTTTGACTGAATTGTTATCTTTGTTGAGTTGTCGGCCGTGTTCTCGAGCCATGTTGGTATAAATGGAAGGTGAATTGTGTCATAGACCATGTGTCATAGACAATGTAGGCATTCATGTCTTTAAATTGGGAATTTATTACCTTGTGCTAACCATGTATCGGATGTTGATGCTTTAGTTAATTCTTATGCCCGGTTTAGTATTTCTTTCTTGGCCGTGGCTCACCCTATATGGGAACTTCTTTTCTGAGTTCAGGTCACTACCTCCAAGGACTTAGCTTGTGAGGATTTGGACTTGAAGATTTGTTTTTAGTTTGTTTATGCTTATATGTAAAACACTCAAGCCTAGGGCTTTATTTGTTTTTGAGTTAGAACTCATGGATTTGTGTCCAAGTATTGGCTTGGCAAGATGTAAGCCCGTAGGGCATTTATTTTGATGTTTTATTTCTTAAGACTCGGATGAATGGAATTATATTCGATTTTTGTATATTGATGCATGTTAATATTGTTTATTATGGGTTTATTTTTGAGGCGTTACAACTTGGTATCGTGAGCGCATCGGGTTGAATACTTTGGGTGCGTGGAAGTGATTAGTATGACAAAGGGTTCGTCTCGCTTGATAGAGACTTAGTGTAATGATTGCATGCTTATATGATAACATGTTTATGTGACTATGTGGGTATGGAATGTAGTTTCTAGGATGTTGATTGGACCCTTGAGTCTCGAAGTCTTGTTGGAAAGGCACTTGATCAATGTTGTTTCCAACCGAACTTTAGTGGCGCCTCGGGACTATCATTATCCGTAAATGAAATTGAGGTGCTTATGTGATTATGTGCTTACGTGGTGTGATTTATTGTTGTCCAATGTATTAGGACGCAAGTGTTATAGTTTTGGCACATTATTTAGAGTGCTAACGTCTTTGTTTCCTTTATTAGGATGTCAGGACGAGGACGAGGTCGTGGTAGGCGTGGTAGGCAGGCTAGGCAGGAAGTGCCTATACCGGAGGAAATACCGACAGTTCAGGAGGGTGTTGGCCAGGCCAATGTGGTCGAGCCAGTAGGCCAGCAAGGTATGGGCGCTTTGGCCCAAGAGATAGCCGAGCTTTTAGGGAGTCGATGGGCATTCTTAGGGCTCGTAATCGTGCTCGTAGTTGTGGCGATGCAGGCCTTCTTTTCGAAGAGGGAGTTCTTCGGTCTCAACCGACGTGTTTGTGGGTGATCCTAGCGAGCCGCTTACGCGCATTTAATGGCTCGAATGCACAACGAAAACGCTTTGAGATGCTTGGCATCAAAGACGAGGGGTTGAAGGTGACCTTGGCATCGTTCCAGCTGAAAGGGGATGCGGGTCAGTGGTGGAAGTTCACCAAGGGTCGTATTGGAGGTACCTGGAAGGCTTTTGTTGATGCTTTTCAGCAGAAGTACTGCTCCAAATTGCTCAGAGAAGTTGAGAGAGCGATTCCGCCACTTAAACAGTAATGGCTCATCAAGGGCCGAGTTTGAGGTCAGATTCACTAGTTGGTCCAGGTTTGCACCTGAGTTAGTGGCGACGAAGGAACGCCGTTGCATTGAGTTTGAGAAGAAGTTGAGGCGTGGCCTCATGCCGAGAATTGTAGGGTCTATGATTCGGATTTTGGGCGATTGGTTGATGCAAATTTCACACTGAGATTATGATGCAGGAAGAGGAGGAAGGGCAGAAAGGCTCCAAGAGGAGTCAGGATGGCCAGAGTGATGGCAGGAGGCAGAGAGGTTTCACTCCTCAGCAGCCTCAGAGTAGCTTCTCTAGGTCTACTTTTCCTGTACCGAGTGCTAGTTCGGGGAAAAACAGTCAGGGAGACATCACTTGCTTCAAGTGTGGTCAGCTGGGCCACAAGTCTTCAGTTTGTCCTCAGAGGGGAGGAGCTCAGAGAGCAGCATCTTCTTCGGCCCGATCTCAGAGTCAGAGTCAGAGTAGAGGTCAGCCGCTCTCTTGTTTTCAGTGCGGTCAGCCAGGGCACATGAAGAGGTTTTGCCCACAGTTGAGTGGCACACCGGGTGCTTCGGGTTCGAGGCAGACTTGAGTCACCGCCTCGGTCGATTCAGCCTCGAGGGCCAATCAGGCTTCTTCGCCCAGACAGCAGTCTTCCGCTCCGAGGGGTGAGCAGTTGATCGAGGTCGATGCAGGCGTGTATCGTTATCGCTACAGATCTTGTACCGGCCCGCTTGTGAGAGGTACCTTCTTGTTTTGCAATTCAGTTAGTGTTTTGATCAATGCGGGTGCATCTCATTCTTTTGTGTCTGCCAGATTCGCATCTATTTTGGAGTTGGAGTTAGCAGCTTAGCATCTCCTATTTGTGTAGTGTCACCACTTGGGGTGAATTGATTTTGAGGCAAGGTGTTAGGGGTTGAGATATAGTGGTCGTTGACCATAGGATTCCTTATACTCTTGTGGTTATGCCCATGAAGGGCTTCGATGTTATTTTGGGTATGGATGGTTATCATCATCTGGGGCATTTATTGATTGCTACCGTCAGAGGGTCACTTGTTGTACAGTTAGCGGAGAACGTGTTCATTTTCTGGGGGACAGGGTTGGTAGTGTTTTCCCACCAGGGTACGATCCGCGAGGGCGGAGTGAGCTTAGTGGTCTACTTGCTAGCTTTGAGAGTAGTGAGTGTGATGAGACCAGATTATGCGTTTGAGAGTGGTTTGTGAGTACTGGACGCTTTTCCCGAGGATCTTGTTGGTTTGCCACCTCATCGAGAGATTGAGTTCTCTATTGATTTAGTGCCCAAGACGACGCCGATTTCTATGGCACCTTACCGCTTTTGCCCTCAAGTTAGTTGAGTTGAAGGTTCAACTGTGAGTTGCTAGATAAGGGCTATATTCGTCCTAGTGTTTCGCCGTGGGGAGCACCGGCCCTATTTGCTAAGAAGAAAGGTGGTGCTTTGAGACTGTGTATAGATTACCGGAAATTGAATCGGGCTACGGTTAAGAATAAGTACCCTATGCCTCGTATAGATGATTTGTTTGACGATTGAAGGGTTCCGTTGCTTTTCTAAGATAGACTTGAGATCGGGTTATCATCGGTTGAGAGTCGAGGAGGATATTCCAAAGACGGCATTCGTGCAGCGGTATGGCCATTATGAGTTCTGGTGATGCCATTTGGGCTCACCAATGCCGGCGATGTTTATGGATTTGATGAACGGATCTTAGGAATTCTTAGATCGTTTGTGGTCGTCTTCGTGGGCGACATTACGATTATTCACCTTGAGGAGGAGCACGAGGAGCACTTGAGAGTGGTGCTTGAGTTACTTAGAGCCCATAAGTTGTATGCTAAGTTTGGGAAGTGTGAATTACGGCTAGAAGAGGTGAAGTTTTTAGGCCCGCGTAGTTTACGGAAAAGGGGTGTCTGTTGATACATCCAAGACGGAGGCGGCAAGATTGGGCACAACCTAAGAGTGTGTTTGAGATCCGATTTTTGGGATTGGCGGGGATATTATCGTCGGTTTGTGAAGGATTTCTCCAGTTAGCTTCACGTTGACTAGATTGACTCGGAAGAGTCAAATTTGTATGGAGTGAGACTTGTGAAAAGTCGTTTGAGTTGAAGGTTAGATTGACCACCGCTCGGTCTTGATTATTCCTAGAGAGGGTTGGGTTATGCGGTTCTTGTGGCGCCTCGAAGTGCAGGTTGTGTGTTGATGCAAGAGGGAAAAGTGGTTGCCTATGGCTCACGTCGATTGAAAATTCATGAGAAGAATTACCCCACGCATGATTTAGAATTAGCATTGTGATATTTGCCTTGAAGATTTGGAGGCATTATCGTATGGTGAGAAATTTGAGGTATTCTCCGATCATAAGAGTTCAAATATCTGCTCACACGAAAGATTTGAATTTGAGGCGAGGAGGTGGATGGAGTTCATTGAGGATTATGACTTGAGTTGCACTATCATCGGGGAAAGCCAATGTTGTGGCGATGCCCTTAGCAGAAATCTGTTAGTAACTTAGCTAGTATAGCCATCAGGAGTGGGAGATGTTGGGTACAGGTTAGGGAGTTTGACTTGCATTTGGGCGAATCCGTTGAGGTTGCGGCCTTATTTTCTGTTGTTGCACTGACCTACACTTGTGACTCGAGTGTTAGAGGCTCGGAGGGGTGATCTTGAGGTAGAATCTCTCGAGAAAAGATTTCCATTGTAAAGATTGAGAAGGGTTTGACGGTGTATCCCGATCTGAGTGTGAGATCTGAGACCGTCTGTTTGTCTTGCGGCGTCTTGCCGAGAAGAGGTACTCGAGAGTTCCATCATTCGCGCTTATGCGGTGCATCCGGGAGGTACTAAGATGTATCAGGATTTGGGTCGCAAGTTTTGGTGGCGGGGTATGAAAGGAGATGTGGCGACTTTTCGTATCTAGGTGCCTTACTTGTCGACAAGTAAAGGCCGAAACATCGAAGGCCGCGGGTTTGTTGCAACCCTTGCCTATTGCCGAGTGGAAGTGGGAACATGTCACTATGGACTTCGTTGTAGGCCTTCCTAGGACACAGCGGGGTAGTGATGCTATTTGGGTGGTTGTAGACCGGTTGACGAAGTCAGCGCATTTCATTTCTATGCGTGTTAGAGATTCGGTGGATCATCTTGCCGATTTATATGTTTGGGATATAGCGACCCCGGTCTTTTCCCATTCGATGTTGTATCCGGACTTAGGTTCCGTAGATTCTATCTTTGTGTAATGGTTGTTGTCGTCCTATATTTTCTTATTTTGAGTTATAGGATGTTTTGGGCAGGTCTGTTTCAGGTTGGTGGGGTTCGGAAACCAAATCTTGCTGTCCAGTTTTTGAGTTGGTCGCCGGCGAGGTTTGGTCGCCGGCGAGGTTGAGTTTTGTCTCTAGTCGCCGAGCCAGATTTCTTCGCCGGCGGCGATTGCGTCTAGTATAGACACGAGAGCGAAGTGTTTTCGCCGGCGAAGCTTTTCTTCGCCGAGCGGCGAAGTTGTATGTTTTCGAGTTCTTCGCTCGAGCGAGCATTCTGTCGCTCGAGCGTGCTTCTGGGTTGCAGACCTGAAGCATCGAGTTCTTGGCTCGAGCGAGATTTTCTTCGCTCGAGCGAGTATTTCTTGTGTCTGGTCGCTCGAGCGACCATGTCTTCGCTCGAGCGAGCCTGTCCAGTATTTAAACGCAGCAGTAGTTTTAAAACGTCTTTTTCACAAATTTTGATCCAGAAACCCTAGTTTCGAGTCTTTTCTCTCTCAACTCATCTTTTCCTTGGGTTTGATCTATCTAGAGGGTGTTTCTAACCTAGTTCCTTCATTAAAAAGGTAGAGGAGAGTGAGGGCTTTCATTTAATCTGAGCATTGTTGGATTTGGAGCACTTTGAAATTTGGGCAAACATCTTCATCTTCTTCTGTTGAGTTCATTGCTTTGAGGTAGGGATTTCCTACTCCTTGTATCGTTTAATCCTAAGTGTTGGTGTTCTGGTATGTGGGGGGTTAGTTTAGTAATTTTGGGAGAAACCTTAGGGTTTTGTCATAGATTAATTCATGTAATTAATTTAAAAAGGGGAGTTGTGTGTTGGTTAAATTCATGAGATTTGGGAAATTGAGATTGGTTGATGTAAATGAATATTTAATCATTCATCTGTGGATTTGATAATATATACAGATTGTGATATTTATTTCTTGCTTAGAAATAACTGTTTTGGGCTATCGGTGGAGGATAGCCATTGGTTGTTGTAGACCTTGCATGCGGCTTAGGTATAACTGGAATTGAGTCAATTGTTTGACTGTTGAGTTAATACAGAACTTTTGTGTATTAATTATGTATTGTATATGGAAATTGTATGTTTCATTGCATATGCATTGGTTTGGAGGAGATAGGGGATGAACTCCACGGTTTAGGGGAAGATAGGGGATGGACCTCTAAACCGGACTTGTTGGGAGGAGATAGGTGATGAACTCCACGGTTTAGGGGAAGATAGGGGATGGACCTCTAAACCGGACTTGTTGGGAGTAGATAGGGGATGGACTCCAGTAGCATCACGCTTATGTGTGCTTATTGATTAATAGATATATTTCTATTTATGGTTGATATGATACATCACTAAAATGTGTATCAGTTGGGAAGTATGGAAGTGAATTGATTATGATTGATACAATACCAACTCGTGTATTTGTTATGATTAGGTCTAACTTGAATTGTTATTTCTGTGGAATTGGAAGTTTTGTTAATAAAAGATGAAACCCCCGTTGAGTTATTTGGCCAGGTTCTGAGCCATAAGTGGAAAGTAAAGTGTGCCATAGACCTCATGTTATAGGCAGAGTAGACATTCGTATCATGTAAATTGTAACTTGATTATAGTAAGTGTTAACCATGTATCAGATACTAATGCTTTAGTTATTTCTTATGCTTGGTTTAGTATTTCTCTACTGGGCTGTGGCTTACCCTATATGGGAACTTCATTTTCGTGTTCAAAGGTTCATTACCTCCAAGGACTTAGCTTGTGAGGATGTGGACTTGAAGACTTGCTTTATATGTTTTATTTATTTTTATTTGAACTATGTAAACTTTCAAGCCTAGGGCTTTATTTGTTTTGAGTTAGAACTCATGAATTTGTGTCCAAGTGTTGGCTTGGCAAGATGTAAGTGAGGGCATTTATTTGATGTTTTATTCCATATTACTCTGATGATTTAAATAATATACTGTTTTTCTTTTAATAATGCATGCCATGTTTCGGGTTTAATTTTGAGGGCGTTACATGGGACATAGTGAGGTTGCACGGGGACCCAGTGACGATCGACTCAGATAGAGATCCTCGTTTTACTGCCAGGTTGTGGCAGAGTTTGCAAAGTGCCTTAGGCACTAAGTTGACCTTTAGCACGGCTTACCATCCTCGGTCGACCAGGCGGTGAGCGCACTATTGATTCTTGAGGATATGCTTTGGGGTTGTGTTCTTGATTTCGGTGGGTCGTGGAAGAGGCACTTGCCATTGGTGGAGTTTGCCTATAATAACAGTTTTCAGGCTAGTATCGGTATGGCACCGTTTGAGGCCTTGTATGGCCGACCGTGTAGATCTCCAGTTTGTTGGGCCGAGGTGGGTGATGCACCTTTGTTGGGTCCGGAGTTAGTGAGGGAAACGACGGAGAAAGTTGAGCTTATCCGTAGGAGACTTGTTACAGCCCAGAGTCGTCAGAAATCTTATGCTGACCGTAGGAGGAGACCTTTGGAGTTTGAGGTAGGTGATCATGTCTTTCTGAAAATATCACCTAGGCGAGGTTTGATGAGGTTTGGAAAGAGCGGGAAGTTGTCCCCTCGATTTATTGGTCCCTTTGAGATCCTTGAGAGGATTGGCGAGGTTGCTTACCGTTTAGCTTTGCCACCGCAGTTATCCGGGGTTCATGACGTGTTTCATGTGAGTATGCTTCGGAAATATGAGCCAGATCCGTCACATGTGTTGGATTGGACTGATTTAGTGGTTGATGAGGATGTCTCGTATGAGGAGAGACCGGTACGGGTTTTGGATAGGCGGGATCAAGTTTTGCGAGGCAAAACCATCCCTTTGGTGAAAGTTCTGTGGAAGCATCACGGAGTGGAGGAAGCCACTTGGGAACGTGAATTGGAAGTCCGTGAGAAATATCCGGATATGTTTATTGATTTGTAATCTTGTATTTAGATTATGTAATATGGTTGAACTTAAGAGCTTTATATATGTCTTAAGTTGGAAAACATTGAGAATGTTTTGGTTTTGTGGGATTATTTTAAAACTTGCCTTATTTTGGAAGTTTATTGGAACATTGCATATGTTAGTTTATTATTGAATATCATGGAGTTGAATATGATATGAAAATGGGAATCTAGTATTTCAAAAATGTTGAACTTGAAAGGAAATTGCATACTGTTAATGCAGGTTGAAAGATATACTGTTTTTATATATTGTGAGATGCCTCTTGATAAAGAGATGATGTGACCGGTATTGGGTCAAGTTGTTTATTGTTGTATTTATATCATTGGGAATTGGGAAAACTCATTTTTACAAACCTATGCTTAATTTCGGGGACGAAATTCTTTTAAGGGGGGGAGGTTATAGCGACCCTGGTCTTTTCCCATTTGATTAGTGTATCCGGACTTATGTTCCGTAGATTCCGTTGTTATCAGATTGTTGTTGTCATCCTTTAATTCTATTTGATTGAGTTTTAGGATGTGTTTGGCGTGTCTCGAACAGGGGTTGAATCGAGTCAAGATGTTTGTCGCGATTTTTAGCCTTTCGCTCGGCGGACATTTCTGCTTCGGCGGAGTTTACACACTTCCAAAGATTTTTGGTTCTGCAAAACTTCGCAGTGAGAATTCTACGCCGGCGGGCATATTTGCGCCGGCGGACATTGTTTTGTTCCTTACGCCGGCGGTGTGTTGTACGCCGAGCGGACTATCGATATTTAAAGGCGGCAAAGGATTTTTAGGGCAGTTTTTCATTCTTTTTGATCTCAAACCCTAAAGTCCGACTTTTCTTCTTCTCTAAACACCTTTTCCCCTAGGTTTGATCTAGTTAAGGTGTGTTTCTACCCTAGTTCCTTTACAAATAAGATAGAGAGGAGGAGGGGCTTTCATTTAATCGAGCAATTGTTGATTTGGAGCACTTTGGAGTTCGAGTATCTTCTTTCTTCCTCTTTTGGATTCTTCGCTTTAAGGTAGGGATTTCCTACTCCTTGTTTACGTTTTAATCTTAAGTGTTGGTGTTTTGGTATGTGGGAAGTAGTTTGGTAATTTTGGGAGAAACCTTAGGGTTGTGTCATAGATTAATTCATGTAATTAATATAAAGGGGAATTGTGTATTGGTTAAATTCATGAGATTTGGGGAAATTGAGAATTGTTGGTGTAGTTGAATATTTAATTACTCATCTGTGAAATTGATATTATATATATTATTTCTTGCTTAGAAATATCTACTTTGGGCTATCGGTGAAGGATAACTATGATTGTTGTAGACCTTGCATGTGGCTTAGGTATAATCTGGAATTTAGTCATTTATGTTGTTGTTAAATTAATACGTAACATTGCTTGTGTTAATTATGTGTTGTATATGGCAAATATTATTTATGTTGCATATGCATTTGGTTTTGGGAGGAGATAGGGGATGAACTCCGGTTTAGAGGAAGATAGGGATGGACCTCTAAACCGGTTTTGTTGGGAGGAGATAGGGGATGGACTCGATGCATCACTTATGTGGGTGCTTATAGTTATTTGTTGTTGATATGATACATCACCACCATGTGTATCGGTTGGGAAGTATGGAAGTGAAGTTGATTGTGATTGATGTAACACCGGCATGTGTGTTTATTATGTTGTAAGAAAGGTTTGACTGAATTGTTATCTTTGTTGAGTTGTCGGCCGTGTTAGCCATGTTGGTATAAATGGAAGGTGAATTGTGTCATAGACCATGTGTCATAGACAATGTAGGCATTCATGTCTTTAAATTGGGAATTTATTACCTTGTGCTAACCATGTATCGGATGTTGATGCTTTAGTTAATTCTTATGCCTGGTTTAGTATTTCTTTACTGGGCTGTGGCTCACCCTATATGGGAACTTCTTTTTCAGTTCAGTGTTCACTACCTCCAAGGACTTAGCTTGTGAGGATTTGGACTTGAAGATTTGTTTTTAGTTTGTTTGCGTTTATATGTAAAACACTCAAGCCTAGGGCTTTATTTGTTTTTGAGTTAGAACTCATGGATTTGTGTCCAAGTATTAGCTTGGCAAGATATAAGCCCGTAGGGCATTTATTTTGATGTTTTATTTCTTAAGACTCGGATGAATGGAATTATATTCTGATTTTTGTATATTGATGCATGTTAATATTGTTTATTATGGGTTTATTTTTGAGGGCGTTACATTTCATTTTTATTCAACTTTCTTTTTTATTTAATTTCCAAATAGATCGTTAAGATATAGTGCTTTCTTGAATAAACCTCCGTTTTTTATTTTTATTCAACTTCTATTTTTATTCCACTTCCATTTCTATTCAACTTCCTTTTTTATTCAATTTCGGAATAGATCGTTAAGCTGTAGTGGTTTCTTGAATGAACTTCCATTGCTAATTTTATGTGACATCCATTTTTATTCAACTTCCTTTTTTATTTAATTTCCAAATATAACGTTACGATATAGTGCTTTCTTGAATGAACCTCCATTTTTTATTTTTATTCGACTTCCATTTTTATTCAACTCTCATTTTTATTCAACTTCCTTTTTTATTCAATTTCCAAATAGATCGTTATGGTATAGTGGTTTCTTGAATGAACTTTCATTGTTAATTTTATGCAACATCCACTTTTATTCAACTCTCATTCTTATTCAACTTCTTTTTTTATTTAATTTCCAAATAGATCGGTAAGATATAGTGCTTTCTTGAATGAACCTCCATTTTTAATTTTTATTCAACTTCCATTTCTATTCAACATCCTTTTTTATTCAATTTCCAAATAAATCATTAACGTATAGTGGTTTCTTGAATTAACCTCCATTTTTTCTGTCACGCCCCAAACCCGCCCCTAAAAGTTTGGGCATGACCTATTCGAAAATGGACACTAAACCTGTTATATATATATATCGAGGCGAAACGGAAGCATTTAATAAGATAAAATACATAGAATAATATCCATTGAGCTAATACTAATATGCCAGATCACATACACGCATACCCTTTACAGAGCATATAGTTAAACATCATATACATACATTTTCACTTAAATAGACAATTAACCACAAATTTAATAAAACTTCACAGAAATGCATGGGCTTGGTCTGGGTGCCTGGACACACTGAGGTTGACAATGAAAGACGAGCAACAGGGTTAAGACTGACCTCCAAGGTGGTTACCTACAGAACAGACATAACACCAAGTAAGCCAGGCTCAGTGAATAATAGTACCTAAACAAAACAATACTTCATTGGAAACATAATATATCACTACGTGTGAAATTGCAAAATCAACATAATTAGTCTGCTTCTGTACTAATGTCATAACGGCCTTAGGCCCAGTCTTGAAACGTAATAACTTGAGACATGCATAATAACTTGAAACATAACATCTTAAAGCATAATGGCTTTAAGCCCTTGAATATTATAGCATTCAACTTTCAAACGTGTTGGCATAAAACTCTTGAACACAGTGGCATAAAAGCCCTTGAAACTTATGGCACGAGGCCCTTGAAACTTATTGGCACTAAGGCCCTTGTAAATGGTTCACTTTACATTCTTTAATTTTAACATACTTTAAACATTAACATAAGTACATTACATGCTTGAGGCATTAATATGATTGCATAACATTTAACATGATTGCATAACATTTACATAGCATATGTAAACTTGTACCTTACTTAAGCTTGTTACATGCTTGAACTTGTAATAAACATGAACTTATATATACTTAGCACCATACTTGATATAGAACATACTTGTCAAAGATAGAATACTTCACATCTTTGTGAGGATCACATAATACTGATAAACATTTACATGCATGTCATAGGTTCTTAACGAGACATATACTTGGCTTAAAGATGAACATGATTCCATAACATGATTCCATTTATGCACTAAAACAATGTAATTTACTTATAGATAATAGAGAATTATTATTCGTTATTAACAGGACAGAGTCATTGCAACGTCATACCGATGTAGGCCAATCTTCCAATGTTCACATTGACTTTCAATTATCATAAATGTTCATGTAACATGTTCGTGTAACACTTACAAGAAACAAAGTGTTAGTGATAATAATTATCAATGATAAATAAAATATGCATCCTCGTACTATTACTCACAGTGCATTGGTGGAGCATTTAGTCCTCCCGAAGCGTGTCCTACACACATATGAAGTCACTCATTAATTCCTTAAATCATTTCCCCGAATTTCCTTTCTCATTTTAACATGATTTACAATGTCCATAACAAGGTTTATTCGTAAATTCTAACATTATTTCGAAACATCTCAGAAACCCAATTAAACTTGCACACATATAATTCAACCCACCAATTCCATGATTCTATTTTCAATTTGGGCAAACTCATTATTTATCATCACCAATTAATCTAGGGTTTCAAGAAAATGAGGATTTCTAACAAGAAATAAAACCTCTTAAATCATTACCTTTAATTCCAAGTTTCCCAATGATTCTACATCTAGGATTCTCAATCCATCATTTAAACCCACCAATTTAACTCCCAACGTCACAATCCCTAAACCCCCAATTCTCATACTAGACATTACATGCTCAAAATAGAAATTTGCACATTTATACCAAGAGAATATCACAAATCTATCTATTGATAAAGGTATTGAAGAGAACTAGAACTCCTACCCCAAAAATCAAGCAAGGAGCAAAGCTTTGAGACGAATCCTCTAAAATCCCGAAATTTCAATCGGTTGGAAATGTTCACCTTCTTGCCTTCTTCATTCCTTGGTAGAAGATCTTGATCAAACTTAAGGGAAATAGTGAGGATTTGGGGTCAAAACCTAGGGTTTTCGGACCTAAGGAGAGAGAGAAGAGAGAAAAGAAAAATATCAAGAATGATCTAGAAATCCGTTTTTAACGCTGCTGTCCGCAATTCCGCTCGAGCGGACTGATTTCCGCTCGAGCGGACCTGCTCTCAGCACAGATTTTTGAAACTTTGAACAGGTATAACTCTCTCATCCGGGGTCCGTTTTAGGTCGTTCTTTTGTCCAAATTGAAGCCCCGGAAATAAGCTTTCCGATGATTCTAACCTCACATCCAAATTCAAAGTGTGGAAAAAGAAAAGGACAATTGAGTGATGGTTGGTCATAAATGAATTATTGAAACTAAAGTTTCTGATCCAATCTTACTCTACCATCATAATACCACCACAATCAATACCCCAAAATAACATAAGGAGGTTCCAAATACATTATTAAAAATATCTCAGATGAACCCACATGCCTCAAAATTCAAGCTCACCAAGCGACCCGCTCGAGCGCCCCAATTAGCGCTCGAGCGCTCAGACGAACAAAGACATCCGCTCGAGCGTTCACTTCGACGCTCGAGCGGGAATCTACAACCCTCAGAATCTCGGGCAGTCTGCAAAAATGTACTGGAAGCTGCATAAGTCCGCTCGAGCGGCCACTCCTCCGCTCGAGCGGAGGGAGAAATTTCTGGGTCGTGACATTTTCTTTTTATTCAACTTCTATTTTTATTCAACTTCCATTTCTATTCAACTTCCTTTTTTATTCAATTTCCAAATAGATCGTTATGGTATAGTGGTTTCTTGAATGAACTTCCATTGTTAATTTTATGCAACATTCATTTTTATTCGACTTCCTTTTTTATTTAATTTCCAAATAGATCGTTAAGTTATAGTGCATTCTTAAATGAACCACTATTTTTTAATTTTATTCAACTTCCATTTTGATTCAACTTTCATTTCTATTCCACTTCCTTTTTGATTCAATTTCCAAATAGGTCGTTAACGTATAGTGGTTTCTTGAATGAACCTCCATTTTTTCTTTTTATTCAACTTCCATTTTTATTCAACTTCCGTTTCTATTCAACTTCCTTTTTTATTCAATTTCCATTTCGATTGTTATGGTATAGTGTTTTCTTGAATGAACTTCCATTGTTAATTTTATGCAACATCCATTTTTATTCAACTTTCATTTTTATTCAACTTCCATTTTTGTTCAACTTCCATTTCGATTCAACTTCCTTTTTTATTCAATTTCCAAATAGATCGTTAAGGTATAGTGGTTTTCTTGAATGAACTTCCATTGTTAATTTTATGCAACATCCATTTTTATTCAACTTTCATTTTTATTCAACTTCCTTTTTTATTTAATTTCCAAATAGATCGTTAAGATATAGTGGTTTCTTCAATGAACCTCCATTTTTAATTCTTATTCAACTTCCATTTTTATTCAACTTCCATTTCTATTCAACTTCCTTTTTTTTCAATTTCCAAATAAATCATTAAGGTATATTGGTTTCTTGAATGAACCACCATTTTTTCTTTTTATTCAACTCCCATTTTTATTCAACTTCCTTTTTTATTCAATTTCCAAATAGATCGTTATGGTATAGTGGTTTCTTGAATTAACTTCCATTGTTAATTTTATGCAACATCCATTTTTATTCAACTTTCATTTTTATTCAACTTCCTTTTTTATTTAATTTCCAAATAGATCGTTCAGATATAGTGCTTTCTTGAATGAACCTCCATTTTTTATTTTTATTCAACTTCCATTTCTATTGAACTTCCTTTTTTTTTTCAATTTCCAAATAGATCATTATGGTATAGTGGTTTCTTGAATTAACCTCCATTTTTTCTTTTTATACAACTTCCATTTTTATTTAACTTCCATTTCTATTCAACTTCCTTTTTTATTCAATTTCCGAATAGATCGTTATGGTATAGTAGTTTCTTGAATGAACTTCCATTGTTAATTTTATGCAACATCCATTTTTATTCGACTTCCTTTTTTATTTAATTTCCAAATAGATCGTTAAGCAACAGTGCTTTCTTGAATGAACCTCCATTTTTTAATTTTATTCAACTTCCAATTTTATTCAACTCCCATTTCTATTCCACTTCCTTTTTTATTCAACTTCCAAATAGATCGTTAAGATATAGTGCTTTCTTGAATGAACTTCCATTTTTTCTTTTTATTCAACTTTCATTTTTATTCAACTTCCATTTCTATTCAACTTCCTTTTTATTCAATTTCCATTTCGGTCGTTAATTCTGAATAGTGGTTTCTTGAATGAACTTCCGTTGTTAACTTTATGCAACATCCATTTTATTCAACTTTCATTTTTATTCAACTTCCTTTTTATTTAATTTCCAAATAGATCGTTAAGATATAATGCTTTCTTGAATGAACCTCCATTTTTATTTTTATTCAACTTCCTTTTCTATTCAACTTCCTCTTTTATTCAATTTCCAAATAGATCGTTAAGGTATAGTGGTGTCTTGAATGAACTTCCATTGTTAATTTAATGCAACATCCAATTTTATTCCATTTCCTTTTTATTTAATTTCCAAATAAATCGTTAAGATACCGTGCTTTCTTGAATGAACCTCTATTTTTATTTTTATTCAAGCGCCATTTCTATTCAAGTTCTTTTACTATTCAATTTCCAAATAGATCATTAAGTTATAGTGGTTTTTTGAATGAACTTACTTTTTTTTCTTTTTATTCGACTTCCATTTCTATTCAACTTCCATTTTTATTCAATTTCCAAATGGATCGTTATGGTATAGTGGTTTCTTGAATGAACTTCCATTGTTAATTTTCTGCAACATCCATTTTTATTCAACTTCCTTTTTTATTTAATTTCCAAATAGATCGTTAGGATATAGTACTTTCTTGAATGAACCTCCATTTTTTATTTGTTTTCAGCTTCCATTTTAATTCAACTTCCATTTATATTCAACTTCCTTTTTTATCCAATTTTCAATGAGATCATTAAGGTATAGTGGTTTCTTAAATGAACCTCCATTTTTTCTTTTTATTCAAATTCCATTTTTATTCAACTTGCATTTCTATTCAACTTCTTTTTTTATTCAATTTCCAAATAGATCGTTATGGTATAGTGGTTTCTTGAATGAACTTCCATTGTTAATTTTATGCAACATCCATTTTTATTCAACTTTCATTTTTATTCAACTTCCTTTTTTATTTAATTTCCAAATAGATCGTTAAGATATAGTGATTTCTTGAATGAACCTCCGTTTTTTATTTTTATTCAACTTCCATTTTTATTCCACTTCCATTTCTATTCAACTTCCTTTTTTATTCAATTTCCAAATAGATCGTTAAGCTATAGTGGTTTCTTGAATGAACTTCCATTGTTAATTTTATGTGACATCCATTTTTATTCAACTTCCTTTTTTATTTAATTTCCAAATACATTGTTACGATATAATGCTTTCTTGAATGAACCTTCATTTTTTATTTTTATTCAACTTCCATTTTTATTCAACTTCCATTTCTATTCAACTTCCATTTTTATTTAATTTCCAAATAGATCGTTAAGGTATAGCAGTTTTTTGAATGAGCTTCATTGTTAATTTTATGCAACATCCACTTTTGTTCAACTTTCATTTTTATTCAACTTCTTTTTTTATTTAATTTCCAAATAGATCGTTGAGATATAGTGCTTTCTTGAATGAACCTCCATTTTTAATTCTTATTCAACATCCATTTTTATTCAACTTCCATTTCTATTCAACTTCCTGTTTTATTCAATTTCCAAATAAATCATTAAGGTATGTTGGTTTCTTGAATGAACCTCCATTTTTTCTTTTCATTCAACTCCCATTTTTATTCAACTTCCTTTTTTATTCAATTTCCAAATAGATCGTTATGGTATAGTGGTTTCTTGAATGAACTTGCATTGTTAATTTTATGCAACATCCATTTTTGTTCAACTCTCATTTTTATTCAATTTCCAAATATATCGTTAATATATAGTGCTTTCTTGAATCAACCTCCATTTTTGATTTTTATTCAACTTCCATTTTTATTCAACTTCCATTTCTATTCAACTTCCTTTTTTATTCAATTTCCAAATAGATCATTAAGGTATAGTGGTTTCTTGAATGAACCTCCATTTTTTTTTATTCAACTTCCATTTTTATTCAACTTCCATTTCTATTCAAGTTCCTTTTTTATTCAATTTCCAAATAGATCATTAAGGTATAGTGGTTTCTTGAAGGAACCTCCATTTTTTCTTTTTATTCAACTTCTATTTTTATTCAACTTCCATTCCTATTTAACTTCCTTTTTTATTCAATTTCCAAATGGATTGTTATGGTATAGTGGTTTCTTGAATGAACTTCCACTGTTAATTTTATGCGACATCCATTTTTATTCAACTTCCTTTTTTATTTAATTTCCAAATAGATCGTTAAGATATAGGGCTTTCTTGAATGAACCTCCATTTTTAATTTTTATTCAACTTCCATTTCTATTTGTCACGTCCCAAAATAATACATAAAACCCATCACTTTTAACATGCATTGATATATAAAAGACCTTCATTCTTCTATTTATCAGAGTAATTCATTACAAAATATATTACATGTTAACAACAAACAAATGCCCTACGGGCTTACAACTTTCCAAATTAACACTTGGTTACAAACAGAGAGTACTAACTCAATTACACATTAAGCCCTTGGCTTGAATCCACATGTAATACATCAAAAGAAAGAAAGACAATAAAGTCTGCCCGCCTTAAGCCTCCCAAGCTATACCCTTGGAGGTGGCATGCTACTGCACGAAAATGATATTCCCGTATAGGGTGAGCTATGACCAAGAGAAATACACTAAACCAGCTATGAACAATGACTAAAAGATTAACAGTTTGATAGATTGTTAACACTTTTACATTCTTTCATAACACATTCCAGTTTCATTTTCCATTCCTTTTCAATTCTCAATTCATAACCATAGTCCAGAACCTGACCAAATAACCGATATGAGACAGTAACTCATATTAAAAATTTCCTCATTTCACAATAGATAAGCATACTAGCTATATCAATACATCAACAGATAAGCATATGAGCTATATCAACACTTCCACTGATAAGTATAAGAACTATATCACACTTCCAACGATAAGCATATGAGCTATATCAATACTTCAACAGATAAGCATATGAGTCAGATTCACGAGTCCATCCCCTCTCTCCTCCCACACAACACCCAGTTTAGAGGTCCATCCCCTTTCTTCCCCTAAACCGTGGAGTACATCCCCTCTCTTCTCCAACACAACACAATACATATAAACAATTATTATACACATCATCAGTCAATACATAAAGTTAATGTATTCGTTCAAACGTCATACTCAATGACACATTCTAGTGATTAGTTTTAGTTTGCCTAATCATCATGCATTGTCTACAACAACCAAGACTATCCTCCACCGATAGCCCAAAGCAGTTATTTCTAAACAGAAAATAAATGCACAAAATGAATATAAAATCAACATTTCAACTAGGTGAGCGATAAATAATTCAACTACACCCTTTAATCCCATACATTCCCAATTCTAACATTTCTCTATGCTAAACATGCATATAGGTTTATTATAAATAAAACCCCAACTTTTGTAAAATTGCACAAAAGCCCCTAAACTTTCGCAAAATTACCCAACAACCCCTAACATATCAAAATGCTAAAATTTAAAGACAAAACTCATAAAGAGGAATAGGTTATCCCTACCTCAAATTCGAAGCTCAAACGGAGAAGATGAAAAGAGTTGAAACTCGATCTCCACCAAACACCACAAAGCCCTCGAGAATTAACACAACTTTGGCGAAGGAACTATGGCCAAAATCCCAATGGAACTATGGCCAAAATCCAGCTCGGCACAACTAAAATTTATAACTCATGCTCGGTTCGTAATGGCTAATTAAACCAAGAAAGAACCATAGAAGTTGGTAAGCTAACCCTATGCACTTGCACCTATATATAGGAGTTTGTCCACCTTAAAATGTGTCTTGTAACCGATATGGGACTTCCAACAAACATATAGAAGTTTGTCCACCTAAAAATGTATCTTGTAACCGATGTGGGACTTCCAACAAACACACCAAAGGTTCCCAAAATAGAATGAAGGGTCCAAATACATTTACCAAAAGCCTTAAAAGGCACAAGTGCTACAACCTCCCCACCTTAGGAAATTTCGTCCCTAAATTAAGGACAAGTTTTTGAAAAATAAGTTTTTCTCTGTTTTTAAACAATGTTAAATTTCAATATTTAATAACTCGACCCATTACCGGTCATTTCATCTCTTGTCAAGAGACATAACAAATACATTTCATCATGCATTTCCTTTCCTGCTCAACCATTTTCAACATACATGGTTTACAATTTCATATCATAAACAATTTTCATGATACATCTCCAGTTCTATAATATGGCCAACATATGCAATATTACAATCAACTCCCATATCAAGGCAGTTCTACAATATTTCCATAAACCAAAACATTTACAATGTTTTACGACTTAAGACATACTTAATGCTCTTAAAGTCCAACAATACAACAATACATATATAACATACGTTCAAACATCCACAAATAGGTCCGGATATTTCTCTCGGACCTCCAACTCACGTTCCCAAGTGGCCTCCTCCACTCCGTGATGTTTCCACAAAACCTTTACCAAAGGAATGGTCTTGCCACGCAGGACTTGATCCCGCCTATCCAAGACCCGAACCGGTCTCTCCTCATACGAGGCATCCTCATCTACCTCTAAGTCGGTCCAATCCAATACATGTGATGGATCCGACTCATACTTCCGAAGCATACTCACATGAAACACGTCATGAACTCCGGACAACTGCGGTGGCAAAGCTAAACGATAAGCGACCTCGCCAATCCTCTCAAGGATCTCAAAAGGACCAATAAACCGAGGGGATAACTTCTCACTCTTCCCAAATCTCATCAGTCCCCGCCTAGGTGATATCTTCAGAAAGACATAATCACCCATCTCAAACACCAACGGTCTTCTCCTACGGTCAGCATATGACTTCTGACGACTCTGGGCTGTAACAAGCCTCCTACGAATAAGCTCAATCTTCTCCGTTGTTTCCCTCACCAACTCTGGACCCAACAAAGGTGCATCACCCACCTCAGCCCAACAAACTGGAGACCTACACGGTCGGCCATACAGGGCCTCAAACGGTGCCATATCGATGCTAGACTGGAAACTGTTGTTGTAGGCAAACTCCACCAATGGCAAGTGCCTCTCCCACGTCCCACTAAAGTCAAGGACACAACCCCGAAGTATATCCTCAAGGATCTGAATAGTACGCCGACGCCTGCCGTCACCGAGGATGGTATCTCAGTACTAAAGATCAACTTAGTGCCCAATGCACTCTGCAAACTCTGCCACAACCTAGCAGTAAAACGAGGATCTCTATCTGAGACGATCGTTACTGGGACTCCGTGCAACCTCACTATGTCCCGAATATACAAGTCGGCAAGATGATCTACCGAATCTCTCACGCGCATAGAAATGAAGTGTGCCGACTTAGTCAACCGGTCTACAACCACCCAAATAGCATCACTACCCCGCTGAGTCCTCGGAAGACCTACAACGAAGTCCATAGTGACATGCTCCCACTTCCACTCGGCAATAGGCAAGGGTTGCAACAAACCCGCTGGCCTCTGATGCTCGGTCTTCACTTGCTGACAAGTAAGACACTTAGACACAAAAACTGCCACATCTCTCTTCATACCCCGCCACCAAAACTGGCGACCCAAATCCCGATACATCTTGGTGCCTCCCGGATGCACCGCAAGGCGCGAATGGTGAAACTCTCGGAGTACCTCCTCTCGGCAAGACTCCAGCACAAACAGACGGTCTCGGTATCTCACACTCAGGTCGGGATACACCGTCAAACCCTTCTCAACTTTCCCACTGGAGATCTTCTCTCGGAGGGATTCTACCTCAAGGTCACCTCTCTGTGCCTCTAACACTCGAGTCACAAGTGTAGGCTGCGCAACAACAAAAAACAAGGCCGCAGCCTCAACAGATTCGCCCAGATACAAATCAAACTCGCCAAGTGCCCCCAACATCTCCCACTCCCGGATGGCTACACAAGCTACATCACTAATGGATTTTCTGCTAAGGGCATCGGCCACGACATTGGCCTTTCCCGGATGATAATGCAACTCGAAGTCATAGTCCTCAATAAACTCTATCAACCTCCTCTGCCTCAAGTTCAAGTCTTTCTATGTAAACAGATATTTCAGACTCTTATGATCCGAGAACACCTCAAATCTCTCACCATAAAGGTAGTGCCTCCAGATTTTCAAGGCAAAGATCACAGCTGCTAACTCTAGGTCACGTGTAGGGTAATTCTTCTCATTTATTCAACTTCCATTTCTATTCAACTTCCTTTTTTATTCAATTTCCAAATAGATCGTTTTGGTATAGTGGTTTCCTAAATGAACTTCTATTGTTAATTTTATGCAACATCCGTTTTTATTCAACTTCCTTTTTTATTTAATTTCCAAATAGATCGTTAAGATATACTGCTTTCTTGAATGAACATCCTATAGCGATCCCGGTTCTTTCTCCTTTGGTTGTAGTATCCGGACTTAGTTCCGTGGATTCCAGTTGTTGTTTTGAACTTGTTTCTGTCCTTCAATTCTTTAAATTTGAGTTATAGGATGTTTTGGACTTGTTTGTTCCAGGTTGGTTGTGTTGGAAACCAAGAGTAGCTGTCCAGAGTTTTGGACCCTCGCTCGAGCGAGGAGTTGGTCGCTCGAGCGAGCTTCTGTCTTTTGTTCTTCGCTCGAGCCAGGGTTTGGTCGCTCGGCCGAGAGTGGAGTTTTGTGTCAGTGGGTCGAGCAGTGGTGGCTTCGCCGAAGCGTTAAATGCACGGTACTATGACTTGAACACTGGAATTCTTGGCTCGAGCGAGCTATTCGTCGCTCGAGCGAGCTTCTGGGTTGTTGGCTCGAGCAAGGCTGTCTTGGCTCGAGCGAGTGTTTCCTGTGTCTGGTCGCTCGAGCGAGCAGGCCTTCGCTCGAGCGAGCCTGCCTTTGCTCGAGTGAGCCTGTCGTTTTTTAATAGGCAACAGCGGGGAAAAAGATCATTTTTCTCCCTCTTTCATTTTTGAAACCCTAGCAGCCGAGAGTCTCTCTCTCTAAACTTATTATCTCTCTAGATTTCATCTCCTTCTAGTGTAAATCCATCTTAGGTCCCTTGTTAAAAAGATAGAGGATGTCGAGGGCTTCGTTTTAATCGGAAAAATAGAGGATTTGGAGCACTTTGATTTCGGGTCATCTTCTCCTTTGAGGTAGGGATTCTCCTTGTTTCTTTTCAATACTCCATCTATAGATAGACATGTGGTTATTTTGTATTGCATGAAAATTGTATCATGTTGGTTTTATTTGAAAATCATGGGGTAAACCTAGGGTTGGTTGTGTTAAGATTGGGTTTGGCTTCATTAGTTGTTGTCTTGGCTAATTAGAATATAAATTAGCATGTTGTAGTTAAATGAAGAAAAAGCCCTAAATTATGTTTTGATTTGGTAAATTAAAATGGGGGTTTATTGACTAATGTATATGAATCTCTTTGATTAAAATGAGTTGGGTAAGGGTGTTAATGCCTAAGGGATTAATCATAGCTTTGGAATTGGTTTTATGGAAACAAGAATAGTGGAGTTGGTTTTGTGATAACAAAAAGGAAATGGGATTGTTTCTGTGAAAATGAGAAATGTGTTTTCGAAACAAGATTGAGAATTGGGTTGTTGTATCTTGGGTGTTGAATACACGTAGAAGTTGTATTTTACCTACCATGTTAGTGTTATTGTTTGGTTTGTGATCCATGGTAATTGTGTCTTCAATAGATGTACTAACTATATGCATCTAGAGGTTTTGTCGTTGGTCATCGGTGGTATGGCGACCCTGGTCTTTTCCCATTTGATTAGTGTATCCGGACTTATGTTAGTAGATTCCGTTGTTATCAGATTGTTGTTGTCATCCTTTAATTCTATTTGATTGAGTTTTAGGATGTGTTTGGCGTGTCTCGAACAGGGGGGTTGAATCTGAGTCAAGATGTTTGTCGCGCAGTTTTTAGCCTTTCCGCTCGAGCGGACATTTCTGCGCTCGAGCGGAGTTTACACACTTCCAGCATTTTTTGGTTCCTGCAAAACTTCTGCAGGTGAGAATTCTACGCTCGAGCGGACATTGTTTTTGTTCTTTACGCTCGAGCGGTGTGTTGTACGCTCGAGCGGACCTGTCCAGTATTTAAAGGCAGCAGCGGGATTTTTAGGGCAGTTTTTCATTCTTTTTGATCTCAAACCCTAAAGTCCGACTTTTCTTCTTCTCTAAACACCTTTTCCCCTAGGTTTGATCTAGTTAGGGTGTGTTTCTACCCTAGTTCCTTTACAAATAAGATAGAGGAGAGTGAGGGCTTTCATTTAATCGGAGCAATTGTTGATTTGGAGCACTTTGGAGTTCCGAGTATCTTCTTCGTCTTCCTCTTTTGGATTCTTCGCTTTAAGGTAGGGATTTCCTACTCCTTGTATACGTTTTAATCCTAAGTGTTGGTGTTTTGGTATGTGGGAAGTAGTTTGGTAATTTTGGGAGAAACCTTAGGGTTGTGTCATAGATTAATTCATGTAATTAATTTAAAGGAATTGTGTATTGGTTAAATTCATGAGATTTGGGGAAATTGAGAATTGTTGGTGTAGTTGAATATTTAATCACTCATCTGTGAAATTGATATTATATATATATTTGTGATATTTATTTCTTGCTTAGAAATAATTGTTTTGGGCTATCGGTGGAGGATAGCGGTGATTATTATAGACCTTGCATGTGGCTTAAGTATAACTGGAATTTAGTCATTTATGCTGACTGTTAAATTAATACAGAACATTGCTTGTATTAATTATGTGTTGTATATGGCAAATATTATTTATGTTGCATATGCATTTGGTTTTAGGAGGAGATAGGGGATGAACTCCACGGTTTAGGGGAAGATAGGGGATGGACCTCTAAACCGGATTTTGTTGGGAGGAGATAGGGGATGGACTCCAGTAGCATCACTTATGTGGGTGCTTATATTTATTTGTTGTTGATATGATACATCACCACCATGTGTATCAGTTGGGAAGTATGGAAGTGAAGTTGATTGTGATTGATGTAACACCAGCATGTGTGTTTATTATGTTGTAAGAAAGGTTTGACTGAATTGTTATCTTTGTTGAGTTGTTGGCGGAGTTACGAGCCATGTTGGTATAAATGGAAGGTGAATTGTGTCATAGACCATGTGTCATAGACAATGTAGGCATTTATGTCTTAAAATTGGGAATTTATTACCTTGTGCTAACCATGTATCGGATGTTGATGCTTTAGTTAATTCTTATGCTGGTTTAGTATTTCTCTACTGGGCTGTGGCCCACCCTATATGGGAACTTCTTTTTCAGGTTGAGGCGGTTCACTACCTCCAAGGACTTAGCTTGTGAGGATTTGGACTTGAAGATTTGTTTTTAGTTTATTTGCTTTTATATGTAAAATACTCAAGCCTAGGGCTTTATTTGTTTTGAGTTAGAACTCATGGATTTGTGTCCAAGTATTGGCTTGGCAAGATGTAAGCTTAGTAGGGCATTTATTTTGATGTTTTATTTCTTAAGACTCGGATGAATGGAATTATATTACGATTTTTTGTATATTGATGCATGTTAATATTGTTTATTATGGGTTTATTTTTGAGGCGTTACAACTTGGTATCGAGGCGTCTGGGTTTGAATACTTTAGATGCGTGGGAAGTGATTAGTATCACAATGGGTTCGTCTCGTTTGATAGAGACTTAGTGTAATGATTACATGCTTATATGATAACATGTTTATGTGACTATGTGGGTATGGGATTTAATTTTTAGGATGTTGATTGGATTCTTGGATTTCTGGGAGTCTTGTTGGAAAAGCACTTGATCAATGTTGTTTCCAAGGAACTTTAGTGGCGCCTCGGGACTATCATTATCGAGAATGAAATTCGTAGGTGCTTATGTGATTATGTGCTTACGTGGTGTGATTTATTGTTGTCCAATGTATTAGGGCCTTAAGTGTTACAGTTTTGGCACATTATTTAGAGTGCTGACGTTTTTGTTTCCTTTATTTGGATGTCAGGGCGAGGGCGAGGTCGTGGGAGGCGTGGTAAGCGAGCTAAGCGGGAAGTGCCTATCTGGGAGAAATCTGGCGATTCGAGGAGGTGTTGGCGAGCCAATGTGGTCGAGCGATGGGCGGACAAGGTATGGGCGCTTTGGCCCAAGAGATAGCTGGAGCTTTTAGGAGTCGATGGGCATTCTTAGGGCTCGAATCGGGCTCGGTGGTTGTGGCGGATCTGAGGGCCTTCTTTTACGAAGAGGAGTTCTTAGGTCTCAGCCGGACGTGTTTGTGGGTGATCCTAGCGAGCAGCTTAAAAAGGCGACGAATGGCTCGAGCAGGACAGCAGCGTTTGAGATGCTTGGCATCGAAGGCGAGGAGTTGAAGGTGACCTTGGCATCTTTCGGTGAAGGGGATCTTGGTCGATGGTGGAAGTTCACCAAGGGTCGTATTGGAGGTACTTGGAAGGCTTTTGTTGATGCTTTTAGGAGAAGTACTGTCTCGGTATTTGAGGAGAAGTTGAGAAGCGATTCGCCATCTTAAGCGAAACGGTTCATCGATGGCGAGTTTGAGGCATTCACTAGTTTGTCGAGGTTTGCACTGAGTTAGTGGCGGCGAGGCGCCGTTGCATTGAGTTTGAGAAGAAGTTGGCGTGGCCTCATCTTTGAAATTGTAGGGTCTATGATTAGGGATTTTGGGCGATTGGTTGATCTGGCCCTGCGAGATTATGATCACGGAAGAGGAGGAAGGCGAAAGGCTCCAAGAGAGTCGGGATGGCGGAGTGATGGCGAGAGGCGAGAGGTTTCACTCCTCGGCTGACCTCGAGTAGTTTCTCTAGATCTACTTTTCTGTCTGCGAGTGCTAGTTCGGGAAAAAGTCGAGGAGACATCACTTGCTTCAAGTGTGGTCAATTTGGGCCACAAGTCTCGATTTGTCCTCGGAGGAGGAGTTCGAGAGGCGGCATCTTCTTGGCTCGATCTCGAGCGAGTCGAGTAGAGGTCGGCCGCTCTCTTGTTTTCAGTCTTGAGGTCGGCGGGGCACATGAAGAGGTTTGCCTGGTTGGGTGGCACATCGGTGCATCTGGTTGGCGGACTTCGAGTCACCTTTCGCTCGGTCGATTCGAGCCTCGAGGGCCAATCGAGGCTTCTTCGTCGATCTGTCTGTGATCTTCTGCTCGAGGGGTGGCGAGTTGATCGAGAGGTAAATGCAGCGGCGTGTATCTTGTTACCATGAGGATCTTATGCAACTCCGTCGGTTGTGAGAGTACCTTCTTGTTTTGCAATTCGGTTGCTAGTGTTTTGATCGTCTGGTGCATCTCATTCTTTTGTGTCTGCTTGCATTTGCATCTATTTTGGAGTTGGAGTTAGCAGTTAGCATCTCCTATTTGTGTAGTGTCACCACTTGGGGTGAATTGATTTTGAAACAAGGTGTTAGGGGTTGTGATATAGAGGTCGATGATCATAGAATTCCTTTTTCTTTTGTGGTTATGCCCATGAAGGGCTTCGATGTTATTTTGGGTATGGTGGTTATCATCATCTGGGGCATTTATTGATTACTACCGTCGAGGGTCACTTGTTGTACAGTTAGCGGAGAAGCGTTTTCATTTACGGGGGCGGGGTTGGTAGTGTTTTGCCACGAGTGCGATCATGAGGCGGAGTGAGCTTAGTGGTCTACTTGCTAGCTTTGAGAGTAGTGAGTGTGATGAGACCAGTTGCGTTGCGAGAGTGGTTTGTGAGTACTCGGACGTTTTTCGAGGATCTTGTTGGTTTGCCACCTCATCGAGAGATTGAGTTCTCTATTGATTTAGTGCGACACGCCGATTTCTATGGCACCTTCCGTTTTGCCCGGCCGAGTTAGTTGAGTTGAAGGTTCAACTCCGAGGAGTTGCTAGATAAGGGCTATATTCGTCCTAGTGTTTAGCCATGGGGAGCACCGGCCCTATTTGCTAAGAAGAAAGGTGGTGCTTTGAGGCGTGTATAGATTAGGAAATTGAATAAGACTACGGTTAAGAATAAGTACCCTATGCCTCGTATAGATGATTTGTTTGACCGGTTGAAGGGTTCGTTGTTTCTCTAAGATAGACTTGAGATCGGGTTATCATCGGTTGAGAGTCGAGGAGGAGGATATTCCAAAAGCGGCATTAAAATGCAGCGGTATAGCCATTATGAGTTCTGGTGATGCCGTTTGGGCTCACCAATGCACCGGCGATGTTTATGGATTTGATGAACCGGATCTTAGGAATTCTTAGATCGTTTTGTGGTGCGTCTTCGTGGGCGACATTTTGATTATTCACCTTGAGGAGGAGGAGCACGAGGAGCACTTGAGAGTGGTGCTTGAGTTACTTAGAGCCCATAAATTTGTATGCTAAGTTTGGGAAGTGTGAATTACGGCTAGAAGAGGTGAAGTTTTAGGCCACGTAGTTTTACGGAAAAGGGGTGTCTGTTGATACATCCAAGGCTGAGGCAGTGCAAGATTGGGCACAGCCTAAGAGTGTGTTTGAGATCCATGATTTTTGGGATTGGCGAGGATATTACCGTCGGTTTGTGAAGGATTTCTCGAGTTAGCTTCACCGTTGACTAGATTGACTCGGAAGAGTCAAATTTGTATGGAGTGAGACTTGTGAAAAGTCGTTTGGGAGTTGAAGGTTAGATTGACCACCGCTCGGTCTTGATTATTAGGAGAGGGTTGGGTTATCACGATTTCTTGTGGCGCCTCACGAGAAGTGCAGGTTGTGTGTTGATGCAAGAGGAAAAGTGGTTGCCTATGGCTCACGTCGATTGAAAATTCATGAGAAGAATTACCCTACGCATGATTTAGAATTAGCATTTGTGATATTTGCCTTGAAGATTTGGAGGCATTATCGTTATGGTGAAATTTGAGGTATTCTCGGATCATAAGAGTCTGAAATATCTGTTCACGAAAGACTTGAATTTGAGGCGAGAGGAGGTGGATGGAGTTCATTGAGGATTATGACTTGAGTTGCACTATCATCAGGAAAGCCAATGTTGTGGCGATGCCCTTAGCGAAATCTGTTGGTGACTTAGCTAGTATAGCCATCAGGAGTGGGAGATGTTGGGTGCACTTGGGGAGTTTGATTTGCATCTGGGCGAATCCGTGGAAGTTGCGGCCTTGGTTTCTGTTGTTGCATAGCCTACACTTGTGACTCGAGTGTTAGAGGCTTAGACGGGTGATCTTGCGGTAGAATCTCTCAGAAGATTTCTAATGGAAAGGTTGAGAAGGGTTTGGCGGTGTATCGATTGAGTGTGAGATCTGAGACCGTCTGTTTGTCTTGGAGTCTTGCGAGAGGAGGTACTCAGAGTTTCATCATTCGCGCCTTGCGGTGCATCAGGAGGTACTAAGATGTATCGGATTTGGGTCGCTTGATTTTGGTGGCGGGGTATGAAGAGAGATGTGGCGACTTTCGTAGTATCTAGGTGCCTTACTTGTCGACAAGTGAAGGCCGAACATCGAAGGCAGCGGGTTTGTTGCAACCCTTGCCTATTGCTTAGAGTGGAAGTGGGAGCATGTCACTATGGACTTCGTTGTGGGTCTTCAGGACTTCGGCGGGTAGTGATGCTATTTGGGTGGTTGTAGACCGGTTGGCGAAGTCGGCGCACTTCATTCTATCGTGTTAGAGATTGATAGATCATCTTGCCGATTTATATGTTCGGGACATAGTGAGGTTGCACGGGGTCCCGATGACGATCGTCTCGAGATAGAGATCCTCGTTTCTTGCCGGGTTGTGGCGAGTTTGCAAAGTGCTTTAGGCACTAAGTTGACCTTTACACGGCTTATCATCCTCGGTGACAGGCGGTCGGCGTACTATTGATCCTTGAGGATATGCTTGGGGTTGTGTTCTCGACTTTAGTGGGTCGTGGGAGAGGCACTTGCCATTAGTGGAGTTGCCTACAACAATAGCTTTGATCTAGTATCGGTATGGCACCGTTTGAGGCCTTGTATGGCCGTAGTGTAGATCTCGGTTTGTTGGGCGAGGTGGGTGATGCACCTTTGTTGGGTCGGAGTTGGTGAGAAGCAGCGGAGAAAGTTGAGCTTATCCGTAGGAGACTTATTCTGACCAGTCGTCGAAATCTTATCTTGACCGTAGGAGGAGACCTTTGGTGTTTGAGGTAGGTGATCATGTCTTCGAAAATATCACCTAGGCGAGGTTTGATGAGGTTTGGAAAAAGCGGAAGTTGTCCCTCGGTTTATTGGTCCTTTGAGATCCTTGAGAGGATTGGCGAGGTTGCTTATCGTTTAGCTTTGCCACATGATTATCAGGAGTTCATGGCGTGTTTCATGTGGTATGCTTGAGTATGAGCGGATCCGTCACATGTGTTGGATTGGACTGATTTAGTTGTTGATGAGGATGTCTCGTATGAGGAGAGACCGATTCGGGTCTTGGATAGGCGGGATCAAGTTTTGCGTGGCAAAACCATCCCTTTAGTGAAAGTTTTGTGGAAGCATCACGAGTGGAGGAAGCCACTTGGGAGCGTGAGTTGGAAGTCCGTGAGAAATATCCGGATATGTTTATTGATTTGTAATCTTGTATTTAGATTATGTAATATTGTTGAACTTAAGAGCTTTATATATGTCTTAAGTTGGAAAACATTGAGAATGTTTTGGTTTTGTGGGATTATTTTAAAACTTGCCTTATTTTGGAAGTTTATTGGAACATTGCATATGTTGGTTTATTATTGAATATCATGGAATTGAATATGATATGAAAATGGAAATCTTGTATTTCAAAAATGTTGAACTTGAAAGGAAATTGCATCTTGCTAATGCGGGTTGAAAGATATCTTGTTTTTACATATTGTGAGATGCCTCTTGATAAAGAGATGAAGTGACGGTATTGGGTCAAGTTGTTTATTGTTGTATTTATATCATTGGGAATTGGGAAAACTCATTTTTACAAACCTATGCTTAATTTAGGGACGAAATTCTTTTAAGGGGAGGTTATAGCGACCTGGTCTTTTCCCATTTGATTAGTGTATCCGGGACTTATGTTAGTAGATTCCGTTGTTATCAGTTTGTTTTTGTCACCTTTTAATTCTTTTTGATTGAGTTTTAGGATGTTTTTGGTGTGTTCCGATCAGGTGGTTTGAACCTGAGTCAAGATGTTTGTCGCTCTGTTTTTAGCCTCCCCGCTCGAGCAGACATTTCTGCGCTCGAGCGGAGTTTACACACTTCGGCATTTTTGGTTCTGCAAAACCTGCGGTGAGAATTCTCGCTTTCGGCGGGCATATTTGCGCTTCGGCGGACATTATTTTGTTCTTTACGCTCGGCGGTGTGTTTATGCCTTTCGGCGGACTATCGATATTTAAAAAGCGGCGGGATTTTTAGGGCAATTTTTCATTCTTTTTGATCTCAAACCCTAAAGTCCGACTTTTCTTCTTCTCTAAACACCTTTTCCCCTAGGTTTGATCTAGTTAGGGTGTGTTTCTACCCTAGTTCCTTTACAAATAAGATAGAGAGTGAGGGCTTTCATTTAATCAGACAATTGTTGATTTGGAGCACTTTGGAGTTAGAGTATCTTCTTCGTCTTCCTCTTTTGGATTCTTTGCTTTAAGGTAGGGATTTCCTACTCCTTGTATACGTTTTAATCCTAAGTGTTGGTGTTTTGGTATGTGGGAAGTAGTTTGGTAATTTTGGGAGAAACCTTAGGGTTGTGTCATAGATTAATTCATGTAATTAATTTAAAGGGGAATTGTGTATTGGTTAAATTCATGAGATTTGGGGAAATTGAGAATTGTTGGTGTAGTTGAATATTTAATCACTCATCTGTGAAATTGATATTATATATATATTGTGATATTTATTTCTTGCTTAGAAATAATTGTTTTGGGCTATCGGTGGAGGATAGCCGTGATTGTTGTAGACCTTGCATGTGGCTTAGGTATAACTGGAATTTAGTCATTTATGTTGTTAAATTAAGTGTCTGAGAACATTGCTTGTATTAATTATGTGTTGTATATAGCAAATATTATTTATGTTGCATATGCATTTGGTTTTGGAGGAGATAGGGGATGAACTCCACGGTTTAGGGAAGATAGGGGATGGACCTCTAAGCGGATTTTGTTGGGAGGAGATAGGGGATGGACTCCAGTAGCATCACTTATGTGGGTGCTTATATTTATTTGTTGTTGATATGTTACATAACCACCATGTCTATCGGTTGGGAAGTATGGAAGTGAAGTTGATTGTGATTGATGTAACACCGGCATGTGTGTTTATTATGTTGTAAGAAAGGTTTGACTGAATTGTTATCTTTGTTGAGTTGTTGGCGAGTTGAGCCATGTTGTTATAAATGGAATGTGAATTGTTTCATACACCATGTCTCATAGACTATGTAGGCATTTATGTCTTAAAATTCGGAATTTATTACCTTGTGCTAACCATGTATCGGATGTTGATGCTTTAGTTAATTCTTATGCTGGTTTAGTATTTCTCTCTTTGTTTGTGGCTCACCCTATATAGAACTTCTTTTTTCGAGTTGAGCGGTTCACTACCTCCAAGGACTTAGCTTGTGAGGATTTGGACTTGAAGATTTGTTTTAGTTTATTTGCTTTTATATGTAAAACACTCAAGCCTAGGGCTTTATTTGTTTTGAGTTAGAACTCATGGATTTGTGTCCAAGTATTGGCTTGGCAAGATGTAAGCCCGTAGGGCATTTATTTTGATGTTTTATTTCTTAAGACTCGGATGAATGGAATTATATTACGATTTTTTGTATATTGATGCATGTTAATATTGTTTATTATGGGTTTATTTTTGAGGCGTTACAACTTGGTATCGAGGCGTCTGGGTTGAATACTTTGGAGTGCGTGGGAAGTGATTAGTATCACAATGGGTTCGTCTCGTTTGATAGAGACTTAGTGTAATGATTACATGCTTATATGATAACATGTTTATGTGACTATGTGGGTATGGAATGTAGTTTCTAGGATGTTGATTGGACCCTTGAGTCTCTGAAAGTCTTGTTGGAAAGGCACTTGATCAATGTTGTTTCCAACCGGAACTTTAGTGGCGCCTCGGGACTATCATTATCCAGAAATGAAATTCGTAGGTGCTTATGTGATTATGTGCTTATGTGGAGTGATTTATTGTTGTCCAATGTATTAGGAGGCAAGTGATATAGTTTTGGCACATTATTTAGAGTGCTAACGTCTTTGTTTCCTTTATTAGGATGTCGGGGCGAGGGCGAGTCATGTAGGCGTGGTAAGCGAGGCGAGAAGTGCCTATCTGGAGGAAATCTGGCGATTCGAGGAGGTGTTGGCGAGCCAATGTGGCGAGCGAGAGGGCCAAGGTAGGGGCGCTTTGGCCCAAGAGAAAGCTGGAGCTTTTAGGGAGTCGATGGGCATTCTTAGGGCTCGAATCGAGCTCGGTAGTTGTGGCGGAATCTGAGGCCTTCTTTTACGAAGAGGAGTTCTTCGGTCTCACGGGACGTGTTTGTGGGTGATCCTAGCGAGCCGCTTAAAAAGACGAATGGCTCGAGCAGGACAAGCGTTTGAGATGCTTGGCATCGAAGGCGAGGAGTTGAAGGTGACCTTGGCATCTTTCGGTGAAGGGGATCTTGGTCAATGGTGGAAGTTCACCAAGAGTCGTATTGGAGGTACCTGGAAGGCTTTTGTTGGTGCTTTTCACGTGAAGTACCTGTCTCCAGCTGTTCACGAGGAGTTGAGAGAGCAGTTCTGTCATCTTAAGCAGAACAGTTCATCAGTGGCCGAGTTTGAGGCTGCATTCACTAGTTTGTCCAGGTTTGCACCTGAGTTAGTGGCGGGAGAGGCGCGTTGCATTGAGTTTGAGAAGAAGTTGGCGTGGCCTCATCTTTGAGAATTGTAGGGTCTATGATTAGGGATTTTGGGCGTTTGGTTGATCTGGCTGACCCATCTGAGATTATGATGCAGAAGAGGAAGGGCGAAAGGCTCCAAGAGGAGTCGGGATGGCGAGTGATGGCGAGGAGGCGAGAGGTTTCACTCCTCGGCTGACCTCGAGTAGCTTCTCTAGGTCTACTTTTCTGTGCCGAGTGCTAGTTAGGGAAAAGCGATCGAGGAGACATTACTTGCTTCAAGTGTGGTCGGTGGGCCACAAGTCTCGATTTGTCCTCGGAGGAGGAGCTCGAGAGCGGCATCTTCTTGGCTCGATCTCGAGCGAGTCGAGTAGAGGTCGGCCGCTCTCTTGTTTTCAGTCACGGTCGGCAGGGCACATGAAGAGGTTTTGCCACAGTTGGGTGCACATCTGGTGCATCTGGTTGAAGCGGACTTCGAGTCATTGCACCTTTCGGTCGATTCGAGCCTCGAGGGCCAATCGAGGCTTCTTCGTCCCGATCTGTCTGTGATCTTATGCTCAGGGTGGCGAGTTGATCGAGAGGTCATCTGGTAGCGTGTATCTTTGTTACCGCTGAGGATCTTATGCAGCTCCGTCGGTTGTGAGAGAGGTACCTTCTTGTTTTGCAATTCGGTTGCTAGTGTTTTGATCGTCTGGTGCATCTCATTCTTTTGTGTCTGCATTTGCATCTATTTTGGAGTTGGAGTTAGCTCGATTAGCATCTCCTATTTGTGTAGTGTCACCTCTTGGGGTGAATTGATTTTGAAACAAGGTGTTAGGGGTTGTGATATAGAGGTCGATGATCATAGAATCCCTTTTTCTTTTGTGGTTATGCCCATGAAGGGCTTCGATGTTATTTTGGGTATGGTGGTTATCGTCATCGGGCATTTATTGATTACTACCGTCGAGGGTCACTTGTTGTATGCAGTTAGCGGAGAAGCGTTTTCATTTTACGGGGCGGGGTTGGTAGTGTTTTGCCACGAGTGCGATCATGAGGCGGAGTGAGCTTAGTGGTCTACTTGCTAGCTTTGAGAGTAGTGAGTGTGATGAGACCAGTTGTGTTACGAGAGTGGTTTGTGAGTACTCGGACGTTTTCGAGGATCTTGTTGGTTTGCCACCTCATCGAGATTGAGTTCTCTATTGATTTAGTGCGACGACGGCCGATTTCTATGGCTCCTTACCGTTTTGCCCCAGCCGAGTTAGTTGAGTTGAAGGTTCAACTCCAGGAGTTGCTAGATAAGGGCTATATTCGTCCTAGTGTTTCGCCATGGGGAGCACCGGCCCTATTTGCTAAGAAGAAAGGTGGTGCTTTGAGGCGTGTATAGATTAGGAAATTGAATAAGACTACGGTTAGAATAAGTACCCTATGCCTCGTATAGATGATTTGTTTGACCAGTTGAAGGGTTCCGTTGTTTCTCTAAGATAGACTTGAGATCGGGTTATCATCGGTTGAGAGTCGAGGAGGATATTCCAAAGACGGCATTAAAATGCGGTATGGCCACTATGAGTTCTGGTGATGCCATTTGGGCTCACCAATGCACCGGCGATGTTTATGGATTTGATGAACCGGATCTTCAGAATTCTTAGATCGTTTGTGGTCGTCTTCGTGGGCGACATTACGATTATTCACCTTGGAGGAGGAGCACGAGGAGCACTTGAGAGTGGTGCTTGAGTTACTTAGAGCCCATAAGCTGTATGCTAAGTTTGGGAAGTGTGAATTCTGGCTAGAAGAGGTGAAGTTTTTAGGCCACGTAGTTTCTGGAAAAGGGGTGTCTGTTGATACATCCAAGACGGAGGCAGTGCAAGATTGGGCACAACCTAAGAGTGTGTTTGAGATCCGCAGTTTTCTGGGATTGGCAGGATATTATCGTCGGTTTGTGAAGGATTTCTCCAGGTTAGCTTCACCGTTGACTAGATTGACTCGGAAGGGAGTCAAATTTGTATGGAGTGAGACTTGTGAAAAGTCGTTTCAGGAGTTGAAGGTTAGATTGACCACCGCTCCGGTCTTGATTATTAGGAGAGAGGGTTGGGTTATCACGGTTCTATTGTGGCGCCTCACGAGAGTGCAGGTTGTGTGTTGATGCAAGAGGGAAAAGTGGTTGCCTATGGCTCACGTCAGTTGAAAATTCATGAGAAGAATTACCCTACGCATGATTTAGAATTAGCAGCTGTGATATTTGCCTTGAAGATTTGGAGGCATTATCTGTATGGTGAGAAATTTGAGGTATTCTCCGATCATAAGAGTCTGAAATATCTGTTCACACAGAAAGATTTGAATTTGAGGCGAGGGAGGTGGATGGAGTTCATTGAGGATTATGACTTGAGTTGCACTATCATCGGGAAAGCCAATGTTGTGGCGATGCCCTTAGCAGAAATCTGTTGGTAACTTAGCTAGTATAGCCATCAGGAGTGGGAGATGTTGGGTGCAGTTGGGGAGTTTGATTTGCATTTGGGCGAATCCGTTGAAATCATGACCTTATTTTCTGTTGTTGCGACCTACACTTGTCACTCGAGTGTTAGAGGGCCAGAGGGGTGATCTTGAGGTAGAATCTCTCCGAGAAAAGATTTCCATTGGAAAGGTTGAGAACGGTTTGACGGTGTATCCCGATCTGAGTGTGAGATACCGAGACCGTCTATTTGTGCCGGAGTCTCGCCGAGAAGAGGTACTCCGAGAGTTCCAACACTCGCGGCATGCGGTGCATCCGTGAGCGACTAAGATGTATCGATTTGGGTCGCCAGTTTGGTGGCGGGGTATGAAGAGAGATGTGGCGACCAGTATCTAGGTGCCTTACTTGTCGACAAGTGAAGGCCGAGCATCGAGGCCGGCGGGTTTGTTGCAACCCTTGCCTATTGCCGAGTGGAAGTGGGAGCATGTCACTATGGACTTCGTGGGTCTTCCTAGGACTCAATGGGTAGTGATGCTATTTGGGTGGTTGTAGATCGGTTGTGAAGTCGGCGACTTCATTCTATGCGTGTTAGAGATTGGTAGATCATCTTGCCGATTTATATGTTCGGGACATAGTGAGGTTGCACGGGTCCCGGTGGCGATCGTCTCAGATAGAGATCCTCGTTTCTTGCCGGGTTGTGGCGAGTTTGCAAAGTGCTTTAGGCACTAAGTTGACCTTTAGCACGGCTTATCATCCTCGGGACCGAGGCGGTTAGGCGTACTATTCAGATTCTTGAGGATATGCTTGAGGTTGTGTTCTTGACTTTAGTGGGTCGTGGGAGAGGCACTTGCCATTAGTGGAGTTTGCCTATAACACAGCTTTTGATCTAGTATCGGTATGGCACCGTTTGAGGCCTTGTATGGCCTAGTGTAGATCTCGGGTTTGTTGGGCGAGGTGGGTGATGCACCTTTGTTGGGTCGAGTTGGTGAGAAACGACGGAGAAAGTTGAGCTTATCCGTAGGGAGACTTGTTCTGACCTGAGTCGTCGAAATCTTATCTCGACCGTAGGAGGAGACCTTTGAGTTTGAGGTAGGTGATCATGTCTTTCGAAAATATCACCTAGGCGAGGTTTGATGAGGTTTGGAAAGAGCGGAAGTTGTCCCTCGATTTATTGGTCCCTTTGAGATCCTTGAGAGGATTGGCGAGGTTGCTTATCGTTTAGCTTTGCCACCGCAGATTATCCGGAGTTCATGGCGTGTTTCATGTAAGTATGCTTGAAATATGAGCGGATCCATCACATGTGTTGGATTGGACCGATTTAGTTGTTGATGAGGATGTCTCGTATGAGGAGAGACCGGTTCGGTCTTGGATAGGCGGGATCAAGTTTTGCGTGGCAAAACCATCCCTTTAGTGAAAGTTTTGTGGAAGCATCACGAGTGGAGGAAGCCACTTGGGAGCGTGAGTTGGAAGTCCGTGAGAAATATCAGGATATGTTTATTGATTTGTAATCTTGTATTTAGATTATGTAATATTGTTGAACTTAAGAGCTTTATATATGTCTTAAGTTGGAAAACATTGAGAATGTTTTGGTTTGTGGGATTATTTTAAAACTTGCCTTATTTTGGAAGTTTATTGGAACATTGCATATGTTGGTTTATTATTGAATATCATGGAATTGAATATGATATGAAAATGGGAATCTTGTATTTCAAAAATGTTGAACTTGAAAGGAAATTGCATACCGTTAATGCAAGGTTGAAAGATATCTTGCTTTTTACATATTGTGAGATGCCTCTTGATAAAGAGATGAAGTGACCGGTATTGGGTCAAGTTGTTTATTGTTGTATTTATATCATTGGGAATTGGGAAAACTCATTTTTACAAACCTATGCTTAATTTCGGGGACGAAATTCTTTCAAGGGGGGAGGTTATAGCGACCCTGGTCTTTTCCCATTTGATTAGTGTATCCGGACTTATGTTCCGTAGATTCCGTTGTTATCAGATTGTTGTTGTCATCCTTTAATTCTATTTGATTGAGTTTTAGGATGTGTTTGGCGGTTCTCGAGCAGGGGGTTGAATCTGAGCCAAGATGTTTGTCGCGCAGTTTTTAGCCTTCCCGCTCGAGCGGACATTTCTGCGCTCGAGCTGAGTTTACACACTTCCAGCATTTTTTGGTTCCTGCAAAACTTCTGCAGGTGAGAATTCTACGCTCGAGCGGGAATATTTGCGCTCGAGCGGACATTGTTTTTGTTCCTTACGCTCGAGCGGTGTTGTACGCCGGCGACGGCCCAATATTTAAAGGCGGAATGGGATTTTTAGGGCGATTTTTCATTCTTTTGATCTCAAACCCTAAAGTCCGACTTTTCTTCTTCTCTAAACACCTTTTCCCTAGGTTTGATCTAGTTAAGGTGTGTTTCTACCTAGTTCCTTTACAAATAAGATAGAGGAGAGTGAGGGCTTTCATTTAATCGAGCAATTGTTGATTTGGAGCACTTTGGAGTTAGAGTATCTTCTTCGTCTTCCTCTTTTGGATTCTTCGCTCTAAGGTAGGGATTTCCTACTCCTTGTTTACGCTTTAATCCGAAGTGTTGGTGTTTTGGTATGTGGGAAGTAGTTTGGTAATTTTGGGAGAAACCTTAGGGTTGTGTCATAGATTAATTCATGTAATTAATTTAAAGGAATTGTGTATTGGTTAAATTCATGAGATTTGGGGAAATTGAGAATTGTTGGTGAAGTTGAATATTTAATTACTCATCTGTGAAATTGATATTATATATATTTTTTCTTGCTTAGAAATAATTGTTTTGGGCTATCGGTGGAGGATAGCCATTGATTATTATAGACCTTGCATGTGGCTTAGGTATAAGCTGGAATTTAGTCATTTATGTTGACCGTTAAATGTCTGAGAACATTGCTTGTATTAATTATGTGTTGTATATGGCAAATATTATTTATGTTGCATATGCATTTGGTTTTGGGAGGAGATAGGGGATGAACTCCACGGTTTAGGGAAGATAGGGATGGACCTCTAAAGGGTTTTGTTGGGAGAAGATAGGGGATGGACTCCAGTAGCATCACTTATGTGGGTGCTTATAGTTATTTGTTGTTGATATGATACATCACCATCATGTGTATCAGTTGGGAAGTATGGTAGTGAAGTTGATTGTGATTGATGTAACACCAGCATGTGTGTTTATTATGTTGTAAGAAAGGTTTGACTGAATTGTTATCTTTGTTGAGTTGTTGGGCGAGTTGAGCCATGTTGGTATAAATGGAAGGTGAATTGTGTCATAGACCATGTGTCATAGACAATGTAGGCATTCATGTCTTTAAATTGGGAATTTATTACCTTGTGCTAACCATGTATCGGATGTTGATGCTTTAGTTAATTCTTATGCTTGGTTTAGTATTTCTCTCTTTGGTGTGGCTCACCCTATATAGGAACTTCTTTTTCGAGTTCAGGTGGTTCACTACCTCCAAGGACTTAGCTTGTGAGGATTTGGACTTGAAGATTTGTTTTTAGTTTGTTTGTTTTATATGTAAAACACTCAAGCCTAGGGCTTTATTTGTTTTGAGTTAGAACTCATGGATTTGTGTCCAAGTATTGGCTTGGCAAGATGTAAGCCGTAGGGCATTTATTTTGATGTTTTATTTCTTAAGACTGGATGAATGGAATTATATTCGATTTTTGTATATTGATGCATGTTAATATTGTTTATTATGGTTTTATTTTTGAGGCGTTACAACTTGGTATCGAGGCGTCTAGGGTTCGAATACTTTGGGTACGTGGGAAGTGATTAGTATCACAGTGGGTTCGTCTCGTTTGATAGAGACTTAGTGTAATGATTGCATGCTTATATGATAACATGTTTATGTGACTATGTGGGTATGGAATGTAGTTTCTAGGATGTTGATTGGACCCTTGAGTCTCTGAAAGTCTTGTTGGAAAGGCACTTGATCAATGTTGTTTCCAACCGGAACTTTAGTGGCGCCTCGGGACTATCATTATCCAGAAATGAAATTCGTAGGTGCTTATGTGATTATGTGCTTACGTGGTGTGATTTATTGTTGTCCAATGTATTAGGACGCAAGTGTTATAGTTTTGGCACATTATTTAGAGTGCTAACGTCTTTGTTTCCTTTATTAGGATGTCAGGACGAGGACGAGGTCGCGGTAGGCGTGGTAGGCAAGCTAGGCGAGAAGTGCCTATCTGGGAGAAATACCGGCGATTCGAGGAGGTGTTGGCGAGCCAATGTGGTCGAGCAGAGGGCAGAAGGTATGGGCGCTTTGGCCCAAGAGATAGCTGGAGCTTTTAGGAGTCGATGGGCATTCTTAGGGCTCGAAATCGAGCTCGTAGTTGTGGCGGAATCGGGGCCTTCTTTTACGAAGAGGAGTTCTTCGGTCTCAACCGACGTGTTTGTGGGTGATCCTAGCGAGCCGCTTAAGCGCATTTAATGGCTCGAGCAGACAACAGCGTTTGAGATGCTTGGCATCGAAGCGAGGTTGAAGGTGACCTTGGCATCGTTCGGTGAAGGGGATCTTGGTCGATGGTGGAAGTTCACCAAGGGTCGTATTGGAGGTACCGGAAGGCTTTTGTTGATGCTTTTCGGAGAAGTACTGTCTCGGTATTGCTCAGAGAAGTTGAGAGAGCGATTCGCCCGGCTTAAATGAGCAGCTCATCAAGGCGAGTTTGAGCATTCACTAGTTTGTCGAGTTTGCACTTTGAGTTAGTGGCGACGGAGGAACGTTGCATTGAGTTTGAGAAGTTGAGGCGTGGCCTCATCTTTGAATTGTAGGGTCTATGATTGGGATTTTGGGCGATTGGTTGATGCGGCCCTGCCGAGATTATGATGCAGAAGAGGAGGAAGGGCGAAGGCTCCAAGAGGAGTCGGGATGGCGGAGTGATGGCGGGAGGCGAGGTTTCACTCCTCGGCAGCCTCGAGTAGCTTCTCTAGGTCTACTTTTCCTGTACCGAGTGGTAGTTCGGGGAAAAACAGTCAGGGAGACATCACTTGCTTCAAGTGTGGTCAGCTGGGCCACAAGTCTTCAGTTTGTCCTCAGAGGAGGAGCTCAGAGAGCAGCATCTTCTTGGGCCCGATCTCAGAGTCAGAGTCAGAGTAGAGGTCAGCCGCTCTCTTGTTTTCAGTGCGGTCAGCCAGGGCACATGAAGAGGTTTTGCCCACAGTTGAGTGGCACGGGTGCCGGGTTGGCGGACTCGAGTCATTTGCCTTTCGGTCGATTCGAGCCTCGAGGGCCAATCGAGCTTCTTCGTCCCGATCTGTCTGTGATCTTCTGCTCGAGGGTGAGCAGTTGATCGAGAGGTCGTCTGGGCGTGTATCTTGTTACCGAGGATCTTGTACGGCTCCGTCGGTTGTGAGAGAATACCTTCTTGTTTTGCAATTGGTTGCTAGTGTTTTGATCAATGCGGTGCATCTCATTCTTTTGTGTCTCTTGCATTACATCTATTTTGGAGTTGGAGTTAGCAGCTTAGCATCTCCTATTTGTGTAGTGTCACCACTTAGGGGTGAATTGATTTTGAGGCAAGGTGTTAGGGGTTGTGATATAGAGGTCGATGACCATAGAATTCCTTTTTCTTTTGTGGTTATGCCCATGAAGGGCTTCGATGTTATTTTGGGTATGGACTGGTTATCATCATACCGGGCATTTATTGATTGCTACCGTCAGAGGGTCACTTGTTGTACAGTTAGCGGAGAACGTTTTCATTTTTTGGGGACAGGGTTGGTAGTGTTTTGCCACGAGTGCGATCCGAGGCGAGTGAGCTTAGTGGTCTACTTGCTAGCTTTGAGAGTAGTGAGTGTGATGAGACCCAGATTGCGTTGCCGAGAGTGGTTTGTGAGTACTCGGACGTTTTTCCCGAGGATCTTGTTGGTTTGCCACCTCATCGAGAGATTGAGTTCTCTATTGATTTAGTGCCCGGCACGACGCCGATTTCTATGGCACCTAACCGTTTTGCCCCAGCCGAGTTAGTTGAGTTGAAGGTTCAACTCCAGGAGTTGCTAGATAAGGGCTATATTCGTCCTAGTGTTTCGCCATGGGGAGCACCGGCCCTATTTGCTAAGAAGAAAGGTGGTGCTTTGAGACTGTGTATAGATTACCGGAAATTGAATCGGGCTACGGTTAATGTAACGCCCTCAAAATTAAACCCGAAACATGACATGCATTAATAAAAGAAAAACAGTATATTATTTAAGTCACCAGAGTAATATGGAATAAAACATCAAATAAATGCCCTATGGGCTTACATCTTGCCAAGCCAACACTTGGACACAAATTCATGAGTTCTAACTCAAAACAAATAAAGCCCTAGGCTTGAAAGTTTACATTGTTCAAATAAAATAAATAAAAAAAAATAAAACAAGTCTTCCAATTCAATTCCTCACAAGCTAAGTCCTTGGAGGTAGTGAACCACCTGTACCTGAAAAATGAAGTTCTATATAGGGTGAGCCACACCCAATAGAGAAATACTAAACCAAGCATAAGAATTAACTAAAGTATTAGCATCTAATACATGGTTAACACACTATAATCCATTACACTTTTTAAGACATGAATGTCTATATTGCCTATGACACATTGTCTATGGCACATCTTACTTTTCATCTATGGCTCAACTCGCCAAATAACTCAACGGGTTTCATCTTTTATTAACAAAACTTCCAATTCCACAGGAATAACAATTCAAGTTAAACCTAATCATAACAAATACACGAGTTGGTATTATATCAATCGTAATCAATTCACTTCCATACTTCCCAATTGATACACATTTTAGTGTCAGATCAATAAAACACTTCAATATAAATAAGCACACATAAAAGTGATGCTAATGGAGTCCATCCCCTATCTCCTCCCAAACAAAAATCCGGTTTAGAGGTCCATCCCCTATCTTCCCCTAAACCGTGGAGTTCATCCCCTATCTCCTCCAAACAAATCCGGTTTAGAGGTCCATCCCCTATCTTCCCCTAAACCGTGGAGTTCATCCCCTATCTCCTCCAAACATCATGCATATGCAATGAAACATACAAATTGCCATATGCAACACACAATCAATACAAGTAATGTTCTCAGATAATTCAACAACAACATATGTGACTTAATTCCATTATACCTAAGCAAAGATGCAAGGTCTATAACAATCAATGGCTATCCTCCACCGATAGCCCAAAACAGCTTATTTCTAAGCGAGAAATAAATATCACAATATATATACATTATCAAATCCACATATGAGTGATTAAATATTCAATTACATCAACCAATCTCAATTTCCCAAATCTCATGAATTTAACCCAATACACAATTCCTTTTAAATTAATTACATGAATTAATCTATGACAAAACCCTAAGATTTCTCCTGCATTACTAAACCACCCCTCCCACATACCGTAACACCAACACTTAGGATTAAAACGATACAAGGAGTAGGAAATCCCTACCTCAAAGCAATGAACCCAATAGAAGAAGATGAAGATGTTTGCCCAAATGTTAAAGTGCTCCAAATCCAACAATGTCTGATTAAATGAAAGCCCTCACTCTCCTCTACCTTTTTAATGAAGGAACTAGGTTAGAACGCCTCTAGATAGATCAAACCCAAGGAAAAGATGAGTTGAGAAAGAAGAAACTCGAAACTAGGGTTTTGGATCAAAATTTGTGAAAAAGGACGTTTTAAAACCGCCGCGTTTAAATATCGGGACATGCTCGCCGAAGCGAAGACATGGTCGCCGAGCGACTGACACAAGAAATACTCGCCGAGCGAAGAAAAGCTCGCCGAGTTAAGAACTCGATGCTTCAGTTCGCAACCAGAAGCATGCTCGAGCGATGTAATGCTCGCCGAGCGAAGAACTCAAAATACAACTCGCCGCCGAGCGAAGAAAGCTCGCCGAGCGAAAACACTCGCTTCGGGTCTATACTAGACGCAATCTTCGCCGAGCGAAGAAATCTCGCTCGAGCCACTAGAAACAAAACTCAACCTCGCCGAGCGACCAAACCTCGCCGAGCGACCAACTCAAAATCGACAGCAAGATTTGATTCAACCCAACCAACTCAAACAAACCCGCCCAACACATCCTATAACTCAATTGAGGAATTAAAGAACAACAAATATAACAACAGAATCCGCGAACGTAAGTCCGGATACAATAATCAAATGGGAAAAAAGACCGGTCGCTATAACCTCCCCTTAAAAGAATTTCGCCCCTAAATTAAGCATGAGTTTGTAAAAACAAGTTTTTCTTAATTCCCAATGATATATAAAACAATAATCAACAATCTTGACCAATATTGGTCACTTCATCTCTCATTAAGAGGCATCTCACAATATGTATAAACCAACATATATTTCAACTCGCATCAATATTATGCATTATTCCTTCGATGTTAACAAATTCCATATCGTATTCAATCTCATGGTATAAACAACACATTACTCCCATTATGTGGCAAGTTTCAAAATGTTAACATTCAATCAAACATTCTCAATGTTTTCCAACTTAAGACATATATAAAATTCTCAAGTTCCGCAATATTATATAATCTAAGTACAAGATTACAAATCAATAAACAAATCCGGATATTTCTCACGGACTTCCAACTCACGCTCCCAAGTGGCTTCCTCCAATTCGTGATGCTTCCACGTAACTTTCACCAAAGGGATAGTCTTGCCACGCAAAACTTGATCCCGCCTATCCAAAACCGGACCGTCTCTCCTCATACGAGACATCCTCATCAACAACTAATTCAGTCCAATCCAACACATGTGTCGGATCCGACTCATACTTCCGAAGCATACTCACATGAAACACGTCATGAACTCCGGATAATTGCGGTGGCAAAGCTAAACGATAAGCAGCCTCGCCAATCCTCTCAAGGATCTCAAAAGGCCCAATGAACCGAGGGGACAACTTCCCGCTTCTTCCCAAATCTCGTCAAACCTCGCCTAGGAGATATTTTCAGAAAGACATGATCACCTACCTCAAACACCAAAGGTCTCCTCCTACGGTCGGCATAAGATTTCTGACGACTCTGTGCTGTAACCAGCCTCTTACGGATAAGCTCAACTTTCTCCGTGGTTTCTCACCAACTCGGACCCAACAAAGGTGCGCCACCCACCTCGCCCAACAAACCGAGATCTACACTCGGCCATATAAGGCCTCAAACGGTGCCATACCGATACTAGATCGAAAGCTATTGTTGTAAGCAACTCCACTAATGGCAAGTGCTTCTCCCACGACCCATTAAGGTCGAGAACACAACCTCAAGCATATCCTCCAGGATGTCAATAGTACGCCGATCGCCGTCACCGAGGATGATAAGCCGCATTAAGGGTCAACTTAGTGCCTAAAGCACTGCAAACTCGCCACAACTCGGCAAAGGAAACGAGGATCTCTATCTCAAACAATCGCCACCGGGACCCCTGCAACCTCACTATGTCCCGAACATACAAATCGGCAAGATGATCTACCAATCTCTAACACGATAGAATGAAGTGCGCCGACTTCACAACCGTCTACCACAACCCAAATAGCATCACTACCTCCGAGTCTTCGAAGACCCACAACGAAGTCCATAGTGACATGCTCCCACTTCCACTCGGCAATAGGCAAGGGTTGCAACAAACCCGCTGCCTCGATGCTCGGCCTTCACTTGTCGACAAGTAAGGCACTTAGATACGTAAAGTCGCCACATCTCTCTTCATACCCCGCCACCAAAATCGGGCGCCCAAATCCCGATACATCTTAGTACCTCCGGATGCACCGCAAGGCGCGAATGATGAAACTCCTGAGTACCTCCTCACGGCAAGATTCCCAGACAAACAGACGATCTCAGATCTCACGCCAGTCGATACACCACAAACCCTTCTCAACCTTCCCAATGGAAATCTTTTCTGAGAGATTCTACCTCAAGATCACCCTCCGAGCCTCTAACACTCGAGTCACAAGTGTAGGTCAGGCAACAATCAAAACAAGGTCAAGAAATTTCAACGGATTCGCCTAAATGCAAATCAAACTCCCCAACAAGCATCCAACATCTCCCACTCCCTGATGGCTATAATCGCAACGCCACCAACAGATTTTCGCTAAGGGCATCGCCACAACATTGGCCTTCCCGGATGATAGTGCAACTCAAGTCATAATCCTCAATGAACTCCATCCACCTCCTCCGCCTCAAATTCAAGTCCTTCCGAGTGAACAAATATTTTAAACTCTTATGGTCGGAGAATACCTCAAATTTCTCACCATACAAATAATGTCTCCAAATTTTAGGGCAAATATCACACCGCTAGCTCTAGATCATGCGAGGGTAATTCTTCTCGTGAATTTTCAATCGACGTGAGCCATAGGCAACCACTTTCCCTCTTGCATCAACACACAACCTGCATCTCTCGTGAGGCGCCACAAGAAATCGAATAACCCAACCCTCTCCTAATAATCAAACCGAGCGGTGGTCAATCTAACTTTCAACTCCTGAAATGACCTTTTCACAAGTCTCACTCCAAACAAATTTGACTCCTTCCGAGTCAATCTAGTCAACGTGAAGCTAACTCGAGAAATCCTTCACAAACCGACGGTAATACCCACTAATCCCGTAAAATCATGGATCTCAAATACACTCTTAGGTTGTGCCCAATCTTAATCGCCTCCGCCTTGGATGTATCAACAGACACCCTTCCTGAAACTACATGGCCTAAGAACTTCACCTCTTCTAGCCGTAACTCACACTTCCCAAACTTAGCATAAAGCTTATGGGTTCTAAGTAATTCTAGCACCACTCTCAAGTGTTCCTCGTGCTTTCCTCCTCAAGGTGAATAATCAAAATGTCGCCCACGAAGACGACCACAAACGATCCAAAAATGCTCTAAGATCCGGTTCATCAAATCCATAAACACCGCTGGTGCATTGGTGAGCCCAAACGGCATCACCAGAACTCAGAGTGGCTATACCGCAGACGGAATGCCGCCTTTTGGAATATCCTCCTCCTCGACTCTCAACCGATGATAACCCGATCTCAAGTCTATCTTAGAGAAACAACGGAACCCTTCAACCGATCGAACAAATCATCTATACGAGGCATCGGGTACTTATTCTTAACCGTCACCCGATTCAACTTCCTAATCTATACAAAGTCTCAAAGCACCACCTTTCTTTTAACGAAAAAGGGTGGCGCCCCCACGGTGAAACACTAGGACGGATATAACCCTTATCTAACAACTCCCGGAGTCGAATCTTCAATTCAACTAGCTCGGGGCAAAACGATAAGGTGCTATAGAAATCGGCGCCGCATCGCACTAAGTCAATAGAGAACTCAATCTCTCGATGCGGTGGTAAATCGACCAGATCCTCGAAAGACGTCCGAGTACTCACAAACCACCCTTGGTAACACAATCGAGTCTCAACATCCTCACTAATCGCAAGACTAGCAAGTAAACCATTAAGCTCACTCCGCCTCATGATCATACCTCGTGGCAAAACACTACCAACCCCGCCCCCGTAAAATGAAAAACGCTTCTCCGCCATCAGACAACAAGTTACCTCCGACGGTAGTAATCAATAAATGCCCCAGATGATGATAACCACCCATACCCAAAATAACATCAAGCCCTTCATGGGCATCACTACAAAAGAGAAAGGGATTCTATGATCATCGACCTCTATATCACAACCCCTAACACCTTGTTTCAAAATCAACTCACCCCCAAGAGGCGACACTACACAAATAGGTGATGCTAACTGAGCTAACTCCAACTCCAAAATAGATGCAAATGCAGCAGACACAAAGGAATGAGACGCACCCCTATCGATCCATACACTAGCAACTCAATTGCAAAACAAGAAGGTACCTCTAACCACAGATGGAGTCAGTATAAGATCCTCGCATGTAACAAAGATACACGCTACCAGATGACCTCGATCAACTCGCCACCCTCGAGCGTAAGATCAAGGTACGATTGGGACGAAGAAGCTCGGTTGGCCTCGAGGCTCGAATCGACCGAGTAGGCATCCGACTCAGTCCGCCAACCAAGAGGCACCGGTGTGCCACCCAACTGTGGGCAAAACTCTTCATGTGCCCCGCCGATCAAGACTGAAAACAAGAGGACGGCCGACTTACTCGACTCGCTCGAGATCGAGCCAAGAAGATGCCGCCTCAACTCCTCCTCTCGAGGACAAATCGAGACTTGTGGCCCAAATTGACCACACTTGAAACAGTAATGTCTCTCGATCGCTTTTCCTGTAACTAGCACTCTAAGACCGAAAAGTGGATCTAGAAAACTACTCGAGGTCAGCCGAGGAGTGAAACCTCTCGCCTCCCGCCATCACTCGCCATCCCGACTCTTGGAGCCTTTTCGCTTTCCCCTTCCGCAGATCATAATCTCGCAGGGTCACAGATCAACCAATCGCCCAAATCCCTAATCATAGACCCAACAACTTCTCAAAGATGAGGCCACGCCAACTTCTTCTCAAACTCACGTACAAGGCCTCGCTTGCCACCAACTCAGTGCAAACTCGACAAACTAGTGAATGCCGCTTCAAACTCGCCATCGATAAACCGTTTCGCCAAGATGGCGGAACGATCTTCAACTTCTCGAACAAATTGAGACAAGTACTTCTCCGAAAAGCATCAACAAAAGCCTTCCACGCACCTCCAATACGACCCTTTGGTGAACTTCCACCATCGACCAAGATCTCCTTCACCGAACGATGCCAAGGTCACCTTCAACCTCGCCTTCGATGCCAAGCATCTCAAACGCTTTGGTTCTGCTCGAGCCATTCGTCATTTTTAAGCTGCTCGCTAGGATCACCTATAAACACGTCCGGCTGAGACCTAAGAATTCCTCTTCGTAAAAGAAGGCCCCGTGATCCGCCACAACTACTCGAGCTCGATTCGAGCCCTAAGAATGCCCATCGACTCTAAAAGCTCCAAATATCTCTTGGGCCAAAGCGCCCATACCTTGTCGCCTCATCGCTCGGCCACATTGGCTTGGCCAACACCTCCTCGAATCGCAGATCTCCTCCCAGATAGGCACTTCCTCGCCTAGCTCGCTTACCACGCCATCATGACTCGCCCTCGCCCCGACATCCTAATGAAGGAAACAAAGACGTTAGCACTCTAAATAATGTGCCAAAACTATAACACTTAAGGCCCTAATACATTGACAACAATAAATCACACCACGAAGCACATAATCACATAAGCACCTACGAATTTCATTCTCGATAATGACAAATTCCAGACGTCGCTAAAGTTCCTATTGGAAACAACATTGATCAAGTGCCTTTCCAACAAGACATTCAGAGACTCAAGGGTCCAATCAACATCCTAGAAACTAAATTCCATACCCACATAGTCACATAAACATGTTATCATATAAGCATGCAATCATTACACTAAGTCTCTATCAAACGAGACGAACCCATTGTGATTCTAATCACTTCCCACGCACTCCAAAGTATTCAAACCCAGACGCCTCGATACCAAGTTGTAACGCCTCAAAATTAAACCCAAACATGACATGCATTAATAAAAGAAAAACAAGATATTATTTAAGTCACCAGAGTAATATGGAATAAAACATCAAAGAAATGCCCTATGGGCTTACATCTTGCCAAGCCAACACTTGGACACAAATTCATGAGTTCTAACTCAAAACAAATAAAGCCCTAGGCTTGAAAGTTTACATTGTTCAAATAAAATAAATAAAAAAATAAAACAAGTCTTCCAATTCAATTCTCACAAGCTAAGTCCTTGGAGGTAGTGAACCAATTGCATTCTAAAAATGAAGTTCTATATAGGGTGAGCCACACTCAATAGAGAAATACTAAACCAAGCATAAGAATTAACTAAAGTATTAGCATCTAATACATGGTTAACACACTATAATCCAGCTTACACTTTTTAAGACATGAATGTCTATATTGCCTATGACACATTGTCTATGGCACATCTTACTTTTCATCTATGGCTCGTAACTCGCCAAATAACTCAACGGGTTTCATCTTTTATTAACAAAACTTCCAATTCCACAGAATAACAATTCAAGTTAAACCTAATCATAACAAATACACGAGTTGGTATTATATCAATCATAATCAATTCACTTCCATACTTCCCAATTGATACACATTTTAGTGTCAGATCAATAAAACACTTCAATATAAATAAGCACACATAAAAGTGATGCTAATGGAGTCCATCCCCTATCTCCTCCTAAACAAAAATCCGGCTTAGAGGTCCATCCCCTATCTTCCCTAAACCGTGGAGTTCATCCTCTATTTCCTCGAATCCAATCCGCTTTAGAGGTCCATCCTCTATCTTGCCCTAAACCGTGGAGTTCATCCCCTATCTCCTCCAGACATCATGCATATGCAATGAAACATACAAATTGCCATATGCAACACACAATCAATACAAGTAATGTTCTCAGATAATTCAACAACAACATATGTGACTTAATTCCAGCTTATACCTAAGCAAAGATGCAAGGTCTATATCAATCAATGGCTATCCTCCACCGATAGCTCCAAAACAGCTTATTTCTAAGCGAGAAATAAATATCACAATATATATACATTATCAAATCCACATATGAGTGATTAAATATTCAATTACATCAACCAATCTCAATTTCCCAAATCTCATGAATTTAACCCAATACACAATTCTTTTTAAATTAATTACATGAATTAATCTATGACAAAACCCTAAGATTTCTCCTGCAATTACTAAACCACCCTCCCACATACCGTAACACCAACACTTAGGATTAAACGATACAAGGAGTAGGAAATCCCTACCTCAAAGCAATGAACCCAATAGAAGAAGATGAAGATGTTTGCCCAAATGTTAAAGTGCTCCAAATCCAACAATGTCTGATTAAATGAAAGCCCTCACTCTCCTCTACCTTTTTAATGAAGGAACTAGGTTAGAAACGCCTCTAGATAGATCAAACCCAAGGAAAAGATGAGTTGAGAAAGAAGAAACTCTAACTAGGGTTTTTGGATCAAAATTGTGAAAAAGGACGCTTTTAAAACCGCCGCCGCTTAAATATCGGATGTGCTCGCCGAAGCGAAGACATGGTCGCCGAGCGACTGCATTAAAGAAATACTCGCCGAGCGAAGAAAAGCTCGCCGAGTTAAGAACTCGATGCTTCAGTTCGCAACCTGAAGCATGCTCGAGCGATGTAATGCTCGCCGAGCGAAGAACTCGAAAACATACAACTCGCCGCCGAAGCGAAGAAAGCTCGCCGAGCGAAAAACACTTCGCCTTCGTCTATACTAGACGCAATCTCGCCGAGCGAAGAAATCTCGCTCGAGCCACTAGAAACAAAATTCAACCTCGCCGAAGCGACTCAAACCTCGCCGAGCGACTCAACTCAAAATCGACAAAGAAGATTTGATTTCAACCCAACCAACTCAAACAAACCCGCCCAACACATCCTATAACTCAATTGAGGAATTAAAGAACAACAAATATAACAATGTAATCCGCGAACGTAAGTCCGGATACAATAATCAAATGGGAAAAGACCGGTCGCTATAACCTCCCTTAAAAGAATTTCGCCCCTAAATTAAGCATGAGTTTGTAAAAACAAGTTTTTCTTAATTCCCAATGATATATAAAACAATAATCAACAATCTTGACCAATATTGGTCACTTCATCTCTCATTAAGAGGCATCTCACAATATGTATAAACCAACATATATTTCAACCTCGCATCAATATTATGCATTATTCCTTTCGATGTTAACAAATTCCATATCGTATTCAATCTCATGGTATAAACAACACATTACTCCCATTATGTGGCAAGTTTCAAAATGTTAACATTCAATCAAACTGTTTCAATGTTTTCCAACTCAAGACATATATAAAATTCTCAAGTTCCGCAATATTATATAATCTAAGTACAAGATTACAAATCAATAAACAAATCCGATATTTCTCACGGACTTCCAACTCACGCTCCCAAGTGGCTTCCTCCAATTCGTGATGCTTCCACGTAACTTTCACCAAAGGGATAGTCTTGCCACGCAAAACTTGATCCCGCCTATCCAAAACCCGGACCGTCTCTCCTCATACGAGACATCCTCATCAACAACTAATTCACCCAATCCAACACATGTGACGGATCCGCTCATACTTCCTGAGCATACTCACATGAAACACGCCATGAACTCCGGATAATCGCGTGGCAAAGCTAAACGATAAGCAAATTTCGCCAATCCTCTCAAGGATCTCAAAAGGCCCAATGAACCGAGGGGACAACTTCCCGCTTCTTCCCAAATCTCATCAAACCTCGCCTAGGTGATATTTTCGTAAAGACATGATCACCTACCTCAAACACCAAAGGTCTCCTCCTACGGCCCAAGATAAGATTTCGACGACTCAGGTCAGAACCAAATTTCTTACGGATAAGCTCAACTTTCTCCGTGGTTTCTCACCAACTCCCGACCCAACAAAGGTGCGCCACCCACCTCGCCCAACAAACCGGAGATCTACACGGCCGGCCATATAAGGCCTCAAACGGTGCCATACCGATACTAGATCGAAGCTATTGTTGTAAGCAACTCCACTAATGGCAAGTGCTTCTCCCACGCACCCATTAAGGTCGAGAACACAACCTCAAGCATATCCTCCAGATCTCAATAGTACGCCGGACCGCCTGTCACCGAGGATGATAAGCCGCATTAAGGGTCAACTTAGTGCCTAAAGCACTTCGCAAACTCGCCACAACCCGGCAAAGGAAACGAGGATCTCTATCTCAAACAATCGCCATCGACCCCTGCAACCTCACTATGTCCTTAACATACAAATCGGCAAGATGATCTACCAATCTCTAACACGCATAGAATGAAGTGCGCCGACTTCACAACCGTCTACCACAACCCAAATAGCATCACTACCTCGCCGAAGTCTTCTAAGACCCACAACGAAGTCCATAGTGACATGCTCCCACTTCCACTCTAAGAATAGGCAAGGGTTGCAACAAACCCATTGCCTTCGATGCTCGGCCTTCACTTGTCGACAAGTAAGGCACTTAGATACGAAAGTCGCCACATCTCTTTCATACCCCGCCACCAAAATCAAGCGCCCAAATCCCGATACATCTTAGTACCTCCCGGATGCACCGCAAGGCGCGAATGATGAAACTCTGAGTACCTCCTCACGGCAAGATTCCTAAGACAAACAGACGATCTCAGATCTCACGCCAGTCGGGATACACCACAAACCCTTCTCAACCTTCCCAATGGAAATCTTTTCTGAGAGATTCTACCTCAAGATCACCCTCCGAGCCTCTAACACTCGAGTCACAAGTGTAGGTCAGGCAACAATCGAAAACAAGGTCAAGAAATTTCAACGGATTCGCCTAAATGCAAATCAAACTCCCCAACAAGACTCCAACATCTCCCACTCCTGATGGCTATATCGCAACGCCACCAACAGATTTTCGCTATGGGCATCGCCACAACATTGGCCTTCCTCGATGATAGTGCAACTCAAGTCATAATCCTCAATGAACTCCATCCACCTCCTCCGCCTCAAATTCAAGTCCTTCCGAGTGAACAAATATTTTAAACTCTTATGGTCGGAGAATACCTCAAATTTCTCACCATACAAATAATGTCTCCAAATTTTAGGGCAAATATCACAAATGCTAGCTCTAGATCATGCGAGGGTAATTCTTCTCGTGAATTTTCAATCGACGTGAGCCATAGGCAACCACTTTCCCTCTTGCATCAACACACAACCTGCACTCTCGTGAGGCGCCACAAGAAATCGAATAACCCAACCCTCTCTCCTAATAATCAAACCGAGCGGTGGTCAATCTAACTTTCAACTCCCGAAATGACCTTTCACAAGTCTCACTCCAAACAAATTTGACTCCTTCCGAGTCAATCTAGTCAACGTGAAGCTAACTCGAGAAATCCTTCACAAACCGACGGTAATACCCACTAATCCCGTAAAATCATGGATCTCAAATACACTCTTAGGTTGTGCCCAATCTTGCATCGCCTCCGCCTTGATGTATCAACAGACACCCCTTCCCTAAACTACATGGCCTAAGAACTTCACCTCTTCTAGCCGTAACTCACACTTCCCAAACTTAGCATAAAGCTTATGGGTTCTAAGTAATTCTAGCACCACTCTCAAGTGTTCCTCGTGCTCTTCCTCTCAAGGTGAATAATCAAAATGTCGCCCACGTAAGACGCACCACAAACGATCCAAAAATGCTCTAAGATCCGGTTCATCAAATCCATAAACACCGCTGGTGCATTGGTGAGCCCAAACGGCATCACCAGAACTCAGAGTGGCTATACCGCTGCATTTTAATGCCGCCTTTGGAATATCCTCCTCCTCGACTCTCAACCGATGATAACCCGATCTCAAGTCTATCTTAGAGAAACAACGGAACCCTTCAACCGACGAACAAATCATCTATACGAGGCATCGGGTACTTATTCTAACCGTCACCCGATTCAACTTCCTAATCTATACAAAGTCTCAAAGCACCACCTTTCTTTTTAACGAAAAGGGTCGGGCGCCCCCACGGTGAAACACTAGGACGGATATAACCCTTATCTAACAACTCCCCGAGTCAATCTTCAATTCAACTAGCTCAAGGGGCAAAACGATAAGGTGTTATAGAAATCGGCGCCGCATCGCACTAAGTCAATAGAGAACTCAATCTCTCGATGCGGTGGTAAATCACCAGATCTCCTGAAAGACGTCCGAGTACTCACAAACCACCCTTGGTAACACAATCGAGTCTCAACATCCTCACTAATCGCAAGACTAGCAAGTAAACTATTAAGCTCACTCCTCATGGATCATACCTCGTGGCAAAACACTACCAACCCCGCCCCCGTAAAATGAAAACGCTTCTCCGCCATCAGACAACAAGTTACCCTCGACGGTAGTAATCAATAAATGCCCTAGATGATGATAACCACCCATACCCAAAATAACATCGAAGCCCTTCATGGGCATCACTACAAAAGAGAAAGGGATTCTATGATCATCGACCTCTATATCACAACCCCTAACACCTTGTTTCAAAATCAACTCACCCCCAAGAGGCGACACTACACAAATAGGAGATGCTAACCGAGCTAACTCCAACTCCAAAATAGATGCAAATGCAAAGAGACACAAAGGAATGAGACGCACCAGACGATCAATACACTAGCAACCGAATTGCAAAACAAGAAGGTACCTCTAACCACAGATGGAGTGGTATAAGATCCTCACATGTAACAAAGATACACGCTACCAGATGACCTTCGATCAACTCGCCACCTCGAGCGTAAGATCAAGGTACGATTGGGACGAAGAAGCCTCGTTGGCCCTCGAGGCTCGAATCGACCGAGTAGGCATCCGACTCGAGTCCGCCAACCAAGAGGCACCGTGTAAGCACCCAACCGTGGGCAAACCTCTTCATGTGCCCCGCCGATCAAGATCGAAACAAGAGGACTACCGACTTACTCGACTCGCTCGAGATCGAGCCAAGAAGATGCCGCCTCAACTCCTCCTCTCGAGGACAACCGAGACTTGTGGCCCAAATTGACCACACTTGAAACAGTAATGTCTCTCGACCGCTTTCCCGTAACTAGCACTCAAGACCGAAAAGTGGATCTAGAAAACTACTCGAGGTCAGCCGAGGAGTGAAACCTCTCGCCTCCCGCCATCACTCGCCATCCCGACTCTTGGAGCCTTTTCGCTTTTCCTCTTCCCGTGATCATAATCTCAGGGTCGCCAGATCAACCAATCGCCCAAATCCCTAATCATAGACCCAACAACTTCTCAAAGATGAGGCCACGCCAACTTCTTCTCAAACTCACGTAAGCGCCTCGCTTGCCACCAACTCAGTGCAAACTCGACAAACTAGTGAATGCCGCTCAAACTCGCCATCGATAAACCGTTTCGCTTAAGATGGCGAATCGATCTTCAACTTCTCCTCGAATACCGAGACAAGTACTTCTCCGAAAAGCATCAACAAAAGCCTTCCACGCATCTCCAATACGACCCTTTGGTGAACTTCCACCATCGACCAAGATCTCCTTCACCGAACGATGCCAAGGTCACCTTCAACCTCGCCTTCGATGCCAAGCATCTCAAACGCTATGGTTCTGCTCGAGCCATTCGTCATTTTAAGCTGCTCGCTAGGATCACCTATAAACACGCCCGGCTGAGACCTAAGAATTCTCTTCGTAAAAGAAGGCCCCGTGATTCCGCCACAACTACTCGAGCTCGATTCTCGAGCCCTAAGAATGCCCATCGACTCTAAAAGCTCCATTTATCTCTTGGGCCAAAGCGCCCATACCTTGTCGCTCATCGCTCGCCACATTGGCTTGGCTAACACCTCTCGAATCGCCAGATCTCCTCCCAGATAGGCACTTCCCGCCTAGCTCGCTTACCACGCCATCATGACTCGCCCTCGCCCCGACATCCTAATGAAGGAAACAAAGACGTTAGCACTCTAAATAATGTGCCAAAACTATAACACTTAAGGCCCTAATACATTGACAACAATAAATCACACCACGAAGCACATAATCACATAAGCACCTACTAATTTCATTCTCGATAATGACATTCCCGAGACGTCGCTAAAGTTCCGTTGGAAACAACATTGATCAAGTGCCTTTCCAACAAGACATTCAGAGACTCAAGGGTCCAATCAACATCCTAGAAACTACATTCCATACCCACATAGTCACATAAACATGTTATCATATAAGCATGCAATCATTACACTAAGTCTCTATCAAACGAGACGTAACCCATTGTGATTCTAATCACTTCCCACGCACTCCAAAGTATTCAAACCCTAAGACGCCTCGATACCAAGTTGTAACGCCTCAAAATTAAACCCAAACATGACATGCATTAATAAAAGAAAAACAAGATATTATCTACGTCACCAGAGTAATATGGAGTAAAACATCAAATAAATGCCCTGTGGGCTAACATCTTCCCAAGCCAACACTTGGACACAAATTCATGAGTTCTAACACAAAACAAATAAAGCCCTAGGCTTGAAAGTTTACAGTGTTCAAAATAAATAAAAACACTAAATAAAAAAAGTCTTCCGATTCTATTGCACACAAGCTAAGTCCTTGGAGGTAGTGAACCAATTGCATTCTAAAAATGAAGTTCTATATAGGGTGAGCCACGTTTCAATAGAGAAATACTAAACCAAGCATAAGAATTAACTAAAGTATTAGCATCTAATACATGGTTAACACACTATAATCCAGCTTACACTTTTTAAGACATGAATGTCTATATTGCCTATGACACATTGTCTATGGCACATCTTACTTTTCATCTATGGCTCGTAACTCGCCAAATAACTCAACGGGGTTTCATCTTTTATTAACAAAACTTCCAATTCCACAGAATAACAATTCAAGTTAAACCTAATCATAACAAATACACGAGTTGGTATTATATCAATCATAATCAATTCACTTCCATACTTCCCAATTGATACACATTTTAGTGTCAGATCAATAAAACACTTCAATATAAATAAGCACACATAAAAGTGATGCTAATGGAGTCCATCCCCTATCTCCTCCCAATCAAAAATCCGCTTTAGAGGTCCATCCCCTATCTTCCCCTAAACCGTGGAGTTCATCCCCTATCTCCTCCAAACAAATCCGGTTTAGAGGTCCATCCCCTATCTTCCCCTAAACCGTGGAGTTCATCCCCTATCTCCTCCAAACATCATGCATATGCAATGAAACATACAAATTGCCATATGCAACACACAATCAATACAAGTAATGTTCTCAGATAATTCAACAACAACATATGTGACTTAATTCCAGCTTATACCTAAGCAAAGATGCAAGGTCTATAACAATCAATGGCTATCCTCCACCGATAGCCCAAAACAGCTTATTTCTAAGCGAGAAATAAATATCACAATATATATACATTATCAAATCCACATATGAGTGATTAAATATTCAATTACATCAACCAATCTCAATTTCCCAAATCTCATGAATTTAACCCAATACACAATTCTTTTTAAATTAATTACATGAATTAATCTATGACAAAACCCTAAGATTTCTCCTGCATTACTAAACCACCCTCCCACATACCGTAACACCAACACTTAGGATTAAACGATACAAGGAGTAGGAAATCCCTACCTCAAAGCAATGAACCCAATAGAAGAAGATGAAGATGTTTGCCCAAATGTTAAAGTGCTCCAAATCCAACAATGTCTGATTAAATGAAAGCCCTCACTCTCCTCTACCTTTTTAATGAAGGAACTAGGTTAGAACGCCTCTAGATAGATCAAACCCAAGGAAAAGATGAGTTGAGAAAGAAGAAACTCTAACTAGGGTTTTTGGATCAAAAATGTGAAAAAGGACGCTTAAAACCGCCGCTTAAATATCGGGATGCTCGCCGAAGCGAAGACATGGTCGCCGAGCGACTGACATTAAGAAATACTCGCCGAGCGAAGAAAAGCTCGCCGAGTTAAGAACTCGATGCTTGTGTCCGCAACTCAGAAGCATGCTCGAGCGACAGAATGCTCGCCGAGCGAAGAACTCGAAACATACAACTCGCCGCCGAGCGAAGAAAGCTCGCCGAGCGAAAACACTCGCTTCTCGGGTCTATACTAGACGCAATCTCGCCGAGCGAAGAAATCTCGCTCGAGCCACTAGAAACAAAACTCAACCTCGCCGAGCGACCAAACCTCGCCGAGCGACCAACTCAAAATCGACAAAGAAGATTTGATTTCAACCCAACCAACTCAAACAAACCTGCCCAACACATCCTATAACTCAATTGAGGAATTAAAGAACAACAAATATAACAGCAGAATCCGCGGAACGTAAGTCCGGATACAATAATCAAATGGGAAAAAGACCGGGGTCGCTATAGTTAAGAATAAGTACCCTATGCCTCGTATAGATTATTTGTTTGACCAGTTGAAGGGTTCCCGTTGCTTTTCTAAGATAGACTTGAGATCGGGTTATCATCAGTTGAGAGTCAGGGAGGAGGATATTCCAAAGACGGCATTCCGTACGCGGTATGGCCATTATGAGTTTCTGGTGATGCCATTTGGGCTCACCAATGCACCGGCAGTGTTTATGGATTTGATGAACCGGATCTTCCGGGAATTCTTAGATCGTTTTGTGGTCGTCTTCGTGGACGACATTCTGATTTATTCACCTTCAGAGGAGGAGCACGAGGAGCACTTGAGAGTGGTGCTTGAGTTACTTAGAGCCCATAAGCTGTATGCTAAGTTTGGGAAGTGTGAATTCTGGCTAGAAGAGGTGAAGTTTTTAGGCCACGTAGTTTCTGGAAAAGGGGTGTCTGTTGATACATCCAAGACGGAGGCAGTGCAAGATTGGGCACAGCCTAAGAGTGTGTTTGAGATCCGCAGTTTTCTGGGATTGGCAGGATATTATCGTCGGTTTGTGAAGGATTTCTCCAGGTTAGCTTCACCGTTGACTAGATTGACTCGGAAGGGAGTCAAATTTGTATGGAGTGAGACTTGTGAAAAGTCGTTTCAGGAGTTGAAGGTTAGATTGACCACCGCTCCGGTCTTGATTATTCCGGAGAGAGGGTTGGGTTATGCAGTTTACTGTGACGCCTCACGAGAGGGTCTGGGTTGTGTGTTGATGCAAGAGGGAAAAGTGGTTGCCTATGGCTCACGTCAGTTGAAAATTCATGAGAAGAATTACCCTACGCATGATTTAGAATTAGCAGCTGTGATATTTGCCTTGAAGATTTGGAGGCATTATCTGTATGGTGAGAAATTTGAGGTATTCTCCGATCATAAGAGTCTGAAATATCTGTTCACACAGAAAGATTTGAATTTGAGGCAGAGGAGGTGGATGGAGTTCATTGAGGATTATGACTTCGAGTTGCACTATCATCCGGGGAAAGCCAATGTTGTGGCCGATGCCCTTAGCAGGAAATCTGTTAGTAACTTAGCTAGTATAGCCATCCGGGAGTGGGAGATGTTGGGTACAGTTGGGGAGTTTGACTTGCATTTGGGCGAATCCGTTGAGGCCGTGCCCTTATTTCCTGTTGTTGCACAGCCTACCCCTGTTACTCGAGTGTTAGAGGCTCAGAGGGGTGATCTTGAGGTAGAATCTCTCTGAGAAAAGATTTCCATTGGAAAGATTGAGAAGGGTTTGACGGTGTATCCCGATCCGAGTGTGAGATACCGAGACCGTCTGCTTGTGCGGCGTCTTGCCGAGAAGAGGTACTCGAGAGTTCCATCATTCGCGCTTTGCGGTGCATCCGGAGGTACTAAGATGTATCAGATTTGGGTCGCCTTTGGTGGCGGGTATGAAGAGAGATGTGGCGACAGATTCTAGGTGCCTTACTTGTCGACAAGTAAAGGCCGAAAGCATCGAGGCCCGGGTTTGTTGCAACCCTTGCCTATTGCCGAGTGGAAGTGGGAACATGTCACTATGGACTTCGTTGTAGGCCTTCCTAGGACACACTGGGTAGTGATGCTATTTGGGTGGTTGTAGACCGTTGTGAAGTCGGCGCATTTCATTTCTATGCGTGTTAGAGATTCGTGGATCATCTTGCCGATTTATATGTTCGGGACATAGTGAGGTTGCACGGGTCCCAAAGTGACGATCGTCTCGAGATAGAGATCTCGCTTTCTCGCTGTTGTGGCAGAGTTTGCAAAGTGCCTTAGGCACTAAGTTGACCTTTAGCACGGCTACCATCCTCGCATCGACGGGCAATGAGCGCACTATTGATTCTTGAGGATATGCTTCGGGTTGTGTTCTTGATTTCGTGGGTCGGGAGAGGCACTTGCCATTGGTGGAGTTTGCCTATAATAAGTTTTCAGTTGCTAGTATCGGTATGGCACCGCTTGAGGCCTTGTATGGCCAATCGTAGATCTCCAGTTTGTTGGGCCGAGGTGGGTGATGCACCTTTGTTGGGTCCGGAGTTAGTGAGGGAAACGACGGAGAAAGTTGAGCTTATCCGTAGGAGACTTGTTACAGCCCAGAGTCGTCAGAAATCTTATGCTGACCGTAGGAGGAGACCTTTGGAGTTTGAGGTAGGTGATCATGTCTTTCTGAAAATATCACCTAGGCGAGGTTTGATGAGGTTTGGAAAGAGCGGGAAGTTGTCCCCTCGATTTATTGGTCCCTTTGAGATCCTTGAGAGGATTGGCGAGGTTGCTTACCGTTTAGCTTTGCCACCGCAGTTATCCGGGGTTCATGACGTGTTTCATGTAAGTATGCTTCGGAAATATGAGCCAGATCCGTCACATGTGTTGGATTGGACTGATTTAGTGGTTGATGAGGATGTCTCGTATGAGGAGAGACCGGTACGGGTTTTGGATAGGCGGGATCAAGTTTTGCGAGGCAAAACCATCCCTTTGGTGAAAGTTCTGTGGAAGCATCACGGAGTGGAGGAAGCCACTTGGGAACGTGAATTGGAAGTCCGTGAGAAATATCCGGATATGTTTATTGATTTGTAATCTTGTATTTAGATTATGTAATATGGTTGAACTTAAGAGCTTTATATATGTCTTAAGTTGGAAAACATTGAGAATGTTTTGGTTTTAGGGATTATTTTAAAACTTGCCTTATTTTGGAAGTTTATTTGAACATTGTATATGTTAGTTTATTATTGAATATCATGGAGTTGAATATGATATGAAAATGGGAATCTAGTATTTCAAAAATGTTGAACTTGAAAGGAAATTGCATCGTTAATGCAGGTTGAAAGATATACTGTTTTTATATATTGTGAGATGCCTCTTGATAAAGAGATGATGTGACCGGTATTGGGTCAAGTTGTTTATTGTTGTATTTATATCATTGGGAATTGGGAAAACTCATTTTTACAAACCTATGCTTAATTTCGGGGACGAAATTCTTTTAAGGGGGGGAGGTTATAGCGACCCTGGTCTTTTCCCATTTGATTAGTGTATCCGGACTTATGTTCCGTAGATTCCGTTGTTATCAGATTGTTGTTGTCATCCTTTAATTCTATTTGATTGAGTTTTAGGATGTGTTTGGCGTGTCTCGAACAGGGGGGTTGAATCTGAGTCAAGATGTTTGTCGCGCAGTTTTTAGCCTTTCCGCTCGAGCGGACATTTCTAGGCTCGAGCGGAGTTTACACACTTCCAGCATTTTTTGGTTCCTGCAAAACTTCTGCAGGTGAGAATTCTACGCTCGAGCGGGCATATTTGCGCCGAGCGACATTGTTTTGCCTTTACGCCGAGCGGTGTGTTGTACGCCGAGCGACTGGCCCAAAGATTTAAAGGCAAAGGGGATTTTTAGGGCAGTTTTTCATTCTTTTTGATCTCAAACCCTAAAGTCCGACTTTTCTTCTTCTCTAAACACCTTTTCCCCTAGGTTTGATCTAGTTAAGGTGTGTTTCTACCCTAATTCCTTTACAAATAAGATAGAGGAGAGTGAGGGCTTTCATTTAATCGAGCAATTGTTGATTTGGAGCACTTTGGAGTTCCGAGTATCTTCTTCGCCTTCCTCTTTTGGATTCTTCGCTTTAAGGTAGGGATTTCCTACGCCTTGTTTACGCTTTTAATCTTAAGTGTTGGTGTTTTGGTATGTGGGAAGTAGTTTGGTATTTTTGGGAGAAATCTTAGGTGTGTGTCATCAATTAATCCATGTAATTAATATAAAGGGGAAGTGTGTATTGGTTAAATTCATGAGATTTGGGGAAATTGAGAATTGTTGGTGTAGTTGAATATTTAATTACTCAGTTGTGATATTGATATTATATATATTATTTCTTGCTTAGAAATAATTGTTTTGGGGTATCGGTGGAGGATAGCCATGATTGTTGTAGACCTTGCATGTGGCTTAGGTATAATCGAATTTAGTCATTTATGTTGACTGTTAAATTAATACGTAACATTGCTTGTGTTAATTATGTGTTGTATATGGCAAATATTATTTATGTTGCATATGCATTTGGTTTTGGGAGGAGATAGGGATGAACTCCACGGTTTAGGGAAGATAGGGATAGACCTCTAAACCGGTTTTGTTGGGAGGAGATAGGATGGACTCCATCGCATCACTTATGTGGGTGCTTATAGTTATTTGTTGTTGATATGATACATCACCACCATGTGTATCGGTTGGGAAGTATGGAAGTGAAGTTGATTGTGATTGATGTAACACCAAAGATGTGTGTTTATTATGTTGTAAGAAAGGTTTGACCTGAATTGTTATCTTTGTTGAGTTGTCGGCCAGGTTCTGAGCCATGTTGGTATAAATGGAAGGTGAATTGTGTCATAGACCATGTGTCATAGACAATGTAGGCATTCATGTCTTTAAATTGTGAATTTATTACCTTGTGCTAACCATGTATCGGATGTTGATGCTTTAGTTAATTCTTATGCCTGGTTTAGTATTTCTTTACTGGGTTGTGGCTCACCCTTTATGGGAACTTCTTTTCGTGTTCAAAGTGTTCACTACCTCCAAGGACTTAGCTTGTGAGGATTTGGACTTGAAGATTTGTTTTTAGTTTGTTTGCGTTTATATGTAAAACACTCAAGCCTAGGGCTTTATTTGTTTTTGAGTTAGAACTCTTGGATTTGTGTCCAAGTATTGGCTTGGCAAGATGTAAGCCCGTAGGGCATTTATTTTGATGTTTTATTTCTTAAGACTCGGATGAATGGAATTATATTCTGATTTTTGTATATTGATGCATGTTAATATTGTTTATTATGGGTTTATTTTTGAGGGCGTTACAGGTGGAGGATGACACGCTTGTGTAGAATGGTCGGGTTTGCATTGTGTCATTGATTAATTGAACATCATATGTGATGAAGTGTTAGATACATTATGTATATGTATGTTTGCTCGGGAGGAGTTAGTTATGTGTTCATCTACTTTAACACATTGATGTCATCTTGATAGTTTATGTATATGCATTATACATGTTGGATATGCCTTGTTGCATGGTTGTTGTTGGCGTTATATGCCGCGCTTATAATCAAAGGTACCGTTACCTTCCAGCTAGCGCCTGGAGAACTGTATACCGATAATATAAGGCACCATACCTTTCGACTATACCGTAAACTGGCATTTTGGCTTACTACGCACATAGCTAGTAGAGTGAAGTTGGTTGTAGTTATTTCAGTATATCTTTGGCTTACTAAGCGCATAGCTAGTAGAGCAAAGGGGAATTGTTGTTGTTTAGTTGTAACTAAAAATATCATGGATTTGATTGGTTACAGTTCGGAGGACTGAGTTACTCCATTGATTGATTGTATACATGTTGGTGTGTTGTAAATTTATATTTTTACAAAGTTATGCCTGTATAGGTTTGATAGTAGTAGAAACACACCAAAATGTCATTTTCGTCTTTTGGAAAGTGTGAAGGAGAATGAAGGTTTTAGTGATGAACATGTTTTGAAAAGATACGTCTGTCGTATGTATGGGAAACGGAGGGGAGTATAGGGCTTAGTGATTAGTTCCTAATGAGGATTAATTAAAGGAATAAGGAAAGATGAATCGCTTGTAGCGTTGAATGAAACGGTTGTTTTCAAGAAAAGGTCATACATATTTATATTTTGTATAAACTGTCACCTTAAAATTCTAGTACAAGAATGAGTGTGCATGATCATAGCTATCTGTAAGTCGTTATTGTTGAGGATCATGTTGAGATCTCTACTGGACTATATGTTCATCCCACGTTGTTGAATCTTTTCGTGTATTAAGGTGTTGTCGCAAGATTGGGATCTACTTATTTGCTGGCCACGGGGCCTCTGTTATGTTGGCGGAATGCCGTTGTTGTAAAAGGGTTACACCCTTCTTCTTGTACCTTAAGTGATGTAAGCCTAAGGGCAATTTATTAAGTGTGTTCATGTAACATTTACTTTGCATACGAATGAGAGTATTGATATCCATTTCTATGGATTGTATGTATGAGTTCGTTTCCGCATGTTATCTCTGAAATTAAATTTAGTTAATGAATTTGGTAATGACTTCGAGTAATAAAAAGTGGGGCGTGACACATCCATTTTTAATTTTTATTCAACTTCCATTTCTATTCAACTACCTTTTTTATTCAATTTCCAAATACATCATTAAGGTATAGTGCTTTCTTGAATGAACCACCATTTTTTTTTTATTCAACTTCCATTTCTTTTCAACTTCCTTTTTTATTCAATTTCCAAATAGATCGTTATGGTATAGTAGTTTCTTGAATGAACTTCCATTGTTAATTTTATTCAACATCCATTTTTATTCAACTTTCATTTTTATTTAACTTCCTTTTTTATTTAATTTCCAAATAGATCGTTAGGATATAGTGCTTTCTTGAATGAACATCCATTTTTAATTTTTATTCAACTTCGATTTTTATTCAACTTCCATTTCTATTCAACAACCTTTTTTATTCAATTTCCAAATAGATCATTAAGGTATAGTGCTTTCTTGAATGAACCTCCATTTTTTATTTTTATTCAACTTCCATTTTTATTCAAATTCCATTTCTATTCAACTTCCTTTTTTATTCAATTTTCAAATAGATCGTTAAGGTATTGTGGTTTCTTGAATAAACTTCCATTGTTAATTTTATGCAACATCCATTTTTATTCAACTTCCTTTTTTATTTAATTTCCAAATAGATCGTTAAGATATAGTGCTTTTTTGAATGAACTTTGATTTTTATTTTTATTCAATTTCCATTTCTATTCAACTTCTTTTTTTTATTCAATTCCATATAGATCGTTAAGGTATAGTGGTTTCTTGAATGAACTTCCATTGTTAATTTTATGCAACATCCATTTTTATTCAACTTTCACTTTTATTCAACTTCCTTTCTTATTTAATTTCAAAATAGATCGTTAAGATATAGTGCTTTCTTGAATGAACCTCCATTTTTTATTTTTATTCAACTTCCACTTTTATTCAACTTCCATTTCTATTCAACTTCCTTTTTTAATCAATTTCCAAATAGATCATTTAGGTATAGTGGTTTCTTGAATGGACTTCCATTGTTAATTTTATGCAACATCCATTTTTATTCAACTTCCTTTTTTATTTAATTTCCAAGTAGATCGTTAAGATATAGTGCTTTCTTGATTGATCCTCCATTTTTTCTTTTTATTCAACTTCCATTTCTATTCAACTTCCTTTTTTATTCAATTTCCAAATAGATCGTTAAGATATAGTGGTTTCTTGAATGAACTTCCATTGTTAATTTTATGCAACATTCATTTTTATTCCACTTCCATTTTTATTTAATTTCCAAATAGATCGTCAAGATATCGTGCTTTCTTGAATGAACCTCCATTTTTTTTTTTATTCAACTTCCATTTCTATTCAACATCATTTTCTATTCAATTTCCAAATAGATCATTAAGTTATAGTGGTTTTTTGAATGAGCTTACATTTTTTCTTTTTATTCAACTTCTATTACAAATCAACTTTCATTTTTATTCAATTTCCAAATAGATCGTTATGGTATAGTGGTTTCTTGAATGAACTTTCATTGTTAATTTTCTGCAACATCCATTTTTATTCAACTTCCTTTTTTATTTAATTTCGAAATAGATCGTTAGGATGTAGTGCTTTCTTGAATGAACCTCCATTTTTTAATTTTATTAAACTTCCATTTTTATTCAACTTCCATTTCTATTCAACTTCCTTTTTTATTCAATTTTCAAATAGATCATTAAGGTGGAGTAGTTTCTTGAATGAACCTCCATTTTTCTTTTTATTCAAATTTTGCATTTATATCCAACTTGCATTTCTATTCAATTTCCTTTTTTATTCAATTTCCAAATAGATCGTTACGATATAGTGGTTTCTTGAATGAACTTCCATTGTTAATTTTATGCAACATCCATTTTTATTCAACTTTCATTTTTATTCAACTTACATTTTTATTTAATTTCCAAATAGATCGTTAAGATATAGTGCTTTCTTGAATGAACCTCCACTTTTTATTTTTATTCAACTTCCATTTCTATCCAACTTCCTTTTTTATTCAATTTCCAAATAGATCGTTAAGGTATAGTGGTTTCTTGAATGAACTTCCATTGTTAATTTTATGCAACGTCCATTTTTATTCAACTTTCATTTTTATTCAACTTCCTTTTTTATTTAATTTCCAAATTGATCGTTAAGATATAGTGCTTTCTTGAATAAACCTCCATTTTTTAATTTTATTCAACTTCCATTTTCATTCAACTTCCATTTCTATTCAACTTCTTTTTTTTTTTTTCAATTTCCAAATAGATCGTTAAGGTATATTGGTTTCTTGAATGAACGTCCATTTTTTCTTTTTATCCAACTTCAATTTTTTATTCAACTTCCATTTCTATTCAACTTCCTTTTTTTCTTTCAATTTCCGTTTCCATCGTTATGGTATAGTGGTTTCTTTAATGAACTTCCATTGTTAATTTTATGCATCATCCATTTTTATTCAACTTTCATTTTTATTCAATTTCCTTTTTTATTTAATTTCCAAGTAGATCGTTAAGATACAGTGCTTTCTTGAATGAACCTCCATTTTTTATTTTTATTCAACTTCCATTTTTATTCAACTTCAATTTCTATTCAACTTTCTTTTTTATTCAATTGCCAAATAGATCGTTATGGTATAGTGGTTTCCCTAATGAACTTCCATTGTTAATTTTATGCAACATCCATTTTTATTCAACTTCCTTTTTTATTTAATTTCCAAATAGATCGTTAAAATATAGTGCTTTCTTGAATGAACCTCCATTTTTTATTTTTATTGAACTTCCATTTTTATTCAACTTCCATTTCTATTCAACTTCCTTTTTTATTCAATTTCCAAATAGATCATTAAGGTATAGTGGTTTCTTGAATGAACCCCGATTTTTTCTTTTTATTCAACTTCCGCTTTTATTCAACTTCCATTTCTATTCAACTTTCTTTTTTATTCAATTTCCAAATAGATCGTTATGGTATAGTGGTTTCTTGAATGAACTTCCATTGTTAATTTTATGCAACGTCCATTTTTATTCAACTTCCTTTTATATTTAATTTCCAAATAGATCGTTAAGATATAGTGCTTTGTTGAATGAGCCTCCATTTTTTATTTTTATTCAACTTCCATTTTTATTAAACTTCCATTTCTATTCCACTTCCTTTTTTATTCAATTTCCAAATAGATCATTAAGGTGTAGTGGTTTCTTGGATGAACCCCGATTTTTTCTTTTTATTCAACTTCCGCTTTTATTCAACTTCCATTTCTATTCAACTTTCTTTTTTATTCAATTTCCAAATAGATCGTTATGGTATAGTGGGTTCTTGAATGAACTTCCATTGTTAATTTTATGCAACATCCATTTTTATTCAACTTTCATTTTTATTTAATTTCCAAATAGATCGTTAAGATATGGTGCTTTTTTGAATGAACTTCCATTTTTAATTTTTATTCAACTTCCATTTTTATTCAACTTCCATTTCTATTCAACTTACTTTTTTATTCAATTTCCAAATAGATCGTTATGGTATAGTGGTTTCTTGAATGAATTTCCATTGTTAATTTTTTACAACATCCATTTTTATTCAACTTTCATTTTAATTCAACTTCCTTTTTTATTTAATTTCCAAATAGATCGTTAAGATATAGTGCTTTCTTGAATGAACATCAATCTTTAATCTTTATTCAACTTCCATTTCTATTCATCTACCTTTTTTATTCAATTTCCAAATAGATCATTAAGGTATAGTGCTTTCTTGAATGAACCTCCATTTTTTATTTTTATTCAACTTCCATTTCTATTCAACTTCCTTTTCTATTCAATTTCCCAATAGATCATTAAGTTATAGTGGTTTTTTGAATGAACTTATATTTTTTCTCTTCATTCAACTTCTATTTCAATTCAACTTCCATTTTTATTCAATTTCAAAATAGATCGTTATGGTATAGTGGTTTCTTGAATGAACTTCCATCGTTAATTTTCTGCAACATCCATTTTTATTCAACTTCCTTTTTTATTTAATTTCCAAATAGATCGTTAAGATATAGTGCTTTGTTGAATGAACCACTATTTTTTATTTTTATTCAACTTCCATTTTTATTCAACTTCCATTTCTATTCAACTTCCTTTTTTATTCAATTTCCAAATAGATCATTAAGGTGTAGTGGTTTCTTGGAAGAACCCCGATTTTTTCTTTTTATTCAACTTCCGCTTTTATTCAACTTCCATTTCTATACAACTTTCTTTTTTATTCAATTTCCAAATAGATCGTTATGTTATAGTGGTTTCTTGAATGAACTTCCATTGTTAATTTTATACAACATCCATTTTTATTCAACTTTCATTTTTATTCAACTTTCTTTTTTATTTAATTTCCAAATAGATCGTTAAGATATAGTGCTTTTTTGAATGAACCTCCATTTTTAATTTTTATTCAACTTCCATTTCTATTCAACTTACTTTTTTATTCAATTTCCAAATAGATCATTATGGTATAGTGGTTTCTTGAATGAATTTCCATTGTTAATTTTTTGCAACATCCATTTTTATTCAACTTTCATTTTTATTCAACTTCCTTTTTTATTTAATTTCCAAATAGATCGTTAAGATATAGTGCTTTCTTGAATGAACATCAATCTTTAATCTTTATTCAACTTCCATTTCTATTCATCTACCTTTTTTATTCAATTTCCAAATAGATCATTAAGGTATAGTGCTTTCTTGAATGAACCTCCATTTTTTATTTTATTGAATTTCCATTTCTATTCAACTTGCTTTTCTATTCAATTTCCAAATAGATCATTAAGTTATAGTGGTTTTTTGAATGAACTTACATTTTTTCTTTTTGTTCAACTTCTATTTCAATTCAACTTCCATTTTTATTCAATTTCCAAATAGATCGTTATGCTATAGTGGTTTCCTGAATGAACTTCCATTGTTAATTTTCTGCAACATCCATTTTTATTCAACTTCCTTTTTTATTTAATTTCGAAATAGATCGTTGAGATATAGTGTTTTCTTGAATGAACCTCCATTTTTTATTTTTATTCAACTTCCATTTTTATTCAACTTCCATTTCTATTCAACTTCCTTTTTTATTCAATTTCCAAATAGATCATTAAGGTATAGTAGTTTCTTGAATGAACCCCAATTTTTTCTTTTTATTCAACTTACGCTTTTATTCAACTTCAATTTCTATTCAACTTTCTTTTTTATTCAATTTCCAAATAGATCGTTATGGTATAGTGGTTTCTTGAATGAACTTCCATTGTTAATTTTATGCAACGTCCATTTTTATTCAACTTCCTTTTATATGTAATTTCTAAATAGATCGTTAAGATATAGCACTTTGTTGAATGAACCTCCATTTTTTATTTTTATTCAACTTCCATTTCTATTCAACTTCCTTTTTTATTCAATTTCCAAATAGATCATTAAGGTATAGTGGTTTCTTGGATGAACCCCGATTTTTTCTTTTTAATCAACTTCCGCTTTTATTCAACTTCCATTTCTATTCAACTTTCTTTTTTATTCAATTGCCAAATAGATCGTTATGGTATAGTGGGTTCTTGAATGAACTTCCATTGTTAATTTTATGCAACATCCATTTTTATTCAACTTTCATTTTTATTCAACTTTCTTTTTTATTTAATTTCCAAATAGATCGTTAAGATATAGTGCTTTTTTGAATGAACCTCCATTTTTAATTTTTATTCAACTTCCATTTTTATTCAACTTCCATTTCTATTCAACTTACTTTTTTATTCAATTTCCAAATAGATCATTATGGTATAGTGGTTTCTTGAATGAATTTCCATTGTTAATTTTTTGCAACATCCATTTTTATTCAACTTTCATTTTTATTCAACTTCCTTTTTTATTTAATTTCCAAATAGATCGTTAAGATATAGTGCTTTCTTGAATGAACATCAATCTTTAATCTTTATTCAACTTCCGTTTCTATTCATCTACCTTTTTTATTCAATTTCCAAATAGATCATTAAGGTATAGTGCTTTCTTGAATGAACCTCCATTTTTTATTTTATTGAATTTCCATTTCTATTCAACTTGCTTTTCTATTCAATTTCCAAATAGATCATTAAGTTATAGTAGTTTTTTGAATGAACTTACATTTTTTCTTTTTGTTCAACTTCTATTTCAATTCAACTTCCATTTTTATTCAATTTCCAAATAGATCGTATAGCGACCCCGGTCTTTTTCCCATTTGATTATTGTATCCGGACTTACGTTCCGCGGATTCTGCTGTTATATTTGTTGTTCTTTAATTCCTCAATTGAGTTATAGGATGTGTTGGGCAGGTTTGTTTCAGGTTGGATGGGTTCGGAAATCAAATCTTGTCAGCTTTTTGAGTTGGTCGCCGAGCGAGGGTTTGGTCGCTCGAGCGAGGGTTGAGTTTTGTTCCTAGTGGCTCGAGCCAGGATTTCTTCGCTCGAGCGAGAGATTGCGTCTAGTATAGACCAGAGAGCAGAGTGTTTTCGCCGAAGCGAAGCTTTCTTCGCCGAGCGAGCGAAGTTGTATGTTTGAGTTTTCGCCGAGCGAGCATTCTGTCGCCGAGCATGCTTCGCTGCGCACTGAAGCATCGAAGTTCTTGGCTCGAGCGAGCTTTTCTTCGCCGAGCGAGTATTTCTTAGGTTCGTCGCCGAGCGACCATGTCTTCGCCGAGCGAGCCTGTCAAAGATTTAAACGCAGCAGTTAGCTTTTAAAACGCCTTTTTTCACAATTTTTGATCCAAAACCCTAGTTCCGAAGTTTCTTCTTTCTCAACTCATCTTTTCCTTGGGTTTGATCTATCTAGAGGGTGTTTCTAACCTAGTTCCTTCATTAAAAAGGTAGAGGAGAGTGAGGGCTTTCATTTAATCGAGCATTGTTGGATTTGGAGCACTTTAACATTTGGGCAAACATCTTCATCTTCTTCTATTGGGTTCATTGCTTTGAGGTAGGGATTTCCTACCCTTTGTATAATGCTTTTAATCCTAAGTGTTGGTGTTCTCGTATATGGGAGGGGTGGTTTAGTAATTCGGGAGAAATCTTAGGGTTTTGTCATAGATTAATTCATGTAATTAATTTAAAAGGGAATTGTGTATTGGGTTAAATTCATGAGATTTGAGAAATTGAGATTGGTTGATGTAATTGAATATTAAATCACTCATATGTGGATTTGATAATGTATATATATTGTGATATTTATTTCTCGCTTAGAAATAATCGCTTTTGGGCTATCGGTGGAGGATAGCCATTGATTGTTGTAGACCTTGCATGCCGCTTAGGTATAATCGAATTAAGTCACATATGTTGACCGTTGAATTAATACGTAACATTACTTGTATTGATTGTGTGTTGCATATGGCAATTTGTATGTTTCATTGCATATGCATGATGTTTGGAGGAGATAGGGGATGAACTCCACGGTTTAGGGAAGATAGGGATGGACCTCTAAACCGGATTTGTTTGGAGGAGATAGGGGATGAACTCCACGGTTTAGGGAAGATAGGGATGGACCTCTAAACCGGATTTTTGTTTGGGAGGAGATAGGATGGACTCCATTAGCATCACTTTTATGTGTGCTTATTTATATTGAAGTGTTTTATTGATACAAAGACTAAAATGTGTGTCAATTGGGAAGTATGGAAGTGAATTGATTATGATTGATATAATACCAACTCGTATTTGTTATGATTAGGTTTAACTTGAATTGTTATTCTGTGGAATTGGAAGTTTTGTTAATAAAAGATGAAACCCCGTTGAGTTATTTGGCCGTGTTCGAGCCATAGATGAAAAGTAAGATGTGCCATAGACAATGTGTCATAGGCAATATAGACATTCATGTCTTAAAAAGTGTAATCGATTATAGTGTGTTAACCATGTATTAGATGCTAATACTTTAGTTAATTCTTATGCTTGGTTTAGTATTTCTCTATTGGGCTGTGGCTCACCCTATATGGGAACTTCATTTTTCAGGTACAGGTGGTTCACTACCTCCAAGGACTTAGCTTGTGAGGAATTGAATTGGAAGACTTGTTTTATTTTGTTTTATTTATTTTATTTGAACAATGTAAACTTTCAAGCCTAGGGCTTTATTTGTTTTGAGTTAGAACTCATGAATTTGTGTCCAAGTGTTGGCTTGGCAAGATGTAAGCCCATAGGGCATTTATTTGATGTTTTATTCCATATTACTTTGGTGACTTAAATAATATACTGTTTTTCTTTTATTAATGCATGTCATGTTTCGGTTTAATTTTCAGGGCGCTATAACTTGGTATCGAGCGCATCGGTTTGAATACTTTGGCACGTGGGAAGTGATTAGAATCACAATGGGTTCGCCTCGCTTGATAGAGATTTAGTGTAATGATTGCATGCTTATATGATAACATGTTTATGTGACTATGTGGGTATGGAATGTAGTTTCTGGATGTTGATTGGACCCTTGAGTCTCTGAATGTCTTGTTGGAAAGGCACTTGATCAATGTTGTTTCCAACCGAACTTTAGCGACCTCTCGACTGCTATTATCCAGAATGAAATTGTGAGGTGCTTATGTGATTATGTGCTTACGTGGTGTGATTTATTGTTGTCCAATGTATTAGGACGCAAGTGTTATAGTTTTGGCACATTATTTAGAGTGCTAACGCCTTTGTTTCCTTCATTAGGATGTCGACGAGGACGCAGGTCGTGGTAGGCGTGGTAGGCAAGCTAGGCAGAAGTGCCTATACCGGAGGAGATACCGGCTTCAGAGGGTGTTGGCTAAGCCAATGTGGCCGAGCCAAGAGGGGCAAAGAAGGTATGGGCGCTGGCCCAAGAGATAGCCGGAGCTTTTAGGGAGTCAAGGCATTCTTAGGGCTCGTAATCGTGCTCGTAGTTGTGGCGATGCAGGCCTTCTTTTCTCGAAGAGGGAATTCTTCCGCCTCAACCGGACGTGTTTGTAGGTGATCCTAGCGAGCCGCTTAAGCGCATTTAATGGCTCGAATGCATAACGAAAACGCTTTGAGATGCTTGGCATCGAAGACGAGGGGTTGAAGGTGACCTTGGCATCGCTCCAAATTGGAGATGCGGGTCAAGGTGGAAGTTCACCAAGGGTCGATTGGAGGTACGTGGAAGGCTTTTGTTGATGCTTTTCAGAGAAGTACTTGTCTCCACTGCTCAGAGAAGTTGAGAGATCGGGCCCGCCATCTTGAGCGTAATGCTTTATCGCTGGCCAAGTTTGAAGCGGCATTCACTAGTTTGTCCAGGTTTGCACCTGAGTTGGTGGCAATTGGGGAGCGCCGCTGCATTGGGGTTGAGAAGAAGTTGAGGCGGGGCCTCATGCTGAGAGTTGGTGGGTCTATGATTAGGAATTTCGCGATTGGTTGATGCAGCAGCCTTTCACACTGAGATTATGATGCAGGAAGAGGGGGAAAGGCAGAAAGGCTCCAAGAGGAGTCAGGATGGCCAGAGTGATGGCAGGAGGCAGAGAGGTTTCACTCCTCAGCAGCCTCAGAGTAGTTTTTCTAGATCCACTTTTCCAGTGCCGAGTGCTAGTTCGGGGAAAGGCAACAGTGAGACATTACTGCTTAAGTGTGGTCACCGGGCCACAAGTCTCCGCTTTGTCCTCGAGGGGAGGAGTTCAGAGGGCAAGATCTTCTTCCGATCTCGTGAGCCAGAGTCGAGTAGAGGTCACCGCCCTCTTGTTTTCAAGTATGGTCACCAGTGGCACATGAAGAGGTTTTGCCCACAGCTTGGGTGGCACACCCTGCATCGGGTTCGAGGCGCACTCAGAGTCGATGCCTACTCGGGCTCAGCCTCGAGGGCCAACCAGGGGCTTCTTCGTCCCAATCAGGCAATGTTTTTGCTCCGAGGAGAGCAGTTGATCGAGGTCATCTGGGCGCTGTATGTCGTTATCACAGCAGATCTTATACCACTCCATCTGTGGTTAGAGGTACCTTCTTGTTTTGCAATTCGGTTGTTAGTGTATTGATCGACACGGGTGCTGCCTCATTCCTTTGTGTCTCACGATTTGCATCTATTTTGGAGTTGGAGTTAGCCTGCTTAGCATCTCCTATTTGTGTAGTGTCGCCTTGGGGGTGAGTTGATTTTGAAACAAGGTGTTAGGGGTTGTGATATAGAGGTCGATGATCATAGAATCCCTTTCTTTTTGTAGTGATGCCCATGAAGGGCTTCGATGTTATTTTGGGTATGGATCGTTATCATCATACCGGCATTTATTGATTGCTACCGCCGAGGGTAACTTGTTGTACAAAGCTGAGCGGAGAACGCTTTTCATTTTCGGGGACAGGTTGGTAGTGTTTTGCCACCGAGGTATGATCCGCGAGGGCGGAGTGAGCTTAGTAGTTTACTTGCTAGTCTTGCGATTAGTGAGGATGTTGAGACTCGATTGTGTTACCAAGGGTGGTTTGTGAGTACTTGGACGCTTTTCCCGAGGATCCGCCGCTTTACCACCGATCGAGAGATTGAGTTCTCTATTGACTTAGTGCCCCAGACGGCGCCGATTTCTATAGCACCTTATCGCTTTTGCCCCGCCGAGCTAGTTGAATTGAAGATTCACCGTGAGTTGTTAGATAAGGGTTATATCCGCCCTAGTGTTTCACCGTGGGGAGCGCCAAATTTTTCGTTAAAAAAGAAAGGTGGTGCTTTGAGACTTTGTATAGATTACGGAAGTTGAATCGGGTGACGGTTAAGAATAAGCACCGATGCCTCAGATAGATGATTTGTTCGATCGCTTGAAGGGTTCCGTTGTTTCTCTAAGATAGACTTGAGATCGGGTTATCATCGCTTGAGAGTCGTGAGGAGGATATTCCAAAGACGGCATTCCGTGACGCTGTATGGCCACTACGAAGTTTCTCGGTGATGCCGCTTTGGGCTCACCAATGCACCAAATGTGTTTATGGATTTGATGAACCGGATCTTCCGAGCATTTTTGGATCGCTTTTGTGGTCGCCTTCGTGGACTACATTTTGATTTATTCACCTTCAGAGGAAGAGCACGAGGAACACTTGAGAGTGGTGCTAGAATTACTTAGAACCCATAAGCTTTATGCTAAGTTTGGGAAGTGTGAGTTCGCTAGAAGAGGTGAAGTTCTTAGGCCATGTAGTTTCCGGAAGGGGTGTCTGCTGATACATCCAAGACGGAGGCAAAGGCAAGATTGGGCACAACCTAAGAGTGTATTTGAGATCCGCAGCTCGGGATTAGCTGGGTATTACCGCCGGTTTGTGAAGGATTTCTCCAGTTAGCTTCACTGTTGACTAGATTGACTCTAAGGAGAGTCAAATTTGTTTGGAGGAGACTTGTGAAAGGTCATTACAGGAGTTGAAAGTTAGATTGTCCACCGCCCCGGTTTTGATTATTCCGGAGAGAGCGTTGGGTTTTTCAGTTTACGGTGTCCCTTCATGAGAGGGTCTGTGTTGTGGGTTGCTGCAAGAAGGGAAAGCGGTTGCCTAGGGCTCACGCCGCTTGAAAATTCACGAGAAGAATTACCCACGATGATCTAGAGCTAGCAAATGTGATATTTGCCCTAAAAATTTGGAGACATTATTTGTATGGTGAGAAATTTGAGGTATTCTCCCACCATAAGAGTTTAAAATATTTGTTCACTCGTATGACTTGAATTTGAGGCAGAGGAGGTGGATGGAGTTCATTGAGGATTATGACTTCGAGTTGCACTATCATCCGTGGAAGGCCAATGTTGTGGCCGATGCCCTTAGCGTAAAATCATGGTGACGCTGCAAAGATAGCCATCCCGGAGTGGGAGATGTTGGGTAATTGGGGGAGTTTGATTTGCATTTGGGCGAATCCGCTGAGGTCATGGGCCTTGTTTTCGCTTGTTGCACGTGCCTACACTTGTGACTCGAAAGTGTTAGAGGCTCAGAGGGGTGATCTTGAGGTAGAATCTCCGAGAAAAGATTTCCATCGGGAAGGTTGAGAAGGGTTTGACGGTGTATCCCGACCGAGCGTGAGATACCGAGATCGCCTGCTTGTACCGAATCTTGCCGTGAGGAGGTACTCGAGAGTTTCATCATTCGCGCTTTGCGGTGCATCCGGAGGTACTAAGATGTATCGATTTGGGCCGCCAGCTTTTGGTGGCGGGTATGAAGAGAGATGTGGCACCAGATCTAAGTGCCTTACTTGTCGCCAAGTGAAGGCCGAGCATCGAGGCCGGGTTTGTTGCAACCCTTGCCTATTGCCGAGTGGAAGTGGGAGCATGTCACTATGGACTTCGTGGTGGGTCTTCCAAGACTCACGAGGTAGTGATGCTATTTGGGTTGTGGTAGACCGGTTGGTAAGTCAACAAGACTTCATTCCTATGCGTGTTAGAGATTCGGAGATCATCTTGCCGATTTGTATGTTCGGGACATAGTGAGGTTGCACGGGTCCCAAAGGACGATTGTTTCAGATAGAGATCTCGCTTCACCGCTGTGTTGTGGCAGAGTTTGCAGAGTGCTTTAGGCACTAAGTTGACCCTTAGTACGGCTTATCATCCTCGTGACCGACGGGCAATCCGAAGCTGCATTATTCAGATCCCGGAGGATATGCTTCGAGGTTGTGTTCTCGACCTTAATGGGTCGTGGGAGAAGCACTTGCCATTAGTGGAGTTTGCTTACAACAATAGCTTTCAGCCTAGTATCGGTATGGCACCGCTTGAGGCCTTATATGGCCGTAATCGTAGATCTCCAGCTTGTTGGGCCGAGGTGGGTGACGACCTTTGTTGGGTCCGAGTTGGTGAGGGAAACCACGGAGAAAGTTGAGCTTATCCGTAAGAGGTCGGTTACAGACGTAGTCGCCGAAATCTTATGCCGACCGTAGGAGGAGGCCTTTGGCCTTTGAGGTACGTGATCACGTTTCCTCGAAAATATCACCTAGGCGAGGTTGGATGAGCTTTGGGAAGAGCGGAAGTTGTCCCTCGGCTCATTGGGCCTTTTGATATCCATGAGAGGATTGGCGAGGTCGCTTATCGCTTAGCTTTGCCACCGCAGCTTATCCTGAGTTCATGACGGTTTCATGTGAGTATGCTCCTAAGTATGAGCCGATCCGCCACATGTGTTGGATTGACCAATTAGTTGTTGATGAGGATGTCTCAGATGAGGAGAGACCGTCCGGTTTTGATAGGCGGGTTCAAGTTTTGCGTGGCAAGACTATCCCTTTGGTGAAAGTTCTGTGGAAGCATCACGGAGTGGAGGAAGCCACTTGGGAACGTGAGTTGGAAGTCCGTGAGGAATATCCTGATTTGTTTATTGATTTGTAATCTTGTACTTAGATTATATAATATTGCGGAACTTGAGAAGTGTATATATGTCTTGAGTTGGAAAACATTGAGAACAGCTTTGATTGAATGTTAACATTTTGAAACTTGCCACATAATGGGAGTAATGTGTTGTTTATACCATGAGATTGAATACGATATGGAATTTGTTAACATCGAAAGGAATAATGCATAATATTGATGCAAAGTTGAAATATATGTTGGTTTATACATATTGTGAGATGCCTCTTAATGAGAGATGAAGTGACCAATATTGGTCAAGATTGTTGATTATTGTTTTATATATCGTTGGGGATTAAGAAAAACTTGTTTTTTTTACAAACTCATGCTTACTTTCGGGACCTAAATTCTTTTAAGGGGAGGTTATAGCGAATTCCTGCCTTTTTTCCCATTTGATTATTGTATCCTGACTTACGCCGCGGATTCTCGTTGTTATATTTGTTGTTCTTTAATTCCTCAATTGAGTTATAGGATGTGTTGTGTTTGTTTCAGTTGGTTGGGTTCGAAATCAAATCTTGTCGCAGCTTTTTGAGTTGGTCGCCGAGCGAGGGTTTGGTCGCTAGAGTTAGGGTTGAGTTTTGTTTCTAGTGGCTCGAGCCAGGATTTCTTCGCTCGAGCGAGAGATTGCGTCTAGTATAGACCAGAGAGCAGAGTGTTTTCGCCGAAGCGAAGCTTTCGCCGAGCGAGCGAAGTTGTATGTTTGAGTTTTTCGCCGAGCGAGCATTCTGTCGCCGAGCATGCTTCGCTGCGACCAAGCATCGAGTTCTTGGCTCGAGCGAGCTTTTCTTCGCCGAGCGAGTATTTTTAGGTTCTGGTCGCCGAGCGACCATGTCTTCGCCGAGCGAGCCTCGTCAAAGATTTAAACGCAGCAGCAGCTTTTAAAACGCCCTTTTTCACAATTTTGATCCAAAACCCTAGTTCCGAGTTTCTTCTTTCTCAACTCATCTTTTCCTTGGGTTTGATCTATCTAGAGGGGTTTCTAACCTAGTTCCTTCATTAAAAAGGTAGAGGAGAGTGAGGGCTTTCATTTAATCTGAGCATTGTTGGATTTGGAGCACTTTAACATTTGGGCAAACATCTTCATCTTCTTCTATTGGGTTCATTGCTTTGAGGTAGGGATTTCCTACCCTTTGTATAATGCTTTTAATCCTAAGTGTTGGTGTTCGCATATGGGAGGGGTGGTTTAGTAATTCGGGAGAAATCTTGGGGTTTTGTCATAGATTAATTTATGTAATAAATTTAAAAAGGGGTATTGTGTATTGGGTTAAATTCATGAGATTTGAGAAATTGAGATTGGTTGATGTAATTGAATATTAAATCACCATATGTGGATTTGATAATGTATATATATTGTGATATTTATTTCTCGCTTAGAAATAATCGCTTTTGGGCTATCGGTGGAGGATAGCCATTGATTGTTGTAGACCTTGCATGCCGCTTAGGTATAATCGAATTAAGTCACATATGTTGACTGCTGAATTAATACGTAACATTACTTGTATTGATTGTGTGTTGCATATGGCAATTTGTATGTTTCATTGCATATGCATGATGTTTGGAGGAGATAGGGATGAACTCCACGGCTTAGGGAAGATAGGGATGGACCTCTAAACCGGATTTGTTTGGAGGAGATAGGGGATGAACTCCACGGCTTAGGGAAGATAGGGATGGACCTCTAAACCGGATTTTTGTTTGGGAGGAGATAGGATGGACTCCTTTACCATCACTTTTATGTCTGCTTATTTATATAGAAGTGTATTTATTGATACAGGACTAAAATGTGTGTCAATTGGGAAGTAGCGAACTCAATTGATTATGATTGAAATAATAGCAACTCGTGTATTTGTTATGATTAGGTTTAACTTGAATTGTTATTCCTGTGGAATTGGAAGTTTTGTTAATAAAAGATGAAACCTGTTGAGTTATTTGGCCGTGTTCGAGCCATAGATGAAAAGTAAGATGTGCCATAGACAATGTGTCATAGGCAATATAGACATTCATGTCTTAAAAAGTGTAATCGATTATAGTGTGTTAACCATGTATTAGATGCTAATACTTTAGTTAATTCTTATGCTTGGTTTAGTATTTCTATTGGGCAGTGGCTCACCCTATATGGGAACTTCATTTTTCAGTATGTGGTTCCCTACCTCCAAGGACTTAGCTTGTGAGGAACTGAATTGGAAGACTTGTTTTATTTTGTTTTATTTATTTTATTTGAACAATGTAAACTTTCAAGCCTAGGGCTTTAATTGTTTTGAGTTAGAACTCATGAATTTGTGTCCAAGTGTTGGCTTGGCAAGATGTAAGCCCATAGGGCATTTATTTGATGTTTTATTCCATATTACTGTGGTGACTTAAATAATATACTGTATTTCTTTTAGTAATGCATGTCATGTTTCGGGTTTAATTTTGAGGGCGTTACAGATCGTTATGGTATAGTGGTTTCCTGAATGAACTTCCATTGTTAATTTTCTGCAACATCCATTTTTATTCAACTTCCTTTTTTATTTAATTTCGAAATAGATCGTTAAGATATAGTGTTTTCTTGAATGAACCTCCATTTTTTATTTTTATTCAACTTCCATTTTTATTCAACTTCCATTTCTATTCAACTTCCTTTTTTATTCAATTTCCAAATAGATCATGAAGGTATAGTGGTTTCTTGAATGAACCCCGATTTTTTCTTTTTATTCAACTTACGCTTTTATTCAACTTCAATTTCTATTCAACTTTCTTTTTTATTCAATTTCCAAATAGATCGTTATGTTATAGTGGTTTCTTGAATGAACTTCCATTGTTAATTTTATGCAACGTCCATTTTTATTCAACTTCCTTTTATATGTAATTTCTAAATAGATCGTTAAGATATAGCACTTTGTTGAATGAACCTCCATTTTTTATTTTTATTCAACTTCCATTTCTATTCAACTTCCTTTTTTATTCAATTTCCAAATAGATCATTAAGGTATAGTGGTTTCTTGGATGAATCCCGATTTTTTCTTTTTAATCAACTTCCGCTTTTATTCAACTTCCATTTCTATTCAACTTTCTTTTTTATTCAATTGCCAAATAGATCGTTATGGTATAGTGGGTTCTTGAATGAACTTCCATTGTTAATTTTATGCAACATCCATTTTTATTCAACTTTCATTTTTATTCAACTTTCTTTTTTATTTAATTTCCAAATAGATCGTTAAGATATAGTGCTTTTTTGAATGAACCTCCATTTTTAATTTTTATTCAACTTCCATTTTTATTCAACTTCCATTTCTATTCAACTTACTTTTTTATTCAATTTCCAAATAGATCGTTATGGTATAGTGGTTTCCTGAATGAATTTCTATTGTTAATTTTTTGCAACATACATTTTTATTCAACTTTCATTTTTATTCAACTTCCTTTTTTATTTAATTTCCAAATAGATCATTAAGATATAGTGTTTTCTTGAATGAACATCAATTTTTAATCTTTATTCAACTTTCATTTCTATTCAACTTCCATTTCTATTCATCTACCTTTTTTATTCAATTTCCAAATAGATCATTAAGGTATAGTGCTTTCTTGAATGAACCTGCATTTTTTATTTTTATTCAACTTCCATTTTTATTCAACTTCCATTTCTATTCAATTTCCTTTTTCAATTCAATTTCCAAATAGTTCATTAAGTTATAGTGGTTTTTTGAATGAACTTACATTTTTTCTTTTTATTCAACTTCTATTTCAATTCAACTTCCATTTTTATTCAATTTCCAAATAGATCGTTATGGTATAGTGGTTTCTTGAATGAACTTCCATTGTTAATTTTCTGCAACTTCCATTTTTATTCAACTTCCTTTTTTATTTAATTTCGAAATAGATCGTTAAGATATAGTGTTTTGTTGAATGAACCTCCATTTTTTTTATTTTTATTCAACTTCCATTTTTATTCAACTTCCATTTCTATTCAACTTCCTTTTTTATTCAATTTCCAAATAGATCATTAAGGTATAGTGGTTTCTTGGATGAACCCCGATTTTTTCTTTTTATTCAACTTCCGCTTTTTTTCAACTTCCGTTTCTATACAACTTTCTTTTTTATTCAATTTCCAAATAGATCGTTATGATATAGTGGTTTCTTGAATGAACTTCCATTGTTAATTTTATGCAACATCCATTTTTATTCAACTTTCATTTTTATTCAACTTTCTTTTTTATTTAATTTCCAAATAGATCGTTAAGATATAGTGCTTTTTTGAATGAACCTCCATTTTTAATTTTTATTCAAATTCCATTTTTATTCAACTTCCATTTCTATTCAACTTACTTTTTTATTCAATTTCCAAATAGATCGTTATGGTACAGTGGTTTCCTGAATGAATTTCCATTGTTAATTTTTTGCAACATCCATTTTTATTCAACTTTCATTTTTATTCAACTTCCTTTTTTATTTAATTTCCAAATAGATCGTTAAGATATAGTGCTTTCTTGAATGAACTTCAATTTTTAATCTTTATTCAACTTCCATTTCTATTCATCAACCTTTTTTATTCAATTTCCAAATAGATCATTAAGGTATAGTCCTTTCTTGAGTGAACCTCCATTTTTTATTTTTATTCAACTTTCAATTTTATTCAACTTCCATTTCTATTCAACTTCCATTTCTATTCAATTTCCAAATAAATCATTAAGTTATAGTGGTTTTTTGAATGAACTTACATTTTTTCTTTTTATTCAACTTCTATTTCAATTCAACTTTCATTTTTATTCAATTTCCAAATAGATCGTTACGGTATAGTGGTTTCTTGAATGAACTTCCATTGTTAATTTTCTGCAACATCCATTTTTATTCAACTTCCTTTTTTATTTAATTTCCAAATAGATCGTTAAGATATAGTGCTTTCTTGAATGAACCTCCATTTTTTAATTTTATTCAACTTCCATTTGTATTCCACTTCCTTTTTTATTTAATTTTCAAATAGATCATTAAGGTATAGTGGTTTCTTGAATGAAACTCTATTTTTTATTTTTATTCAGCTTCCATTTTTATTCAACTTGCATTTCTATTCAATTTCCTTTTTTATTCAATTTCCAAATAGATCGTTACGATATAGTGGTTTCTTGAATGAACTTCCATTGTTAATTTTATGCAACATCCATTTTTATTCAACTTTCATTTTTATTCAACTTCCTTTTTTATTTAATTTCCAAATAGATCGTTAAGATATAGTGCTTTCTTGAATGAACTTCCATTTTTTATTTTTATTTAACTTCCATTTTTATTCAACTTCAATTTCTATTCAACGTCATTTTTTATTCAATTTCCAAATAGATCGTTAAGGTATAGTGGTTTTTTGATTGAATTTCCATTGTTAATTTTATACAACATCCATTTTTATTCAACTTCCTTTTTTATTTAATTTCCAAATAGATTGTTGAGATATAGTGCTTTCTTGAATGAACTTCCATTTTTTATTTTTATTCAACTTTCATTTTTATTCAACTTCCATTTCTATTCAATTTACTTTTTTATTCAATTTCCAAATAGATCGTTAAGGTTTAGTGGTTTATTGAATTAACTTCCATTGTTAATTTTATGCAACATCCATTTGTATTCAACTTTCATTTGTATTCAACTTCTTTTTTTATTTAATTTCCAAGTAGATCGTTAAGATCTAGTGCTTTCTTGAATGAACCTCCATTTTTTATTTTTATTCAACTTCCATTTCTATTCAACTTCCTTTTTTATTCAGTTTCCAAATATATCATTAAGGTATAATGGTTTCCTGAATGAACTTCCATTGTTAATTTTATGCAACATCCACTTTTATTCAACTGCCTTTTTTATTTAATTTCCAAATAGATCGTTAAGATATAGTGCTTTCTTGAATGAACCTCCATTTTTTATTTTTATTCAACTTCCATTTTTATTCAACTTCCATTTCTATTCAACTTCCTTTTTTATTCAATTTCCAAATAGATCATTAAGGTATTGTGGTTTCTTCAATGAACCCTGGTTTTTTCTTTTTATTCAACATCCGCTTATATTCAACGTCCATTTCTATTCAACTTTCTTTTTTATTCAATTTCCAAACAGATCGTTATGGTATAGTGGTTTCTTGAATGAACTTCCATTGTTAATTTTATGCAACATCCATTTTTATTCAACTTTCATTTTTATTCAACTTTCTTTTTTATTTAATTTCCAAATAGATCGTTAAGATATAGTGCTTTCTTGAATGAACTTCCATTTTTAATTTTTATTCAACTTCCATTTTTATTCAATTTCCAAATAGATCATTATGGTAAAGTGGTTTCCTGAATGAATTTCCGTTGTTAATTTTTTGCAACATCCATTTTTATTCAACTTTCATTTTTATTCAACTTCCTTTTTTATTTAATTTCCAAATAGATCATTAAGATATAGTGCTTTCTTGAATAAACTTCCATTTTTAATTTTTATTCAACTTCCATTTCTATTCATCTACCTTTTTTATTCAATTTCCAAATAGATCATTAAGGTATAGTGCTTTCTTGAATGAACCTCCATTTTTTATTTTTATTCAACTTCCATTTCTATTCAACTTCCATTTCTATTCAACTTCATTTTTTATTCAATTTCCAAATAGATCGTTAAGGTATAGTGGTTTCTTGGATGAACTTCCATTGTTAATTTTATGCAACATCCATTTTTATTCAACTTTCATTTTTATTCAACTTCCTTTTTTATTTAATTTCTAAATAGATCGTTAAGATATAGTTCTTTCTTTAATGAACCTCCATTTTTTATTTTTATTCAATTTCCATTTTTATTCCTCTTCCATTTCTATTCAACTTCCTTTTTTATTCAATTTCCAAATAGATCGTTAAGGTCTACTGGTTTATTGAATAAACTTCCATTGTTAATTTTATGCAACATCCATTTTTATTCGACTTCCTTTTTTATTTAATTTCCAAATAGATCGTTAAGATATAGTGTTTTCTTAAATGAACCTCCATTTTTTATTTTTACTCAAGTTCCATTTTTATTCAACTTCCATTTCTATTCAACTTCCTTTTTTATTCAATTTTCAAATAGATCATTAAGGTATAGTGGTTTCTTGAATGAACCTCCATTTTTTCTTTTTCTTCAGATTCCATTTCTATTCTATAGCGATCCCGAGTTTTACCCCTTGTTGTACAGTGCTTCCATAGATGTTAGCAGTTGTTTAAATCTTATTTACATCCTCTCATAATTTGTATTTGAGTTATAGGGTGTGTTTATAGCGATCCCGGGTTTACCCCTTGTTGTATAGTGATCCGGACGTGTGTCCGTGGATGTTGGTAGTGGATTGTTGTCCTGTTTACGACCTTTCATATATTGTATTTGAGCTATAGGATGTGTTGGGCAGGTTTGTTTCAGGTTGGTTGTGTTCGGGAGCCAAGGGTTGCTGCCCAGAATTTTTGTCCTTCGCCGAAGGAGTTGGTCGCCGAGCGAAGCTGAGTTTGTGTTCGTGGGGTCGAGCAGAGCGGCTTCGCTGAAGCGAGCGATCAAGGTCTGGCCGACTCGAACACCATGATTTCGCTCGAGCGAAGCGATTCTTCGCCGAGCGATCTTCGCTTTCGGCGAGCGGTTCGCCGCCGAAGCGTCGTTTAATTGCAACTGAAGGTCGAGCTCTGGCTCAGCGAGCTTTTCTTCGCCGGCGAGTTTCTAGGATGTTGGCTCGAGCGAGACCTTCTTGGCTCGAGCTACGGTTTTCAGGTTCGCTCGGCGACCAAGTCTTCGCTTCGAGCGAGCTGTTTATATCGATTCGCGTGATCTAAACTTCACTTTTTGAAGCTTTTACTTTTAAAACCCTAAATCTGAGAGCCTCTCTCTCTAGACTTGCCTTCTCTCTAAGAAATCATCTCCCTAGAGGGTGAATCTTCCCTAAGTGCTTTGTTAAAAAGGTAGAGGGTGACTTGGGCTTCGATATAATCTGAAAATATTCGATTTTGGAGCAAGTTGGGTGTTGGGTCTTCATCTCCTTTTGAGCTCAAACTTTGAGGTAGGGATATCCTACTCCTCTTTATGGATTTTGTCTTTGAATTTTAGCATGTTAATATTGTTGGTTTAATATCATTATTTTGAGGGCGTTACAACTTGGTATCAGAGCATACCGGGTTCGAATACCTTGGGTACGTGGGAAGTGATTAGAATCACAATGGGTTTGTCTCGCTCGATAGAGACTTAGGTGTATCGATATATGCTTATGTGATAACATGCTTATGTGATTATTTGGGTATGGGATTTAGTTTCTAGGATGTTGACTGGATCTTTGGGTTTCTGAGAGTCCTGTTGAAAGGCACTTGATCAATGCCGCTTTCTAACGGTACTCTAGTAACGCTTGGGACCTGTCATCATCCTAAAATGAAATTGTAAGTGCTTATGTGTTTATGTGCTTACGTGGAATGAATTACAGTTATCCATGTATTAGGACATGAGTGTCTAGTTTTGGCACGTTTATAAATGTGCTAATGTTTTGGGTTACCTTTATTAGGATGTCAGATCGAGCAAGAGAGGGTAGGCCTGGTAGGCCTAGAAGACAGAGTGCCATTACGGATGAGATTTCAGAAGGTTGGTCAGCCAATGTGGCGAGCCGGTGGTCGTCAAGCTATGGGTGCCTTGGCCCGAGAGATAGCGAGGCCTTAGGTATTCTCGAGCAGAAATCGCAACCGAGGCGGGACCTTCTTTCTTGAAGAGGAGTTCTTAGGTCTAACCCGGAGGAGTTTGTTGGGGATCCTAAGGAGCCATTGAAGGCGAGCAGTGGCTAGAACAGATGAGTAAACGCTGAAATGCTAGGCATTGAGGACGAGCATTGAAAGTGACCTTGGCATCCTTCGGTGAAGGGAGATGCGGGTCAATGGTGGAAGTATGAGAAAGTTCGTGGGTGGTACTTGGGAGGCGTTTGTGAATGCTTTCGAGAGGTTTTTATCATGATGGCTAGAGAGAGACTAAGGGATCGGTTTACCAAGCTTAAGCAGGATGGTTTGTCTGTGGCGAGTTTGAGGCTACATTTACTAGCTTGTCCAGTTTGCACTGAACTTGTGGCGACAGAGGAGCGCCTGCTATGAGTTTGAGCGGAAGTTGAGGTGGGACCTCAAGTTGAAAGTTGGTGGACCTTACATTCGAGTACAGCATTTGGTGGATCTGCGGCTCATATGGAGCCGATGATGCAGAGGAGAAGAAGAGAAACATGGGGGCTCCAAGAGGGCCAAGAGGGACGGTGGTGATGGTAGGAGGCGGAAGGGTTATAACCCTCCCCCAGTGGTTGGCGGTCGACTTTCCGAGTGCAGTTCGGGAGGCGATCGGAGAGTTCTGTTACAAGTGTGGCCACGGGTCACAAGGCTTCTGTTGCCTTGAAGGGCGGGGTCGAGAGTCGCTTCCGTCACCACCACGAGTCGAGTTCAGGCGGCAGCCCGTGATCGTGTTACAGTGTGGGCGGCGGGCACATGAAGAGGTATTGCCCACGGTTGAGTGCCATCAGAGGCGTCTGGTTCTAGACAGACGCAGGATTTCAACCAGCTCGGTCTGGCCTCGAGGCCAATCCGGGACTTCGTCGTCCCAGTCAAGATCTGTGATCCTATGCTCAGAGGCGGCAGTAGATCGAGGGCCTCTGTGTATCTTTTGCAGCAGACCTAATCACCGCTCCATCAAGAGTGAGAGGTACCTTTTGTTTTGCAATTCGGTTGCTAGAGTGTTGATTGACACGGTGCATCTCATTCTTTTGTATCTGCTACATTTGCATCTGTGTTGGAACCGAGTTAGCACTTTTAGCATCTCCTATTTGCGTTGTGTCACCTATTGGGGTGAGTTAATTTTGAGGCACGGATGTAGAGGTTGTGATTTAGAGGTAAGCGATCATCGACTTCCTTTTCCATTTGTAGTTATGCCCATGAAGGGTTTTGATGTTATTTTGGGTATGGACTGGCTATCGTCATACCGGGCGGTTATTGATTGCTACCGCCAGAGGGTTACTATTTGTCTGATGAACGGGGAGTTTTTCCACTTTTTAGGAGACCGGGTTGGTAATATTGTGCCACAGGGGTGCGGTCCGCGAAGGCGGAATGAGCTTAGTAGTTTACTTACTAGTTTTGAGAATGGTGAGTGTGATGAGACCCAGATTGAGTTGCCAAGGGTAGTTTGTGAATACGCAGGTGTCTTTCCAGGATCTTATTGATTTGCCACCCCAGAGAGAGTTCTCTATTGATTTAGTGGCCGATTTCTATGGCACCTTATTGTTTTGCACCGTGAGTTGATTGAGTTGAAAGTTCACCAAGAATTGCTAGATAAGGGCTTTAGCCCTAGTGTATCGTGGGGAGCACCGCCCTCTTTGCTAAAAAAGAAAGATGGTGCCTTGAGGTTGTGTATCGACTAGGAAGTTGAATCGGCTACGGTTAAGAATAAGTACCCTATGCCCGTATAGGTGATTTGTTCGACCATTGAAGGGTTCCGTTGTTTCTCTAAGATAGATTTGAGGTCGGGTTACCACCGGTTGAGGGTCGAGAGGAGGACATTCAAGACGGCATTCCGTGACGCGTATGGCCATTATGAGTTTCTAGTGATGCCATTTGGGCTCACTAATGCACCGGCGATCTTTATGGACTTGATGAACCGGATCTTAGGAATTCTTGGATCGTTTTGTGGTCGTTTTGTGGGCGACATTCTTATCTATTCACCCTCGAGCAAGAGCACGAGGAACACTTGAGAGTGGTGCTTGAATTGCTTAGAGCCCATAGGTCGTATGCCAAGTTTGGGAAGTGCGAGTTCGCTAAGAGAAGTCAAGTTCTTAGGCCATGTAGTTTGGGGAAGGGTGTCTGTTGATACATCCAAGACCGAGGCAAGGCCTGACCTAAGAGTGTGTTTGAGATCCGAGCTCGGGATTAGCTGGGTACTACCGTCGATTTGTGAAAGATTTCTCGTGTTAGCCGCTGTTGACTAGGTTGACTCGCCAGGAGTCAAATTTGTATGGAGTGAGACTTGTGAAAAGTCGTTTCAGAGTTGAAAGTTAGATTGACCACCGCTCCATCTTGATTATTAGGAGAGGGTTGGGTTATGCATCTATTGTGATGCCACACGAGAGGGTTTGGGTTGTGTGTTGATGCAGGAGGAAAGTGGTAGCTTATGGCTCACGCCGATTAAAAAATACGAGAAGAACTACCCTACACGACCTAGAGTTAGCGGTCGTGATTTTTGCCTTGAAAATCTGGAGGCACTACCTTTATGGTGAGAGATTCGAGGTGTTCTCGGATCATAAAAGTCAAGTATCTGTTTTCACAGAAAGACTTGAACTTGTGGCAGAGGAGGTGGATGGAGTTTATAGAAGATTACGACTTCGAGTTGCATTATCACCCAGGGAAGGCCAATGTTGTGGCCGATGCCCTTAGTAGGAAATCCATTAGTGATGTAGCTTGTGTAGCCATCCGAGAGTGGGAGATGTTGGGGGCACTTGGCGAGTTTGATATGCTTCTGGGCGAATCCGTTGAGGCTGCGGCCTTGTTTTTTGTTGTTGCGCAACCTACACTTGTGACTCGAGTGTTAGAGGCACAGAGAGGTGACCTTGAGGTAGAATCCCTCAGAGAGAAGATCTCCAGTGGGAAAGTTGAGAAGGGTTTGACGGCGTATCCCGACCTGAGTTTGAGATACCGAGACCGTCTGTTTGTGCCGGAGTCCTGTCGAGAGGAGGTACTCCGAGAGTTCCATCATTCGCGCCTTGCGGTGCATCCGGGAGGTACTAAGATGTATCGGGATTTGGGTCGCCAGTTTTGGTGGCGGGGTATGAAGAGAGATGTGGCAGTCTTCGTGTCTAAGTGCCTTACTTGTCAGCAAGTGAAGGCCGAGCATCAGAGGCCAGCGGGTTTGTTACAACCCTTGCCTATTGCCGAGTGGAAGTGGGAGCACGTCACCATGGACTTCGTTGTAGGTCTTCCGAAGACTCGGTGAGGTAGTGACACTATTTGGGTGGTTGTAGACCGGTTGACCAAGTCGGCGCATTTCATTCCAATGCGGCGTGAGAGATTGATAGATCATCTTGCCGACTTGTATGTTGGGACATAGTGAGATTGCGGGGTCGGTCCCGATCGTCTCGAGATAGAGATCCTCGTTTCTTGCTAGGTTGTGGCGAGTTTGCGAGTGCTTTAGGTACTAAGTGACCTTTAGTCTGACTTATCATCCTCGGTGATGGGCGGTCCGAGCGTACCATTCAGATCCTTGAGGATATGCTTGAGGTTGTGTCCTTGATTTGATGGGACATGGGAGAGGCACTGGTGGAGTTTGCCTACAATAACGATTTCAGTCTAGTATCGGTATGGCACCGTTTGAGGCCTTGTATGGCCGACCTTGTAGGTCTCGGTTTGTTGGGCGAGGTGGGTGACACACCTTTGTTGGGTCGGAGTTGGTTAGGGAGACGACGGAGAAAGTTGAGCTTATCCGTAGGAGGCTTATTCTGACCAGTCGTCGAAGTCCTATCTTGACCGTAGGAGGAGACCGTTGAGTTTGAGGTGGGTGATCACGTCTTTCTGAAGATATCACCTAGGCGGGGTTTGTTGAGATTTGGGAAGAGTGGGAAGTTATCCCCTCGGTTTATTGGTCCTTTTGAGATCCTTGAGAGGATTGGCGAGGTTGCTTACCGTTTAGCTTTGCCGCCACAATTGTCCGGAGTTCATGACGTGTTTCATGTGAGTATGCTTCGGAAGTATGAGCCGGATCCATCACACGTGTTGGATTGGACCGACTTAGAGGTAGATGAGGATGCCTCGTATGAGGAGAGACCGGTTCAGGTCTTGGATAGGCGGGATCAAGTCCTGCGTGGTAAGACCATCCCTTTGGTTAAGGTTTTGTGGAAACATCACGGAGTGGAGGAGGCCACTTGGAGACGTGAGTTGGGAGTCCGTGAGAAATATCCGGACTTATTTGTTGATGTGTAATCAAGTGTTGCAATTTTGTAATTGTAATGAACTTTAAGAACATTTGAAATGTCTTAAGTTGTAAAACATGATGTATGTTTTGGTTAATGTAAATGTTGTAGAGCTTGCCTTGTTATGGGAGTTGATTATAATATTGCATATGTTGGCTATATTATAGAAATAAAATTGTATCATGATTATTGCTTATGATATAAATTGTAAACCATATATGTGGGAAATGGTTGAAATGGAAAGAAATTGCATGTTGAAATGTACATGTTGAGAAATGTCTCTTAATAGGAGATGGATGACCGATAATGGGTCGAATTGTTAAATGTTGTGTTATGACATTGTTTAAAATGGAGAAAAAGGCTTGTTTTCAAAAACTTGTTTTAATTTCGGGGACGAAATTCTTTAAGGGGGGGAGGTTATAGCGATCCCGGGTTTACCCCTTGTTGTATAGTGATCCGGACGTGTGTCCGTGGATGTTGGTAGTGGATTGTTGTCCATTTCGACCTTTCATATATTGTATTTGAGTTATAGGATGTGTTTGTTTTGAGTTGGTTGTGTTCGGGAACCAAGGGTTCTTGAATATTTTGTCCTTCGCCGGCGAGGAGTTGGTCGCCGAGCGGCGTTGAGTTTGGGGTGACGAGCGGGCTCGCTTCAGCGGCGGCTAACGTAGGGTGCCAGAGCGCGCGCGGCCGAGCGAAGCGATCGCGCCTGGGCGGACTCAACACCATGATTTCGCTCGGCGGTGATTCTTTTCAGCGTCTGGTTGATCTTCTTTCGAAGAAGCGGTTTCGCTTCCGAGCGTCGTCTAGTTGCGAACTGAAGGGTCGAGCTCTGGCTTTCAGCGAGCTTTTCTTCGCCGGCGAAGTTTCTAGGATGTTGGCTCGAGCGAGACCTTCTTGGCTCGAGCTACGGTTTGGTCGCCGAGCGACCAAGTCTTCGCCGAGCGAGCTTTTATATCGATTCGATCTAAACTTCACTTTTTGAAGCTTTTACTTTTTAAAACCCTAAATCTGAGAGCCTCTCTCTCTAGACTTGCCTTCTCTCTAAGAAATCATCTCCCTAGAGGGTGAATCTTCCCTAAGTGCTTTGTTAAAAAGGTAGAGGGTGACTTGGGCTTCGATATAATCTGAAAATATTCGGTTTTGGAGCAAGTTGGGTGTTGGGTCTTCATCTCCTTTTGAGCTCAAACTTTGAGGTAGGGATATCCTACTCCTCTTTATGGATTTTGTCTTTGAATTTTAGCATGTTAATATTGTTGGTTTAATATCATTATTTTGAGGGCGTTACAGTGTTGAACAGGTGTGTTACTGGTTGGTTGAACTTAGAACCAAAAGTAGTTGCCCGGATTTTAGCCTGTCCGCTCGAGCGGAGCTTTTGACGCTCAAGCGGGGCCTTTGTTGTCGCTTCTCCGCTCGAGCGGGGGGTTTGGCACTTGAGCGGGAAAATCAGCCTTCCAGTATCTCCTCTGCAGTGTTGTTCGCTCGAGCAGGGGTTTGGACGCTCGAGCGGGAGTTTGTGTGTGACGCTCGAGAGGGGAGTTGAGCGCTCGAGCGGGAGACCTGTCTGCAAAAGTTCTGAGAGTGTGCATCCGCCGCTCGAGCGGGGATCTGTGAGTGACGCTCGAGCGGGGCGACTGGGTTAAAGCTCCGTGTTTTGACTTTTTGAAATCACTTTTTCACATCTCTTCTCTCTCTTACTTTTCCAAAAACACCATTGTTGAGCTTCTCACTCTAGAGCTCTACCTTCTCTCTAGGTATTGATCTAGTAGTAGTGATTTTCCCACCTTTGGCCTTTACAAAAAGGTTGTTGATCGTCGAGGGTTATCTTTTGATCCGAGAAATTTGTGATTTGGAGCATTTTCGCTTCCTTCATCTTCTTTGTTGGAGCTCAAACTTTGAGGTAGGGATATCCTACTCCTCCTTATGGATTTTGTCTTTAAATTTTAGCATTTTGATATGTTGGGTGTTGTTGGGTAGTTTTAAGAAAGTTTGGGCCTTTTGTGTAATTTTACAAAAGTTGGGGTTTTGTTTATAATAAACCTAAATGCAAGTTTGGCATAAAAAAAAAATGAGATAGATGATGGAATGTGAATGAAAATGGAACCTTAGGGTTGTTTTGTTAGTTAAGGGAATTTTCCCTAATTGACTTAATAAATTAATTCGTGTAATTAATTTGAGAAAATGAGGAATTGAATTAGAAATGTTGAAATTGGGAATGTATGGGATTAAAGGGTGTAGTTGAATTATTTATCGCTCACCAAATTGAAATGTTGATATATTATCCATTTTGTGCATTTATTTTCTATTTAGAAATAACTGCTTTGAGCTATCGGTGGAGGATAGTCTTGATTGTTGTAGACAATGCATGATGATTAGGCAAACGAAAACTAATCAATGGAATGTGTCATGGAGCTTGACGGTTGATAGAATACATTAACTTTATGTATTGGTTGATTGTATATAGAACCTATGTGTTTATATGCATTGTGTGTAGAGGAGGAGATGGGGGATGTACTCCGCGGTTTAGGGGAAGATGGGGGATGGACCTCTAAACCGGATAGTGTTAGGAGGAGATAGGGGATGAACTCTGTAGATACAGCTCATATGCTTACCTTTGAGAAGTGTAGATACAACTCATATGCTTATCTCTGGTTGTATGATATAGTTCTTATACTTATCTGTTGAGATGTTGATATAGCTAATATGCTTATCTGTTGATGTATTGATTCAGCTAGTATGCTTATCTACTGAAAATGGAATAATGAAAAGTGACATAGACTTGTAAGTCATGTAATTGTAATGAGATATAAGTGGATGTATCTGTGTTGGCCATCTATCAACTGCTAATCTTTTAGTCATTGTTCATAGCTGGTTTAGTGTATTTCTACTGGGCTGTGGCTCACCCTATATGGGAACATCATTTTCAGGTACAGGTAGCATGCCACCTCCAAGGACATAGCTTGGGAGGCTAGAGGCAGTCAGACTTTTTGGATGTTATTTTCCTTTTGATGTATTACATGTAAATTCAAGCCTAGGGCTTAATGTGTATATGAGTTAGTACTCATTTCTTGTAACCAAGTGTTGGCTTGGAAAGTTGTAAGCCCATGGGGCGTTTACTTTTGTTGTCAACATGTAATACTTTTTGTAAGGAAATACTCTGATGAATAGAAGGATGTTGATCTTTTATATATCAATGTTTGTCAATATTGTTGAGTTTAATGTTATTATTTTGAGGGCGTTACAACTTGGTATCAGAGCGTACCGGGTTCGAATACTTTGGGTACGTGGGAAGTGATTAGGATCACAATGGGTTTGTCTCGCTTGATAGAGACTTAGGTGTAGTGTCATATGCTATGTGCTTATGTGATAACATGTTTATGTGATTATTTGGGTATGGGATTTAATTTCTAGGATGTTGATTGGATCCTTGGGTTTCTGGGAGTCTTGTTGGAAAAGCACTTGATCAATGCTGTTTCTAACCGGAACTCTAGTAACGCCTCGGGACTATCATTATCCGGAAATGAAATTCGTAAGTGCTTATGTGTTTATGTGCTTACGTGGAGTGAATTACAGTTGTCCATGCACTAGGACGCGAGTGTTTAGTTTCGGCACATTTATGAATGTGCTAATGTTCTTCGTTTCCTTTATTAGGATGTCAGGACGAGGAAGAGGTGGTAGGCGTGGTAGGCCTAGGAGGCAGGAAGTGCCTATACCGGATGAGATTCCGGCAGTACAGGAGGGAGTTGGTCAGGCCAATGTGGCCGAGCCAGCGGGTCAGCAAGCTATGAGTGCCTTGGCCCGAGAGATAGCAGGAGCTTTGGGTATTCTCAAAGCAGGGAATCAGGTTGCTGAGGCAGGGCCTTCTTTCTTGAAGAGGGAGTTCTTCCGGTCTAACCCGGACGAGTTTATTGGGGATCCGAAAGAGCCACTGAAGGCAGACGAGTGGTTGGAACAAATGAGTAAGACGTTCGAGATGCTTGGCATCGAGGACGGAACACTGAAAGTGACCTTGGCATCCTTCCAGCTGAAGGGAGATGCGGGTCAATGGTGGAAGTACGAGAAGGTTCGTGTTGGTGGTGCATGGGAGGCTTTTGTAGATGCTTTCCAGGAGAGGTTTTTATCTTCAGCTGCTAGGGAGAAGCTGAGGGATCAGTTTTGCCGGCTTAATCAGCAGGGTTTGTCTGTGGCCGAGTTTGAGGCTACATTTACTAGCTTGTCCAGGTTTGCACCTGAACTTGTGGCGTCCGAGGAACGCCGTTGCTATGAGTTTGAGCGGAAGTTGAGGCGTGGCCTCAAGTTGAGGGTTGGTGGATCTTTCATTCGAGAGTATAGACATCTGGTAGATGCTGCAGCTCATATGGAGCTCTTGATGCAGGAGGAGGAAGAGGAGAAGAATAGAGGTTCCAAGAGGAGCCAAGATGGCCAGGGTGATGGCAGGAGACAGAGGGGTTATAACCCTCAGCAGTCTCAGGGTGGTGTGGCTAGATCGACCTTTCCAGTGCCGAGTGCAGGCTCGGGGAGAGGCAATCAGGGAGAGTTCACCTGTTACAAGTGTGGTCAGTTGGGCCACAAGGCTTCGGTTTGCCCACAGAGGGGTGGAGGTCAGCGAGCTGCTTCTTCTTCAGCTAGACCTCAGGGTCAGAGTTTGGGCAGGGGCCAGCCCTTGTCTTGTTATCAGTGTGGACAGCCTGGGCACCTGAAGAGGTTTTGCCCACAGTTGAGTGCCACTTCAGGAGCGTCTGGTTCTAGGCAGACGCAGAGTTATCAGCCAGCTCAGTCTGTGCAGGCCTCGAGGGCCAATCCGGGAGCTTCGTCATCCCAGACTGTGCAGCAGTCGTATGCTCCTAGAGGTGAGCAGGTGGATCAGGGGCCTACAGGGCGCGTGTATGCTGTTACCGCGCAGGACCTAGTACCGGCTCCATCAGTAGTGAGAGGTACCTTTCTGTTTTGCAACTCGGTTGCTAGTGTGTTGATTGATACGGGTGCGTCTCATTCTTTTGTATCTGCTGCATTTGCATCTGTGTTGGAGTTGGAGTTAGCACTATTAGCATCTCCTATTTGTGTTGTGTCACCTGTTGGGGGTGAGTTGATTTTGAAACACGGATGTAGAGGTTGTGATATAGAGGTCGCCGATCATAGGCTTCCTTTTCCTTTTGTAGTTATGCCCATGAAGGGTTTTGATGTTATTTTGGGTATGGACTGGTTATCGTCATACCGGGCAGTTATTGATTGCTACCGCCAGAGGGTCACTTGTTGTACCGTGAGCGGGGAGTGTTTCCATTTCTTGGGGGACCGGGTTGGTAGTGTTTTGCCACCGGGGTATGATCCGCGAGGGCGGAGTGAGCTTAGTAGTCTACTTGCCAGCTTTGAGAGTGGTGAGTGCGATGAGACCCAGATTGTGTTGCCGAGGGTGGTTTGTGAGTATTCGGATGTTTTTCCCGAGGATCTTGTTGATTTGCCACCTCACCGAGAGATAGAGTTCTCTATTGATTTAGTGCCCGGCACGGCGCCGATTTCTATGGCACCTTATCGTTTTGCCCCAGCAGAGTTGGTTGAGTTGAAAGTTCAGCTCCAGGAATTGCTAGATAAGGGCTTCATTCGCCCTAGTGTTTCGCCGTGGGGAGCACCGGCCCTCTTTGCTAAAAAGAAAGATGGTGCCTTGAGATTGTGTATCGACTACCGGAAGTTGAATCGGGCTACGGTTAAGAATAAGTACCCTATGCCCCGTATAGATGATCTATTTGACCAGTTGAAGGGTTCCCGTTGTTTCTCTAAGATAGACTTGAGATCGGGTTACCACCAGTTGAGGGTCAAGGAGGAGGATATTCCGAAGACGGCATTCCGTACGCGGTATGGCCATTACGAGTTTTTGGTGATGCCATTTGGGCTTACCAACGCACCGGCAGTCTTTATGGACTTGATGAACCGGATTTTCTGGGAATTCTTGGATCGTTTTGTAGTCGTTTTCGTGGATGACATCCTGATTTATTCACCTTCTGAGGAGGAGCACGAGGAACACTTGAGAGTGGTGCTTGAGTTGCTTAGAACCCATAGGCTGTATGCCAAGTTTGGGAAGTGTGAGTTCTGGCTAGGAGAAGTCAAATTCTTAGGCCATGTGGTATCCGGGGAAGGGGTGTCTGTTGATACATCCAAGACTGAGGCAGTGCAAGATTGGGCACAGCCTAAGAGTGTGTTTGAGATCCGCAGTTTTCTGGGATTAGCTGGGTATTACCGTCGGTTTGTGAGGGATTTCTCCAGGTTAGCTTCACCGTTGACTAGACTGACTCGGAAGGGAGTCAAATTTGTGTGGAGTGAGACTTGTGAAAAGTCGTTCCAAGAGCTGAAAGTTAGATTGACCACCGCTCCGGTTTTGATTATTCCGGAGAGAGGGTTGGGTTATGCAGTTTATTGTGATGCCTCACGAGAGGGTTTGGGTTGTGTGTTGATGCAAGAGGGGAAAGTGGTAGCTTATGGCTCACGTCAGTTGAAAATTCACGAGAAGAATTACCCTACACACGACCTAGAGTTAGCAACAGTGATCTTTGCCTTGAAAATCTGGAGGCACTACCTTTATGGTGAGAGATTCGAGGTGTTCTCGGATCATAAGAGTCTGAAGTATCTGTTTACACAGAAAGACTTGAATTTGAGGCAGAGGAGGTGGATGGAGTTTATCGAGGATTACGACTTCGAGTTGCATTATCATCCGGGAAAGGCCAATGTTGTGGCCGATGCCCTTAGCAGGAAATCCATAGGTGATGTAGCTTGTATAGGCATCTGGGAATGGGAGATGTTGGGGGCACTTGGCGAGTTTGATTTGCTTCTGGGCAAATCCGTTGAGGCTGCGGCCTTGTTTTCTGTTGTTGCGCAGCCTACGCTTGTGATTCGAGTGTTAGAGGCACAGAGAGGTGACCTTGAGGTAGAATCCCTCCGAGAGAAGATCTCCAGTGGGAAGGTTGAGAAGGGTTTGGCGGTGTATCCCGACCTGAGTGTGAGATACCGAGACCGTTTGTTTGTGCCGGAGTCTTGCCGAGAGGAAGTACTCCGAGAGTTTCATCATTCGCGCCTTGCGGTGCATCCGGGAGGTACTAAGATGTATCAGGATTTAGGTCGCCAATTTTGGTGGCGGGGTATGAAGAGAGATGTGGCTGTTTTCGTGTCGAAGTGCCTTACTTGTCAGCAAGTGAAGGCCGAGCATCAGAGGCCAGCGGGTTTGTTACAACCCTTGCCTATTGCCGAGTGGAAGTGGGAGCATGTCACTATGGACTTCGTTGTAGGTCTTCCGAGGACTCAGCGGGGTAGTGATGCTATTTGGGTGGTTGTAGACCGGTTGACTAAGTCGGCGCACTTCATTCCTATGCGCGTGAGAGATTCGGTAGATCATCTTGCCGACTTGTATATTCGGGACATAGTGAGATTGCACGGGGTCCCAGTGACGATCGTCTCAGATAGAGACCCTCGTTTTACTGCTAGGTTGTGGCAGAGTTTGCAGAGTGCCTTGGGCACTAAGTTGACCTTTAGTACAGCTTATCATCCTCGCATCGACGGGCGGTCGAGCGTGCATTATTCAGATCCTTGAGGATATGCTTCAGGTTGTGTCCTGGACTTTAGTGGGACGTGGAGAGGCACTTGCCCATGGTGGAGTTTGCCTACAACAAGAGTGTTCAGCGTAGCATCGGTATGGCACCGTTTGAGGTCTTGTATGGCCGACCGTGTAGGTCACCAGTCTGTTGGGCCGAGGTGGGTGATGCACCCTTGTTGGGTCCGAGTTGGTTAGGGAGACGACGGAGAAAGTTGAGCTTATCCGTAGGAGGCTTGTTCTGACCTAGAGTCGCCAAAAGAGTTATGCCGACCGTAGGAGGAGGCCTTTGGCGTTTGAGGTAGGTGATCATGTTTTCCTGAAGATATCACCTAGGCAAGGTTTGATGAGGTTTGGGAATAGTGGGAAGTTATCCCCTCGGTTTATCGGTCCCTTTGAGATCCTTGAGAGGATTGGGGAGGTTGCTTATCGCTTGGCTTTGCCGCCGCAGTTGTCCGGAGTGCATGACGTGTTTCATGTGAGTATGCTTCAGAAGTATGAGCCGGATCCGTCCCACGTGTTAGATTGGACCGACTTAGAGGTAGATGAGGATGCCTCGTATGAGGAGAGACCGGTTCAGGTCTTGGATAGGCGGGATCAAGTCCTGCGTGGCAAGACCATTCATTTGGTAAAAGTTTTGTGGAAACATCACGGAGTGGAGGAAGCCACTTGGAAACGTGAGTTGGAAGTCCGCGAGAAATATCCGGACTTGTTTGTTGATGTGTAATCATGCATTGAGAATTTTGTAATATTAATGAACTTTAAGAGCATTAAAAATGTCTTAAGTTGTAAAACATTGTGAATGTTTTGGTTTATGAAAGTATTGTAGAACTTACCTTAATATGGGAGTTGATTGTAATATTGTATATATTATAGAACTGGAGGTGTATCATGAACTTTGATTATGATATGGAATTGTGAACCATGTATGTTGGAGATGGTTGGAAATGGAAGAGAAATGCATGTTAATGATGCACTTGTAATATATGTTGTTTTTACATATTGTGAGATGCCTCTTGATAAGAGATGGAATGACTGGTAATGGGTCGAGTTGTTGAATGTTGTAATATAACATTGTTTAAAATGGAGAAAAACTTGCTTTCCACAAACTTGCACTTAATTTCGGGGACGAAATTCTTTAAGGGGGGAGGTTATAGCGATCCCGGGTTTTACCCCTTGTTGTACAATGGTTCCATAGATGTTAGCAGTTGTTTAAATCTTGTTTACATCCTCTCATACTTTGTATTTGAGTTATAGGGTGTGTTGAGCAGGTTTGTTACTGGTTGGTTGAACTTAGAACCAAAAGTAGTTGCCCAGATTTTGGCCAGTCTGCTCGAGCAGAGCTTTTGACGCTCGAGCGGGGCCTTTGTTGTCGCTTCTCCGCTCGAGCGGGGGGTTTGGCGCTCGAGCGGGAAAATCACCCTTCCAGTATCCCCTCTACAGTGTTGTCCGCTAGAGCGGGGGTTTGGACGCTCGAGCAGGAGTTTGTGTGTGACGCTCAAGCGGGGGACCTGTCTGCAAAAGTTCTGAGAGTGTGCATCCGCCGCGCGAGCGGGGGATTGGACGCTCGAGCGGGGATCTGTGAGTGACGCTCGAGCGGAGCTTTTGACGCTCGAGCTGGGCGACTGGGTTAAAGCTTCGTGTTTTGACTTTTTGAAATCACTTTTTCACATCTCTTCTCTCTCTTACTTTTCCAAAAACACCATTGTTGAGCTTCTCACTCTAGAGCTCTACCTTCTCTCTAGGTATTGATCTAGTAGTAGTGATTTTCCCACCTTAGGCCTATACAATAAGGTAGTTGGTCCTCGAGGCTATCTTTTGATCCGAGAAATTTGTGATTTGGAGCATTTTCGTTTCCTTCATCTTCTTTGTTGGAGCTCAAACTTTGAGGTAGGGATATCCTACTCCTCCTTATGGATTTTGTCTTTAAATTTTAGCATTTTGATATGTTGGGTGTTGTTGGGTAGTTTTGAGAAAGTTTGGGCCTTTTGTGTAATTTTACAAAAGTTGGGGTTTTGTTTATAATAAACCTAAATGCGAGTTTGGCATAAAAAAAATGAGATAGATGATGGAATGTGAATGAAAATGGAACCTTAGGGTTGTTTTGTTAGTTAATGGAATTTGCCCTAATTGACTTAATAAATTAATTCGTGTAATTAATTTGAGAAAATGAGGAATTGAATTAGAAATGTTGGAATTGGGAATGTATGGGATTAAAGGGTGTAGTTGAATTATTTATCGCTCACCAAATTGAAATGTTGATATATTATCCATTATGTGCATTTATTTTCTGTTTAGAAATAACTGCTTTGAGCTACCGATGGAGGATAGTCTTGATTGTTGTAGACAATGCATGATGATTAGGCAAACAAAAACTAATCAATGGAATGTGTGATGGAGCTTGACGGTTGATAGAATACATTAACTTTATGTATTGGTTGATTGTATATAGAACCTATATGTTTATATGCATTGTGCGTAGAGGAGGAGATGGGGGATGTACTCTGCGGTTTAGGGGAAGATGGGGGATGGACCTCTAAACCGGATAGTGTTGGGAGGAGATAAGGGATGAACTCTGTAGATACAGCTCATATGCTTACCTTTGAGAAGTGTAGACACAGCTCATATGCTTATCTAGAGAAGTGTAGATACAACTCATATGCTTATCTCTGGTTGTATGATATAGTTCTTATACTTATCTGTTGAGATGTTGATATAGCTAATATGCTTATCTGTTGATGTATTGATTCAGCTAGTATGCTTATCTACTGAAAATGGAATAATGAAAAGTGACATAGACTTGTAAGTCATGTAATTGTAATGAGATATAAGTGGATGTATCTGTGTTGGCCATCTATCAACTGCTAATCTTTTAGTCATTATTCATAGCTGGTTTAGTGTATTTTTACTGGGCTGTGGCTCACCCTATATGGGAACATCATTTTCAGGTACAGGTAGCATGCCACCTCCAAGGACATAGCTTGGGAGGCTAGAGGCAGTCAGACTTTTTGGATGTTATTTTCCTTTTGATGTATTACATGTAAATTCAAGCCTAGGGCTTAATGTGTATATGAGTTAGTACTCATTTCTTGTAACCAAGTGTTGGCTTGGAAAGTTGTAATCCCATGGGGCATTTACTTTTGTTGTCAACATGTAATACTTTTTGTAAGGAAATACTCTGATGAATAGAAGGATGTTGATCTTTTATATATCAATGCTTGTCAATATTGTTGAGTTTAATGTTATTATTTTGAGGGCGTTACAACTTGGTATCAGAGCGTACCGGGTTCAAATACTTTGGGTACGTGGGAAGTGATTAGGATCACAATGGGTTTGTCTCGCTTGATAGAGACTTAGGTGTAGTGTCATATGCTATGTGCTTATGTGATAACATGTTTATGTGATTATTTGGGTATGAGATTTAATTTCTAGGATGTTGATTGGATCCTTGGGTTTCTGGGAGTCTTGTCGGAAAAGCACTTGATCAATGTTGTTTCTAACCGGAACTCTAGTAACGCCTCAAGACTATCATTATCCGGAAATGAAATTCGTAAGCGCTTATGTGTTTATGTGCTTACGTGGAGTGAATTACAGTTGTCCATGCACTAGGACGCGAGTGTTTAGTTTCGGCACATTTATGAATGTGCTAATGTTCTTCGTTTCCTTTATTAGGATGTTAGGATGAGGAACAGATGGTAGGCGTGGTAGGCCTAGGAGGCAGGAAGTGCCTATACCGGATGAGATTCTGGCAGTACAAGAGGGAGTTGGTCAGGCCAATGTGGCCGAGCCAGCGGGTCAGCAAGCTATGAATGCCTTGGCCCGAGAGATAGCAGGAGCTTTGGGTATTCTCAGAGCAGAGAATCAGATTGCTGAGGCAGGGCCTTCTTTCTTGAAGAGGGAGTTATTCCGGTTTAACCCGGACGAGTTTATTGGGGATCCGAAAGAGCCACTTAAGGCAGAAGAGTGGTTGGAACAAATGAGTAAGACGTTCGAGATGCTTGGCATCGAGGATGGAACACTAAAAGTGACCTTGGCATCCTTCCAGCTGAAGGAAGATGCGGGTCAATGGTGGAAGTACGAGAAGGTTCGTGTTGGTGGTGCATTGGAGGCTTTTGTAGATGCTTTGCAGGGGAGGTTTTTATCTTCAGCTGCTAGGGAGAAGCTGAGGGATCAGTTTTGCCGGCTTAATCAGCAGGGTTTGTTTGTGGCTGAGTTTGAGGCTACATTTATTAGCTTGTCCAGGTTTGCACCTGAACTTGTGGCGTCCAAGGAACGCCGTTGCTATGAGTTTGAGCGGAAGTTGAGGCGTGGCCTCAAGCTGAGGGTTGGTGGATCTTTTATTCGAGAGTATAGACATCTGGTAGATGCTGCAGCTCATATGAAGCTCTTGATGCAGGAGGAGGAAGAGGATAAGAATAGAGGTTCCAAGAGGAGCCAAGATGGCCAGGGTGATGGCAGGAGACAGAGGGGTTATAACCCTCAGCAGTCTCAGGGTGGTGTGGCTAGATCGACCTTTCCAAAGGTCGAGTGTGCTCGGGAGAGGCAATTAGGGAGAGTTCACTTGTTACAAGTGTGGTCAGTTGGGCCACAAGGCTTCGGTTTGCCCACAGAGGGGTAGAGGTCAGCGAGCTGCTTCTTCTTTAGCTAGACCTCAGGGTTAGAGTTTGGGCAAGGGCCAGCCCTTGTCTTGTTATCTGTGTGGACAGCCTGGGCACCTGAAGAGGTTTTGCCCACAGTTGAGTGCCACTTCAGGAGCGTCTGGTTCTAGGCAGACGGAGAGTTATCAGCCAGCTCAGTCTGTGTAGGCCTTGAGGGCCAATCCGGGAGCTTCGTCATCCCAGACTGTGCAGCAGTCGTGTAACGCCCTCAAAATAAACCCATAATACGTAATATTAACATGCGGAATTATACGGAAATAAAGTATCTTATTCCATTCATCAGAGTACTACGAAATAAAAACATCATAATAAATGCCCTAAGGGCTTACATCTTGCCAAGCCAACACTTGGACACAATTTCATGAGTTCTAACTCAAAAACAAATAAAACCCTAGGCTTGAAAGTTTACATAGTTCAAATGAAACAAATAAAACAAATAAAACAAATCTTCAAGTCCAAATCCTCACAAGCTAAGTCTTTGGAGGTAGTGAACCACCTGAACCTGAAAATGAAGTTCTATATAGGGTGAGCCACGAGAAAAATACTAAACCAAGCATAAGAATTAACTAAAGCATTAGCATTCGATACATGGTTAACACAAGATAATCAATTTCCAATTTCATGACACGAATGTCTACATTGTCTATGACATATTGTCTATGACATCTTTCACTTTCCAATATTTATTCAACTTTCCAATTATATCATTATGGCTCAGAACCTGGCCAACTATAATAGTGATCCAGATGTCACAAAAATAAATGAGACTAAAGCTCAAACCACAACACTTCCATACTTCCAACTGATACACATTATAATGATGTATTATATCAATAACAAATAGCAATATTGCTATTATCAATAAGCACACATATGAGTGATGCTACTGGAGTCCATCCCCTATCTCCTCCCAAACAATAAAACACTTCAATATAAATAAGCACACATAAAAGTGATGCTAATGGAGTCCATCCCCTATCTCCTCCCAAACAAAATCCGGTTTAGAGGTACATCCCCTATCTTCCCCTAAACCGTGGAGTTCATCCCCTATCTTCTCCAAACAACATGCATATGCAATGAAACACACAATTACCATATACAACACATAATCAATACAAGTAATGTTCAGTATTAATTCAACAGTCAACATAAGTGACTTAATTCCAGTTATACCTAAGCCACATGCAAGGTCTACAACAATCACGACTATCCTCCACCGATAGCCCAAAACGGTTATTTCTAAACAAGAAATAAATACAACAATGAATGTAAAATCAACATTCTCATAGGTAAGTATTTAAACTACCCAACTATATCATTAATCTCATAATTTCCCCAACTTCATGAATTAAACCCAATTCCACATTTTTCCCTTAAATTAATTATACAAATTAATCTAAGCCAAAACCCTAAAGTTTCTCCCAAAATTACCAAACTACCCCCACATACCAAAATACCAACACTTAGGATTAAAGCGTATAAATGGAGTAGGAAATCCCTACCTCGAAGCAAGAACCCAAAAAGAAGAAGACGGAGATGATAGCCCAAACTTGAAAGTGCTCCAAACCAACAATTGCTCAGATTAAATGAAAGCCCTCACTCTCCTCTATCTTATTTGTAAAGTAACTAGGGTAAAAACACACCCTAACTAGATCAAACCTAGGAGAGAAGATGAGTTGGGAGAGAGAGAACTCGTAACCTAGGGTTTTATAAACTGAAAGGGGCTGAAAAACTACTTTAAAAACGCTAAAACACGATTTTATACCGCGACAAACCCCGCCGGCGGACACTGAACTCGCTCGAGCGGACAATCCACCGCTCGAGCGGCGGATGCACACTCCCAGCATCTCGACAAACCAGGTCCCCGCTCGAGCGTCCAAATCCCCGCTCGAGCGGCACTCACACACTCCCGCTTGAGCGGCTCAACTCTCGCTCGAGCGTCCAACCCTGCACAAGAAATACTGGATGGGTGTTTTCCCCGCTCGAGCGCCAAAACCCCCGCTCGAGCGGACAAGCCAAAATCTGGGCAACTAGTTTTGGTTCCTAAGCTCAACCAACCTGCTCCAAACCCGCCCAACACATCCTATAACTCCAAATAAGAAAATATAGGACGACAACAACCATTACACAAAGATAGAATCTACGGAACCTAAGTCCGGATACAAACATCGAATGGGAAAAGACCGGGGTCGCTATAAGTCGTATGCTCCTAGAGGTGAGCAAGTGGATCAAGGGCCTACAGGGCGCGTGTAAGCTGTTACCGCGCAGGACCTAGTACCGCCTCCATCAGTAGTGAGAGGTACCTTTCTGTTTTGCAACTCGGTTGCTAGTGTATTGATTGATATGGGTGCGTCTCATTCTTTTGTATCTGCTGCATTTGCATCTGTGTTGGAGTTGGAGTTAGCACTATTAGCATCTCCTATTTGTGTTGTGTCACCTGTTGGGGGTGAGTTGATTTTGAAACACGGATGTAGAGGTTGTGATATAGAGGTCGCCGATCATAGGCTTCCGTTTCCTTTTGTAGCTATGCCCATGAAGGGTTTTGATGTTATTTTGGGATGGACTGGTTATCGTCATACCGGGCAGTTATTGATTGTTATCGCTAGAGGGTCACTTGTTGTACCGTGAGCGAGGAGTGTTTCCATTTCTTGGGGGAACGGGTTGGTAGTGTTTTGCCACATGGGTATGATCCACGAGGGCGGCGTGAGCTTAGTAGTCTACTTGCTAGCTTTGAGAGTAGTGAGTGTGATGAGACCCAGATTGTGTTGCCGAGGGTGGTTTGTAAGTGTTTTCTTGAATGAACCTCCATTTTTTATTTTTATTCAACTTCCATTTTTATTCAACTTCCACTTCTATTCAACTTCCTTTTTTATTCAATTTCCAAATAAATCGTTAAGGTATAGTGGTTTCTTGAATGAACCTCCATTTTTTCTTTTTATTCAACTTCCATTACTATTCAACTTCCTTTTTTATTCAATTTCCATTTCGATCGTTATGGTATAGTGATTTCTTGAATGAACTTCCATTGTTAATTTTATGCAACATCCATTTTTATTCTACTTCCCTTTTTATTTAATTTCCAAATAGATCGTTAAGATATCGTGTTTTCTTGAATGAATCTCCATTTTTTTTTTTTATTCAACTTCCATTTTTATGCAACTTCCATTTCTATTCAACTTCCTTTTCTATTCAATTTCCAAATAGATCATTAAGTTATAGTGGTTTTTTTAATGAACTTACATTTTTTCTTTTTATTCAATATCCATTTCTATTCAACTTTCATTTTTATTCAATTTCCAAAATAGATCGTTATGGTATAGTGGTTTCTTGAATGAACTTCCATTGTTAATTTTCTACAACATCCATTTTTATTCAACTTCATTTTTTATTTAATTTCCAAATAGATCGTTAAGATATAGTGCTTTCTTGAATGAACCTCCATTTTTTATTTTTATTCAACTTCCATTTCTATTCAACTTCCTTTTTTATTCAATTTTCAAATAGATTATTAAGGTATAGTGGTTTCTTGAATGAACCTCCATTTTTTTCTTTTTATTCAACTTCTATTTTCATTGAACTTGCATTTTTATTCAACTTCCTTTTTTATTCAATTTCCAAATATATCGTTATGGTATACTGGTTTTCTTGAATGAAATTTCATTTTTAATTTTATGCAACATCCATTTTTATTCAACTTTCATTTTTCTTCGACTTCCTTTTTTAATTAATTTCCAAATAGATCGTTAAGATGTAGTGCTCTCTTGAATGAACCTCCATTTTTTATTATTATTCAACTTCCTTTTTAAAAAAATTTCCAAATAGATAGTTAAGATATAGTGCTTTCTTGAATGAACCTCCATTTTTTATTTTTATTCAACTTCCATTGTTATTCAACTTCCATTTCTATTCAACTTCCTTTTTTATTCAATTTCCAAATAGATCGTTAAGCTATAGTGGTTTCTTGAATTAACTTCCATTGTTAATTTTATGCGACATCCATTTTTATTCAACTTCCTTTTTTATTTAATTTCCAAATACATCGTTAAGATATAGTGCTTTCTTGAATGAACCTCTATTTTTTATTTTTATTCAATTTCCATTTTTATTCAACTTCCATTTCTATTCAACTTCCTTTTTTATTCAATTTCCAAATAGATCATTAAGGTATAGTGGTTTCTTGAATGAACTTCAATTGTTAATTTTATGCAACATCCATTTTTATTCAAATTTCCTTTTTATTCAACTTCCTTTTTTGTTTAATTTTCAAATAGATCGTTAAGTTATAGTGCTTTCTTGAATGAACCTCCATTTTTATTTTTGTTCAACCTCCATTTTTACTCAACTTCCATTTCTATTCAAATTCCTTTTTTATTCAATTTCCAATTAGATCTTTAAGGTATAGTGGTTTCTTGAATGAACTTCCAATTTAATTTTATGCAACATCCATTTTTATTCGACTTCCTTTCTTATTTTATTTCCAAATAGATCGTTAAGATATAGTGTTTTCTTCAATGGACCTTCATTTTTTATTTTTGTTCAACTTCCATTTTATTTCAACTTCCATTTCTATTTAACTTCCTTTTTTATTCAATTTCCAAATAAATCGTTAAGGGATAGTGGTTTCTTGAATGAACTTCCATTGTTAATTTTATGCAACATCCATTTTTATTCAACTTTCATTTTTATTCTACTTCCTTTTTTATTTAATTTCCAAATAGATCGTTAAGATATAGTGCTTTCTTGAACGAACCACCATTTTTTATTTTTCTTCAACTTCCATTTCTATTCAACTTCCTTTTTTATTCAATTTCCCAATAAATCGTTAAGGGATAGTGGTTTCTTGAATGTACTTCCATTGTTAATTTTCTGCAACATCCATTTTTATTCAACTTCCTTTTTTATTTAATTTCCAAATAGATCGGTAAGATATAGTGATTTCTTGAATGAACCCCCATTTTTAATTCTTATTCAACTTCCATTTTTAATCAACTTCCATTTCTATTCAACTTCCTTTTTCATTCAATTTCCAAATAGATCAATGAGGTATAGTGGTTTCTTGAATGAACCTCCATTTTTTCTTTTTATTCAACTTCCATTTTTATTCAACTTCCTTTTTTATTCAATTTCCAAATAGATTGTTATGTTATAGTGGTTTCTTGAATGAACTTCTATTGTTAATTTTATGCAACATCCATTTTTATTCAACTTTCATTTTTATTCAACTTTCTTTTTTATTTAATTTGCAAATGGATCGTTAAGATATAGTGCTTTCTTGAATGAACCTCCATTTTTTTATTTTTATTCAACTTCCGTTTTTATTCAACTTCCATTTCTATTCCACTTCCTTTTTTATTCAATTTTCAAATAGATAACTAAGGTATAGTGGTTTCTTGAATGAACCTCCATTTTTTCTTTTTATTCAACTTGCATTTCTATTCAACTTCCTTTTTTATTCAATTTCCAAATAGATCGTTATGGTATAGTGGTTTCTTGAATAAACTTTCATTATTTATTTTATGCAACATCTATTTTTGTTCAACTTCCTTTTTTATTTAGTTTCCAAATAGTTCGTTAAGATATAGTATTTTCTTGAATGAACCTCCATTTTTTATTTTTATTCAACTTCCATTTCTATTCAACATCATTTTTTATTCAATTTCCAAATAGATCGTTAAGGTATAGTGGTTTCTTGAATGAACTTCAACTGTTAATTTTTTGCAACATCCATTTTTGTTCAAATTTCTATTTTATTCAGCTTCATTTTTTATTTAATTTCCAAATAGATCGTTAAGATATAGTGTTTTCTTGAATGAACATCCATTTTTTATTTTTATTCAACTTCCATTTTTATTCAACTTCCATTTCTATTCAACTTCCTTTTTTATTCAATTTCCAAATAGATCGTTAAGGTATTGTGGTTTCTTGACTGAACTTCCATTGTAAATTTTATACAACATCCATTTTTATTCAACTTTCACTTTTATTTAACTTCCTTTTTTATTTAATTTCCAAATAGATCGTTAAGATATAGTGCTTTCTTGAATGAACCTCCATTTTTAGTTTTTAGTCAACTTCCATTTTTATTCAACTTTCATTTCTATTCAACTTCCTTTTTTTATTCAATTTCAAAATAGATCGTTATGGTATAGTGGTTTCTTGAATAAACTTCCATTGTTAATTTTATGCAACATCCATTTTTATTCAACTTACTTTTTTATTTAATTTCCAAATAGATCGTTAAGATATAGTACTTTTTTAAATGAACCTCCATTTTTTATTTTTATTCAACTTCCATTTCTATTCAACTTCCTTTTTTATTCAATTTCCAAGTAGATCGTTAAGTTATAATGGTTTCTTGAATGAACTTCCATTGTTAATTTTATGCAACATCAATTTTTATTCAAATTTCATTTTTATCCAACTTCCTCTTTTATTTAATTTCCAAACAGATCTTTAAGATATAGTGCTTTTTTGAATGAAACTCCATTTTTTATTTTTATTCAACTTTCATTTATATTCAACTTCCATTTCTATTCAACTTCCGTTTTTATTCAATTTCCAAATAGATCGTTAATGTATAGTGGTTTCTTGAATGAACTTCCATTGTTTATTTTATACAACATCCATTTTTATTCAACATTCATTTTTATTCAACTTCCTTTTTTATTTAATTTCCAAATAGATCGTTAAGATATAGTATTTTCTTGAATGAACCTCCATTTTTTATTTTTATTCAACTTCCATTTCTATTCAACTTCCTTTTTTATTCAATTTCCAAATAGATCGTAAAGGTATAGTGGTTTCTTGAATGAACTTCCATTGTTAATTTTATGCAACAACCATTTTTATTCAACTTTCATTTTTATTCAACTTCCTTTTTTATTTCATTTCCAAATAGATCGTTCAGATATAGTGCTTTCTTGAATGAACCTCCATTTTTTATTTTTATTCAACTTCCTCTTTTATTCAACTTTCATTTCTTCTTTTTTTATTCAATTTCCAAATAGATCGTTATGGTATAGTGGTTTCCTGAATGAACTTCCATTGTTAATTTTATGCAACATCCATTTTTATTCAACTTTCATTTTTATTCAACTTCCTTTTTTATTTAATTTCCAAATACATCGTTAAGATATACTGTTTTCTTGAATGAACTTCCATTTTAAATTTTTATTCAACTTCCATTTTTATTCAACTTCCAATTCTATTCAACTACCTTTTTTATTCAAATTCCAAATACATCATTAAGGTATAGTGCTTTTTTGAATGAACCTCTATTTTTTTTTATTCAACTTCCATTTTTATTCAACTTCCATTTCTATTCAACTTTCTTTTTTATTCAATTTTCAAATAGATCGTTATGGTATAGTGGTTTCTTGAATGAACTTCCATTGTTAATTTTATTCAACATCCATTTTTATTCAACTTTCATTTTTATTTAACTTCCTTTTTTATTTAATTTCTAAATAGATCGTTAGGATATAGTGCTTTCTTGAATAAACTTCCATTTTTAATTTTTATTCAACTTCCATTTTTATTCAACTTCCATTTCTATTCAACAACCTTTTTTATTCAATTTCCAAATAAATCATTAAGGTATAGTGCTTTCTTGAATGAACCTCCATTTTTTATTTTTATTCAACTTCCATTTTTATTCAAATTCCATTTCCATTCAACTTCCTTTTTTATTCAATTTTCGAATAGATCGTTAAGGTATTGTGGTTTCTTGAATGAACTTCCATTGTTAATTTTACGCAACATCCATTTTTATTCAACTTCCTTTTTTATTTAATTTCTAAATAGATCGTTAAGATATAGTGCTTTTTTTAATGAACTTCCATTTTTTATTTTTATTCAACTTCCATTTCTATTCAACTTCTTTTTTTTATTCAATTTCCATATAGATCGTTAAGGTATAGTGGTTTCCTGAATAAACTTCCTTTGTTAATTTTATGCAATATCCATTTTTATTCAACTTTCATTTTTAGTCAACTTCCTTTCTTATTTAATTTCAAAATAGATCGTTAAGATATAGTGCTTTCTTAAATGAACCTCCATTTTTTTTTTTATTCAACTTTCACTTTTATTCAACTTCCATTTCTATTCAACTTCCTTTTTTATTCAATTTCCAAATAGATCATTTAGGTATAGTGGTTTCTTGAATGGACTTCCGTTGTTAATTTTACGCAACATCCATTTTTATTCAACTTCCTTTTTTATTTAATTTCCAAATAGATCGTTAAGAGATAGTGCTTTCTTGATTGATCCTCCATCTTTTCTTTTTATTCAACTTCCATTTCTATTCAACTTCCTTTTTTATTCAATTTCCAAATAGATCGTTAAGGTATACTGGTTTCTTGATTGAACTTCCATTGTTAATTTTATTCAACATTCATTTTTATTCCACTTCCATTTTTATTTAATTTCCAAATAGATCGTCAAGATATCGTGCTTTCTTGAATGAACCTCCATTTTTTTATTTTTATTCAACTTCCACTTTTATTCAACTTCCATTTCTATTCAACTTCCTTTTCTATTCAATTTCCAAATAGATCATTAAGTTATAGTGGTGTTTTGAATGAATTTACATTTTTTCTTTTTATTCAACTTCCATTTCAATTCAACTTCCATTTTTATTCAATTTCCAAATAGATCGTTATGGTATAGTGGTTTCTTGAATGAACTTCCATTGTTAATTTTCTGCAACTTCCATTTTTATTCAACTTCCTTTTTTATTTAATTTCCAAATAGATCGTTAAGATATAGTGCTTTCTTGAATGACCCTCCATTTTGTTATTTTATTAAACTTCCATTTCTATTCAACTTCTTTTTTTTTTTTTTCAATTTCCAAATAGATCGTTAAGGTATATTGGTTTCTTGAATGAACGTCCATTTTTTCTTTTTATCCAATTTCCATTTTTGTTCAACTTCCATTTCTATTCAACTTCCTTTTTTGTTCAATTTCCAAATAGATCGTTACGATATAATGGTTTCTTGAATGAACTTCTATTGTTAATTTTATGCAACATCCATTTTTATTCAACTTTCATTTTTATTCAACTTACATTTTTATTTAATTTCCAAATAGATCGCTAAGATATAGTGCTTTCTTGAATGAACCTCCACTTTTTATTTTTATTCAACTTCCATTTCTATTCAACTTCCTTTTTTATTCAATTTTCAAATAGATCGTTAAGGTATAGTGGTTTCTGGAATGAACTTCCATTGTTAATTTTATGCAACATCCATTTTTATTCAATTTTCATTTTTATTGAACTTCCTTTTTTATTTAATTTCCAAATAGATCGTTAAGATATAGTGCTTTATTGAATGAACCTCCATTTTTTAATTTTATTTAACTTCCATTTCAATTCAACTTTTTTTTTTTTTCAATTTCCAAATAGATCGTTAAGGTATATTGGTTTCTTGAATGAACGTCCATTTTTTCTTTTTATCCAATTTCTATTTTTATTCAACTTCCATTTCTATTCAACTTCCTTTCTTTTTTCAATTTCCATTTCCATCGTTATGGTATAGTGGTTTCTTCAATGAACTTCCATTGTTAATTTTATGCAACATCCATTTTTATTCAACTTTCAGTTTTATTCAACTTCCTTTTTTATTTAATTTCCAAATAGATCGTTAAGATATAGTGCTTTCTTGAATGAACCTCCATTTTTTATTTTTATTCAACTTCCATTTTTATTCAACTTCCATTTCTATTCAACTTCCTTTTTTATTCAATTGCCAAATAGACCATTAAGGTATAGTGGTTTCTTGAATGAATCCCGATTTTTTCTTTTTATTCGACTTCCGCTTTTATTCAACTTCCATTTCTATTCAACTTTCTTTTTTATTCAACTTCCAAATAGATCGTTATGGTATAGTGGTTTCTTGAATGAACTTCCGTTGTTAATTTTATGCAACATCCATTTTTATTCAACTTCCTTTTTTTTTTTTAAATTTCCAAATAGATCGTTAAGATATAGTGCTTTGTTGAATGAACCTCAATTTTTTATTTTTATTCAACTTCCATTTCTATTCAACTTCCTTTTTTATTCAATTTCCAAATAAATCATTAAGGTATAGTGGTTTCTTGAATGAACTTGATTTTTTCTTTTTATTCAACTTCCGCTTTTATTCAACTTCCATTTCTATTCAACTTTCTTTTTTAATCAATTTCCAAATAGATCGTTATGGTATAATGGTTTCCTGAATGAACTTCATTTGTTAATTTTATGCAACGTCCATTTTTATTCACCTTCCTTTTTTATTTAATTTCCAAATAGATCGTTAAGATATAGTGCTTTGTTGAATGAAGCTCCATTTTTTATTTTTATTCAACTTCCATTTTTATTCAACTTCCTTTTTTATTAAATTTTCAAATAGATCATTAAGGTATAGTGGTTTCTTGAATGAACCCCGATTTTTTCTTTTTATTCAACTCCCATTTCTATTCAACTTTCTTTTTTATTCAATTTCCAAATAGATCGTTATGGTATAGTGGTTTCTTGAATGAACTTCCATTGTTAATTTTATGCAACATCCATTTTTATTCAACTTTCATTTTTATTCAATTTTCTTTTTTATTTAATTTCCAAATAGATCGTTAAGATATAGTGCTTTTTTGAATGAACCTCCATTTTTAATTTTAATTCAACTTCCATTTTTATTCAATTTTCATTTCTATTCAACTTACTTTTTTATTCAATTTCCAAATAGATCGTTATGGTATAGTGGTTTCCTGAATGAATTTCCGTTGTTAACTTTTTGTAACATCCATTTTTATTCAACTTCCTTTTTTTATTTTATTTCCAAATAGATCGTTAATATATAGTGCTTTCTTGAATGAACTTCCATTTTTAATCTTGATTCAACTTCCATTTTTATTCAACTTCCATTTCTATTCAGCTACCTTTTCTATTCAATTTCCGAATAGATCATTAAGGTATAGTGCTTTCTTGAATGAACCTCCATTTTTTATTTTTATTCCACTTCCATTTTTATTCAACTTCCATTTCTATTCAACTTCCTTTTCTATTCAATTTCCAAATAGATCATTAAGTTATAGTGGTTTTTTGAATGAACTTACATTTTTTCTTTTTATTCAACTTCTATTTCAATTCAACTTCCATTTTTATTTAATTTCCAAATAGATCGTTATGGTATAGTGGTATCTTGAATGAACTTCCATTGTTAATTTTCTGCAACATCCATTTTTATTCAACTTCCTTTTTTATTTAATTTCCAAATAGATCGTTAAGATATAGTGCTTTCTTGAATGAACCTCCATTTTTTAATTTTATTCAACTTCCATTTTTATTCAACTTCCATTTCTATTCCACTTCCTTTTTTATTCAATTTTCAAATAGATCATTCAGGTATAGTGGTTTCTTGAATGAACCTCCATTTTTTATTTTTATTCAGCTTCTATTTTTATTCAACTAGCATTTCTATTCAATTTCCTTTTTTATTCAATTTCCAAATAGATTGTTAAGATATAGTGCTTTCCTGAATGAACCTCCATTTTTTTTATTTTTATTTAACTTCCATTTTTATTCAACTTCAATTTCTATTCAACTTCATTTTTTATTCAATTTCCAAATAGATCGTTAACGTCCTTAACGATCTATGTGGAAATGAAATAGAAAAGGAAATTGAATAGAAAACAAAATTGAATAGAAAATGAAATTGAATAAAAATTGAAGTTGAATAAAAATAAAAAAGAAAGTTGTATAAAATTAACAATGGATGTTCATTTGAGAAACCATAATACCTTAACGATCTATGTGGAAATTAAATAGAAAAGGAAATAAAAAAGGAAGTTGAATAAAAAATGAAATTGAATAAAAAAGGAAATTGGATAGAAAATAGAATTAAATTCCAATTTTATTTTTATTCAACTTCCATTTTTATTATTATTCAACTTCAATTTTTATTCAATTCACTTTTCCATTCAACTTCATTTTTTATTTAATTTCCCTATTGATCGTTAAGGTATAGTGGTTTCTTGAATTAACTTACATTGTTAATTTTATTCAATTCCATTTTAATTTTATTCAACTTCCATTTTTATTCAACTTTCATTTTTATTTTTATTCATCTTCCATTTTTATCCAATTTTCTTTTCTATTCAACTTCCTTTCTTCTTTAATTTCCAAATAGATCGTTAAGGTATAATGGTTTCATGAATGAACTTCCATTGTAATTTTATGCAACTTCCATTTTTATTTTTATTCAATTCCATTTTTATTTTTATTCAACTTCCAAATAGATCGTTAAGGTATAGTGGTTTCTTGAATTAACTTCCATTGTTAATTTTATGAAACATCCTTTTTTAATTTTATGCAACTTCCATTTTAATTCAATTTCATTTTCTATTCAACTTCCTCTTTTATTTAATTTCCAAATAGATCGTTAAGGTATAGTGGCTTCTTGAATGAACTTCCATTGTTAATTTTATTCAACTTCCATTTTTATTTTTATTCAACTTCAATTTTTATTCAATTTCCTTTTCTATTTAATTTCCACATAGATCGTTAAGGTATAGTGGTTTCTTAAATGAACTTCAATTTTTAATTTTATGCAACTTCCATTTTTGTTTCTATTTAATTTCCTATTTTACTCAACTTTCTTTTTTATTTAATTTTCAAATAGATCTTTAAGGTATAGTGGTTTCTTGAATGAACTGCCATTTTATTCAACTTCTATTTTTATTGAATTCATTCTCTATTCAACTTCTTTTTTTATTTAATTTCCAAATAGATCGTTAAAGTATAGTGGTTTCTTGAATGAACTTCGATTTTTATTTTTTTGCAACTTCCATTTTTATTTCTATTCAACTTCCTTTTTTATTTAATTTCCAAATAGATCGTTAAGGTATAGTGGTGTTTTGAATGAACTTTCATTTTATTCAACTTCTATTTTTATTGAATTTCCTTTTCTCTTCAACTTCTTTTTTTATTTAATTTTCAAATAGATTGTTAAGGTATAGTGGTTTCTTGAATGGACTTCGATTTTTATTTTTAGGCAACTTCCAGTTTTATTCAATTTTGTTTTCAATTCAACTTCCTTTTTTATTTAATTTAAAAATAGATCGTTCAGGTAGAGTGGTTTCTTGAATGAACTTCGATTTTTAAATTTATGCAACTTCCATTTTTATGTAATTTCCAAATAGATCTTTAAGGTATAGTGGTTTCTTGAATGAACTTCCATTTTTAATTTTATGCAACTTCCATTTTCATTTTTATTCATCTTCCATTTTAATTTTATCCAATTTCCTTTTCTATTCAACTTCCTTTTTTATTTAATTGCCAAATAGATCGTTAAGGTATAGTGGTTTCTTGAATGAACTTCCATTTTTATTTTATTCAATTTCCCTTTCTATTCAACTTTCTTTTTTATTTAATTTTCAAATAATTCGTTAAGGTATAGTGGTTTCTTGAATGAACTTCCAATGTTAATTTTATACAACTTCCATTTTTAATTTTAGGCAACTTCCATTTTTATTCAATTTCCTTTTCTATTCCACTTCATTTTTATTTAATTTCATTTTCTATTCAACTTCTTTTTTTATTTAATTTCCAAATAGGTCGTTAAGGTATAGTGGTTTCATGAATGAACTTTTATTGTTAATTTTAGGCAACTTCCATTTTTATTTTTATTCAACTTCTATTTTTATTCAATTTCCAAATAGATCGTTAAGGTATAGTAGTTTCTTGAATGAACTTCTATTTTTATTTTTATTCAACTTCCATTTTTATTCAATTTCCTTTTCAATTCAAGAAACTACTATACCATAACGATCTATTTGGAAATTAAATAAAAAAGGAAGTTAAATAAATATATAAATGGAAGTTGCATAAAATTAACAATAAAAGTTTATTCAAGAAACCATTATACCTTAGCGATCTATTTGAAAATTAAATAAAAAAGGACGTTGAATAGAAAAGGAAATTGAATAAAAATGAAAGTTAAATAAAAATGGAAGTTACATAAAATTAACAATGGAAGTTCATTCAAGAAACCACTATAACTTAACGATCTATTTGGAAATCAAATAAAAAATGAAGTTGAATAGAAAAAGAAATTGAATAAAAATGACAGTTGAGTCAAAATGGAAGTTGAATAAAAATAAAACTAGAACTTGAATAAAAATGGAAGTTAAATCAAGAAACCACTATACCTTAATGATCTATTTGGAAATTAAATAAAAATAAAAATAGAAGTTGCATAAAATTAAAATGGAAGTTCATTCAAGAAACCACTATTCCTCAACGATTTAATTGTAAAGATGATTCAAAGTTGAATAGAAATTAAAATTGAATAAAAATGGAAGTTGAATAGAAAAGGAAATTGAATAAAAATAAAAATGGAAGCTCATTGAAGAAACCACTATACCCTAACGATCTATTTGGAAATTAAATAAAAATAGAAGTTGAATAAAAATAAAAATGGAAGTTCTTCCAAGTAACCACTATACCTTAACGATCTATTTGGAAATTGAATAAAAATGGAAGTTGAATAAAAATGGAAATTTAATAAAAATGGAAATTGAATAAAAATAAAAATGGAACCGCTATATCTTAACGATCTATTTGGAAATTAAAAAAAAAAAAAAAAGAAGTTGAATAGAGAAAGAAATTAAATAAAAAATGAAGTTGCATAAAATTAAAAATGGAAAGTAAATAAAAAAATGTAGTTGAATAGAAAAGGAAGTTGAATAGAAAACAAAATTGAATAAAAAAAGGAAATTGAATAAAAATAAAAAATGACGTCGAATAGAAAAAGAAATTGAATAGAAATGGAAATTGAATAAAAATGGAAGTTAAATAAAAAAACTACTATAAAAATGGAAGTTTAATAAAAATAAAAAATGAAGTTTAATAGAAAAAGAGAGATCTATTTGGAAATTAAATAAGAAAGGGAGTTGAATAGAAAAGAAAATTTAATAAAAATGAAAGTTGAATAAAATTAAAGTGAAAGTTGCATAAAATTAAAAATGAAAATTCAATAAAAATAAAAAATGAGGGTGAATAGAATAGGAAATTGAATAGAAATAGAAGTTGAATAAAAAAGGAAATTGAATAAAAATGGAAGTTCATTCAAGAAACCACTATACCTTAACGATCTATTTGGAAATTAAATAAAAACGGAAGTTGAATAGAAAAGTAACTTGAAAAGAAAAGGAAATTGAATAAAAATAAAAATAGTAGTTGCATAAAATTAACAATGTAAGTTCATTCAAAAAACCATAATACCTTAACGATCTATTTAGAAATTAAATAAAAAAGAAAATTGATTGAAAATGTAAGTTAAATAAAAATAAAAATGAAGTTGAATAGAAAAGGAAATAAAAATCGGAAGATGAATAAAAATAAAAATGTAAGTTCTGTGGTAGCCGAATAGTCAGTAAAGGTAGAGGAGTAATATCTCGGCCACTCGGCGCCAAACGGGTAAAAATCTCGAAGGGGAGATCGGCCTAATACGATGACTAGGCCGAATAGGATAAAGCCGAGTGTAAGGAAAGGTAATGATTGAAAAAAGTAGACCGGGTCGAGGATGAAGATATAAATACAATGATAGTGGATCTAAAAAGGTATGCAAGAAAACACTTCTAAAAACTTAGTAAGCAAGCTTTACGGAGGAACCGACTTGTCAGTGCTAATTCCGCACCGAGTTTGTATTTTTGCGGTGACTAGCAGAGGATCATTGGCGTCTTCGAGATTGAAGAGTATTTCCAAACCACATCCACCACAATTGGCGCCGTCGTGGGAATACTCAAATACATCCATGGAAGGCGTGACCGAAGATCCTCCGATAGCGATCAGGAGACAACCTCACCGAACATGCTCGAAAGAAACCATTGCGACGACGCACCTTGCGCTCGACCGACTTGACAAGAAACAATGCCATCGAGCAGCAAAGCGAACGAACAAAGGCTCGAGAACATGATCGGCGAGAACGAACGACTCGTCAAGACTTGGCCTCGAGGTAGCAAAATCTAAAAGCCATGAGCCATTTCGAGGCCGACCAAAGGTTACCAACTGACTCCAACTCATTATCCACGAGCTCGACGCGAGGACGATCCGAAACCTCCGGCTCCTCCGACAAAGATCCGCGACCAAGGAACAAGCGAAGAAGAAGCTCGAGCGAGGAGGACCGTCCACGACCCTTTCGCTCGGAGAATCACAAGGGCGTCCTTGCCCAAGAAATTCAAAGCTCCATCGTTCACTCTTACGACGGAAAATCAGACCCGATCATATCCGTCACTACAAGCCATGACGTTACATAACGAGGCCCTCATGTGCGAATATTCCCCGTAGGTGGTATTACAAGTTGGAGCAACTTCCACCAACCGCAAAAGTCTTTTCATCACCAATGAGGTACAACCAAACAGCCGACTCCTCCGGGCAATGCAGATCGGTCGGAGAGACGCCAGAGCGTATTCATTTCGATATTGGGAGTGCTTCAACAGGTCGACGACGCTAACGACTCCATGGCCATAACCGCCTTCAAAATGGGCTTACACTCTGCGCAACTCCTTGACCAGAGGCCCCCAAAGGGCCTTGATGAAGAAAGTCGAAGAATATTGTAAAGTCGAAGATGATGCCACGAGAACAAAGGCGGACAAAGCTCGCGGAACCCAAATTGCTCGACCAATAAACTCCGTGCCACCAAGCCTGAACCACCGAACCAAGCGAGACAAAAGGCGTGATTCGAACAAGCGATCAATGCCCTACCGAGCAAGCGAAGTCGACGGCGAAACGACAAGAAATATACTGAGCTAACAGAACCGATCGCGGCAATAATGACAAAGGTCGACCTCCCATTTTTCAAGTGGCCGTCAAAGATGATAGGGCCTCGACACACGGAGGCGGGACGATGTGAATACCACAAAGATCACGGAAACCGAGAATTGTTATGCGAAGGATCATCTGGAAGAATTGGTGCGGGATGGTGACTCTGACAATATGTTAGCAAGGAGCGCCGACAAAGCATTGGCCCCGAGACAGATTCACCTCGCTTGGCGTGATCCATATGATCTGATGCGCCGACCACCCCGATCGTCCACACGATCCAATCGCACCTCCCCAAAAACACAAGCAAACCCGGCCCGGTGAAGCCGAAGATTGGGTTCGACGACTCGACCTCCTCGGAATGAAGGCTCGACCCTTTGGTGCGTCACGTTACAGCGTCGTCAATTGGCGTTGAACGCATCCTCATAGACTGAAATCTCAGACTACAAAGCTTTTGTAGAACTAGTCGGATCTGTCACCATCGTCCGGCTTCAACGCGAACCAGAGTATCCATTGGGAAGGTCGTGGCGGGCTCAAAAGCGACACAGAATTCTTGGTTGTAAAGCTTCCATCGCAGTATAATGCCATCATAGGCCGCCCCTGGTTGCACGTCATGAAGGCCGTCCCAAACACCTACCATCAGCTTATGCGCTTCCCGCGGCATTGAGGTGATCCGTGGCACGCACCAATCCACACGAATGTAGATTTTATGCAAATTCATCTACAGACCCAACTTATGGGACCTGATGCTTGTACTGGAACTTCATTTTAATGAAACCGGATTTTTGTTTGCCTGACCTTCAACCCAACTGGGGCCGAATAAGCCTCCGGATTCGGAGCGCCCTTCGTGGGTATCACGATTGGCCAAAACAAGTCTCCGGATTCGGAGCGCCCTTTCGATGCACGTCATCTAGGGCCGAATAAGCCTCCGGATTCGGAGCGCCCTTCGTGGATATCACGATTGGCCAAAAAAAGTCTCCGGATTCGGAGCGCCCTTTCGATGCACGTCATCTGGGGCCGAATAAGCCTCCGGATTCGGAGCGCCCATCGTGGATATCACGATTGGCCCAAACAAGTCTCCGGATTCGGAGCGCCCTTTCGATGCACGTCATCTGGGGCCGAATAAGCCTCCGGATTCGGAGCGCCCTTCGTGGATATCACGATTGGCCGAAAAAAGTCTCCGGATTCGGAGCGCCCTTTCGATGCACGTCATCTGGGGCCGAATAAGCCTCCGGATTCGGAGCGCCCTTCGTGGATATCACGATTGGCCCAAACAAGTCTCCGGATTCGAGCGCCTTCGATGCACGTCATCCGGGGCGAATAAGCCTCCGGATTCGAGCGCCCGCCGTGGATATCACGATTGGCGAAACAAGTCTCCGGATTGGGCGCCCTTCGATGCACGTCATCGGGGCGAATAAGCCTCCGGATTGGGCGCCTTCGTGGATATCACGATTGGCGAAAAAGTCTCCGGATTCGGGCGCCCTTCGATATCACGATTGGCCGAAAAAAGTCTCCGGATTCGGAGCGCCCTTTCGATGCACGTCATCGGGGCGAATAAGCCTCCGGATTGGGCGCCCGCCGTGGATATCACGATTGGCCCAAACAAGTCTCGGATTCGGGCGCCCTTTCGATGCCGCGTCATCCGGGGCGAATAAGCCTCCGGATTGGGCGCCTATCACGATTGGCCAAAACAAGTCTCCGGATTGGGCGCCCTTCGATGCCGCGTCATACGGGGCGAATAAGCCTCCGGATTGGGCGCCCGCCGTGGATATCACGATTGGCGAAACAAGTCTCCGGATTCGGGCGCCCTTCGATACACGTCATCGGGGCGAATAAGCCTCCGGATTCGGGCGCCTTCGTGGATATCACGATTGGCGAAAAAGTCTCCGGATTCGGGCGCCCTTCGATGCACGTCATCTGGGGCCGAATAAGCCTCCGGATTCGGAGCGCCCTTCGTGGATATCACGATTGGCCCAAACAAGTCTCCGGATTCGGAGCGCCCTTTCGATGCACGTCATCTTGGGCCGAATAAGTCTCCGGATTCGGAGCGCCCTTTCGATTCACGTTATCTTGGGCCGAATAAGCCTCCGCCGTGGATATCACGATCGGCCAAAACAAGTCGAAATTGAACCTCTTTTGGTACACGACACCTCCGGCCTAAATGAGGGCGAATGATCCTCCGACCGGCCAAAGCGGAACTCGTGGTACGGAGCCCGTTTTAATCAATAGCCGGAATCACTAACGTGCATCCCGGACAACATGCCTTAGCCGGCCCGGAATACACCACACTCCCAATCCGCCTAAGGAAAAATGTTTAAACCACAAAAGTTCCAATGGCAAGCTAACGACAAACTATTAAAGCATACAGTAAAACACATGAAATAACACTCTTTATTTAATGACACTTTTTATTCGATTAAAAGTTGTTACATCGACCTTAGCGTTGAACATTACAATATCTATTTCTAACTTCTAAGACAAACGAATCCATCGATCCAAGGGCACATCCGCGAATCGCAATTCCGGGCCTCGGCGCCATCGACAATGTCAAGGCCAAGATCCAAGACAAGGAAGGTTTTGGGTGTATCTCCTTCGGACGATCTGCTTGACAACAGCGAGTTTCGGTTCCTCCTTTCACGGGTCCACCGCGGAGAATCCTCCGCGCAAACCAGCAAGTTCGGCGGAAGTTGAGCCCTGCAACTATCATCACGTTCGACGGCGAGAACTCTCGATCTGCATTATTCCATACAATAGCATTGGGGAACTAAATAGGTTTGATCGCATAAGGGCCTTGTCGCTTTTATTCTCAATAATGGCCCCGATCTCGAGGCCCAAATCTCGAAATAATTCTTATCAGCGTTAAACTCCACGAGACAGGCGTCGATCAACATTCTCCATGACTTGGTTAAACCAACGGTCGACTAAAACGCAAAAGGGCTAGAACCATCTATCCCAATCGGCTAGACATGCGGCATTTGCGCCGTCTTGCAAACAAACACCCTCCGCTTCTGGCTCGTGGCTTACCCAAATTCTAAACACGCAATGGTTTAATTCTAAATCAGACGGCCATTACATGGAGGCCGATCAAGCCGACCAATCGGCGCATCGAATTAAAACTCCGAGTCCGATTGGTGTATTCTCGTCTAGCCAAACATTTATGCAATAAAATTAAACAGAATACGGAAGAGAATTTGATATTTCCCATAAAGCATCTTTTATTAAACATCAAGAAATTACATAATTACGAACGCGACTAGCATCGAACCATACAACAAATACATATTATACATCATCCTCATCCTCACTCTTTTCAACCTCAAAAGCGTAAAACGGAAAGTCTTTCTCACGGGAGCGAGGCGACGCCACATCAATTCCTGCCAGGCGAAGTGATTCGGCAAGTTGCGTTGACGTGATCCGACCGCGCCTACGCCCACGATTTTCACATCAGCAAACCTCTTCCGCGAGCTTTTCCTTGGTCTTTTGAATTCCAACCAGCCGCCCTTCGTGTAAACCTCTTTCATAGGACCTACCCTTTGCGGACTCCAAGGCGCACATACTCGCCATATCTCGATCGGCAATGGCGGTAACCCTCTTCGACGATTGGGTTTAGCCTTTGATCGTCCCTAACTCACGTTCAGCCGCCTCTGCTCGAGCCTCCAAACTCCGGATACGCGCTTCCTTCTCCGCCATTTCTCGGCGGGCGGCATAATACCGACTTCAGAAGCCGTATAGAGCCCTTTCACCGCCCCATGTATACCCTCGCGAAACACTTCGTAGTCCTGACGACCGATCATCGACTGCTGAACTTCAGGAGGAAATATTTGTCGAGCGAACTCGACCGCCACATCTGGATCTCGCACGATCGAATCCGCTTCCGTCATGGGCTTATTCTTCACAAACACTGCAAAACTCAACGGACACGGAGTCGCGTCTGATCTCCTTTCGACACGCGTCGTGGCGGCCTCCTTGAGATCGCTGTCGTCTGGGCGACTCGCCGACGCCGAGGAGATCGACGCCCCTCTCTACTCATAGAGCTCTTGCTCCCCGCACACAAGGGCGCGCCTCGATGTTCACTCCGACTCATATCGCCACCCAGCTCAGCCAATGTCTTCGCTTCCCCTTTGCTGTTAAAAAACCGTTTGTTCGACATTCGCACAATCGACTTCCCTTCCGGAGTTCGAACACAGCACCTACCAGTTTCTTTAAAGCTGTCCCTTCGAACACAGTACCTACCAGACCCTTTAAACACCCGCAAAGGCAACGCGATCGAGGCAGGCTCATTAATTACAAACCCAATCGCCCGATGCCGAATGGGATGACGGCAGGGCAGGTCGTTGGTCTAACCTGCTCACAGGTTGCCTGGAGCTAGGGCAGATTCATCAATCTATTCGGCTAGAGCGCCCAGTCGGCCCAAGATCGGTAGGCAGTGAAATTGCAAATGCCGATTTTGATAGAATACGTATTGAATCCTACCAAAAGTGTTTATCTGAATCCAAAGCGCCTATCATCATGAGCCCATGGGGCAAGGGCGATTCATCAATCTATTCGCCAGAGTGCCGGCCCAAGATCGTAGGCGGTGAAATTGCAAATGCCGATTTTGATAGAATACGATTGAATCCTACCAAAAGTGTTTGGCGAATTGAATCCGAAGCGCCCGTCATGAGCCCAATGGGGCAAGGGCAGATTCATCAATCTATTCGGCTAGAGTGCGCAGTCGGACCAAGATTGGTAGGCAGTGGAATTGCGAATGCCGATTTTGATAGAAAACGTTTAGAAACCTAACAAAAGTGTTCGCCAGGTATCTGCCGGCGAATTGAATCCAAAGCGCCCCTATCATGAGCCCACTGGGGCAAGGGCAGATTCATCAATCTATTCGACTAGAGTGCCCAGTCGGCCCAAGATCGGTAGGCAGTGAAATTGCAAATGCTGATTTCGATAGGATATTTATTAAAACTGCAAGAGCCCGGTTCTTGCGGATACATATTAAACAAACGATATTGCACGTACGGCATGTTCGGAAGAGTTCTAGATAAAAATCACCAAATACACTGACAAAACATAGAACTCTTTCATTAAAATTAAGCATAGAACCGTCTCATACAAAGTGTGTGGTGGCAGCAAAAATCAATACGTATTGAAATTACAAGGCAATTTTCATTAATAAATTGCGCGCAGATGCTAACCAATTTATACATGAAAACTACCAACGCACTATCCAAAAGAAGAAAAACAACAAAGACAAAAAAGAAAACGACGCCCGCGCGGTAAACGGCTCCCAAATCACTCGTCGGCATCGGATTCAAGCGGCTCAACATCCACCTGCTCGTAAGGAATCGGCAAATCCAATGTAACCTCAGCGGCAGCAAGAGCTTTGAGCCACCCATGCTTGAACCCGCGATTCTCAAATTTGGCCACTTCTTCAACATACTCCGACAAAGCGGCGCCCCTCCCTGCCTCAAAGGCCTCCGATTCGGCTTTCTCGCGGGTCGCCTAAGCTCGTCTAATTGAGCCTCCGCTTCAACAAGGTCCTTCTGGGAAAGCTTGGGCGACTCCTCGCTCGTGCTTGCATCAACACGGTTCGCGACTCGAGCCCTCTCTTTCTCCGCTGGCTCTCCATTTCACCTCATAATTTCGAATTCCGCCCTACTTCTCGACCTGCTGTTTGCAAATGATCGATTCTCGAGAGCATCACGCAGCGACGCCCAAGTCGGCGACCCTTCCGATCGTCTGCAAAACAATTGGTGTAAATAGACGCCTTAAACAAAAAAGGAAACGGTGACCTACCGAAGTGCCGATTGAGCGGTTAAGGCAACGCCATGACATCAAGGCTTGAAATTGAAGCCGCCAGTTAAGAGCGACGTCGGATCCTCGCCGAGGCATCGGATAAAATCGGCGTGCCTCGATCTTGAATAACGAACGGAGCCGCCACGACCGCCTCCTCAAGTCGAGGCCGTTTACTAAAGTCGCTTCTTCTAAGATCGCGTTTTGGCCTTGTTCAAATTAGTCACGATCGGTCGTTTCTCCACCTCCTTTTCCTTGACGGACACGGCAACCTCAATCGTGCCCTCGAACGGCTATGAATGGCTTGATCAAGCTAGGATTAGATTCGCACATTCTTCGGCATTTCTTTTGCGCGCCATCTGCGTTAAGCTCTCCTTCGCCATATCCTCGGAAAAATCGCCGTAGATCCCCAAGTTCGCAAAAATATCCGAGAAATCGCTCGTGAGGTGGATGGTTGAGGGCCTCGGATCGGCCTCGCCGCTTCTATAGCAGATCCTCCACCGGATCGGCAATCACTTCGCTCGGCGTCGTCCTCCGAATCGAAGCTTGAGACCGAAGATTGGAAAGATAAGGGCCGAGAGTCGTTGATCGCCAATGAATCGGAATGTTATCTGCGGTAGAAAGTGGTGTAAGTGGGTTCGCATCGAAGGAGAATATGGGCGGCCCTCCTTTTTTTGCGTTTGGGCGGGAAATATGTCGATCTCAATTTCCCCAAGCTGCGTCATCAACCGAATTCAAAATTTTCTTCAACCTATTACTGCAGAAGATAAAAAGCGATCTAAGAAAAGAAGCGAATAAGGAATAGGCCAACGAACATAAGACATTGCGTGTCAACTGGTTCACCCTACGCCTAGGAATAGGGTCCAGCGATCCTCCTTCGCGAACTCCCAATTACCTCGGACGTTGACCATCACGTCGTCAACTCGCTAGCAAGCATAGTCACTAAATGATGGTCAAGATCTTTGGCTCGAGAAAATATCGCGAGGATTTGGCTAAGGCGTAACAATGCCGAATGGCGGAATCCCAAGGTTAATTCTATGGTTCAATTCCACAACCCCCATGATGATACGGAAGAAATTTACATTGGGTTGAGAAGGGATCAAACCCCAATAGCGGAGAACGGCCCTAAGAAGCGGGTGTAAGGGGAAGCGAACTCCGCCCTCCGCGATGGACAAAAGAGGGAATACAACCGTGTTTTGATCTTCCCTCTCCATGTCGAGAGCATTGTCTGTGACGAGGGACAGATGAACGTCGTCAGGAATAGAGAAATGCTTCCGGAAACCAGAGATACGATCCTCGGAGAGGAGGTCTTTCAAGTGTTTTGCCATTCTAGCGGAACCAAGTATTCGCCGAGGCTAAAAATAACAAATAGAAAATAGGGTTACAATAGAGGAGAAGAAGACTTACGAAAAGCGGATGAGACAAAGGAAGGCGGGAAGAGGTTGCCGCGAGCCACGGAGGGATATGCGGCGATCCAAAAAGCTCAGAGGAAATGTGAATTTGAAAGGACTAAAGTTTCAAATCACAATAAATGCCGAGATACACAAATAGACGGAAAGTGTAATGATGAGCAAAAAGGCGGCGCCTCGACGTATGGGGATATGCGAGGCCGCCGATGATAAACCTTTTAATTCGAGCCAAACACGCCGATTTAGTTAAATAGGGGTTCGGGGCAATTGTGGTAGCCGAATAGTCGAAGGTAGAGGAGTAATAGCTCGGCCACTCGCCGCCATACGGGTAAAAATCCCGAAGGGGAGATCGGCCCAACACGATGACAAGGACGAATAGGATCAAGCCCCGGCAGCCGAGTGTAAGGAAAGGTAATGATTGAAAAAAGTAGACCCGGGTCCCGAGGATCAGAAGAGACGAGTATAAATACAATGATAGTGGATCAGAAAAAGGTATGCAAGAAAACACTTCTAAAAACTTAGTAAGCAAGCGACTTGTCCGTCGGAGTGCTAATTCCGGCACCCCCGACCGGAGTTTGTATTTTTGCAGGTGACTAGCAGAGGATCATTGGCGTCTTCCAGGATTCGAAGAGTATTTCCAAACCACATCCACCACAAGTTCCATAATGGATCTTTCCTTTTCTATTCAACTTCCTGTTTTATTTAATTTTCAAATAGATCGTTTCTTGAATCAACTTCAATTTTTAATTTTATGCAACTTCTATTTTTATTTTTATTCAACTTCCATTTTTATTCAATTTCCTTTTCTATCCAACTTTCTTTTTTATTTTTATTCAACTTCCATTTTTATTTTTATTCATCTTCCATTTTTATTAAATTTCCTTTTTCTATTCGACTTCCTCTTCTTTTTTTTTTAATTTCCAAATAGATTGTTAAGGTATAGTGGTTTCTTTAACTTCCGTTTTAATTCAAGTTCCTATTTTTATTCGACTTCCATTTTGATTCAATGCCCTTTCTATTCAACTTCTTTTTTTATTTAATTGCCAAATAGATCGTTAATGTATAGTGTGATCTTGAATGAACTTCCATTTTTAATTTCCAAATAGATTGTTAAGGTATAGTGGTTTCTTGAATAAACTTCCATTGTTAATCTTATACAATTTTCATTTTTGTTTTTATTCAATTTCCTTTTCCATTCAACTTTCTTTTTTATTTAATTTCCAAGTAGATCGTTAAGGTATAGTGGTTTCTTGATTGAACTTCCATTTTTATTTCTATTCAACTTCTTTTGTTATTTAATTTCCAAATAGATCTTTAGGGTATAGTGGTTTCTTGAATGAACTTCAATTTTTAATTTTATTCAACTTCCATTTTTATTTTTATTCAACTTCCTTTTTTTATTCAATTTCCTTTTCTATTCATCTTCCTTTTTTATTTAATCTCCAAATAGATCATTAAGGTATAGTGGTTTCTTGAATGAACTTCCATTTTTATTCAATTTCCATTTCTATTCAACTTCTTTTTTTAATTTTATGCAACTTCCATTTTTATTTTTATTCAACTTCCATTTTTATTTTTATTTAACTTTCATTTTTATTAAATTTCCTTTTCTATTTAATTTCCAAATAGATCGTTAAGGTATAGTGGTTTCTTGAATGAACTTCCAATTTTAATTTTATGCAACTTCCATTTTTATTTTTATTCAATTTTGTTTTTTATTCAACTTCCATTTTTATTCAATTTCCTTTTCTATTCAACTTTCTTTTTTATTTAATTTCCAAATAGATCGTTAAGGTATAGTGGTTTATTGAATGAACTTCCAAATTCCAATTAACCCCATACATTACCAATTGCAACATTTTCAACTCAATTCCTCATTTCTCAAATTAATTTCACAAATTAATTCCTCAATGTAATTAGGGCATTTCCCATAATTAACAAAAATAACCCTAAGGTTCCATTTTTACCAATAACCTATCATTTATCTCACTTCTCCATGCCAAACATGCATATAGGTTCATATATATATAAAACCCCATCTTTTGTAAAATTACACAAAAGACCCAAACTTTCTAAAAATTACCCAACAGCCCCCAACATATCAAAATGCTAAAATTCAAAGACAAAGCTCATAAAGAGGAGTAGGGTATCCCTACCTTGAAGTTTGAGCCCAAACGGAGATGAAGACCCAAAGACCAACGTGCTCTAAATCCAAAGTTTTTCAGATTAAATCGAAGCTCTCAACACCTTCTATCTTTTTAATAAAGGCCCTAGGGTAGATTCACACTCTAGAGAGATCAAATCTTAGAGAGAGAGTAAGTTTAGAGAGAAAGGGTCTCGGATCTAGGGTTTGAAAAGAAAAGGGAATGAAAAAGTGATGTTTAAAATCGCTGCTATCTGCTGATATAAAACAGGCTCGCTCTAGCGAAGACTTGGTCGCTTGAGCGACCAGACACAGAAAACTCTCGCTCGAGCCAAGAAGGTCTCACTCGAGCCAACAACCCAGAAGCACGCTCGAGCGACAGAATGCTCGCTCAAGCCACCAACTCAAATCCTCAGGTCTGCAACCAGACGCACGCTCGAGTGACGGACTGCTCGCTCGAGCGAAGAACAAACTAGACCGCTCGAACGAAGAAAAGCTCGCTCGAGCCAAAAAATGCGACTCTCAGGTCCAGAACCAGACGCAATCGCTCACTCGAGCGAAGCCACTCTGGCTCGATCCACCAGGAACAAAACTCAACTCTCGCTCGAGCGAAAAACTGCTCGCTCGAGCGAAGGTCCAGAAATCTGGGCAGCAACACTTGACTCCCAAACACAACCAACCTGTAACAAACCTGCCCAACACATCCTATAACTCAAATACGAAGTATAAAAGGATGTAAACAAGATATAAACAACTGCTAACATCCACGGAACCAAGTCTGGATCACTGTACAAGAAGGGGTAAAACCCGGGATCACTATAACCTCCCCCCCTTAAAGAATTTCATCCCCGAAATTAGCACAAGTTTTCAAAAACAAGTTTTTCTTTGTTTAAACAATGTTACAATACAACATTCAATAACTCGACCCATTACCGGTCATCCCATCTCCTATCAAGAGGCATTTCACAATATGTAACCAACATATATATTTCAACATGCATTAACATTATGCATTTTCCTTCTAATTTCAACAATTTCATATCATAACCAATGTTCATGATACATCTCCAATTCTACAATATATTCAACATATACAATGTTACATTAAACTTCCATATTGAGGCAAGTTCCAAGACATACTTCCATTAAACCAAAACATTTTCAATGTTTTACAACTTAAGACATATATAAAGCTCTTAAGTCCAACAATATTACAAAATCTAAATACAAGATTACATATCAACAAACATGTCCGGATATTTCTCATAGACTTCCAACTCACGTTCCCAAGTGGCTTCCTCCACTCCGTGATGTTTCCATAATACCTTTACCAAGGGAATGGTCTTGCCTCGCAAGACTTGATCCCGCCTATTCAAGACCCGAACCGGTCTCTCCTCATACGAGGCATCCTCATCTACCTCCAAGTCGGTCCAATCCAATACATGTGATGGATCCGACTCATACTTCCGAAGCATACTCACATGAAACACGTCATGCACTCCGGACAACTGCGGCGGCAAAGCTAAATGATAGGCAACCTCGCCAATCCTCTCAAGGATCTCAAAAGGGCCAATAAACTGAGGGGACAACTTCCCTCTCTTCCCAAATCTCATCAATCCCCGCCTAGGTGATATCTTCAGAAAGATATTATCACCCACCTCAAATACCAAAGGTCTCCTCCTACGGTTGGCATATGATTTCTGACGACCCTGGGCTGTAACAAGCCTCCTACGGATAAGCTCAACTTTCTCCGTCTTTTCCCTCACCAACTTCGGACCCAACAAAGGTGCATCACCCACCTCAGCCCAACAAACTGGAGACCTACGATTCGGCCATACAAGGCCTCAAACGGTGCCATACCGATACTAAACTGGAAGCTGTTGTTGTAGGCAAACTCCACCAAAGGCAAGTGCCTCTCCCACGTCCCACTAAAATCAAGGACACAACCCTGAAGCATATCCTCAAGGATCTGAATAGTACGCTTGGACTGCCCTTCAGTCTAAGGATGATAAGCCGTACTGAAGGTCAACTTAGTACCCAAGGCACTCTGCAAACTCTGCCACAACCTAGCAGTAAAACGAGGGTCTCTATCTGAGATGATCGTTACTGGGACCCCGTGCAACCTCACTATGTCCCGAATATATAAGTCGGCAAGATGATCTACCGAGTCTCTCACGCGCATAGGAATGAAGTACGCCGACTTAGTCAACCGGTCAACAACTACCCAAATAGCATCACTACCCCGCTGAGTCCTCGGAAGACCTACAACGAAGTCCATAGTGACATGCTCCCACTTCCACTCGGCAATAGGCAAGGATTGTAACAAACCCGCTGGCCTATGATGCTCGGCCTTCACTTACTGACAAGTAAGGCACTTGGACACAAACACCGCCACATCTCTCTTCATACCCCGTCACCAAAACTGGCGACCCAAATCCCGATACATCTTAGTGCCTCTCGGATGCACCGCAAGGCGCGAATGATGAAACTCTCGGAGTACCTCCTCTCGGCAAGACTCTGGCACAAACAGACGGTCTCGGTATCTCACACTCTGGTCGGGATACACCGTCAAACCCTTCTCCACCTTCCCACTGGAGATTTTCTCTCGGAGGGATTCTAAATGAAGGTCACCTCTCTGTGCCTCTAACACTCGAGTCACAAGCGTAGGCGCGAACAACGGAAAACAAGGCCGCAGCCGCAACAGATTCGCTCAGAAGCAAATCAAACTCACCAAGAGCACCCAACATCTCCCACTCCCGGATGGCTATACAAGCTACATCACTAACGGATTTTCTGCTAAGGGCGTCAGCCACAACATTGGCCTTCCCCGGGTGGTAATGCAACTCGAAGTCGTAATCCTCAATGAATTCCATCCACCTCCTCTGCCTCAAGTTCAAGTCTTTCTGTGTAAATAGATATTTCAGACTCTTATGATCCAAGAACACCTCGAATCTCTCACCATAAAGGTAGTGCCTCCAAATCTTCAAGGCAAAGATCACTGCTGCTAACTCTAGGTCATGTGTAGAGTAATTCTTCTCGTGTATTTTCAACTGACGTGAGCCATAAGCTACCACTTTCCCTTCTTGCATCAACACACAACCCATACCCTCTCGTGAGGCATCACAATAAACCGCATAACCCAACCCTCTCTCCGGAATAATCAAGACTGGAGCGGTGGTCAATCTAACTTTCAGCTCTTGGAACGACTTTTCACAAGTCTCACTCCACACAAATTTGACTCCCTTCCGAGTCAATCTAGTCAACGGCGAAGCTAGCCTGGAGAAATCCTTCACAAACCGGCGGTAATACCCAGCTAAACCCAGAAAACTGCGGATCTCAAACACACTCTTAGGCTGTGCCCAATCTTGCACTGCCTCAATCTTGGATGTATCAATAGACACCCCTTCTCCAAAAACCACGTGGCCTAAGAACTTGACTTCTCCTAGCCAGAACTCACACTTCCCGAACTTGGCATACAGCCTATGGGTTCTAAGTAACTCTAGCACCACTCTCAAGTGTGCCTCGTGCTCCTCCTCAGAAGGTGAATAAATCAGAATGTCGTCCACGAAAACGACTACAAAACGGTCTAAGAATTCCCGGAATATCCGGTTCATCAAATCCATAAACACTGCCGGTGCATTGGTGAGCCCAAATGGCATCACCAGGAACTCATAGTGGCCATATCGCATACGGAATGCCGTCTTCGGAATATCCTCCTCCCTGACCCTCAATTGGTGGTAACCCGATCTCAAGTCTATCTTAGAGAAACAACGGGAACCCTTCAACTGGCCAAACAAATCATCAATACGGGGCATAGGGTACTTATTCTTGACCATAGCCCGATTCAACTTCCAGTAGTCGATACACAGTCTTAAGGCACCATCTTTCTTTTTAGCAAAGAGGGTCGGTGCTCCCCACGGTGAAACACTAGGGCGAACAAAGCCCTTATCTAGCAATTCTGAGGTGAACTTTCAACTCAACCAACTCTGCTGGGCAAAAGCGATAAGGTGCCATGGAAATCGGCTGCGTCTTGCACTAAATCAATAGAGAACTCTATCTCTCGGTGATGTGGTAAGCTAACAAGATCCTTGGGAAAGACATCTGAATACTCACACACCACCCTCGGCAATATAATCTGGGTCTCATCACACTTACCACTCATAAAGCTAGCAAGTAGACCACTAAGCTCACCCCGCCCTTGCGGATCATACACCGGTGGCAACACACTACCAACCCGGTCCCCCAAGAAATGGAAACACTCTCCGCTCAAGGTACAAACAGTGACCCTCTAGCGGTAGCAATCTATAACAGCCTGATATGACGATAGCCAGTCCATACCCAAAATAACATCAAAGCCCTTCATGGGCATAACTACAAAAGGAAACGGAAGCCTACGGTCGGCGACCTCTATATCACAACCTTTACATCCGTGTTTCAAAATCAATTCACCCCCAACAGGTGACACAACACAAATAGGAGATGCTAATTGTGCCAGCTCCAACTCCAATACATATGCAAATGCAGCAGATATAAAAGAATGAGACACACCCATATCAATCAACACACTAGCAACCGAGTTGCAAAACAGAAAGGTACCTCTCACAATTGATGGAGCCGATACTAGGTCTGTTGTAACCGCATACCATACACGCCTGTAATCCTCGATCCACTGCTCACCCCTTGGAGCATCTGATCTTGTCTTGTTGGGATTGGCCCTCGAGGCCTGCACAGACTGAGCTGGCTAAAAACCCTGCGTCTGCCTAGAACCAGACGCTCCCGAAGTGGCACTCAACTGTGGGCAAAACCTCTTCAGGTGCCCAGGTTGACCACACTGATAACAAGATAAGGGCTGGCCCCTGCCCTGACTCTGGCTCTGCGGTCTAGCTGAAGAAGTAGCTCTCTGACCTCCTCCCTTCTGCGGGCAAACTGAAGCCTTGTGGCCTAACTGACCACACTTGTAACAGGTGAACTCTCCCTGATTGCCTCTCCCCGAGCCTGCACTCGGCACTGGAAAGGTCGATCTAGCCACACCACCCTGAGACTGCTGAGGGTTAGCACCCCTCTGTCTCCTGCCATCTCCCTGACCATCCTGGCTCCTCTTGGAGCCTCTCTGTCCCTCATCCTCCTGCATCATGATCTCCATATGGGCTGCAGCATCAACCAAGCGCCCATAGTCTCAGGTCATAGAACCCCCAACTCTCATCTTGAGGCCGCGCCTCAACCTCTTCTCAAACTCAATACAGCGGCGTTCCTCGGACGCCACAAGTTCAGGTGCGAACCTGGACAAGCTAGTAAAAGCAGCCTCATACTCGGCCACTGAAGAACTCAACTGCAAAAGCTGGCAGAATTGGTCTCTCAGCTTCTCCCTAACTGCCGAAGATAAAAACTTTTCCTGGAAAGCATTCACAAAAGCCTCCCAAGTGCCCTCAATGTGACCCTTCACGAACTTCCACCATTGACCCGCATCCCCCTTCAGCTGGAAAGATGCCAAGGTCACTTTCAATGCCCCGTCCTCGATGCCAAGCATCTCGAACGTCTTACTCATCTGCTTCAACCACTCGTCAGCCTTAAGTGGCTCCTTTGGATCCCCAACAAACTCATCCGGATTAGACCGGAAAAACTCCCTCTTCAAGAAAGAAGGCCCTGCCTTAACAACCTGGGCCTGCACTGGAGCCTGAACTGGATTCTCAGCTCTAAGAATTCCCATAGACTCCCTCAAAGCATCGGCTATCCCACGGGCTAAGTCGCCCATAGCCTGCTGACCTGCTGGCTCGGCCACATTGGCCTGACCAATCCCCTCCTGCTGTGCCGGAATATCATCCGGTAAAGGCATCTCCTGCCTCCTAGGCCTACCTCGCCTACCTCTATGTCCTCGTCCTGACATCCTAATAAAGGCAACGAAGAACATTAGCACATTCATAAATGTGCCGAAACTAAACACCCGCGTCCTAATACATGGACAACTGTAATTCATTCCACATAAGCACATAATCACATAAGCACTTATGAATTTCATTTCCGAATAATGATAGTCCCGAGGCGTTGTTAGAGTTCCGGTTAGAAACAGCATTGATCAAGTGCTTTTCCAACAAGACTCACAGAAACCCAAGGATCCAATCAACATCCAAGAAATTAAATCCCATACCCAAATAGTCACATAAGCATGTTATCACATAAGCACATAACATTACATCTAAGTCTCTAACAAGCGAGGGAAACCCATTGTGATCCTAATCACTTCCCACGTACCCAAAGTATTCGAACTCGGTACGCTCTGATACCAAGTTGTAACGCCCTCAAAATAATAACATTAAACCCATCAATCTAGACATGCATTGATATGAAAGATAACCATCATTCTATTCATCAGAGTAACTCATTACAAAAGTATTACATGTTAACAATAAAAGCAAATGCCCTACGGGCTTACAACTTTCCAAGTTAACACTTGGTTACATAAAGAGAGTACTAACTCAAATACACATTAAGCCCTTGGCTTGAAATTACACGTAATACATCAAAAAGGAGATCAAACAACCAAAAATCTATCTGCCTCTAGCCTCCCAAGCTATGTCCTTGGAGGTGGCATGCTACCTGTACCTGAAAATGATGTCCCATAAAGGGTGAGCCACAGCCAAGTAGAAATACACTAAACCAGCTATGAACAGTGACTAAAAGATTAGCAGTTGATAGATGGTCAACACAGATACATCCACTAATATCACGTTCCGGTTTCATGACATTTGAGTCCAGGTAACCATTCTCTTTCCACTTCTTTTTCAACTTTGAGTTTGAAACAAGGCCCAACACTTAGCCAAATAATTTAATGAGAATGCAACTCATCTTTAAAACACTTTCCTACTTTACCGAAGATACACATTTTAGTGTTGTATCAACATAACATAGAAACACTTCCATATTTCACAATTGATAACGATATACATTTTAGTGCTATATCAAATCAACTTAAACACTTCTGTAGTCAACACTTGATACACATTGTAGTGCTGTATCAATGTCACACATAATCCGGTTTAGAGGTCCATCCCCTATCTTCCTCTAAACCGCGGAGTACATCCCCTATCTCTTCCCACACACACAATGTATATACACATAGGTCATATACAATCATCCAATACATAAAATTAATGTATTATTCCAATCGCTATGTTCACTAACATGCTTAATCGATTAGTTTCTGTTTACCTAATCATCATGCATTGTCTACAACAATCAAGACTATCCTCCACCGATAGCCCAAAGCAGTTATCTCTAAACAAAAAATAAATGCATCAAATGGATAAAGTATCGACATTTCAATTTGGTGAGTGATAAATAATCCAACTACACCCTTTAACCCCATACATTACCAATTCCAACATTTTCAACTCAATTCCTCATTTCTCAAATTAATTTCACAAATTATTTCCTCAATGTAATTAGGGCATTTCCCATAATTAACAAAAACAACCCTAAGGTTCCATTTCTACCAATAACCCATCATTTATCTCACTTCTCCATGCCAAACATGCATATAGGTTCATATATATATAAAACCCCATCTTTTGTAAATTTACACAAAAGACCCAAACTTTCTAAAAATTACCCAACAACCCCCAACATATCAAAATGCTAAAATTCAAAGACAAACCTCATAAAGCGGAGTAGGGTATCCCTACCTTGAAGTTTGAGCCCAAACGGAGATGAAGACCCAAAGACCAACGTGCTCTAAATCTAAAGTTTTTCAGATTAAATCGAAGCTCTCAACACCCTCTATCTTTTTAACAAAGGCCCTAGGGTAGATTCACACTTTAGAGAGATCAAATCTTAGAGAGAGAGTAAGTTTAGAGAGAGAGGGTCTCGGATCTAGGGTTTGAAAAGAAAAGGGACTGAAAAAGTGATGTTTAAAATCGCTGCTGTCAGCTGATATAAAACAGGCTCGCTCGAGCGAAGACTTGGTCGCTCGAGCGACCAGACACAGAAAACTCTCGCTCGAGCCAAGAAGGTCTTGCTCGAGCCAACAACCCAGAAGTACGCTTGTCACGACCCCAAACCGCCCCTAGTAGAATGGTGCCGTGATGGCCAGTAATCCGAGATTACCGAAGGCCAACTTTCAAAGTTCACACACAATCAGAGTATAATATATGGGGCTTACATGTGCGGAAGCAATATATGTAAATCTAACTAGACCATAAGAGCTGTGCATATGTCAAATGAAATGGTATACACCTTAATTAAAGTCTTACAACTTGACTACAAATAAAATAAGGTACATATTACATCTTGATCAAAAGGCTTCTACATTTACAAAATACATGAAATGCAACTAAGAAGCATAGTCTTCAAGATTGCTAACATAACATGAATCCAAAACATCTTGCAAAACACACACACATCTACTTCTTGCTTGTTACCTACATACATATAGAGAGGGTGAGCTTGGATACTGAATGGTACAAGTAATAAAGGGTTTAATGAATGATTCCCGAGGTCTTGTCAAAACAATACATATATCACAGCTTGTTCAAAACATGTACTTGGCATAACTTGTATCTAAACATGTACTTGGGGTGATGACATTCCGAGCAAAACAAAAGCATAACCTCGATATCTTAACAAGGGTGCTACTTGGGCTTAACGTCCCCTGGCTTAAAGTCCCCTAGCACGGAAGGACTATGCTACAGGCTTAAAGTCCCCTAGCACGGAAGGACTATGTTTCTTGGGCTTAACGCCCCTAACACGAAAGGCGGTGTTACTTAGGCTTAACGTCCCCTAACACGAAAGGACGGTTCCAAGAATGTCATCCAAACCAAAGCTAATACTTGATACATAAAATAGGGATAGTCATTCATGCTTGATCAAATACTTTTCTAAAACAAAGTAAAGCTTTAACAAATCTTTATAACGTAACTTTATTAAAAATACCACTCACATAGTTCTTCTGTAGGCTCAAAGCAAAAATCAAGGACCTACAATCACATGGCAATCACATTCTCAAAACAAGCTTTACATGCATGCAAATGATCTAGGAAAAGCAATGACCTAGGGAAAGAAATGACCTAGGGAAAACAGGCAATGACCTAGGGAAAACAGCAATGACCTAGGGAAAACAGGTACCAACCAGTCCTAGAATGGATGGAAATGATCTAGGCAAAAGTGACCTAGTGAGTGAACTCAGAGGTCTTGGCGAGGTCCCACCTCTTGGCCGAGGTGTGGTTACCTAGGAGGTGCATGCAAGACAACTAAAGGTGCAAGTGATCATGCAAGGTAGGCCAAGGTGAGATACGATGCTTGGCCTAGGTGTGTGATCTAGGCAAGAGTGGTCTCGGTGACCACACCTAGGGAAAAGAAGTCTGGAAATCTGGGTTTCCTCCTTAAAGAACATGAAGGACATGAACATGAAGAACATGAAGAACATGAAGAACATGAATGCTAAAATCATAACTTGTTATTACAAAATCTGGGATTTCATGCCATGAGTTCGAAAACATGGACCTGGGTACCCATTCTTGAAGATCATATGAAAACAAACATAAAAACATGGATCTTGGCATGAGCTTTCGGATCAAAACATGACTTTTCTTGAAGAACACATGAATACTATTTTCTCTTTCTAAAACCGAACTTCAAAGCAATGCATGGCTTACAAATCGTATTCAATCATGCAATGCAATAACATGATCATAAAGAACAACATGAGCAGATCAAGAATCTAACCTTAGAACACGGATCTAACGGTTCGATCTCTAGGAATCAAGCTTGGAAATCTACCTCTCTCTAGAACTCCTCTTCCTCTCTTCCTAGAGCTTTCTTCAAAAACAAGGGTATAACAAATGATAGGTTTCTCTCTCGACTTAACCTGGTTGGTTCTCCTCAAAAGGTGGTGATTGACAAGACATGACTATGACAAAGCGTACTCAACAAGCTAGGCGACAAGGCACCAAGTAATGATCTCGGCTAAGGACATAGGCTCAACTAAGGTCTCAATGACCTTGGCTAGGAAGGATAACACTTGACACCTCGGCCTAGATGTGCCACACCTCGGTCTAGGTCATTCCACTCCCGAACAAGATCACTAGGTGCAAGGATTAAGGATCTCGGATGCCTAGATGATAACATCTCGGCCTAGATGATGCATATCTAGATGATGACATCTCGACCAATATGCCTAGGTGATGGCGGAGGTCAACCAAGGTGGTTCCAAGATGGTCCTAGGCTTAAGATGACCTCGGCTGGCATGACCTAGGCTTAACATGACCTAGGCTTGGCATGACCTAGGCTTGGCATGACCTAGGCTTGACATGACCTAGGCTTGACATGACCTAGGCTTGGCATAACCTCGGCTTGACATGACCTAGGCTTGGCATGACCTGGGCTTAACATGACCTAGGCTTGACATGACCTAGGCTTGACATGACCTAGGCTTGAGATAGCAAGGAAGGAACAAAGCATGCATACAACACTTAGGCAATTCACATAAGCACAAAACAAGACAGGGACCTTCACTTAGGAAGAAACAAGTCAAAGTCTACAAATGCAAGCTTAACAAGATGAAATCATGCAAATGCACATGAACATGACCAAGATATGAATGTGGGTTATTACAACGCTCGAGCGACAGAATGCTCGCTCGAGCCACCAACTCAAACCCTCAGTTCGCTATTAGAAAGCTCGCTCGAGCCAAGAAATGCAACTCTCAGGTCCAAAACCAGACGCAATCGCTCGCTCGAGCGAAGCCACACTGGCTCGATCCACCACGAACAAAACTCAACTCTTGCTCGAGCGAAGAAATCCTGGCTCGGGCGAAGGACCAAAACAAGGAGCTCGCTCGAGAAAAAGCGCTTTCGAGCGAAGGTCCAGAAATCTAGGCAGCAACAATACCTTGAGAGCTTTCTATTTGGATCGTTAAGGTATCGTTAAGAAACCACAATACCTTAACGATCTATTTGGAAATTAAATAAAAAAGGTTCATTCAACTTCCATTTCCTTTTTTACTCAATTTCCATAGTTATTCAATTTCCTTTTCTATTCAACTTCCTTTTTTATTTAATTTTCAAATAGATCGTTAAGATATAGTGGTTTCTTCAATGAACTGCCATTTTTATTTTTATTCAACTTTCATTTTTATCCAACTTCCATTTTTATTCAACTTCATTTTCTATTCAACTTCCATTTTTATTTTTATTCATCTGCCATTTTTATTTTTATTCAACTTCCATTTTTATCCAATTTCCTTTTCTATTCAACTTCCTTTTTTATTTAATTTCCAAGTAGATCATTAAGGTATAATGGTTTCTTGAACTTCCATTGTTAATTTTATGCAACTTCCATTTTTATTCAATTTCCTATTCTATTCAACTTTCTTTTTTATTTAATTTCCAAATAGATCGTTAAGGTATAATGGTTTCTTAAATGAACTTCAATTGTTAATTTTATGAACTTCCATTTTTAATTTTATTCAACTTCCATTGTTAATTTTATTCAACTTCCTTTTTATTCAACTTCGATTTTTATTCAATTTCCTATTCTATTCTATTCAACTTTGATTTCTTTTTCAATTCAACTTCCTTTTTTATTTAATTTCCAAATAGATCGTTAAGGTAGAGTGGTTTCTTGAATGAACTTCCATTGTTAATTTTATGCAACTACCATTTTTATTTTTATTCAATTTCCATTTCTATTCAACTTCCTTTTTTCTTTAAATTCAACTTCCATTTTTATTCAATTTCCATTTCTATTCAACTTCCTTTTTTCTTTAAATTCAACTTTCATTTTTATTCAATTTCCATTTCTATTCAACTTTCTTTTTTATTTAATTTCCAAATAGATCGTTAGGGTATATTTATTCAACTTCCATTTTTATTTAATAGACCGTTAAGGTATAGTGGCCACTATACCTTAACGATCTATTTGGAAAGTAAATAAAAAAGGAAATTTAATAAATATGGAAGTTCATTCAAGAAACCACTATATACCTTAACGATCTATTTGAAAATTAAATAAAAAAATGAAGTTGAATAGAAAAGGAAAATTAATAAAAATGGAAGTTGAATACAAATAAAAATGAAAGTTGCATAAAATTAAAAATGAAAGTTAATTCAAGAAACCACTATACCTTAACTATCTATTGGAAATTGCATAAACATCGGAAGATGAATAAAAATAAAAATGGAAGTTGCATGAAATTAATAATGGAAGTTCATTCAAGAAACCACTACACCTTAACGATCTATTTGGAAATTAACTAAAAATAAAAATGGAAGTTCCACAAAATTAACAATGGAAGTTCATTTAAGAATGAAAGTTGAATAAAAATAAAAATGAAAGTTGTATGAAATTAAAAATGGAAGTTGAATATAAATAAAAATGAAAGTTGCATAAGATTAACAATGGAAGTTCATCCAATAAACCACCATACCTTAGCGATCTATTTGGACAGTAAAAATGGAAGTTCATTCAAGAAACCACTATCCCTTAACGATCTATTTGGAAATTAAATAAAAAAGGACGTTGCATATAATTAACAATGGAAGTTCATTCAAGAAACCACTATACCTTACCGATCTATTTGGAAATTGAATAAAAGAGGAAGTTAAATAGAAAAGTTCATTGAATAAAAATGGAAGTTGAATACAAATAAAAATGGAAGTTGCCTAAAATTAACAATTGAAGTTCATTCAAAAAATCACTATACCTTAACGATCTATGTGGAAATTAAAAAAAAAAAAAGAGGAAGTTGAATAGAAAAGAAAATTGAGTAAAAAAATGGAAATTAAATGAAAACAGAAGTTGAATAGGAAATTGGGTTGAATAAAAATGGAAGTTGAATAAAAATAAAAATGAATAAAATAAAAATGGAAGTTCATTCAAGAAACCACTATACCTTAACGATCTATTTGGAAGTTGAATAAAAATAAAAATGGCAGTTGCATAAAAATAAAAATAGAAGTTGAATAAAAATAAAAATGGAAGTTCTTTCAAGAAACCATTATACATTAACGACCTATTTGGAAATTAAATAAAAAAGGAAGTTGAATAAAAAAATTAAATAAAAAATGGAACTTGAATAGAAAAGGAAATTGAATAAAATTAACAATGGAAGTTAATTGAAAAAACCACTATATTTTAACGATCTATTTGGAAATTAAATAAAAAAGGAAGTCGAATAAAAATGGAAGTTGAATAAAAATAAAAATGGAATTTGCATGAAATTAACAATGGAAGTGCATTGAAGAAACCACTATACCTTAACGATCTATTTGGAGATTAAATAAAAAAGGAAGTTGAATATAAATGGAAGGAAATTGAATAAAAATGGAAGTTCAATAAAATTGGAAGTTGATTAGAAAAGCAAATTGAATAGAAATGAAAATTAAATAAAAAAAAGGAAGTTGAAAAAAAGGAAGTTGAATAGAAATGGAAATTGAATAAAAACAAAATTGAATAAAAATGCAAGTTGCATAAGATTAAAAATGGAAGTTCATTGAAGAAACCACAATACCTTAACGATTTAATTGAAAATTAAAGAAAAAAGGAAGTTGAATAGAAATAAAAATGGAATAAAATCGGAAGATGAAATTAAATAAAAAATGGAAGTTCAATAGAATAGGAAATTTAACCAAAAAGGAAGTTCATTCAAGAAACTACTATACCTTAACGATTTATTTGGAAATTAAATAAAAAAAGAAGTTGAATAGAACTGGAAATTGAATAAAAAAGGAAGTTGAATAAAAATGGAAGTTGAATAGAAATGAAAATTGAATAAAAATGGAACTTGAATACAAATAAAAATCGAAGTTTATTCAAGAAACCAGTATACCTTAACGATCTATTTGGAAATTGAATAAAAAAATGAAGTTGAATAAAAAAGAAAATTGAATAGAAAAGGAAGCTGAATAAAAATGGAAGTTGAATAAAAATAAAAATGAAAGTTGCATAAAGTAAAAATCGAAGTTCATTCAAGAAACCATTATACCTTAATGATCTATTTGGAAAGTAAATAAAAAAGGAAGTTAACTAAAAAAGGACATTGAATAGAAAAGTAAATTGAATAAAAAATGATGCTGAATACAAAAAGAAATTGAATAAAAATGATGTTGAATAGAAAAGAAAATTGAATAAAAGTTAAAAAAGGAAGTTGAATACAAATGGAAGTTGCATAAAATTAAAATGGAATTTCATTCAAGAAACCACTATACTTTAATGATCTATTTGGAAATTAAATATGGTTTCTTCAATGAACTTCTATTTTTTAATTTTATGCAGAAGTCCCCTCTTTTTTATTTAATTTCCATTTTTGCTCAACTTCCATTTTTATTTTTATTCAACTTTGATTTTTATTTTTATTCAACATCCATTTTTGTTTAACTTCCATTTTTATTTTTATTCAACTTCAATTTCCATTTTTATTCAACTTCCCTTTTTATTAAATTTCCTTTTCTATTCAACTTCTTTTTCTATTCGACTTTCTTTTTTCATGTAATTCCCAAATATATCGTTAAGGTATAGTGGTTTCTTGAACTTCCATTGTTAATTTTATTCAACATCCATTTTTATTCAATTTCTTTTTTTTATTTAATTTCCAAATAGATCGTTTTCTATTCAACTTCTTTTTTTTATGTAATTTCCAAATAGATCGTTAAGGTATAGTGGTTTCTTAAATGAACTTCCATTTTTATTTTTATGCAACTTCCATTGTTATTCAACTTCCTTTTTTATTTTTATTCAACTTCCATTGTTATTTTTATTCAACTTTCACTTTCATTCAATTTTGTTTTCCTGAATGAACTTCAATTTTTATTTAATTTCTATTTTTATTCAATTTCCTTTTCTATTCAACTTCCTTTTTTATTTAATTTCCAAATAGATCGTTAAGGTATAGTGGTTTCTTCAATGAACTGCCACTTTTATTCAATTTCCTTTTCTGTTCAACTTCCTTTTTTTATTTAATTTCCAAACAAATCGTTAACATATAGTGGTTCATTCAAGAAAAATAAAAATAAAAATGAATAAAAATGGAAGTTTATTTTTATTCAACTTCCATTTTTATTTTTATTCAACTTCGATTTTTATTCAACTTCCATTTTTATTCAATTTCGTTTTCTGTTCAACTTCATTTTTTATATAATTTCTAAACAGATCGTTAAGGTATATTGGTTCCTTGAATTAACTTTCATTGTTAATTTTAAGCAACTTCCACTTCTATTTTTAGGCAACTTGCATTTTTATTCAATTCTCTTTTCCGTTCAACTTCCTTTTTTATTCAACGTTCATTTTTATTCAATTTTCTTTTCTATTCAACTTCCTTTTTAACTTAATTTCCAAATAGATCGTTAAGGTATAGTGGTCTCTTGAATTAACTTCCATTGCTAACTTTAGGCAACTTCGATTTTTATTTTTACTCAACTTCCATTTTTAATCAATTTCCTTTTTGTTCAACTTCCTTTTTTTATTTAATTTTCATATTTATTCAATTTCCAAATAGATCGTTAAGTTATAATGGTTTGTTGAATGAACTTCCAGTTGTTAATTTTATGCAACTTCCATTGTTATTCTTATTCAACTTCCAAATAGATTGTTCCATTTTTTATTTTATTCAATTTCCTTTTCTATTCGACTTCATTTTTTATTTAATTTACAAATAGATTGTTAGCGTATAGTGGTTTCTTGAATTAACTTCCATTTCTATTCAACTTCCTTTTTTTTATTTAATTTCCAAATAGATCGTTAAGTTATACTGGTTTCTTGAATTAACTTCCATTTTTAATTTTATACAACTTGCATTTTTATTTTTATTCAACTTCCATTTTTATTCAACTTTGTTTTCTATTCAACTTCCGATTTTATTCAATTTCCTTTTCTATTCAACTTCCATTCTTATTTTATTCAACTTCCATTTTTATTCGATTTCTTTTTTTATTCAACTTTTTATTTTTATTTAATTTTCAAATAGATTGTTAAGTTATAGTGGTTTCTTGAATAAACTTCCATTTTTATCCAATTTCCTTCACTATTCAACTTCTTTTTTATTTAATTTCGAAATTGATCGTTAAGGTATAGTAGTTTTTTTGAATAAACTTCCATTTTTATTCAATTTCTATTTATATTTGACTTCAATTTTTACTTAATTTCCAAATAGATCGTTAAGATATAGTGCTTTCTTGAATGAACTTCGATTGTTAACTTTATGCAACTTACATTTTCATTTTTTTATTAAATTTCCTATTCTATTCAACTTCATTTTTTTTATTTACTTTCCAAATAGATCGCTAAGGTATAATGGTTTCTTGAATGAACTTTCATTGTTAATTTTAGGCAACTTCCATTTTTGTTTTTATTCAATGTCCTTTTCTTTTCAATTTCCATTTTTATTCAATTTCATTTCTAAATAGATCGTTAAGGTATAATGGTTTCTTGAATGAACTTTCATTTTTAATTTTATTCAACTTCTAGTTTTATTCAATTTCCGTTTCTATTTAACTTCCTTTTTTATTTAATTTCCAAATAGATCATTAATGTATAGTGGTTTATTGAATGAACTTCCATTTTTAATTTTATGCAATTTTCTTTTTTCTTTAATTTCCAAGTAAATCGTTAAGGTATAGTGGTTTCTTGAATTAACTTCCATTTTTGGTTTTATTCAATTTCCATTTCTGTTCAACTTCCTTTTATATTTAATTTCCTTCCATTTTTATTCGACTTCCTTTTATATTTAATTTCCAAATAGATCGTCAAGGTATAGTAGTTTCTTAAATGAACTTTGATTTTTAATGTTATTTGGAAATTAAATAAAAAATGAAGTTGAATAGAATATGAAATTGAATAAAAATCGGAAGATGAATAAAAATAAAAATGGAAGTTGCATAAAATTAAAAATGGAAGTTGAATAAAAATAAAAATGGAAGTTGCATAAAACTTACAATGGAAGTTCAACAAAAGTTCATTCAAAAAACCACTATACCTTAACAATCTATGTGGAAATTAAATAGAAAAGGAAATTGAATAGAAATGGAAGTTGAATAAAAATAAACAAGGGAAGTTGAATTGAGACCAAATAGATCGTTAAGGTAGAGTGGTTTCCTGAATGAACTTCCATTTTTATTCAATTTCTATTTTGTGCAACTTCCATTTCCATTTAACTTCGTTTTTTTATTTAATTTTCAAATAGATCGTTCAGGTATAGTGTGATTTCTTGAATTAACTTCCATTTTTAATTTTATGCAACTTGCATTTTTATTTAATTTCCAAATAGATCGTTAAGGTATAGTGGTTTCTTCAACGAACTTCCATTGTTAATTTTATGCAACTTCAACTTTTATTTTTATTCAATTTCCTTTTCTATTCAACTTCCTTTTTTATTTAATTTCCAAATAGATCGTTAAGGTCGTTAGGGTATAGTGGTTTCTTGAATGAACTTCCATTGTTAATTTTATGGAACTTCCATTTTTATTTGAATTCAACTTTCTTTTTAATTAAATTTCTTTTTCAATTCAACTTCCTTTTTCCTTTTTTATTCAACTTCCATTTTTATTTTATTCGACTTCCATTTTTATTTCTATTCGACTTCCATTTTTTTTTTATTCAACTTCCATTTTTAATTATATGCAACTTCCATTTATATTTTTATTTAACTTCCATTGTTAATTTTATGCAACTTTCATTTTTTATTTAATTTCCAAAAGGAAGTTGAATAAAAATAAAAATGGAAGTTCATTTAAGAAACCACTATACCTTAACGATCTATTTGCAAATTAAATAAAAAAAGGAAGTTGAATAGAAAATGAAATTAAATAAAAATGGAAGTTGAATAAAAATAGAAATCGAAGTTCATCCAAGAAACCATTATACCTTAACGATCTATTTGGAAATTAAATAAAAAAAGAAGTTGGATAGAAAAGGAAGTTGAATAGAAAAGAAAATTGAATAGAAAAAGAAATTGAATAAAAATGGATGTTGAATAGAAAAGGAAATTAAATAAAATGGAAGTTGAGTAGAAAAGGAAATTTAACAAAAAGGTAGTTGAATAAAAATGGAAGTTGAATAGAAAATGAAATTGAATCAAAATAAAAATGGAAGTTGAATAAAAATATAAATGGAAATTCATTCAAGAAACCACTATACCTTAACGATCTATTTGGAAATTAAATAAAAAAGGAAGTTGAATACAAAAGGAAATTGGATAAAACTAGAAGTTGAATAAAAATATAAATAGAAGTTGCATAAAATTAACAATGGAAGTTCATTTAAAAAATCACTATGCATTAACAATCTATTTGGAAATTAAATAAAAATGTAACTTGAATAAAAATGGAAGTTTATTGACCGTTAAGGTATAGTGGTTTCTTGAATGACCTTTCAATTTTATTTTTATTCAACTTCCATTTTTGTTTTTATTCAATTTTTATTTCTATTCAACTTCTTCTTTTTTTTTTTTTAAATTTCCAAATAGATCATTAAGGTATAATGGTTTTTCGAATGAACTTCCATTTTTAATTTTATTCAACTTCCATTTTTATTTTATTCAACTTCCATTTTTATTCAACTTCTTTTTTATTCAACTTCCATTTTTATTTAATTTCAAAATAGATCGTTAAGGTATAGTGGTTTCTTGAATGAACTTTCAATTTTAATTTTATGAAACTTTCATTTTTATTCAATTTCCTTTTTTATTTAATTTCCAAATAGATCGTTATGATATAGTGGTTTCTTGAATGAACTTCTATTTTTATTTTTATACAACTTCTATTTTTATTCAATTTCCATTTTTATTCAATTTCCTTTTCTATTCAACTTCCTTTTTTATTCAACTGCCAAATTGATCGTTAAGTTATAGTGGTTTCTGGAATGACCTTCCATTGTTTATTTTACGCAACTTCCATTTTTATTTTATGCAACTTCCATTTTTAATTTTATTCAACTTCCATTTTTGTTTCTATTCAATTTCCTTTTCTATTCAACTTCCTTTTCTATTTTATTTTCAAATAGATCGTTATGGTATATATTGGTTTCTTGATTGAACTTCCATTTTAATTTTATGCAATTTCCTTTTCTATTCGATTTCCATTTCTATTCAACTTTTTTTTTTTTTTAATTTACGAATAAATCGTTAAGGTATAGTGGTTTCTTGAATGAACTTTCATTGTTAATTTTATGCAACTTCCATTTTTATTCAACTTCCTTTTTTATTCAATTTCTTTTTCTATTCAACTTCCATTTTTATTCAATTTCAATTTCTATTCAACTTCATTTTTTTATTTTTACTCAACTTCCTTTTTTATTTTATTTTTATTCAATTTCCTTTTTTATTTAATTTCAAAATAGATCGTTATGGTATAGTGGTTTCTTGAATGAACTTCTACTTTTATTTTCATGCAAATTCCATTTTTATTCAATTTCCTTTTCTATTCAACTCCCTTTTTTATTTAATTTTGAAATAGATCGTTAAGGTATAGTGGTTTCTTGAATTAACTTTCAATTTTAATGTTATGCAACTTCTATTTATATTTTTATTCATCTTCGGATTTTATTTTTATTAAACTTCAACTTTTATTCAATTTACTTTTCTATTCAACTTCTTTTTTTATTTAATTTCCAAATAGATCGTTAAGTTGTAGTGGAAGAATAAAAATCTATTTTTATTTTTATTCAACTTCTATTTTTATTCAATTTTCTTTTCTATTCAACTTCCTTTTTTGTTTAATTTCCAAATAAATCGTTAAGGTATAGTGGTTTCTTGAATGAACTTCTATTTTTATTCAACTTCATTTTTTTTATTTCGAAATAGATCGCTAAGGTATAGTGGTTTCTTGAATGAACTTCCATTTTTAGTTTTCATCTTTCGATTTTATTCCATTTTGATTTCTATTCAACTTCCTTTTTTATTTAATTTCCAATTAAATTGTTAAGGTATAATAGTTCCTTAAATGAACTTCCATCGTTAATTTTGTGGAACTTCCATTTTCATTTTTATTCAACTTCCATTTCAATTCAACTGCCTTTTTTATTTTAATTTCCAAATAGATCGTTAAGGTAGAGTGGTTTCTTGAATGAACCTCCATTTTTAATTTTATGCGGCATCCATTTTTAATCAATTTTCTTTTTTATTTAATTTCCAAATAGATCGTTAAGGTATAGTGGTTTCTTCAATGAACTTCCAATTTCATGTTCTGTTCAACTTCCGATTTTTATTCATTTTCCTTCTCTATTCAACTTCCATTTTTATTTTTATTCAACTTCCATTTGTATTAAATTTCCTTTTCTATTCAATTAAAAAGAAATTGAATAAAAAAGGAAGTTGTATAAAAATAAAACTGGAAGTTGCCTTAAATTAAAAATGGAAGTTGAATAGAAAAGGAACTTGAATAAAAATTGAAGTTGCATAAAACTAAAAATGGAAGTTGAATAAAAATAAAAATAGATGATGAATAGAAATAAAAATGGATGTTGCATAAAATTAAAAATGGCAGTTCATTGAAGAAACCACTATACCTTTTCTATTCAACTTCCATTTTTATTGAGTTTCCTTTTCTATTCAACTTCCTTTTTTATTTAATTTCCAAATAGATCGTAAAGGTATAGTTGTTATTTTTATTCAACTTCCATTGTTCATTTTATGCAACTTCCATTTTTAATTTTATTCAACTTCCTTTTTTATTTAATTTCCAAATAGATCGTTAAAATATAGTATAGTGGTTTCTTGAATTAACTTCCATTGTTAATCTTATGCAACTTTCATTTTTATTCAATTTCCATTTCTATTCAACTTCCTTTTTTTTTATTTAATTTCCAAATAGATCGTTAAGGTATAGTTGTTATTTTTATTCAACTTCCATTGTTAATTTTATGCAACTTCCATTTTTAATTTTATTCAACTTCCTTTTTTATTTAATTTCCAAATAGATCGTTAAAATATAGTATAGTGGTTTCTTGAATTAACTTCCATTGTTAATCTTATGCAACTTCCATTTTTATTCAATTTCCATTTTTATTCAACTTCCTTTTTTTATTTAATTTCCAAATAGATCGTTAAGGTATAGTTGTTATTTTTATTCAACTTCCATTGTTAATTTTATGCAACTTCCATTTTTAATTTTATTCAACTTCCTTTTTTATTTAATATGCAACTTCCATTTTTATTTTTATTCAACTTCCATAGTTATTCAATTTTCTGTTCTATTCAACTTCTTTTTTTACTTAATTTCCAAATAGATCGTTAAGGTATAGTGGTTTCTCGAATGAACTTCCATTTTTAATTTTATTCAACTTCCATTTTTATTTTTATTCAACTTCCTTTTTTATTTTATTCAACTTCCTATTCTATTCAACTTCCATTTTTATTCAACTTCCATTTTTTATGCAATTTTCATTTTTATTTTTATGCAACTTCCATTTTTATTTTCTATTCAACTTACTTTCCTTTTTATTCAACTTCCATTTTTGTTTTTATACAGCTTCCAGTTTTATTCAACTTCCATTTTTATTTAATTTTGTTTTCTATTCAACTTCATTTTTTTTATTTAATTTCCAAATAGATCGTTAAGGTAGAGTGGTTTCTTAAATGCAACTTCCATTTTATTTTTACTCATATTCTATTCAACTTTCTTTTTTATTTAAATTCCAAATAGATCATTAAGGTATAGTAATTTCTTGAATGAACTTCGATTTTTATTTTTATTCAACTTCCATTTTTATTCAATTACCTTTTCTATTCAACTTCCATTTTTAATTTTATGCAACTTCCATTTTTATTCAATTTCCTATTCTATTCAACTTCATTTTTTTATTTAATTTCCAAATAGATTGTCAAGGTATAATGGTTTCTTAAATGAACCCACTATACCATAACTTCCATTGTTATTTAATTTCCTTTTCTATTCAATTACCTTTTTATTTAACTTCCAAATAGATCGTTAAGGTATAGTGGTTTCTTGAATTAACTTCCATTGTTAATTTTATGCAACTTCCATTTTTATTTTTATTCAACTTTCATTTTTATTCAATTTCCTTTTCTGTTCGACTTCATTTTTTACTTAATTTCCAAATAAATCATTAAGTTATTATGGTTTTTCGAAAGGACTTACATTGTAAGTTTTATGCAACTTCCATTTTTATTAAATTTGCTTTTTTATTCAATTTCCCTTTATATTCAACTTCCTTTTGTTATTTACCTTCCAAATAGATCGTTAAGGTATAGTAGTTTCTTAAATTTACTTCCATTGTTAATTTTAGGCAACTTCCATTTTTATTTTTGTTCAACTTCCATTTTTATTCAATTTCCTTTTCTATTCAACTTCTTTTTTTATTCAATTTCCCTTTCTATTGAACTTCCATTTTTATTCAATTTCATTTTCGATTCAACTTCCATTTTTAGTTTTATGGAACTTCCATTTTTATTTTTATTCAACTTCCTTTTTTTATTTAATTTCCAAATAGATCGTTAAGATATAGTAGTTTCTTGAATGAACTTCCATTTTTAATTTTATGAAACATCCATTTTTAATTTTATGCAACTTTCATTTTTATTTAATTTCATTTTCTATTCAATTTCCTTCTCTATTCAACTTTCATTTTTATTTTTATTCAACTTCGATTTTTATTCAACTTCCTCTTTTATTTAATTTCCATTTTTATTCAATTTCCTTTTTTATTCAACTTCAATTTTCATTCAAGAAACCATTATACCTTAGCGATTTATTTGAAAATTAATAAAATGGAAGTTGAAAGTTGCATAAAAAAGGAAGTTGAATGGAAAAGAAAATTGAATAAAAATGCAAGTTGCCTAAAATTAAAAATGGAAGTTAATTAAAAAAAACCACTATACCTTAACGATCTATTTGGAAATTAAAAAACAAAGGAAGTTGAATAGAAAACAAAATTGAATGAAAATGCAAGTTGCCTAAAATTAACAATGGAAGTTAATTCAAAAAACCACTATACCTTAACGATCTATTTGGAAATTAAATAGAAAATGAAAGTGAATAAAAATAGAAGTTGAATAAACCACTACAACTTAACGATCTCTTAGGAAATTAAATAAAAAAGGAAGTTGAATAAAATTGAAGTTGAATAAAAATGGAAGTTGAATAGAAAAAGACGTTGAATAGAAAAGTAAATTGAAACCACTATACCTTAACGATCTATGTGGAAATTAAATAGAAAAGGAAATTGAATAGAAAAGGAAGTTAAATAAATAAAAAAAAATGGTAGTTGCATAAAATTAACAATGGAAGTTGATTCAAGAAACCACTATCTCTTAGCGATCTATTTGGAAATTAAAAAAAAGAAGAAGTTGAGTAGCAAAGTAAATTAAATAAAAAAAGAAATTGAATAAAAATGGAAGTTGCATAAAATTAACAATGGAAGTTCATTCAAGAAACCACCATACCTTAACGATCTATTTGGAAATTAAATAAAAAAGGAAGTTGAATAGAAAAGGAAACCACTATACCTTAACAATCTATTCAATTTTATGAACTTCGATTTTTATTTTTATTCAACTTCCATTTTTATTCAATTTCCATTTCTATTCAATGAACTTTTCTATTTAACTTCCTCTTTTATTCAACTTCCAAATAAACCGTTAAGGTATAGTGGTTTTTTGAATGAACTTCCATTGTTAATTTTATTTAACTTCCTTTTTTATTAAATTTCTTTTTTCTATTCAACGTTCTTTTTTTATTTAATTTCCAAATAGATCGTTAAAGTATAGTGGTTTCTTGAATGAACTTCCATTTTTAATTTTATTCAGCTTTCTTTCTTATTTAATTTCGAAATAGATCGTTAAGGTATAGTGGTCCATTTTTATTTTTATTCATCTTCCGATTTTATTCAACTTCCATTTTTAATTTTATGCAACTTTCATTTTTATTTTTATTCAACTTCCATTTTTATTTTTATGCAACTTCCATTTTTATTTTTATTCATCTTCCAGTTTTATTCAATTTCCTTCTCTATTCAACTTCCTTTTTAACTTAATTTCCAAATAGATCATTAAGGTATAGTGGTTTCTTCAATGAACTGTCATTTTTAATTTTATGCATCTTCCATTTTTATTTTTATTCAACTTCCATTTTTATTTTTATGCAACTTCCGATTTTATTCAATTTTCTTTTCTATTCAACTTCCTTTTTTATTCATCTTCCGATTTTTATTCAACTTTCTTTTTTATTTTTATTCAATTTGCTTTTCTATTCAACTTCTTTTTTTATTTAATCTCCAAATATATTGTTAAGGTATAGTGGTTTCTTGAATGAACTTCCATTGTTAATTTTATGCAACTTTCATTTTTATTTTTATTCAACTTCCATTTTTATTCCATTTTTAATTTCATACAACTTTCATTTTTATTTTTATTCAACTTCGATTTTTATTTTTATTCAACTTCTATTCTTAAATGAACTTACATTGTTAATTTTATGCAACTTGCATTTTCATTCAATTTCCTTTTCTATGCAACTTCCTTTTTTATTTTTATTCAACTTCAATTTTTATTCAAGTTCCTTTTCTATTCAACTTCCATTTTTGTTTTATGCAACTACCATTTTTAATTAATTTCCAAATAGATCGTTAAGGTATAGTGGTTTCATGAATGAACTTTTATTGTTAATTTTAGGCAACTTCCATTTTTATCCAATTTCCTTGCCTATTCAACTTCCATTTTTATTCAACTTCCATTTTTATTCAATTTCCTTTTCTATTTTATTCATCTTCCATTTTTAATTTTATGCAAATTCCATTTTTGTTCAATTTTGTTTTCTATTTAATTTCCAAATAGATCGTTAAGGTATAGTGGTTTCTTGAATGAACTTCCATATTAATTTAAGGCAACTTCCATTTTTATTCAATTTCCTTTTCTATTGAACTTCATTTTTTTATTTACTTTCCAAATAGATTGTTAAGGTATAGTGGTTTCTTAAATAAACTTCAATTTTTAATTATATGCAACTTCCATTTATATTTTTATTCAACTTCCATTTTTATTCAATTTTCATTTTTATTCAACTTCAGTTTTTATTCAGCTTCCATTTTTTTATTCAATTTCCTTTTTTATTCGACTTCTATTTTTATGCAATTTCCATTTGTATTCAATTTTCTTTCCTATTCAACTTCCGTTTTTATCTAATTTCCAAATAGATCGTTAAGGTATAGTGGTTTCTTGAATGAACTTCCACTGTTAATTTTATGCAACTTTCATTTTTATTTTTATTCAACTTCCATTTTTAATTTTATGCAACTACCTTTTTTAATTTTATTCAACTTTCATTTTTATTCAGCTTCCTTTTTTATTTAATTTCCACATAGATCGTCACGGTATAGTGGTTTCTTGAATGAACTTCCATTGTCAATTCTATTCAACTTCCATTTTTATTCGACTTCCTTTTCTATTCAACTTCATTTTTTATTCAACTTTCAATGAAGAAACCACTATACCTTAACGATCAATTTGGAAATTAAATGAAATGGAATAAAAATAGAAGTTGAATAAAATTGGAAGATGAATAAAAATAAAAATGGAAGTTGCATAAAATTAACAATGGAAGTTCATTCAAAAAACCACTATACCTTAACGATCTATTTAGAAATTAAATAAAAAAGGAATTTGCATGAAATTAACAATGGAAATTGAATAGAAAAGGAAATTAAATAAAAAATGATGTTGAATAGAAAAGGAAGTTGAATAAAAATTGAAATGGAAGTTGAATAAAAATAAAAAATAGATGTTCATTCGAGAAACCACTATACCTTAACGATTTATTTGGAAATTAAACAGAAAATGAAATTAAATAGAGAAGGAAGTTGAATAAAAAAGGAAATTGGATAAAAATAAAAATTGAAAGTTGAGTAAAACTAAAAATAGAAACCACTATACCTTAACGATCTATTTGGAAATTAAATAAAAAAGAAGAAGTTGAATAGAAAACAAAATTGAATAAATGGAAATTGAATAAAATTAAAAATGGAAGTTGCATAAAATTAACAATGGAAGTTAATTCAAGAAACCACTATACCTTAATGATCTATTTGGAAATTAAATAAAAAAAGGAAGTTGAATAGAAAAAGAAGTTGCACAAAATAAAAATGGAAGTTGAATAAAATAAAATGAAAGTTGCCTTAACTTAAAAATGGAAGTTCATTCAAGAAACCACTATACCTTAACAATCTATTTGGAAACTAAATAAAAAGGAAGTTGAATAAAAATAAAAATGGAAATTAAATAGAAAAGGAAATTGAATAGAAAAGAAAATTGAATAAATATGGAAATTGAATAAAAATAAAATGGAAGTTATAGCGATCCCGGTTTTTCCTCTTGTGTTCATGATCCGACTTGTTTCCGTGGGTGTTAGCGATTGCTTATATCTTGTTTGCATCCTTTCGTACTTTGTATTTGAGTTATAGAATGTGTTAGGCAGGTTTGTTACAGGTTGGTTGAACTTAGAAACCTAGAGTAGTTGCCCAGATTTTTGCCTTCACGCTCGAGCGGAGCTTTTGACGCTCGAACGGGCCCTTCGTTGTTGCTTCTCCGCTCGAGCGGGAGTTTTGACGCTCGAGCGTGATTTCCCATCTCCCAGTATTTCCTCTGCAGTGTTGGACGCTCGAGCGGGAGTTTTGACGCTCAAGCGTGAGTTTGTGTGTGACGCTCGAGCGGGGAGTGTTGCGCTCGAGCGAGGACCTGGTTCAGCAAAAAGTTCTGGAAGTGTGTATCCGCCGCTCAAGCGGGAGTTTTGACGCTTGAGCGGGAGTTTGTGAGTGACGCTCGAGCGGGGGTTTCCACGCTCGAGCGGGGTGACTCTTATATAAAACCGAGATCCGACTTTTTGGATCACTTTTTCACATCCTTTTCTCTCTCTTACTTTTCCAAAACTCCATTGTTGAGCCTCTCTCTCTAGAACCTTGCCTTCTCTCTAGGTATTGATCTAGTAGGAGTTGTTTCCTCACCTTTGGCCTTTACAAAAAAGTTGTTGATCATCGAGGGCCATCTTTTGATCCAAGAATCTCGGGATTTTGAGCATTTTCATTTTCTTCATCTTCTTCGTTGGGTGTCAACTATTGAGGTAGGGATTCCTACTCACTCTTATGATCTTTGACATAGATTTTTGGTTGTTTTGATAAAGTGTTGAAGTTGGGTAAATTTTGGGACTTAGGGTTTCAAAATGTTAAAAGAGGGCTTTGTTATTTTGATTCTAAAAAGTGTATTTTGGGTTTCAAAATAATGGTATTGTTGTAGATTGTTGATTATTGGACCCATTGGGTTGTTATTAGAAAAAGGGGTAGAAAACCCTAATTTGTTATATAAATTAGTTGGTATAATTAATTTGGAAAAGTTGTAGATTTATGGAATTGAGTTGGGAATAATGAAATTGACTCATTATATTGTGAAATGGTGGAGTTGGATTTATTAATCGCTCACTTTTGAAAACATTGATATTTTATCTTTTTTTTTGATCGGCAAAAAGAAACTTTATTGATGAAAAAAACAAATACAAGGTACAAGAAAATTACATCAATAAAGGAAAAGGAAGTGCAAAAGCATCACAGTGCGCTAAATGATCCCAACTAGGTTGGCACCACCAAGCTCACCCTATCATTTGCTAGCACCCCAAGTTGGTGAGAGACCAACGGAAAAAAAGAAAGAAGAACGAAGAACCAAAGCTGCAGCAGCTTTAATCTCCTGAAGACAACACCAAAGCTGCATCAGCAGCTTAATCCCCTGAAAACTCCCCTCCATGAATCATTGCTGCTTATATCCAAAGTGCCAAGATTGACAAAACTACTACTTCCAAACAGAGCGACAGAAACACCTGGAAATTGAACTAACGCCTGGAACAACACTATTTCCAAGTTCTCAGTGACCAAAACAACACTACTTCGAAGATTCTGAATGCACCAAAACAACACTACAGCAGTCACCTGGAAATTGAGCTAAATCCTTACACCAATATACACAGATCACAAATGACTTTTGAACCAGTATACACCAGAAATTCAGATGGATAACAACTACCGTAAATACATCACCTGTAATTTCAAACCAATCTTGGTCAAACAACAGTAAAGCATCCAGAACTAAAAATATACAAAGAAGAAATATACACAAAGAAAGTGCAGCAGGGCGTAACACATATAGCGGCCAGATGGGAGAGGTTGGAGTAGCCATCTTCGCACCAAAACAACACAGATCATAGAAGAGGATGGATCACAGAGAGATGAAGAGGCGTAATGACCACCAAACAAATTTCAGAAGCAAATCAGACCACTCTTTCCTAGAGTATACAAACACGTAAACAAGCAAAGAAAGAGACAAAGGAGTATGTAATGATTAGCTATGCAAAGACATCAACTCCCAAATTTTATTCAATAACATACCTACTTCAAATTAGATACAATGTCATGCCGAGTAATCGCATTTCTTTCAAATTTGATTTTGCCCATAAAGCGACTCTAACCTTCACCAACTTTGCTAATTCTGCAAAAATCTGGTCTTGCTTCTTTAAACACACACTCATTTTTGAGTTTCCATACGCACCACAAAGATTGCTACAGAGCTACCTTCCAAATTTCCTTCACCTTAGCCTTGACTAGTACACGACCACCATAGAAGTAAATCCTCCATCGAACCGTGGATGCACCAACTCAGATTCCACCAATTGACAATGTTAGACTGGACTCTATATCGATGACAAAGTGAAGCAAAGACATGAGTCATGGTCTCCATTTCAGACTTGCAAAACACACACAGTGGGTTGGCTTCAGGGTTCAACACTCCAATCCTAAGCAAAAAGACTGAGGATTTAATTCTACCTCTCCACGCTAGCCAACATTGATATTTTATCTGTTAGAGCTTTTATTATCTGTTTAGATATAATTGCTTGGGCTACCGGTGGAGGGTTGTTTTGATTGTTGTAGACAATGCATGATGATTAGGCAAACTAAAACTAATCAATTGAATGTATCATAGAGTATGACGGTTGAAAGAATACATTAACTGTATGTATTGACTGATTGTATATGATCTATTTTTATATACATGTGTTGTGTGGGAGGAGATAGGGGATGTACTCCATGGTTTAGGGGAAGATAGGGGATGGACCTCTAGACCAAACTTTTGTGTGACATTGATACAGCACTACAATGTGTATCAAGTGTTGATTATGGAAGTGTTCGAATTGATTTGATATAGCACTAAAATGTATATCGTTATCAATTGTGAAGTGTAGAAGTGATGCTATGTTACATCGATACAGCACCAAAATGTGTATCTTTCGTAAAGTACAGAAATGAATTTTGTGTTGTCGATACAACATTATGATGTGTATCCGTCATGAATTTCGAAAGTGTTTTAAGGATGAGTCTAAAGCTCATTAAGTTATTTGGCTAGGTATTGAGCCTTGTTTTCAAACTCAAAGTTGAAAAAGAAATGTGAAATGAAATGTAACATGGACTTAATGTCGTGGAACCGGAATGTGAGATATGTGGATGTATCTATGTTGAACAATTATCAATTGCTAAAGTCTTAGTTATTGCTCATACTGTGTTTAGCATATCTCTACTGGGCGTTGGCTCACCCTATATGGGACATTATTTTCAGGTACAGGTAGTATGCCACCTCCAAGGACATAGCTTGGATGATGATGAGAGTTGAAGACTCTTTTTGTTTATTTTGTTTGTATTACATGTATACCAAGCCAAGGGCTTCTTTTGTATAGAGTTAGTACTCTTATTTTGTGCAATCAAGTGTTGACTTGGAAAGCTGTAAACCCGTAGGGCATTTGCTTTTATTGTTAACATGTAATACTGTTGTAAGAATTACTCTAATGAATAGAAGAATATTTATCTTTTATATCAACGCATGACTAAATTGATGGGTTCTAATGTTATTATTTTGAGGGCGTTACAGAAGTTGAATAAAAATATAAATAGAAGTTGCATAAGATTAACAATGGAAGTTCATTCAAGAAACCACTATACCTTAACGATCTATTTGGAAATTAAATAAAAATGGAAGTTGAATAGAAAAGGAAATTGAATAAAAATGGAAGTTGAATAAAAATAAAAGTTAATTCAAGAAACCACTATACCTTAACGATCTATTTGTAAATTAAATAGAAAAGGAAGTTGAATAGAAAATGGAAGATGAATAAAAATAAAATTAAAAATGGAAGGTGAATAGAAACTAGAATTGAATAAAAATGGAAGTTGTATAAAATTAACAATGTAAGTTAATTCAAGTAACCACTATACCTTAGCGATCTATTTGGAAAGTAAATAAAAAAATGTAGTTGAATAAAATTAAAAATGGAAGTTCATTCAAGAAACCACTATGCTTTAACAATCTATTTGGAAATTAAATAAAAAAGAAGATGAACAAAAAAGGAAATTGAATAAAAATGGATGTTGAACAAAAATGGAAGTTGAATAAAAATGGAAGTTGCATAAAATTAAAAAAGGAAGTTGAATAAATTCAAGAAACCACTATACCTTAACGATCTATTTGGAAATTAAATAAAAAAGGAAGTTGAATAGAAAAGGAAATTGAATAAAAATAAAAATGGATGTCGTATAAAATTAACAATGGAAATTGAATAAAAATAAAAATGGAAGTTGCCTAAAATTAACAATGGAAGTTAATTCAAGAAGCCACTATACCTTAACGATTTATTTGCAAATTAAATAAAAAAGGAAGTTCAAGAAACCACTATACCTTAACGATCTATTTGGAAAATTAAAGGTCATCCAATAAACTACTATACTTTAACGATCTATTTGGAAATTAAATAAAAAATGAAGTTGAATAGAAAAGAAAATTAAATAAAAAAGAAAGTTGAATAGAAAAGGAAATTGGATAAAACTGCAAGTTGCCTAAAAACGGAAGTTGAATAAAAATAAAAATGGAAGTTCATTCAAGAAACCACTATACCTTAATGATCTATTTGGAAATTAAATAAAAAAGGAAGTTGAATAGAAAAGGAAGTTGAATAAAAATAAAAATGGAAGTTGCATAAAAATAAAAATGGATCGTTAAGGTATAGTGGTTTTTTGAATGAACTTCCATTTTTATTTTTATACAACTTATTTATTTAATTTTATGCAACTTCCATTTTTATTCAATTTCATTTTCTATTCAACTTCTTTTTTTTATTTAATTTCCAAATAGATCGTTAAGGTATAATGGTTTCTTAAAAGAACTTCCATTGTAAGTTTTACGCAATTTCCATTTTTATTTTTATTCAACTTCCATTCTTATTCAATTTCCTTTTCTATTCAACTGCCTTTTTTTTTTTTTAATTTCTAAATAGATCGTTAAGGTATAATGGTTTCTTGAAAGAACTTCCATTTTTAATTTTATGCAACTTTGATTTTTATTTTTATTCAACTTCCATTTATATTCAACTTTCTTTTTTATTTTATTTCCGAATAAAATTAAAAATGGAAGTTGCACAAAATTAACAATGGAAGTTTCATAAAATTAACAATGGAAGTTCTTTCAAGAAACCATTATACCTTAACGATTTATTTGGAAATTAAATAAAAAAGGCAGTTGAATAAAAAAGGAAATTGAATAAAATAGATCGTTAAGGCAGAGTGGTTTTTTGAATGAACTTCCATTTTTTATTTTTTATTGAACTTCCATTTTTATTCAATTCTATTTTCTATTCAACTTTCCTTTTTATTTAATTTCCAAATTGATCGTTAATGTATAGTGGTTTCTTGAATAAACATCCACTTTCAATTTTATTCATCTTTCGATTCCATTCAACTTCCTTTTCTATTCAATTTCCAAATAATTCATTAAGGTATAGTAGTTTCTTGAATGAACTTCAATTTTTAATTTTATGCATACAGCGATCCCGGGTTTTACCCCTTGTGTACAATGATCCAGACTTGTCTCCGTAGACGTTGGTAGTTACTTATATCTTGTTTGCATCCTTTCGTACCTTGTATTTGAGTTTTAGGATGTGTTGGGCATGTTTCGAGCAGGTGGGTTGAGCCTTGGTCTAATTTCTTGTTGCCCAGTTTTTGGTCGTTCCGCTCGAGCAGGGTTTACACCCTTCTAGCTTTTTGTGTCCCTGCAAAACTTCTGCAGGTGTGATTTCTACGCTCGAGCGGGTTTCCTACGCTCGAAGGGTTGGCGCCGAGCGGCTTGTTGGCGCCGAGCGGTGGTACATTTTGGTGAAAGTTCAGGATGGGATAATCCACGCCGAGCGGATCGGTTTTTCGCGCTCGAGCGGATATGTTTCACTCTGGTGTCTTGGCGCGGGCTTTCTGCGCCGAGCGGACCCAGATTTTTGTTCTTGACGCTCGTGCGTTGTGCTTTCCGCTCGAGCGGACCTGTCGTATATCAGACAGTAGTTAGGCATCTTTAAATCATTTTTTGCATTTTCTCTCTCTCTCTCTCTTACTTTCTAAAAAGAAATTTTGGGAGCTCCTCTCTAGAAACCCCTTCTCTAGGGTTTGACCTACTTAGAGTGTCCTCTCTTTCCTCGGCGTCTGTAAAAGTGGTGGTGATCGTCGAGGGCGTCGCTTTGATCCGAAAAGTTTGGAGTTTGGGGCATTTTGGTTTTGGTCTCTTCCCCATCTGAGTTCAAACTTCGAAGTAGGGATATCCTACTCCTCTTTATGAGCTTTCTCTTTGAATTTTAGCATTTTGATGAGTTGGGGTCGTTGGGTAATTTTGAGAAAGTTTGGGTCTTTTGTGTAATTTTACAAAAGTTGGGGTTTTGTTTATATAAACCTATGTGGATGGTTGGGATAGAGAAATCAAATAGATGATGGATTACGGATAGAAATGAAACCTTAGGGTTGTTTTATTAATTAAGGGAAATGCCCTCATAACATTGTTAAATTAATTTGTGAAATTAATTTGAGGAATGAGAAATGGAATTGAAAATGTTGGAATTGTGAATGTATGGGATTAAAGGGTGTAGTTGGATTATTTATCACTCACCAAATTGAAATGTCGATATTTTATCCATTTGGCGCATTTATTTTCTATTTAGAAATAACTGCTTTGGGCTATCGGTGGAGGATAGTCTTGATTGTTGTAGACATTGCATGACGATTAGGCAAACTAAAACTAATCAATTGAACGTGCTATTGAATATAGCGATTGGAAGAATACATTAACTTTATGTATTGATTGATTGTATATGATAACTGTTTATATACATAGTTTGTGTGGGAGGAGAAAGGGGCTGTACTCCATGGTTTATTGGAAGAAATGGGTTGTACCTCTAAACCGGATTTTGTGTGACAGTGATACAGCACTACAATGTGTATCAGGCTGCGAAATAGAAGTGTTTTGTTTCATTAATACATCACTACAATGTTTATTATTTGAAACGTATGGAAGTGTTTTGTTTCATTAATACAGCACTACTATGTGTATTATGTGAGATATGTGGGAGTGATTTTATATGTTATTGATACAACACTACAATGTGTATCCATCATGAATTTCGAAAGTGTTTTAAAGATGAGTCTAAACCTCATTAAGTTAATTAGCCAGGTTCTGAGCCGTGTTTTCAAACTCAAGGTTGAAAAGGAAATGGGAAATGAAATGTTACATGGACTTAAATGTCATGAAACCGAAATGTGATATAAGTGGATGTATTTGTGTTGGCCATCTATCAACTGCTAATCTTTTAGTCATTGTTCATAGCTGGTTTAGTGTATTTCTACTGGGCTGTGGCTCACCCTATATGGGACATCATTTTCAGGTACAGGTAGCATGCCACCTCCAAGGACATAGCTTGGGAGGCTAGAGGCAGACAGACTTTTTGGTTGCTTGATTTCCTTTTTGATGTATTACATGTAATTTCAAGCCAAGGGCTTAATGTGTATTTGAGTTAGTACTCTCTTTTTGTAACCAAGTGTTAACTTGGAAAGCTGTAAACCCGTAGGGCATTTGCTTTTGTTGTTAACATGTAATACTTTTGTAATGAGTTACTCTGATGAATAGAATGATGGTTATCTTTCATATCAATGCATGTCTAGGTTGATGGATTTAATGTTATTATTTTGAGGGCGTTACAACTTGGTATCAGAGCGTATCGGGTTCGAATACTTTGGGTACGTGGGCCGTGATTAGGATCACAATGGGTTTGTCTCGCTTGTTAGAGACTAAGATGTAGTGTTATGTACTTATGTGATAACATGCTTATGTGACTATTTGGGTATGGGATTTAATTTCTAGGATGTTGATTGGATCCTTGGGTTTCTGTGAGTCTTGTTGGACAAACACTTGATCAATGCTGTTTCTAACCGGAACTCTAGCAACGCCTTGGGACTATCATTATCCAGAAATGAAATTCGTAAGTGCTTATGTGATTATGTGCTTACGTGGAATGAATTACAGTTGTCCATGTATTAGGACGCGGGTGTTTCGTTTCGGCACATTTATGAATGTGCTAATGTTCTTCGTTGCCTTTATTAGGATGTCAGGACAGGGACGTAGAGGTAGGCGAGGTAGGCCTAGGAGGCAGGAGATGCCTTTATCGGATGACATTCCGGCACAGCAGGAGGGGATTGGTCAGGCCAATATGGCCGAGCCAGCAGGTCAGCAGGCTATGGGCGACTTAGCCCGTGGGATAGCTGATGCTTTGAGGGAGTCTATGGGAATTCTCAGAGCTGAGAATCCAGCCAGCTCCAAAGGTGCCCAGGTTGTTGAGGCAGGGCCTTCCTTCTTGAAGAGGGAGTTTTTCCAGTCTAATCCGGATGAGTTTGTTGGGGATCTGAAGGAGCCACTTAAGGCCGACGAGTAGTTGGAGTAGATGAGTAAGATGTTCGAGATGCTTGGCATCGAGGACGGGGCATTGAAAGTGACCTTGGCATCTTTCCAGCTGAAGGGGGATGCGGGTCAGTGGTGGAAGTTCGTGAAGGGTCGCATTGAGGGCACTTGGGAGGCTTTTGTGAATGCTTTCCAGGAAAAGTTTTTATCTTCGGCAGTTAGGGAGAAGCTGAGAGACCAGTTCTGCCAGCTTTTGCAGTTGAGTTCTTCAGTGGCCGAGTATGAGGCTGCTTTTACTAGCTTGTCCAGGTTCGCACCTGAACTTGTGGCGTCCGAGGAACGCCGCTGTATCGAGTTTGAGAAGAGGTTGAGGCGTGGCCTCAAGATGAGAGTTGGGGGTTCTATGACCCGAGACTATGGGCGCTTGGTTGATGCTGCAGCCCATATGGAGATCATAATGCAGGAGGAGGAGGGGCAGAGAGGCTCCAAGAGGAGTCAGGATGGTCAGGGAGATGGCAGGAGACAGAGGGGTGCTAACCCTCAGCAGTCTCAGGGTGGTGTGGCTAGATCGACCTTTCCAGTGCCGAGTGCAGGCTCGGGGAGAGGCAATCAGAGGGAGTTCACTTGTTACAAGTGTGGCCAGCTAGGGCACAAGGCGTCGGTTTGCCCGCAGAGGGGAGGAGGTCAGAGAGCTGCTTCTTCTTCAGCTAGACCGCAGAACCGGAGTCAGGGCAGGGGCCAGCCCTTATCTTGTTATCAGTATGGTCAGCCTGGGCACCTGAAGAGGTTTTGCCCACAGTTGAGTGCCACTTCGGGAGCGTCTGGTTCTAGGCAGACGCAGGGTTTTCAGCCACCACCAGGCAGCCTCGAGGCCAATCCGAGCTTCATCATCCCAACAAGATAGCAACAGATGTCTCGAGGGGTGAGCAGTGGATCGAGGCCCACAGGTGCGTGTATGCGATTATCACAGGATCTAGTACCGGCTCCATCAGTTGTGAGAGGTACTTTTCTGTTTTGCAACTCGGTTGCTAGGGTGTTGATTGATACGGGTGCATCTCATTCTTTTGTATCTGTTGCATTTGCATCTGTGTTGGAGTTGGAGTTGGCGCTATTAGCATCTCCTATTTGTGTAGTATCACCTGTTGGGGGTGAATTGATTTTGAAACACGGATGTAGAGGTTGTGATATAGAGGTCGTTGACCGTAGGCTACCTTTTCCCTTTGTTGTTATGCCCATGAAGGGTTTTGATGTTATTTTGGGTATGGATTGGCTATCGTCATACCGGGCTGTTATAGATTGCTACCGTCAGAGGGTCACTGTTTGTACCTTGAGCGGGGAGTGTTTCCATTTCTTGGGGGATCGGGTTAGTAGTGTGTTGCCACCGGGGTATGATCTGTGAGGGCGGAGCGAGCTTAGTGGTCTACTTGCTAGCTTTATGAGTGGTGAGTGTGATGAAACCCAGATTATATTGCCGAGGGTGGTGTGTGAGTATTCGGATGTCTTTCCCGAGGATCTTGTTAGCTTACCACCTCACCGAGAGATAGAGTTCTCTATTGATTTAGTGCCCGGCACGGCGCCGATTTCCATGGCACCTTATCGTTTTGCCCCAGCAGAGTTGGTTGAGTTGAAAGTTCAACTCCAGGAATTGCTAGATAAGGGCTTTATTCGCCCAAGTGTTTCACCGTGGGGAGCACCGGCCCTCTTTGCTAAAAAGAAAGATGGTGCCTTGAGACTTTGTATCGACTACCGGAAGTTGAATCGGGCTACGGTTAAGAATAAGTACCCTATGCCCCGTATAGATGATCTGTTTGACCAGTTGAAGGGTTCCCGTTGTTTCTCTAAGATAGACTTGAGATCGGGTTACCATCAGTTGAGGGTTAGGGAGGAGGATATTCTGAAGACGGCATTCCGTACGCGGTATGGCCATTATGAGTTTCTGGTGATGCCATTTGGGCTCACCAACGCACCGGCAGTGTTTATGGATTTGATGAACCGGATATTCCAGGAATTCTTAGACCGCTTTGTAGTCGTTTTCGTGGACGACATTCTGATTTATTCACCTTCTGAGGAGGAGCACGAGGCACACTTGAGAGTGGTGCTGGAGTTACTTAGAGCCCACAGGCTGTATGCCAAGTTTGGAAAGTGTGAGTTCTGGCTAGGAGAAGTCAAGTTCTTAGGCCACGTGGTTTTTTAGGAAGGGGTGTCTGTTGATACATCCAAGATTGAGGCAGTGCAAGATTGGGCACAGCCTAAGAGTGTGTTTGAGATCCGCAGTTTTCTGGGATTAGCTGGGTATTATCGCCGGTTTGTGAAGGATTTCTCCAGGCTAGCTTCGCCGTTGACTAGACTAACTCGGAAGGGAGTCAAATTTGTATGGAGTGAGACTTGTGAAAAGTCATTTCAAGAGCTGAAAGTTAGATTGACCACCGCTCCGGTCTTGATTATTCCGGAGAGAGGGTTGGGTTATGCAGTCTATTGTGATGCCTCACGAGAGGGTTTGGGTTGTGTGTTGATGCAAGAGGGGAAAGTGGTTGCCTATGGCTCACGTCAGTTGAAAATACACAAGAAGAATTACCCTACACATGACCTAGAGTTAGCGGCAGTAATCTTTGCCTTGAAAATCTGGAGGCATTACCTATATGGTGAGAGATTCGAGGTGTTCTCGGATCATAAGAGTTCCAAAATATCTGCTTACGTAAAGACTTAAATTTGAGGCAGAGGAGGTGGATGGAGTTTATTGAGGATTACGACTTTGAGTTGCATTATCATCCGGGGAAGGCCAATGTTGTGGCCGATGCCCTTAGTAGAAAATCCATTAGTGATGTCGCTTGTATAGCCATCCTGGAACGGGAGATATTGGGGGCACTCGGTGAGTTTGATCTGTTTCTGGGCGAATCCGTTGAGGCTGCGGCCTTGTTTTCTGTTGTTGCGCAGCCTACACTTGTGACTAGAGTGTTAGAGGCACAAAGAGATGACCTTGAGGTAGAATCCCTCCGAGAGAAGATCTCCAGTGGGAAGGTGGAGAAGGGTTTGACGGTGTATCCCGACCAGAGTGTGAGATACCGAGACCGTCTGTTTGTACCGCAGTCTTGCCGAGAGGAAGTACTCCGAGAGTTTCATTATTCGCGCCTTGCGGTACATCCGGGAGGCACTAAGACGTATCGGGATTTGGGTCGCCAGTTTTGGTGGCGGGGTATGAAGAGAGATGTGGCGGTGTTTGTGTCCAAGTGCCTTACTTGTCAGCAAGTGAAGGCCAAGCATTAGAGGCCAGCGGGTTTGTTACAACCCTTGCCTATCGCTGAGTGGAAGTTGTAGCATGTCACTATGGACTTCATTGTAGGTCTTCCGAGGACTCAGCGGGGTAGTGATGCCATTTGGGTGGTTGTAGACTGGTTGACTAAGTCTGCGCACTTCATTCCTATGCGCGTGAGAGATTCGGTAGATCATCTTGCCGACTTGTATATTCGGGACATAGTGAGGTTGCACGGCGTCCCAGTGACTATCGTCTCAGATAGAGACCCTCGTTTTACTGCTAGGTTGTGGCAGAGTTTGCAGAGTGCCTTGGGTACTAAGTTGACCTTCAGTACGGCTTACCATCCTCAGACTGACGGGCAGTTCGAGCGTACGATTCAGATCCTCGAGGATATGCTTCGGGGTTGTGTCCTTGATTTTAGTGGGACGTGGGAAAGACACTTGCCTTTTGTGGAGTTTGCCTACAACAACAGTTACCAGTCTAGCATCGGTATGGCACCGTTTGAGGCCTTGTACGGCCGACCGTGTAGGTCTCCAGTTTGTTGGGCCGAGGTGGGTGATGCACCTTTGTTGGGCCCAGAGTTGGTGAGGAAAACAACGGAGAAGGTTGAGCTTATCCGTAGGAGGCTTGTTACAGCACAGAGTCGTCAGAAATCATATGCCAACCGTAGGAGGAGACCTTTGGTATTTGAGGTAGGTGATCATGTCTTTCTGAAGATATCACCTAGGCAGGGATTGATGAGGTTTGGGAAGAGTGGGAAGTTATCCCCTCGGTTTATTGGCCCTTTTGAGATCCTTGAGAGGATTGGCGAGGTTGCCTATCGTTTAGCTTTGCCGCCGCAGTTGTCCGGAGTTCATGATGTGTTTCATGTGAGTATGCTTCGGAAGTATGAGCCGGATCCATCGCATGTATTAGATTGGACCGACTTGGAGGTAGATAAGGATGCCTCGTATGAGGAGAGACCGGTACGGGTCTTAGATAGGCGGGATCAAGTCTTGCGAGGCAAGACCATTCCCTTGGTGAAAGTCTTGTGGAAACATCACGGAGTGGAGGAAGCCACTTGGGAACGTGAGTTGGAGGTTAGAGAGAAATATCCGGATCTATTTGTGGATGTTTGAGCATGTATTGTATGTTTTGCTGAATTGTTGAACCTTAAGAGTATTGAATATATCTTAGGTTGTAAAACATGGTTTATGTTTTGATTTAATGGAAGTATGTTTTGGAACTTGCCTCAATATGGAAGTTTAATGTAACATCGTATATGTTGAATATATTGTAAAATTGAATATGTATCATGAACATTGGTTATGATATGAAATTGTTGAAATTGGAAGGAAAATGCATAATGTTGGTGCATGTTGTTATATATATGTTGTTTACATATTGTGAAATGCCTCTTGGTAAGAGATGGGATGACCGGTAATAGGTCGAGTTATTGGATGTTGTATTATAACTTTGTTTAAGCGGGAAAAACTTGTTTTTGAAAACTTGTGCTAATTTCGGGGACGAAATTCTTTAAGGGGGGGAGGTTATAGCGATCCCGGGTTTTACCCCTTGTGTACAGTGATCCGGACTTGTCTCCATGGACGTTGGTAGTTACTCATATCTTGTTTGCATCCTTTCGTACCTTATATTTGAGTTTTAGGATGTGTTGGGCATGTTTCAAGCAGGTGGGTTGAGCCTTGGTCTAATTTCTTGTTGCCCAGTTTTTGGTCGTTCCGCTCGAGCGGGTATTCCTGCGCTCGAGCGGGGTTTACACCCTTCCAGCTTTTTGTGTCCCTGCAAAACTTCTGCAGGTGTGATTTCTACGCTCGAGCAGGTTTCCTACGCTCGAGCTGGTTGCGCTCGAGCGGGCTTGTTGGCGCTCGAGCGGGTGGTACATTTTTGGTGAAAGTTCTGGGATGGGATAATCCACGCTCGAGCGGACTGGTTTTTCGCGCTCGAGCGGATATGTTTCACTCTTGTGTCTTGGCGTTCGAGCGGGCCTTCTTGCGCTCGAGCGGACCCAGATTTTTGTTCTTGACGCTCGAGCGTTGTATTTTCTGCTCGAGCGGACCTGTCGTATATCAGACAGCAGTTAGGCATTTTTAAATCACTTTTTGCATTCTCTCTCTCTCTCTTACTTTCTAAAAAGACATTTTGAGAGCTCCTCTCTCTAGAAACTCCCTTCTCTCTAGGGTTTGATCTACTTAGAGTGTTCTCTTTTCCTTCGGCCTTTGTAAAAGTTGTGTTGATCGTCGAGGGCGCCGTTTTGATCCAAAAAGTTTGGAGTTTGGAGCATTTTGGTTTTGGTCTCTTCCCCGTCTGAGCTCAAACTTCGAAGTAGGGATATCCTACTCTTTATGAGCTTTGTCTTTGAATTTTAGCATTTTGATGAGTTGGGGGTCGTTAGGTAATTTTGAGAAAGTTTGGGTCTTTTGTGTAATTTTACAAAAGTCAGGGTTTTGTTTATATAAACCTATATGCATGGTTGGCATAGAGAAATGAAATAGATGATGGATTACGGATAGAAATGAAACCTTAGGGTTGTTTTATTAATTATGGGAAATGCCCTCATAACATTGTTAAATTAATTTGTGAAATTAATTTGAGGAATGAGAAATGGAATTAAAAATGTTGGAATTGGGAATGTATGGGATTAAAGGGTGTAGTTGGATTATTTATCACTCACCAAATTGAAATGTCGATATTTTATCCATTTGGCGCATTTATTTTCTGTTTAGAAATAACTGCTTTGGGCTATTGGTGGATGATAGTCTTGATTGTTGTAGACATTGCATGACAATTAGGCAAACTAAAACTAATCGGTTAAACGTGCTATTGAATATAGCGATTAGAATAATACATTAACTTTATGTATTGATTGGTTGCATATAATAACTGTTTGTATACATAGTTTGTGTGGGAGGAGAAAGGGGCTGTACTCCACGGTTTATTAGAAGAAAGGGGCTGTACCTCTAAACCGAATTTTGTGTGACAGTGATACAGCACTACAATGTGTATCAGGCTGCAAAATAGAATTGTTTTGTTTCATTAATACAGCACTACAATGTGTATTATTTGAAACGTATGGAAGTGTTTTGTTTCATTAATACAACACTACTATGTGTATTATTTGAGATATGTGGGAGTGATTTTATATGTTATTGATACAGCACTACAATGTGTATCCATCATGAATTTCGAAAGTGTTTTAAAGATGAGTCTAAACCTCATTAAGTTAATTAGCCAGGTTCTGAGCCGTGTTTTCAAACTCAAGGTTGAAAAGGAAATGGGAAATGAAATGTTACATGGACTTAAATGTCATGAAACCGAAATGTGATATAAGTGGATGTATCTGTGTTGGCCATCTATCAACTGCTAATCTTTTAGTCATTGTTCATAGCTGGTTTAGTGTATTTCTACTGGGCTGTGGCTCACCCTATATGGGACATCATTTTCAGGTACAGGTAGCATGCCACCTCCAAGGACATAGCTTGGGAGGCGAGAGGCAGACAGACTTTTTGGTTGCTTGATTTCCTTTTTGATGTATTACATGTAATTTCAAGCCAATGGCTTAATGTGTATTTGAGTTAGTACTCTCTTTTTGTAACCAAGTGTTAACTTGGAAGTCAGAAGTCTGTGAGGGCATTTCCTTTTGTTGTTAACATGTAATACTTTTGTAATGAGTTACTCTAATGAATAGAATGATGGTTATCTTTCATATCAATGCATGTCTAGGTTGATGGGTTTAATGTTATTATTTTGAGGGCGTTACAATGCAACTTCCATTTTTATTTTTATTTTCAAATAGATCGTTAAGATATAGTGGATTTTTGAATAAACTTACATTTTTAATTTTATGCAACTGCCATTGTTATTTTTATTCAACTTCCTTTTTTTATTCAATTTCCATTTCTATTCGACTTCCTTTTTTATTTAAATTAACAAATAGATTGAATAAAAATAAAAGTTGCATAAAAATAACAATGGAAGTTGAATAAAAATAAAATGGAAGTTCATTGAAGAAACCACTATACCTTAACGATTTATTTGGAAATTAAAGAAAAAAAAAAGAAATTGAATAAAAATGGATGTTGCATAAAATTAACAATGGAAGTTCATTCAATATCCCACTATACCTTAACGGTCTATTTGGGTATTAAATAAAAAGGAAGTTGAATAGAAAAGAAGTTGAATAAAAATGGAAGATAAATAAAAATAAAAATGGAAGTTGAATAAATTAACAATGGAAGTTCATTCAAGAAACAACTATACCTTAACGATTTATTTGGTATTAAATAAAAAGGAAAGTTGAATAAAAATGGAAATTGAATAAAATTAAAAATGGAAGTTGCATAAAATAAAACTGAAAGTTCATTTAAGAAACCACTATACTTTAACAATCCATTTGGAAATTAAATATAAAAGGAAGTTGAATAGAAAAGGAAATTGAATAAAAAATGAAGTTGAATAGAAAAGTAACTTGAATAAAAATAGAAGTTCATAGATCGTTAAGGTACAGTGGTTTCTTGAATAAACTTCCATTATTATTTTTATACAACTTCCATTTTTATTCAATTCTCTTTTCTATTCAATTTTATTTTTATTTTTATTCACCTTCTTTTTTCATTTTTATTCAACTTCTATTTTTATCCAATTTCCTTGTCTATTAAACTTCTATTTTTTTTTTTAATTTCGTTTTCTATTCGACTTCCTTTTTTAGTTAATTTCCAAATAGATCGTTAAGGTATAGTGGTTTCTTGAATGACCTTCCATTTTTATTTTTATTTCCTTTTCTATTCAACTTCCTTTTTTTTAGTTAATTTCCAAATAGATCGTTAAGGTATAATGGTTTCTTGAAAGAACTTCCATTGTAAGTTTTAATTTCCAAATAGATCGTTAAGACATTATGGTTTCTTGAATGAACTTACATTGTTAATTTTGATGCAACTTCCGTTTTTATTTTTATTCATCTTCCATTTTTATCCAATTTTCTTTTCTATTCCACTTCCTTTTTTTATTTAATTTCCAAATAGATCGTTAAGGTATAGTGGGATATTGAATGAATGACATCCATTTCTATTCAATATAAATGGAAGTTGAATAAAAATGGAAGTTGCATAAAATTAAACCACTATACCTTAACGATCTATTTGGAAATTGAATGAACTTCCATTTTTATTTTTATTCGACTTCCATTTTTAATTTTATGCAACTTCCATTTATATTTTTATTCAACTTCCATTATTATTTTTTGCAAGTTCCATTTTCAGTTTTATGCAACTTCCATTTGTATTTTTATTCAATTTCCATTTTTATTCATTTTAATTTTATGCAACTTCAATTTCAATTCAATTTTCTTTTCTATTAAACTTTTTTTTTTAATTTCTGAATAATTCGTTAAGGTATAGTGGTTTCTTGAATGAACTTCTAATGTTAATTTTTACTCAACTTCCATTTTTATTCAATTTCTTTTTTATTCAACTTTCATTTATTCAACTTCCATTTTTGTTCAACTTCCATTTTTATTTTTATTCAACTTCATTTTTTTAATTTCCAAATAGATCGTCAAGGTATAGTAGTTTCTTGAATGAACTTCCATTATAATAAAATTGGATGTCACATAAAATTAACATTGGAAGTTTATTCAAGAAACCATAATACCTTAACGATCTATTTGGAAATTTTTATAGATCGTTAAGGTATTATGGTTTCTTGAATGAACTTCCATTGAAACCGTAATACCTTAACGATCTATTTCGAATTAACTAAAAAAGGAAGTTCATTAGAAATGGAAATTAAATAAAAAATGAAGTTGATTAGAAAAGGAAATAAAATAAAAATGGAAGTTGCATAAAATTAAAAATGGTAGTTCATTCAAGAGACCACTATACCTTGACGATCTATTTGGAAATTAAATAAAAATGGAAGTTGAATAGAAAAGGAAATTGAATAGAAATGGGAGTTGAATAGAAAAGGAAATTGAATAGAAATGGAAGTTCAATAGAAAAGGAAGTTGAATAAAAAAAAAAAATGGAAGTTAATTCAAGAAACCACTATACCTTAACGATCATTTGGAAATTAAATAAAAATGAAAGTTCATTCAAGAAACCACTATACCTTAACAATCTATTTGGAAATTAAATAAAAAACGACGTTGAATAGAAAAGGAAGTTGAATAAAAATGGAAGTTTATTCAAGAAACCACTATACCCTAACGATCTATTTGGAAATTAAATAAAAAAGGAAGTTGAATAGAAAGGGAAATGGAATAAAAATAAAAGTTGCACAAAATTAAAAATGAAAGTTAATTCAAGAAACCACTATACCTTAACGATTTACTTGGAAATTAAATAAAAAATGAAGTTGAATAGAAGTTCATTCAAGAAATGACTATACATTAACGATCTATTTGGAAATTAAATAAAAAAGGAAGTTGAATAGAAAAGGAAATTAAAGAAAAATGGAAGTTGAATAAAAGTAAAAATGGAATTTAATTCAAGAAACCACTATACTTTTATTCAATTTACTTTTCTATTCAACTTCTCTTTTTTATTTAATTTCCAAATAGATCGTTAAGGTATAGTGGTTTATTGAATGAACAACCATTTTTATTAAATTTCCTTTTCTATTCAACTTTCATTTTTATTCAACTTCATTTTTCATTTAATTTCCAAATAGATCGTTAATGTATAGTGGTTTCTTCAATCAGCTTTTATTGTTAATTTAAGGCAACTTCCTTTTTTGTTTTTAATAGAAAAGGAAATTGAATAAAAATAGAAGTTGAACAGAAATAAAAATGGAAGTTGCCTAAAATTAACAATGGAAGTTCATTCAAGAAACCACTATACCTTAACGATCTATTTGGAAATTAAATAAAAAAGGAAGTTGAATAGAAAAGGAAATTGAAATAAAATAAAAAATGGAAGTTGAATAGAATAGGAAATTGAATAAAAATAAAAATGGAAGTTCAATAATGTAACGCCCTCAAAATAAACCCAATAATCATTCATTCTTAACATGCTCAGACATAGGAGAATAAAGCATAAGTACATTTCATCAGAGTATTTCTTACAAATGTATTACATGTTAACAATAAAAGCAAATGCCCGATGGGCTTACAGCTTTCCAAGTCAACACTTGGTTACAAAAAAAAGAGTTCTAACTCTATACAAAATAAGCCCTTGGCTTGATTTACATGTAATACAAATAAAGTAATCACAGAAGATGACCCAGCCACTAATCCTCTCAAGCTACGTCCTTGGAGGTGACATGCTACCTGTACCTGAAAATGATGTCCCATATAGGGTGAGCCAACGCCCAGTAGAGATATGCTAAACATTGTATGGGCAGTAACTAAAACATCAGCATTTGATAAATGTTTAATTCACATAAATCAATTCATATTTCATTTCAAATACATGACCAATATGTCCATGTTTTTATTCCATCTCTTAACCAATTCTCAATTCACAACCCTGGCTCAGAACCTGGCCATATACTTTAAGTGAGATTACATCCCATATCAACAACGTTTCTATTTCAATTGAAATAACAACTCAAATTAATCATTTCATGCTTCATAATAGATACACATTTTAGTAATCAGTATCCATCTCGCATAAAAACACTTCCATATTCCACATATGATACACATTTTAGTGTCAGATCAATATCAAACAAAACACTTCCATATTCCACATATGATACACATTTTAGTGTCAGATCAATGTCAAACGATATCTGGTTTAGAGGTCCATCCCCTATCTTCCCCTAAACCGTGGAGTACATCCCCTATCTCCTCCCACACAACACAATGTATATAAACACATATCATATACATAATCAAACCAATACATAAAATTCATGTATTATATCAACCGCCATATTCAATGGCATACTCAATTGATTAGTTTTAGTTTGCCTAATCATCATGCATTGTCTATAACAATCAAGACTATCCTCCACCGATAGCCCAAAGCAATTATTTCTAAACAGATAATAATTACGTTCAACAGATAAATATCAACAATTTCAAAAGTGAACGATTAATAAATCCAACTTCACTATTCCATCTCATAATGAGCCAATTTCAATATATTCAACTCAATTTCATATTCTCATGATTTTCCCAAATTAATTATACCAATTAACTTATACACAAATTAGGGCTTTCTCTCCCATTTCTCAATATTAACCCAAAGGTTCAAATATCAACAACTCTTCAACAATACCATCATTTTGAGACCCAAATACATATTCAAGAGTCAAAATAACAAAACCCCCTTTATTCATTTTGAAACCCTAAGTCCCAAAATTTCCCAACTCAAACCATCTATACAAATAACTCAATATTTATGTTAAAACACATAAGAATGAGTAGGAATCCCTACCTCAAATTTCGGAGTTCAACAGAGAAGAAGATGAAAACTCAAAGTGCTCAAAAACACGAGATTCTCGGATCAAAAGCTAGCCCTCGACAAACTCAACACTTTTTGTAAAGGCTCAAGGGTAGGAGATCACTCTAACTAGATCAAATCTAAGAGAGAAGGTGAGGTTTTAGAGAGAGGTGGTCTCCAATGGTGTTTTTCAAAAAGTAAGAGAGAGAAAGAAAACCAAAAAGTGATCCAAAAAGTCGAATCCCGAAGTGATATACCAGTCGCCTCGCTCGAGCGTTAGATACAGACTCACGCTCGAGTGTCAAAAGCGCCACTCGAGCGTAGATTACACACTTCCAGAAGTTTTGCAGACATGGTTCCCGCTCGAGCGTCAAACTTCCCACTCGAGCGGAGGAACAAAAACAAAGGGTCACGCTCGAGCGTCGGAAGACCTGCAGACAAAAGTACTGGGAGATGAAAAATCACGCTCGAGCTTCAAAACGCCCGCTCGAGCGGAGAAGCAACAACAAAGGGCCTGCTTGAGCGTCAAAAGCGCCGCTCGAGTGTGAAGGCCAAAATCTGGGCATCAACTCTTGGTTTCAAAGCACAACCAACCTGTTTCAAACCTGCCCAACACAACCCAAAACTCATACATACGGAATTAAAGGATAACAACAAGATAAACACAACAACCAATTCCACGTAATCGAGTCCAAATACGATTAAATGTAAAAGGAAAACCGGATTGCTATAAATAAAAATAAAATGGAAGTTGAATAAAAATAAAAATGGAAGTTTATTCAACAAACTACTATACCTTAACGATCTATGTGGAAATTAAATAGAAAAGGAAGTTGAATAGAAATAAAAATGGAAGTTGCATAAAATTAAAAATGGAAGTTCATTGAAGAAACCACTATACGTTAACGATCTATTTGGAAATTAAATAAAAATGGAAGTTGAATAAAAATAAAACTGGAAATTAAAACCAATATAACGATCTATTTGAAAATTAAATAAAAAAGGAAGTTGAATAAAAATGGAAGTTGAATAAAAATAAAAAGATCGTTGAATAAAATTAACAATGGAAGTTAATTCAAGAAAGCACTATATCTTACCGATCTATTTGGAAATTAACAAAAAAGAAAGTTGCATAAAATTAACAATGGAAGTTGCATAAAATTAACAAAATGGAAGTTCATTCAAGAAACCACTATATACCTTAACGATCTATTTGGAAGTTGAATAAAAAAGAAAGTTGAATAGAAAAGGAAATTGAATAAAAATGGAAGTTGCATAAAGTTAAAAATGGAGGTTCATTCAAAAAATCACAATACCTTAACGATCTATGTGGAAAGTAAATAAAAAAATGAAGTTGAATAAAATAGGAAATTGAATAACAATTGAAGTTGAATAGAAAAGGAAATTAAATAAAAATGAAAATTGAAGAAAAATGGAAGTTGAATAAAAATAAAAATGGAAGTTGAATAAAAATAAAAATGGAAGTTGTATAAAAATGGAAATTGAATAAAAATAAAAATGAAAGTTTATTCAAAAAACCATAATACCTTAACAAAAAAGGTAGTTGAATAAAAATAAAAAGGGAAGCTGAATAAAATTAAAAATGGAAGTTCATTCAATAAAGCACTATACCTTAACGATCTATTTGGAAATTAAATAAAAAAGGAAGTTTAATAAAAATAAAAATGGAAGTTGCATAAAATTAACAATGGAAGTTAATTAAAAAAACCACTATAATGTCTTTTTTTGTTTAATTTCCAAATATATCGCTAAGGTATAGTGGTTTCTTGAATGAACTTCCAATGTTAAATTTTATGCAACTTCCATTTTTATTTTATTCAACTTCAATTTTTATTCAATTTCCTTTTTTATTCAACTTCCATTTTTATATAATTTCCAAATAAATCGTTAGGGTATAGTGGTTTCTTGAATGAACTTCCATTTTTAATTTTATGCAAGTTCCATTTTTATTCTTATTCAACTACCATTTTCATGCAACTTCAATTTTTATTTTTATTCAACTTTCATTTTTATTTTTATGCAACTTCCATTTTTCTTCAATTTCCTTTTCTATTCAATATTCTTTTTTGTTTAATTGCCAAATAGATCGTTAATTTCCAAATAAATCGTTAGGGTATAGTTCTTTCTTAAATGAACTTCGATTTTTATTTTTATGCAACTTCCATTTTATTTTTATTCAATTTCATTTTCTACGCAACTTCCATTTTTATTCAACTTCCTTTTCTATTCGACTTCCTTTTTTATTTAATTTTCAAATAAATCGTCAAGTTATAGTGGTTTTTTGAATGAACTTCCATTTGTAATTGAATAAAAATGGAAAGGGAAGTTGAATAAAAATACCTTTTTTCTTTAATTACCAAATAGATCGTTAAGGTATAATGGTTTTTTTTTTAATAAACTTCCATTGTTAATCTTATGCAACTTCCCCTTTTATTTTTATTCAACTTCCATTTTTATTCAATTTATTTTTTCTAGAAATAATTTCCATTTTTAATTTTACACAACATACCTTAACGAACTATTTGGAAATTAAATAAAAAGGGAAGTTGAATAGAAAATAGAATTGAATAAAAATGGAAGCTGAATAAAAATAAAAATGAAAGTTGCATAAAATTAGAAATTGAAGTTTATTCAAGAAACTACTATACCGTAACGATCTATTTGGAAATTAAATAAAAAATGAATTTGAATAAAAATGGAAGTTGCATATAATTAAAAATGGAAATTCATTCAATAAACCAGTATAACTTAACGATCTATTTGGAAATTGAATAAAAAAAAAACCACTATACCTTAACGATCTATTTGGAAATTAAATAAAAAAAGGAAGTTGAATAGAAAAAGAAATTGAATAGAATAGGAAATTGAATAAAAGTTTAAAAAGGAAGTTGAATAGAATAGGAAATTGAATAAAAATAAAAATGAAAATGGATGTTGAATAAAAATGGAAGTTGAATAAAATTAAAAATGGAAGTTGAATAGAAAAGGAAATTAAATAAAAATGGAAGTTGCATAAAATTAACAATGGAAGTTCTTTCAAGAAACCACTATACCTTAACGATCTATTGGAAATTAAATAAAACAATAAGTTGAATAGAAAGGGAAATTAAATAAAAATGGACGTTGAATAGAAAAGGAAATTAAATAAAAATGGAAGTTGAATAAAAATGAAAGTTCATTCAAAAAACCACTATACCTTAACGATCTATTTGGAAATTGAATAGAAAAGGAAATTGAATACAAATAGAACTTGAATAAGAATAAAAATGAAGTTGAATAGAATAGGAAATTGAATAAAAATGGAGGATGAATAAAATTAACAATGGAAGTTCATTCAAGAAACTACTATACCTTAACGATTTATTTGGAAATTAAATAAAAATGGAAGATAGATAGAAATGGAAGTTGAACAAAAATTGAAGTTGAATAAAAATAACAAGAAACTACTATACCTTGACGATCTATTTGGAAATTAAATAAAACAGGAAGTTGAATAGAAAAGGAAATTGAATAAAAAAGAAGTTGAATAAAAATAAAAATGGAAGTTGCATGGAAGGTCATTTCAGAAACCACTATAACTTAACGATTTATTTGGAAATTAAATAAAAAAGAAAGTTGAATAGAAAAGGAAATTGAATAAAAATGGTAGTTGAATAAAATTAAAAATGGAAGTTGAATAAAATTAAAAATGGAAGTTCATTCAGGAAACCACTATACCTTAGCGATCTATTTGGAAAGTAAATGAAAAAAGGAAGTCGAATAGAAAAAGAAATTGAATAAAAATGGAAGTTGAATAAAAATATAAATGGAAGTTGCATAAAATTAAAAATGGAAGTTCATTGAAGAAACCACTATACCTTAACAATCTATTTGGAAATCAAATAAAAAATGAAGTTGCATAGAAATGGAAATTAAATGAAAATGGAAGTTGCATAAATTTAACAATGGAAGTTGAATAAAAAAGGAAATTTAATAAAAATCGAAGTTCCATAAAATTAAAAATTGAAGTTGCGTAAAATTAATAATGGAAGTTCATTCAAGAAACCACTATACCTTAACGATCTATTTGGAAATTAAATAAAAAAAGGAAGTTGAATAGAAAAGGAAATTGGATAAAATTAGAAGTTGAATAAAATTAAAAATTGAAGTTGCATAAAATTAACAATGGAAGTTGAATCAAATTAAAAATGGAAGTGGAAGTTGAATAAAAATAAAAATGGAAGTTGAATAAAAAATAGAAATTGAATAAAAATAAAAAAGGAAATTGAATAAAAAAGGAAGTTGCGTAAAATTAACAAAGGAAGTTCATTTAAGAAACCATTATACGTTAGCGATCTATTTGTAAATTAAACAAAAAAAGAAGTTGCATAAAATTAACAATGGAAGTTCATTCAAGAAACCACTATACCTTAACGATCTATTTGGAAATTAAATAAAAAAGTGAAGTTGAATAAAAATATAAATGGAAGTTGAATAAAAATGGAAGTTGAATAAAATTAACAATGTAAGTTCATTCAAGAAACCACTATACATTAACGATCTATTTGGAAATTAAATAAAAAAGGAAGTTGAATAGAAAAGGAAATTGGATAACTTCCAAATAGGTCAATTTTTAATTTTATGCAACTTCCATATTTATTTTTATTCAATTTCATTTTCTATTCAACTTTCTTTCCATTTTTAAGGTATAGTGGTTTGTTGAATGAACTTCCATTTTTATTCAATTTTGTTTTTATTCAACTTCCATTTTTATTCAACTTTCATTTTTATTCAATTTTCATTTCTATTCAATTTCCTTTTATATTTAATTTCCAAATAGATCGTTAAGGTATAGTGGTTTCTTCAATGAACTACCATTTTTAATTTTATGCAACTTCCATTTTTCTTCAATTTCCATATTTATTCAATTTACTTTTCTATTCAACTTCCAAATAGAAAGTTAAGGTATAGTGGTTTTTTTAATGAACTTTCATTTTTAATTTTATGAAACTTCAATTTTTAATTATATTCAACTTCTATTTTTATTCAATTTCCATTTTTCTATTCAACTTCCTTTTCTATTCAAGAAACCGCTATATACCATAAAGATCTATTTGGGTATTAAATAAAAAAAGAAGTTGTATAAAATTAACAATCGAAGTTCATTCAATAAACCACTATACTTTAACGATCAACTTCCATTTTTAATTTACAAATAGATCATTAAGGTATAGTGGTTATTGAATAAACTTCAATTTCTAATTTTATGCAACTTTCATTTTTATTCAATTTTGTTTTCCAAATAGATCGTTAAGTAAAAAATGAAAGTCGAATAGAAATGGAAGTTTCATAAAATTAAAAATGGAAGTTCATTCAAGAAACCACTATACCCTAACGATCGATTTGGAAATTAAATAAAAAGGTAAGTTAAATAGAAAAGGAAATTGGATAAAAATGGAAGTTGAATAAAACTAGAAATTGAAGTTCATTCAAGAAACCACTATATCTTAACGATCTATTTGGAAATTACATAAAAAAAGAAGTTGAATAGAAAACGATCTATTTGGAAATTAAATAAAAAATGAAGTTGAATAGAAAAGGAAATTAAATAAAAACGGAAGTTGAATAGAAAAGGAAATTGAATAAAAATGGAATTTCATTCAAGAAACCACTATACCTTAACGATCTATTTGGAAATTAAATAAAAAAATGAAGTTGAATAGAATAGGAAATTGAATAAAAATGGAAGTTCATTCAAAAAACCACTATATCTTAACGATCTATTTGGAAGTTAAATAAAAAAGAAAGTTGAATAGAAAAGGAAATTGAATAAAAATGGAAGTTGTATAAAATTAACAATGGAAGTTCATTCGAGAAACCACTATACCTTAACGATTTATTTGAAAATTAAATAGAAAAGGAAATTAAATAGAGAAGGAAGTTGAATAAAAAAGGAAATTGGATAAAATTAACAATGGAAGTTTATTTAAGAAACCCTTATACCTTGATGATCAATTTGGAAATTAAATAGAAAAGGAAATTGAATAGAAAAGGAAATTAAATAAAAATAGAAGTTCATAGAAAAGGAAATTGAATAACATTGGAAGTTGTATAAAATTAAAAATAGAAGTTCATTCGAGAAACCACTATAAAAATAAAAAGGGAAGTTGAATAGAAGTTCATTCAAGAAGCCACTATACCTTAACGATCTATTTGGAGATTAAATAAAAAAGGAAGATGAATAGAAAAGGGTATAGTGGTTTCTTAAATGAACTTTCAGTTTTATTTTTATGCAAGTTCCATTTGTAATTTTATTCAACTTCACTTTTTATTTAATATCCTTTTCTATTAAACTTTCTTTTTTATTTAATTTCCAAATAGATCGTTAGGGTATAGTAGTTTATTGGATGAACTTCAATTTTTAATTTTATTCAACTTCTATTTTTATTCGATTTCTATTTTCTATTCAACTTCTTTTTTTATTTAATTTCCAAATAGATCTATAAGGTATAATGGTTTCTTGAATGAACTTCCATTTTTAATTTTATGCAACTTCCATTTTAATTTTATGCAACTTCCTTTTTTATTCAATTTCTTTTCTATTCAACTTCATTTTTTTTTATTTACTTTCCAAATAGATCGTTAAGGTATAGTGGCTTCTTAAATGAACTTCTATTCAACTTCCCTTTTTATTTTTATAGTGGTTTCTCGAATGAACTTCCATTTTTAATTTTATACAACTTCCATTTTTATTCAATTTCCTTTTCTATGAACTTCCATTTTTATTTAATTTCCTTTTCTATTCAACTTCCTTTTCTATTTAATTTCCAAATAGATCATTAAGGTATAGTGGTTTCTTAAATGAACTTTCATTGTTAATTTTATGCAACTTCCATTTTTATCCAATTTCCTTTTCTATTCAACTTTCTTTTTTATTCAACTTTCCTTTTTTATTCAATTTTCTTTTCTATTCAACTTCCTTTTTTATTTAATTTCCAAATAGATAGTGAAGGTATTATGGTTTCTTGAATGAACTTTCATTATTAATTTTATGCAACTTCAATTTATATTTTTATTCAACTTCTAATTTTATTCAATTTCCTTTTCTATTCAACTTCCTTTTTTCTTTTAATTTCCAAATAGATTGTTAAGGTATAGTGGTTTCTTGAATGAACTTCCATTTTTAATTTTATGCAACATCCATTTTTATTTTTATTCAACTTTGATTTTATTCGATTTCTTTTTCTATTGAACTTCATTTTTTATTTAATTTCGAAATAGATCTTTAAGGTATGGGGGTTTCTTGAATGAACTTCCAGTTTTATTTTTATTCAACTTCCATTTTTATTTAATTTCCAAATAGATCATTATGATATAGTGGTTTCTTCAATGAACTTCCATTTTTAATTATATTCAACTTCCATTTTTATCCAACTTCCCTTTCTATTCAACTTTTTTTTTTTTTTTAATTTCCAAATAGATCGTTAAGGTATAGTGGTTTCTATTTTTATTTTTACTCAACTTTCAATTTTTATTTTTATCCAATTTCCTTTTTTATTCGACTTCCTTCTCTATTTAATTTCCTTTTCTGTTTAATTTTCAAATAAATCGTTAAGGTATAGTGGTTTCTCGAATGAACTTCCATTGTTAATTTTATGCAACTTCCATTTTTATTTTTATTCAACTTCCATTTTTATTCAATTTCCTTTTCTATTCAGCTTTCTTTTTTCTTTAACTTCCAAATAAATCATTAAGATATAGTGATTTTTTTAATGAACTTCCATTTTTATTCAATTTCCTATTCTATTCAACTTCATTTTTTTATTTAATTTCCAAATAGATCGTTAAGGTATAGTGGTTTCTTGAATGAAATTTCATTTTTATTCAATTTCTTTTTCTATTCAACTTCCGTTTTTATTTAATTTCCTTTTCTATTCAACTTCATTTTTTATTTAATTTCCAAATAGATCGTTAAGTTATACTGGTTTATTGAATGAACTTCCATTTTTAATTTTATGCGACATCCATTTTTATTTTTATTCAACTTCCATTTTCATTCAACTTCCTTTTTTATTAAATTTCTTTTTCTATTCAACTTCCATTTTTATTTAATTTCCAAATAGATCGTTAAGGTATAGTGGGATATTGAATCAACTTCCATTTTTATTTTTATTCAATTTCCTTTTTAATTCAATTTCCTTTTTTAATTTTACTCAACTTCCATTTTTATTCAATTTACTTCTCTATTCAACTTCCATTGTTAATCTTATTCAACTTCAATTTTTATTTTTATTCAACTTTCATTTTTAATTTTATGCAACTTTCATTTTTAATTAATTTCCAAATAGATCGTTAAGGTATAGTGGTTTATTGGATGACCTTCAATTTTTAATTTTATGCAACTTCTTTTTTTGTTTAATTTCCAAACAGATCGTTAAGGTATTTTGGTTTCTTGAATGAACTTCCATTGTTAATTTTATGCAACTTCCATTTTTGTTTTTATTCAATTTCCATTTCTATTTAATTTCCTATTCTATTCAGCTTCAATTTTAATTTGTATACTACTTCCATTTCTATTTAACTTCATTTTTTATTTTATTTCCAAATAGATCGTTAAGGTATAGTGGTTTCTTGAATTAACTTCAATTTTTAATTTTATGCAACTTCCATTTTTATTTTTATTCAACTTCAATTTTTATTCAATTTCATTCTCTGTTAAACTTCTTTTTTTTATTTAATTTCCAAATTGATCGTTAAGGTATAGTGATTTCTTAAATGAACTTCCATTTCTAATTTTATTTCAACTTCCATTTTTATTCAATTTCCTTTTTTCTTCAACTTCCAAATAGATCGTTAAGGTATAGTGGTTTCTTGAATGAACTTAATCGCTAAGGTATAATGGTTTCTTGAATTAACTTCTATTTTTATTTTTATTCAACTTCCAAATAGATCGTTAAGGTATAGTAGTTTCTTGGTTGAATAAAAAAAGTTGAATAGAAAAGAAAATTGAATAAAAAAGGAAGTTGAATAGAAAAGAAATTGAATAAAAATTGAAGTTGAATAAAAATAAAAATGGAAGTTGAATAAAATAAAAATGGAAGTTGAATAGAAAAAGAAGTTTAATAAAAATGGAAGTTGCATAAAATTAACAATGGAAGTTCATTCAAGAAACTACTATAACTTAACGATCTATTTGGAAATTAAATAAAAAAGGATGTTGAATAGAAAATGGAAATTGAATAGAAAAGGAAATTAAATAAAAAATGAAGTTGCATAAAATTAAAAATGGAAGTTTATTCAAGAAACCATTATACCCTAACGATTTATTTTGTTCAACTTCCATTTTTTATTTAATTTCCAAATAGATCGTTAAGGCATAGTGGTTTCTTGAATGAACTTACATTTTTAATTTTATGCAATTTCCATTTTTATTCAACTTCCTTTGTTTTTTAATTTCCAAATAGATCATTAAGGTATTATGGTTTCTTAAATGAACTTACATTGTTAATTCTATTCAACATCCTTCTTCAATGAACTTCCATTGTTAATTTTATGCAACTTCCATTTTTATTTTTATTGAACTTCCATTTTTATTCAATTCTATTTTTTATTCAATTTCCATTTCTATTCAACTTCCTTTTTTATTTAACTTCCATTTTTATTTTTTACTCAACTTCCATTTGTATTCAATTTCTTTCTCTATTCAATGTCATTTTTTATTTAACTTCCTCTTTTTTTTTTTTAATTTACAAATAGATCGTTATGGTATTATGGTGTCTTGAATGAACTTCCATTTTTAATTTTATGCAACTTCCATTTTTATTTTCATTCAATAAACTACTATACCTTAACGATCTATTTGGAAATTAAATAACAATGGAAGTTGAATAGAAATGGAAATTGAATAAAAATGAAAGTTGCATAAAATAAATGGAAGTTGCCTAAATTAAAAATTGAAGTTCATCCAATAAACTACTATACCCTAACGATTTATTTGGAAATTAAGTAAAAAATGAAGTCGAATAGAAAAGTAATTTTATTCAATTTCCTTTTCTATTAAACTCTCTTTTTTATTTAATTTCCAAATAGATCGTTAAGATATAGTGCTTTCTTGAATGAACTTCCATTTTAAATTTTATGCAACTTTCTTTTTTATTTTTATAGAACTTCCAGTTTTATTCAACTTCCATTTTTATTTTATGCAACATCCATTTTCATTTTTATGCAACTTCAATTTTTATTCAATTTCCTTTTCTATTCAACTTCCTTTTCTATTTAATTTCCACATAGATCGTTAAGGTATAGTGCTTTCTTGAATGAACTTCCATTGTTAATTTTATGGAAGTTGCACAAATTTATTTTTATTCAACTTCCATTTATATTTTTATTCAATTTCCTATTCTATTCAACTTCCTTTTATATTTAATTTCTAAATAGATCGTTAAGGTATAGTGGTTTCTTGAATGAACTTCCATTTTTAATTTTATTCAACTTCCATTGTTAATTTTATGCAACTTCCATTTTTATTCAGCTTCCTTTTTTATTTAATTTTCAAATAGATCTTCAAGATATAGTGGTTTCTTGAATGAACTTCCATTGTTAATTTTATGCAACTTTCATTTTTATTCAATTTCCCTTTCAATTCAACTTCCATTTTTAATTGTATTCAACTTCCATTATTATTTTTATTCAAGTTCATTTAAGAAACCACTATACCTTAACGATCTATTTGGGTATTAAATAAAAAGGAAGATGAATAAATATAAAAGGAAGTTGAATAGAAAACCAAATTGAATAAAAATGGAAGTTGAATAAAAATAAAAATGGAATTTGCATAAAATTAATAATGAAAGTTCATTCAAGAAAACACTATATCTTAATAATCTATTTGGAAATTAAATAGAAAACAAAATTAAATAAAAAAGGGAGTTGAATAAAAATAAAAATGGAAGCTGAGTAAAAATAAAAATGGAAGTTGCATAAAATTAACAATGGAAGTTGCATATAATTAAAAATTGAAGTTGAATAAAAATAAAATTAAATAAAAAAAGGAATGTAACGCCCTCAAAATAATACATAAAACCCATCACTTTAGACATGCATTAATATAAGAGAAATCAACCATTTCTATTCATTGGAGTAGTTCGTACAACTGTATCACATGTTAACGACAAAAGCAAATGCCCTACTAAGACTTCTGACTTTTCCAAGTCAACACTTGGTTACACAAAAGAAGAGTACTAACTCTATACAAAAGAAGCCCTTGGCTTCATATACATGTAATACAAACATAATAATCAAAAAGAAAGAGTCTTCAACTCTCATATCCACCCAAGCTACGTCCTTGGAGGTGGCATGCTACCTGTACCTGAAAATAATGTCCCATATAGAGTGAGCCAATGCCCAGTAGAGATATGCTAAACACAGTATGAGCAATAACTAAGGCATTAGCAATTGATAAATGTTTAATTCCCATAAATCAATTCATAATTCATTTCCATTACTTGACCACTATGTCCATGTTTCATTTCATTTTCCATTTCTTATCAAGTTCACAATTTACAACAACGGCTCAGAACCTGGCCAACAATTTACATGAGATAGTGACTCATATTAAACATTTCCCATTTCACAATAGATAAGCATAAAAGTTATATCAACATCTCAACAGATAAGCATACAAGCTGTATCCACACTTCAACAGATAAGCATATGAGCTATATCAACACTTCCATAGATAAGCATATGAGCTATATCAATACATTAACTGACAAGCATATGAGCTGTATCAGTGGAGTCCATCCCCTATCTCCTCCCTAACAACATCCGGTCTAGAGGTCCATCTCCTATCTTCCCCTAAACCGTGGAATACATCCCCTATCTTCTCCCACACAACACAACGTATATACACATAGGTCATATACACAATCAATCAATACATAACGTCAATGTATTCTATCAACCGTCATACTCTATGACACATCCAATTGATTAGTTTTAGTTTGCCTAATCATCATGCATTGTCTACAACAATCAAAACTACCTTTTATCGGTAGCCCAAAGCAATTATTTCTAAACAGATAATAAAAGCTCCAACAGATAAAATATCAATGTTTTCAACAGTGAGCTATTAATAAATCCAACTCTACCATTTTACAATATAATGAGCCAATTTCATTATTTCCAACCCAATTCCAAATAACAACAATTTTCTCAAATTAATTATACCAATTAATTCATACAACAAATATAGCGACCCTGGTCTTTTCCCTTTTGATTATTGTATTCGGACTTATGTTCCGTAGATTCTATTGTCTTATTATTATTTGTTGTTGTCCTTTAATTCCTTATTCTTGAGTTATAGGATGTTTTGGGCAGGTTGATTGCAGGTTGGTTGGGTTTAGAAACCAAGTGTTGATGTTCAGATTTTGGCTTGTCCGCTCGAGCGGGGAGTTTAACGCCGAGGGGACTTGTTGTTCCTTGTCCGCTCGAGCGGGGGTTTTGGCGCCGAGCGAAAAACACCCATCCAAGATTTCTAGGGTTGTACGCCGGCGGAGTTGGGCCGCCGAGCGGGAGTTCAGGAGTGTCCGCCGGCGGGGTTTGTCCGCCGGTATAAAATCGTGTTTTGACGCTTTTAAAACCGTTTTCAGCTTTTTATAAAACCCTAGGTTACGAAGTTTTCTCTCCAACTCATCTTCTCTCCTAGGATTGATCTAGTTAGGTGGTTTTTATCCTAGTTGCTTTACAAAAAAGGTAGAAGAGAGTGAGGGCTTTCATTTAATCTGAACAAACTTGAATTTGGAGCACTTTGGAATTTGGGCTATCATCTTCATCTTCTTCTTTTGGGTTCATTGCTTTGAGGTAGGGATTTCCTACTCCATTTATACGCTTTAATCCTAAGTGTTGGTATTTCGCATGTGGGGTAGTTTGTTAATTTTGGGAGAAACCTTAGGGTTTTGGCTTAGATTAATTTGTATAATTAATTTAAGGAAGAATGTGGAATTGGGTTTAATTCATGAAGTTGGGGAAATTATGAGATTAATGATATAGTTGGGTAGTTTAAATACTCACATATGAGAATGTTGATTTTACATTCATTGTTGTATTTATTTCTTGTTTAGAAATAACTGCTTTTGGGCTATCGGTGAAGGATAGTCGTGATTGTTGTAGACCTTGCATGTGGCTTAGGTATAACTGGAATTAAGTCACTTATGTTGACTGTTGAATTAATACAGAACATTACTTGTATTGATTATGTGTTGTATATGGCAATTGTGTGTTTCATTGCATATGCATGTTATTTGGAGAAGATAGGGGATGAACTCCACGGTTTAGGGGAAGATAGGGGATGTACCTCTAAACCGGATTTGTTGGGAGGAGATAGGGATGGACTCAAAGAGCATCACTCATATGTGTGCTTATTGATAATAGCAATATTGCTATTTGTTGTTGATATGATACATCATTATAATGTGTATCAGTTGGAAGTATGGAAGTGTTGTGGTTTGAGCTTTAGTCTCATTTATTTTTATGACATCTGGATCACTATTATAGTTGGCCAGGTTCTGAGCCATAATGATATAATTGGGAAGTTGAATAAATATTGGAAAGTGAAAGGTGTCATAGACAATATGTCATAGACAATGTACACATACGTGTCATGAAATTGGAAATTGATTATCTTGTGTTAACCATGTATCGAATGCTAATGCTTTAGTTAATTCTTATACTTGGTTTAGTATTTTTCTACTGGGCTGTGGCTCACCCTATATGGGAACTTCATTTTCAGGTTCAGGTGGTTCACTACCTCCAAGGACTTAGCTTGTGAGGATTTGGACTCGAAGACTTGCTTTATTTTATTTGTTTTATTTGAACAACTTGTAAACTTTCAAGCCTAGGGCTTTATTTGTTTTGAGTTAGAACTCATGGAATTGTGTCCAAGTGTTGGCTTGGCAAGATGTAAGCCCATAGGGCATTTATTATGATGTTTTTATTTCATGGTACTCTGATGAATGGAATAAGATACTTTATTTCCTTATAATTCCGCATGTTAACATTATGTATTATGGGTTATTTTTGAGGGCGTGACAACTTGGTATCGAGCGCAGGGTTTGAATACTTTGGGTACGTGGGAAGTGATTAGTATCACAATGGGTTCGTCTCGTTTGATAGAGACTTAGTATAATGATTACATGCTTATATGATAACATGTTTATGTGATTATGTGGATATGGAATGTAGTTCCTAGGATGTTGATTGAATCCTTGAGTTTCTGAAAGTCTTGTTGGAAAGGCACTTGATCAATGTTGTTTCCAACCGGAACTTTAGTGACGCCGGACTGCTATTATCCAGAATGAAATTCATAGGTGCTTATGTGATTATGTGCTTACGTGGAATGATTTATTGTTGTCCAATGCATTAGGATGTGAGTGTTTAGCCGCACATTTATTAGTGTGCTAACGTCTTTGTTTCTTTCTTAGGATGTCGTGTCAAGGACGAGGACGCGTAGGCGTGGTAGGCCGGTAGGCAGAAGTGCAGTGCTCGAGGAGATTCCGAAGGCAGAGGGAGTTGGCTGTGCCAATGTGGCGAGCCAAGAGGGCCGCTATGGGCGCTTAGCCCGAGAGATAGCAGGGCATTCAGTGAGTCAAGAGGGCATTCTCGTGAGAATCGTGCTCAGTTGTTGTTGGGGATGCAGGCCTTTTTCTCGAAGAGGGAGTTCTTCCGGTCTAATCCAGACGAATTTGTGGGTGATCCTAAAGAGCCACTTAAGGCAGACGAATGGCTCGAATAGACAACGAAAACGTTTGAGATGCTAGGCATCGAAGACGAGGTACTGAAGGTGACCTTGGCATCTTTCCAGCTAAAGGGAGATGCGGGTCAGTGGTGGAAGTTCACCAAGAATCGTATAGGAGGGACTTGGAACGCTTTTGTTGATGCTTTTCAGAGAAGTTCTGCTCCAATTGCTCAGAGAAGTTGAGAGAAGCGCCATTAAGCAGTTCATCTGGCGAGTTTGAGGCTACATTCACTAGTTTGTCCAGGTTTGCACCTGAGTTGGTGGCGTCTGAGGAACGCCGTTGCATTGAGTTTGAGAAGAAGTTGAGGCGTGGCCTCATGCTGAGAATTGTAGGGTCTATGATTCGGGATTTTGGGCGATTAGTTGATGCAGCAGCCCATACTGAGATTATGATGCAGGAAGAGGAGGAAGGGCAGAAAGGCTCCAAGAGGAGTCAGGATGGCCAGGGTGATGGCAGGAGGCAGAGAGGTTTCACTCCTCAGCAGCCTCAGGATAGCTTCTCCAGGTCTACTTTTCCTGTGCCGAGTGCTAGTTCGGGGAAAGGCAGTCAGGGAGACATCACTTGTTTCAAGTGTGGTCAGCTGGGCCACAAGTCTCCAGTTTGTCCTCAGAGGGGAGGAGTTCAGAGAGCAGCATCTTCTTCGGCTCGATCTCAGAGCCAGAGTCAGAGTAGAGGTCAGCCACTATCGTGTTATCAGTGTGGTCAACCAGGACACATGAAGAGGTTTTGCCCACAGTTGAGTGGCACACCTGGTGCATCTGGTTCGAGGCAGACTCAGAGTCAGCTGCCTGCTCAGTCAGTTCAGGCCTCGAGGGCCAATCAGGGGGCTTCTTCGTCCCAATCTGTGCAGCAGTCTTATGCTCCGAGGGGTGAGCAGGTTGATCAGAGGTCATCTGGGCGCGTGTATGCTGTTACCGCGCAGGATCTTGTGCCAGCTCCATCTGTGGTTAGAGGTACCTTTTTGTTTTGCAACTCGGTTGCTAATGTTTTGATTGATACGGGTGCATCTCATTCCTTTGTGTCTGCTGCATTTGCATCTGTTTTGGAGTTGGAGTTAGCACAGTTAGCGTCTCCTATTTGTGTAGTGTCACCTCTTGGGGGTGAATTGACTTTGAAACAAGGTGTTAGGGGTTGTGACATAGAGGTCAATGATCATAGAATCCCTTTCTTTTTTGTAGTTATGCCCATGAAGGGCTTTGATGTTATTTTGGGTATGGACTGGTTGTCGTCATACCGGGCAGTTATTGATTGCTACCGTCAGAGGGTTACTTGTTGTACCGTGAACGGGAAGTGTTTTCGTTTTCTTGGGGTCCAAGTTGTTAGTGTTTTGCCACCGGGTTATGATCCATGAGGCGAGTGACCTTATTGGTCTACTTGCTAGTCTTTTAATTAGTGAGGGTGATGAGACCCAGATTGTGTTGCCGAGGGTGGTTTGTGAGTACTCGGACGTTTTTCTCGAGGATCTTGTTAGTTTGCCACCTCAGCGAGAGATTGAGTTCTCTATTGATTTAGTGCAAGACGCCGATTTCTATGGCACCCTATCGCTTTTGCCCCCGAAAGTTAGTTGAGTTGAAGATCCACCCAAGAATTGTTAGATAAGGGCTATATCCGTCCTAGTGTTTCCGTGGGGAGCGCCAAATTTTTTGTTAAAAAGAAAGGTGGTGCTTTGAGACTTTGTATAGATTAGGAAGTTGAATCGGTTAAGAATAAGTATCCTATGCCTCGTATAGATGATTTGTTTGATCAGTTAAAGGGTTCCCGTTGTGTTTCTAAGATAGATTTGAGATCAGGTTATCATCAGTTGAGAGTCAGGGAGGAGGATATTCCTAAGTCGGCATTCCGTACGCGGTATGGTCATTATGAGTTTCTGGTGATGCCGTTTGGGCTCACCAATGCACCGGCAGTGTTTATGGATTTGATGAACCGGATCTTCCGGGAATTCTTGGATCGTTTTGTGGTCGTCTTCGTGGACGACATTCTGATTTATTCACCTTCGAGGGAGGAGCACGAGGAACACTTGAGAGTGGTGCTTGAGTTACTTAGAGCCCATAAGCTTTATGCTAAGTTCGGGAAGTGTGAGTTCTGTCTAGATGAGGTGAAGTTCTTAGGCCATGTAGTTTCTGGGAAAGGGGTGTCTGTTGATACATCCAAGACTGAGGCAGTGCAAGATTGGGCACAACCTAAGAGTGTGTTTGAGATCCGCAGTTTTCTGGGGTTAGCTGGGTACTACCGTCGGTTTGTGAAAGATTTCTCCAGGTTAGCTTCACCGTTGACTAGATTGACTCGGAAGGGAGTCAAATTTGTATGGAGTGAGACTTGTGAAAAGTCGTTTCAGGAGTTGAAGGTTAGACTGACCACCGCTCCAGTCTTGATTATTCCGGAGAGAGGGTTGGGTTATGCAGTCTATTGTGACGCCTCACGAGAGGGTCTGGGTTGTGTGTTAATGCAAGAAGGGAAAGTGGTTGCCTATGGCTCACGTCAGTTGAAAATTCATGAGAAGAATTACCCTACGCACGATTTAGAATTAGCAGCTGTAATTTTTGCCTTGAAGATTTGGAGGCATTATCTTTATGGTGAGAAGTTCGAGGTATTCTCGGATCATAAGAGTTTGAAGTATCTGTTTACGTAAAGACACGAATTTGAGGCAGAGGAGGTGGATGGAGTTCATTGAGGATTATGACTTGAGTTGCACTATCATCGGGAAGGCCAATGGTGTGGCCGATGCCCTTAGTAGGAAATCTGTGGTGACTTAGCTAGTATAGCCATCCGGGAGGGGAAGATGTTGGGTGCATTGGGGAGTTTGATTTGCATCTAGGCAATCCGTGAGAGGTCATGACCTTGTTTTCTGTTGTTGCACAGCCTACACTTGTGACTCGAGTGTTAGAGGCTCAGAGGGGTGATCTTGAGGTAGAATCTCTCCGAGAAAAGATTTCCATTGGGAAGGTTGAGAAGGGTTTGACGGTGTTTCCCGACCTGAGTGTGAGATACCGAGACCGTCTGTTTGTGCCGGAGTCTTGCCGAGAGGAGGTACTCCGAGAGTTTCATCATTCGCGCCTTGCGGTGCATCCGGGAGGTACTAAGATGTATCAGGATTTGGGCCGCCAGTTTTGGTGGCGGGGTATGAAGAGAGATGTGGCAGCTTTCGTATCTAGGTGCCTTATTTGTCAGCAAGTGAAAGCCGAGCATCAGAGGCCAGCGGGTTTGTTGCAACCCTTGCCTATTGCCGAGTGGAAGTGGGAGCATGTCACTATGGACTTCGTTGTGGGTCTTCCGAGGACTCAGCGGGGTAGTGATGCTATTTGGGTGGTTGTAGACCGGTTGACGAAGTCAGCGCACTTCATTCCTATGCGTGTTAGAGATTCGGTAGATCATCTTGCCGACTTATATATCCGGGACATAGTGAGGTTGCACGGGGTCCCAGTGACGATCGTCTCAGATAGAGATCCTCGTTTTACTGCCAGGTTGTGGCAGAGTTTGCAGAGTGCTTTAGGCACTAAGTTGACTTTTAGCACAGCTTATCATCCTCAGACTGACGGGCAGTCCGAGCGTACTATTCAGATCCTTGAGGATATGCTTCGGGGTTGTGTTCTCGACTTTAGTGGGTCGTGGGAGAGGCACTTGCCATTAGTGGAGTTTGCCTACAACAACAGTTTTCAGTCTAGTATTGGTATGGCACCGTTTGAGGCCTTGTATGGCCGACCGTGTAGATCTCATATTTGTTGGGCTGAGGTGGGTGATGCACCTCTGTTGGGTCTGGAGCTGGTGAGGGAAACGACGGAGAAAGTTGAGCTTATCCGTAAGAGGCTTGTTACAGCCCAGAGTCGTCAGAAATCCTATGCTGACCGTAGGAGGAGACCTTTGGTGTTTGAGGTGGGTGACCATGTCTTTCTGAAGATATCACCCAAACGAGGTCTGATGAGGTTTGGGAAGAGCGGGAAGTTGTCCCCTCGGTTTATTGGGCCTTTTGAGATCCTTGAGAGGATTGGCGAGGCTGCCTATCGTTTAGCTTTGCCACCGCAGTTATCCGGAGTTCATGACGTGTTTCATGTGAGTATGCTTCGGAAGTATGAGCCAGATCCGTCACATGTGTTGGATTGGACTGATTTAGTTGTTGATGAGGATGTCTCGTACGAGGAGAGACCGGTACGGGTTTTGGATAGGCGGGATCAAGTTTTGCGTGGCAAGACCATCCCTTTGGTGAAAGTTTTGTGGAAGCATCACGGAGTGGAGGAGGCCACTTGGGAACGTGAGTTGGAAGTCCGTGAGAAATATCCGGATATGTTTATTGATTTGTGATCTTGTATTTAGATTATATAATATTGTGGAACTTGAGAATTTTATATATGTCTTGAGTTGGAAAACATTGAGAATGTTTTGGGTTTAATGTTAGCATCTGAACTTGCCTTTTTATGGAAGTGAAATGTAACATTTATATGTTGAATGTGTTGTTTATATCATGAACTTGAATAATGATATGGAAATGGTTAACATTGAAAGGAATAATGCATAATATTGATGCAGGTTGAAATATATATTGTTTTATATATATTGTGAGATGCCTCTTGATAAGAGAGGAAGTGACGGATTCGGGTCAAGTTGTTGTTTATTGTTTTATAATACCATTGGGAATTGAAAAAAACTTGTTTTTACAAACTTATGCTTAATTTCGGACCTAAATTCTTTTAAGAGGGGAGGTTATAGCGAATTCCGGTCTTTTCCCTTTGATTATTGTATTCGGACTTATGTCCCGTAGATTCTATTGTCTTATTATTATTTGTTGTTGTCCTTTAATTCCTTATCCTTGAGTTATAGGATGTTTTGGGCAGGTTGATTGCTGGTTGGTTGGGTTTAGAAACCAGGTGTTGATGTTCAGTTTTTGGCTTGTCCGCCGAGGAGTTTAACGCCGAGGGGACTTGTTGTTCCTTGTCCGCCGAAGGGGTTTTGGCGCCGAGCGGAAAAACACCCATCCAAGATTTCTTCTTGAGGTTGTACGCCGAAGGAGTTGGGCCGCTCGAGCGGGAGTCTGTGAGTGTCCGCTCGAGCGGGGGTTTGTCCGCTCGGGCGGGGCGTCTGGGTATAAAATCGTGTTTTGGCGTTTTAAAACCGTTTTTCAGCCCCTTTCAGTTTATAAAACCCTAGGTTACGAGTTTTCTCTCCCAACTCATCTTCTCTCCTAGGATTGATCTAGTTAGGGTGGTTTTTATCCTAGTTGCTTTACAAAAAAAGATAGAGGAGAGTGAGGGCTTTCATTTAATCTGAACAAACTTGAATTTGGAGCACTTTGGAATTTGGGCTATCATCTTCGTCTTCTTCTTTTTGGGTTCTTGCTTCGAGGTAGGGATTTCCTACTCCATTTATACGCTTTAATCCTAAGTGTTGGTATTTCGGTATGTGGGGGTAGTTTGGTAATTTTGGGAGAAACCTTAGGGTTTTGGCTTAGATTAATTTGTATAATTAATTTAAGGGAAGAATGTGGAATTGGGTTTAATTCATGAAGTTGGGGAAATTATGAGATTAATGATATAGTTGGGTAGTTTAAATACTCACATATGAGAATGTTGATTTTACATTCATTGTTGTATTTATTTCTTGTTTAGAAATAACTGTTTTGGTCTATCGGTAGAGGATAGTCGTGATTGTTGTAGACCTTGCATGTGGCTTAGGTATAACTGGAATTAAGTCACTTATGTTGACTGTTGAATTAATACAGAACATTACTTGTATTGATTATGTGTTGTATATGGCAATTGTGTGTTTCATTGCATATGCATGTTATTTGGAGAAGATAGGGGATGAACTCCACGGTTTAGGGGAAGATAGGGGATGTACCTCTAAACCGGATTTGTTGGGAGGAGATAGGGGATGGACTGCAATAGCATCACTCATATGTGTTTATTGATAATAGCAATATTGCTATTTGTTGTTGATATGATACATCATTATAATGTGTATCAGTTGGAAGTATGGAAGTGTTGTGGTTTGAGCTTTAGTCTCATTTATTTTTATGACATCTGGATCACTATTATAGTTGGCCAGGTTCTGAGCCATAATGATATAATTGGGAAGTTGAATAAATATTGGAAAGTGAAAGGTGTCATAGACAATATGTCATAGACAATGTACACATACGTGTCATGAAATTGGAAATTGATTATCTTGTGTTAACCATGTATCGAATGCTAATGCTTTAGTTAATTCTTATACTTGGTTTAGTATTTTTCTGTGGCTCACCCTATATGGGAACTTCATTTTCAGGTTCAGGTGGTTCACTACCTCCAAGGACTTAGCTTGTGAGGATTTGGACTCGAAGACTTGCTTTATTTTATTTGTTTTATTTGAACAACTTGTAAACTTTCAAGCCTAGGGCTTTATTTGTTTTTGAGTTAGAACTCATGGAATTGTGTCCAAGTGTTGGCTTGGCAAGATGTAAGCCCATAGGGCATTTATTATGATGTTTTTATTTCATGGTACTCTGATGAATGGAATAAGATACTTTATTTCCTTATAATTCCGCATGTTAACATTATGTATTATGGGTTATTTTTGAGGGCATGACAACAAATTAGGGTTTTCTACCCCATTTCTCAATGTTGACCCAATGGTCTATATTTCAACAACCAACAACAATGTCATTATTTTGAAACCCAAAATACACATTTTAGAATCAAAATAACAAAACCCTCTTTCAACATTTCCAAACCCTAACTTCCCAAAATCAACCATTTAACAAAATGCCCAAAAATCTAGGTCAAAACCCATAGTAGTGAGTAGGAATCCCTACCTCAAATTCGGAGCCCAAGGGAGGAAGATGAAGAAAACCAAAATGCTCCAAACTCCAAGATCCACGGATCAAAACGAAGCCCTCGACGATCAACACAATTTTTACAAAGGCCAAAGGGAAGGGAAGCACTCTAACTAGATCAAACCTTAGGGAGAAGGGAGTTTCTAGAGAGAGAGGCTCTCAAAATCGATTTTGGAAAAGTAAGAGAGAGAGAGAGAATGTAAAAAGTAGCTCAAAAATGCCTAACTGCCTTCTGATATACGACATTCCCGCCGAAAGGAGAACAGACGCCGAGGCGTCAAGCACAAAATCTGGACACGCCGAGCACAAGAAGGCCCGCCGAGCACCAAGACACAAGAATAAAGTACATCCGCCGAAAGCGAAAACCAGTCCGCCGAGCGAGATTTCTCCCGTAACTTTCACAGACAAAGCACTACCCGCTCGAGCGTCAACATACCCGCTCGAGCGTAAAGAAACCCGCTCGAGCGTGAAAAAACACCTGGAGAAGTTTTGCAGAGGCACGAAATACTGGGAGTGTGTAAACCCCGCTTGAGCGCAAGAAGGCCCGCTCGAGCGCAGAATAACCCGCTCGAGCGTAACACCAAAAACCTGGGCAACTAGATTTGAGACTTAAGCTCAACCAACCTGTAACACACCTGCCCACAACATCCCAAAACTCAAACATTCGGAATTAAAGGATGACAACAAGATAAACAACCATCAACTCCACGGCACCAAGTTCGGAATACGACAACTACAGAAAGGGAAAACCGGGATCGCTATAAGGAAGTTGAATAGAAAAGGAAATTGAATAAAAATTGAAGTTGAATAACAAAGAAATCGAATAAAAATGGAAGTTGCATAAAATTAACAATGGAAGTTCATTTAAGATCACACTATACCTTAACGATCTATTGGAAATTAAATAAAAAGGAAATGGAAGTTGAATAAAAATGAAAGTTGAATAAAATAAAAAAATGAAGTTGCATAAAATAAAAAATAGAAGTTCATTGAAGAAACCACTATACCTTAACAATCTATTTGGAAATTAAATAAAAAAGGAAGTTGAATAAAAATGGAAATTGAATAATTAAATAAAAAAGGAAGTTGAATAGAAAAGTAAATTGAAAAAATGGAAGTTGAATACAAATAAAAATAAGAATAGAAGTTATAAAACTTACAATGGAAGTTCATTCAATAAACCACTATACCTTAACGATCTATTTGGAAATAAAATAAAAAGGAAATTAAATAAAAACAAAAATGGAAGTTGCATAAGATTAACATTGGAAGTTCATTCAAGAAACCACTATACCCTAACGATCTATCTAGAAATAAAATAAAAATGAAGTTGAATAGAAAAGGAAATTGAATAAAAATGGAAGTTGAATAGAAAAAGAAATTGAATCAAAATGGAAGTTGAATAAAAATAAAAATAGAAGTTGCATATAATTAAAAATGGAAGTTGCATAAAATTAAAATGGAAGTTCATTCAGAAACCACTATACCCTAACGATTTATTTGGAAATTAAGTAAAAATGGAAGTTGAATACAAAAGGAAGTTGAATAGAAAACAAAATTGAATAAAATTGAAGTTGAATAAAAAAAATGGAAGTTGCATAAAATTATCAATGTAAGTTCTATACCTTAACGATCTATTTGGAAAATAAACCACTATACCTTAACAATCTATTTGGATATAAAATAAAAAGGAAATTGAATAAAAACAAAATTTGAAGTTGCATAAGACCACTATACCAGAACGATCTATTTGGAAATTAAATAAAAAGGAAATTGAATAAAATGGAAGTTGAATAAAAATAAAATGGAAGTTAAATAAAAATGAAGTTGAATAGAAAAGCAAATTGAATAAAAATAGAAGTCGATACAACTAAAAATGGAAGTTGAATAAAAAAGAAGTTGAATAGAAAAGGAAATTGAATAAAAATGGAAGTTGAATAAAAATAACAAAGATACAAATAAAATGGAAGTTCATTCAAGAAAACACTATACCTTAACGATCTATTTGGAAATTAAATAAAAAAGAAAGTTGAATAGAAAAGGAAATTGAATAAAATTAACAATGGAAGTTAATTGAAGAAACCACTATACCTTAACGATCTATTTGGAAATTAAATAAGAAATTAAATAAAAAAGGAAGTTGAATAAAAAAACTACTATACCTTACACTACAACAAAACAGACTTTTTACGGTATCACATCAACGGCATAAAATAAATGCAGTCGTAATTTTCACTTTTACGACTTGCTATTTTTGCACGTCGTAAATACTTTTCCAACCATGACATGGCTATTGCATAGGCCATGAATGGTAATAACAATGATTTTTTTACGGCTTGCAATGCACGCCGTAAATAATAAAACTTTCTACGATGTGCATATGGTGTGCCGTTAATACATTAATTATACACAACGCACATACGTGAGTCGTGAAAAGTGAATACTTTTCACAGCGCACACAACGCCCACCGTTAAAAGTATTATACTTTTTATGATGCACACATTGTCTGTCGTTAAAGGTATTACCTTTTCACGACGCACGATGCATGTCGTGAATTGTATGATAAAAAAAAAAGGCTCCAAAACTAAATTTGGGGCGCCAAATATTTTTTTTCTTAAAATAAGTATTTTGTCTTCACCACAAGGGTTTCAATCTCTCTCTCTATCTGAAAGGAAACATAGAAAGGTTTCAAATCAAAAAGGAAACATAGCAAGTACTCAAATCTCTCTCTCTCTCTCTCTCTCTCTCACATGATGAAGGCCGAATCAAACCCTTGTTCGACACAACAAGATCGTAGAACTGATTTGGGTATTCTTTTTTCAATGGGGTGAAAATTGATTTTTTAGTTTTGATTTGGGTGAATGGTGAAGAGAGGGAACCCTAAAACCCCTCATTCCTTAATTACAAGTTTCAAATCATCTTCTCTCTCATCTTCCTCTACATGCGTCTCTCTCTTTCTCTATAAGTGCTCCTTGTATCAGCCACTTTATGCGCTGAATTTGTTCGACGAAAGTCCTCTTTGAAAATTCTTTACTATCTATCTAGTTTCAGAGCTTTTTTAAAGATGTATGTTGTGAAGAGAGATGGGCATCAAGAGACTCTGTATTTCGACAAGATCATTGCTCGTCTCAAGAAGCTCAAGGGCGTCACTACCACAGAACCCTATGCCTTGCCCTAATTGACTGCCTCATTTGTCGCACAAAGAAGTCATTTAGCTTAATCATAATGTAGTGTTCTCACTCCCCGATGCAATCTCACCGCCGACACGCATAAATCGAGGTATGGAGCTTGACCCATCTAGCTATGGTGCCCTTATTCAACACCTTGTGTGTTTTGGTAAATATCAGGTGGCTAAGGTGTTGTATATTGATAGCATTGTAAGAAGAGGTGTTTGTTCCTGATACATTTTTGTTAGATTCTATGGTGATTTGTTTTTGTAAATTAGGAGAATTGGAAGAAGCAAAACCCATTTTGATAAGCTTATTTCAATGAAATGCTCGCTTTTAAAGGGGCTTGTAATGCTCTTCTTGAGGAGCTCTAAAATACTTTATTGGGGTCAGTGATGCTAGCAGTCTTCTGGGTTATTAGTGTTATAATATGGTGGTTGATGGGTTGTGCCTCAAGGGACATTTAAATGAAGCCATGTATGTGTTTGATATAATGCATGAGAAAGGGATTCAATGAACTGTTAATTTGTACAAGTCATTGATTCATAGTTTTTGTAAGAGATGATGGGCAAAAATAGAAGGCTCTTTTATTAGGAAAACCAGTTGGCAATCATACAAGAAATTGTAAATTCTGAAAGAAGCCCACATAATCTGACTAGGGTTGGCCAACATGATATGATACTTCCCAGTGGGCTTGTTGAAACTTATGATTTGTGTCCGTAGGCTTAGGCTGCCTTGTTAAGATTTGTAAAAGAGATTCTATATTTGAATTTTCATGTTTGTTACATGATCTGGTAATGATCTAAAGAGCAAATGGATTCAGATAACTTGAGTAAATATAAGGAACAAATGGACAGTAGACAAAAATGGTTCCAATAACACACAATCTATTCAGTGATTATGCAATCAGTCTCCTCAATAAAGAGTAAACAACTCTGTAAGATGTTCATTAAGCTAATATCAATTGATATATCTTATGGTTTGTATAAATTTTTAAATCCTGAAATTAGACCCCAAAAAAATTAATTACACTAGTGGTATGGCCATTGTAACTGCAGTTTTCTGTTGTGTTGGAGCTCTTGCAATAACCGGTTCTCTATATCATATTGACAAGGACCTCCTTGGGTGGTGGTTATGTGAGCGACAGGTTAAATCTAGAGGTCTAAATGGGCATCCTGAGAAGCTTCCAAATGTAGGTTATTCTTCTTTGAACTGAAGATTTTTCTTTGAATATTTTTGTAAGTTTTATTACTAAAGCTTCTACTATGTGACTGTAGGTATGCTACTCATGGTGGGTCCTTTCTAGGTTGATCATGATTGACAGAGTACAATGGATTCACAAAGAAAAGCTTGTTAAGTTTATCTTAGACTGTCAGGTGACTTGTGAATCTAATGTTCCCCCTCCAGTCTGAAAAATTCCACAATGATGATCAATTAATTTCTTCTCGTGTCACAAGTCCATATCATTTGTAGTTTTACCCTAGATAATATGTTGAAAAATGCAGGATAAGGAGAAGGGAGGTATTTCAGATAGGCCAGATGATGTTGTTGATGTCTTTCATTCATATTTTGGAGTCGCTGGTATGTAACATTTGGGTTTCTTTCTTCTGAATTTTTTTCCATTTTAACATTATATGTTTTGGGGGGAAGGGGAAGGGGGGAGGGTATTCTTGTTCTCTTAAGTTTATGGCACATGATGGAATTCTGATGTAGTTATAATAGATATTAATGTCCAAAGTTTTAAAAGGCGTTATTGAGGCTCACCTTGAGATGAAATGATGTAGAACAATATAGAGAAAGAGAAGAAGAGGGCCACAACCCTAAAATAAAAAACTATAACCTTATACTCAACATCAATCCCAGAATTGAATAATACAATGCAAACTCTAGTATTTATAAGTCAAAGAAAACCTAATCAAAATAGGAAATTGTATCCTATTATTATTTGGAAACTTAATTCTAATAAAATAAGAAACTAAATATTACTAATAACTTAAGTAATTATAATTAAATATAAATATTAAAACATACAATGACAAAATAAATAAAATCTCCAAGTCAACTTAAAGCACGCACATTCTGCATCATTCTCTTCGACTGATAAAAGGAATTTGAACTCAAGTTCGGTTTAAAATATTGAACTCTTCCATACCAGCTAATCAAGTACTTGGGATATGCTAATTGCTTGATCTGTGTTTCAGTCTAACATTCCATGTGATTAGGACTAGAGATTTATGAACTTGCCTAGTTCAGTTTATACAAATTTTTGCAAAAAACATGTGACTACGCAGTTTGGACTATAGACACTCCAATACTTCTGGGAGACTATTTTTGTATACTGTGTCTGCTCAGATTTGGATTTAAATTAATGACAAAAGCAAAATGGTTGTAATATCAATACTTGAAGTCAATTAATTGTTAGAACTCATTAGTTTAAAATTTGTGTGTAGGTCTATGAAACAGTGGAGATGATGATACTTAAGCCAGAGGAGGCAGAAAGCACAGCAGCCTGGTATTACCAAGCAATAAGGTGGTGAAAACAGGTAGTAGCCACAGCAGCCAAGGCTACAAAGAAATACAAGGATAAGGCAGAGCAAAGAACAACAAATTAGTCGCAACCAAGGCCACGGCCCAAAGAACCAAGGCCACACCTCAAGAGCTAGCACCATAGCCAAGGTCAGAGCTCGTAATGCATAGAGCAACTAATGCTACAAAGAGTTACAAAGATCACCGCAGCCTCTCTCTCATTTCAAGCATCGTGAATTGCAAAGCAAGTTGCAATTAGTCGTTAGTTTGTTAGAGGTTAACTAACAAACTAGGTAATTATTTACTATTCGTGCTTTTATGTTTAGCCTTTAAAATCTTGCGAGGATGAGAACATTTGGTTTCTATTTGGCACTAATTATTACAGTGTTAAGACACTTTTCACTAGCTTGTTATTAAATCTAAGATGTTTGCTAATCACAACTGATTCATTCTTTTAATAGGAGAAGATTTATTAGCAATTGCAGCAGATCAACCTTTTAGATTTCCTGCTACATTCACGATTCAATTCAATTCGCGATTCGGTATGAGGTCATTTTGATTCACGATTCAAATCCCAATTTGACAACTATGATTATAATACACACAAATAAAGACTCAAAATTATTTTGAAACTTCAATCCTTGATGGTAAACATGCTTCATATGAAATTTTAGATTTGCCCTATTCCTCATTTGTTTAAGTTGGTATTGCTAATGAATTTTTTTTGGGATAGAATAATAATGTTATAGCTTGTTCTTGTATAGGTAGATAGATATATAAGGTGTTTTTAAAGCATATTTTGGAGGGAATTTCTTCAGTTGGTATAATGTTTATTGGGTTTTGTTAGCGTCCTTATTTTTTTTTTCCTCTTTCGGTCTTTTCTTTCTGGTGGCTTATGGTGCCTTGGTCTTCCTCCCCATTTTCTTTAATAACTGCCTTGTTTACACAGCCTTTCAATATTTTGACAAGCCTCTGACAAAAAAATTTTATTTTTAATTTGTTGATCTCACATCTCAATTTTTTGTTTTGGGCAAAAAGACAATGTTTTTGACCAACGAGAACACATAGTTCTCCTCCTCACAAATCAGCAAACTCGGCTTGGGATTCCTGATGAGCTTGAACCGGTATGCCTTAGATGCCACTCTTAAACTATTAAATTAAATTTCAATTTGCGTAGTTATGATCATCACTTCTTCCTTTAAATTTGTAAGTTAAACATGGTTTATCGATGATGATGGAAGGAAGACTCAACATTTATTTCACCTTTATTGAGATCTCTTTGTTATTGATTTCATTCTATTGAGGTTGAAAATCATTCTAAGAACTGGAGTCGCTTATTATATTTAAAGAATGCACTTATCGAATCGTATTTCGTGTTTTCAGATGCCTCTATATTTACTTTATGATTTTATTCCTACTTGTGTGCTGGTGTAGAAATCTCGTAATTATCGTGGCCTCATGCACTATCTAATGATTGGATTTCCATATTAGAGTTGTCAAATAGCTTACTTTGTTCTCCATTTTTTATTTTTTATTTTTCAAAATTTAATGTGATGAGGACACCCTTAGCTTTTTCATAGTACATGTTTTGTTGTATTTACTACTTGAATCTTTATTTCCTTTTATACAACTATCCGTAATCCTTTCTATGACACCCTATGTTTGTTGAGAATTCATGACATTCGTGATTTATTCACTTGCATATTCAACTGCATTAATCTTAGAATTGCAGATTGTCATTGGTTATGCAACAGTCTATTTTCACTTGCAGATTGTCATTGGTTATGCAACAGCCTATTTTCACTTGCAGATTATCAACTTGTTGCTGTTGCTTGTCTCTCTTTAGCTGCCAAAGTTGAGAAGACCCAAGTGCCCCTTCTCTTAGACTTCCAAGTATGTGATATTGTATTACTAAATACAATGTAGGTGTTTGTGAAAATGTCTCACTGAATGGTTTTTGGGCATTTTATTGTCATTGATTTATTTCTTTGTGTTGTGATTAGGTGGAGGAATCAAAATTTGAGATTGAAGCCAAGACAATCCAAAGAATGGAGCTTCTTGGCCTTGGGTGTTGGAAAGTATAGGTTAACCATGTCAAAATGTGCCTTTTGTTTAGAAACTTATATATGACATAGTTTTTGGACATCAGAGAATTTTTGGACAATTAGAATTTAAGGATAGTTCTTTTTGGATGGTTTTGAATTAAGGTTAGTTTTTGGATGTTTGGAATGTATATATTGATAATTTTTGAATGTTCATAATTTAGGAATATAGTTTATTTTTTATGATTGAAACAATATTTTGGTGTTTGATTGATGTTCTGTGATGCTTATTTGTAATATTTGTTAGATTATACAATATTGGTCAAACAGAGCCTCCTGAATTTAAAAATAAAAATAAAAATAAAAATTGCATATTCTACGGCAAGCATAATAAGTTGTATTACATATTTTACGACGCACAATTAGCATTGTTATTTGACTCACCCAATAACGGCGTGCAAAAGTAGTTGTAGAAAAAGTAACGACAACGCACAAAATCTGCTGTTAAATAGTTTTTAATGGCATACTATAGCATGTCATAGAAAAAGTAACAACGACACACAAAATCTGCCATTAAATAATTTTTAACGGCGTACGAAGCATGTCATTGAAAGTGAATGACTTTCCATGACTGGTCATAATATGACGCGCGTTGCACGTCGTAGAAGGGTTTTTACTAAGATGCATCGACGTAAAAACCCTTTTTGTTGTAGTGTTAACGATCTATGTGGAAATTAAATAAAAAAAGGAAGTTGAATACAAAAGGAAATTGGATAGAAATGAAGTTTAATAAAAATAAAAATGGAAGTTGCATAAAATAATAATGGAAGTTCATTCAAGAAACCATAATACCTTAACGATCTATTTGGAAATTAAATCAAAAAGAAGTTGAAAAGAAAAGGAAATTAAATAAAAATGGAAATTGAATAAAAATAAAAATGGAAATTGCATATAATTAAAAATAGAAGTTGCATAAAATTTGTAACGCCCTCAAAGAAATACATAAAACCCATCATTTCTTGACATGCGACAATATAAGAGAAATAAACATTTTTCCATTTATCAGAGTGATCCTTACAAAAGTATTACATGTTAACAACAAAAGCAAGTGCCCTACGGGCTCACAGCTTTCCAAGTCAACACTTGGTTACAAAAGAAGAGTACTAACTCTATACAAGATAAGCCCTTGGCTTGATATACATGTAATACAAACAGAATAATAATAATAAAAAAGAGTCTTCAACTCCCATAACCATCCAAGCTATTTCCTTGGAGGTGGCATGCTACCTGTACCTGAAAATGATGTCCCATATAGGGTGAGCCAACGCCCAGTAGAGATATGCTAAACACAATATGAGCAGCAACTAAGACATTAGCAATTGATAAATGTTTGACTCACATAAACCAATTCATACACCATTTTCATTACTTGACAAATATGTCCACGTTTCATTTCATTATCCATTTCTTATCAGATTCACAATTCACAACTACTTTCGTAACTCGCCAACAATTTAAATGAGACAAAGGACTCATATTAAACATTTCCCACCTTACAATAGATAAGCATGCTAGTTGTATCAACACCTCGATAGATAAGCATATTGTAACGCCCTCAAAATAAACCCATAAATCAACCAACAATAGCATGCTCAGACATAAGAAAAATAAAGCATAATTGTATTCCATCAGAATAGTCTTTACAAAATGTATTACATGTTGACATCAAAAGTAAATGCCCTAAGTATAGCGACCCAAGTCTTTTTCCATTTGGTTGTTGTATCCAGGCTTACGTTCCGTAGATCCTGTTGTTATATATTTGTTGTTGTCGTCCTTTAATTCCTTATTTTTGAGTTATAGGATGTTTTGGGACAGGTTGGTTACAGGTTGGGAGTGTTTGGGAGCAAAGGGTTGCTGCCCAGAATTTTGGTCCTTCGCTCGAGCGAGAAGTTTGTCGCTCGAGCGAGCTCTTTGTTTTTTGGTCCTTCGCTCGAGCCAGGGTTTCTTCGCTCGAGCGAGAGACTGCATCTAGTATAGACCTGAGAGCTGTATTTCTTGGCTCGAGCGAGCTTTCCTTCGCTCGAGCGAGCATTCTGTCGCTCGAGCGTGCTTCTGGGTTGCAGACCTGAAGCATCGTGTTGTTGGCTCGAGCGAGTCTTTCTACGCTCGAGCGAGTATTCTTTGTGTCTGGTCGCTCGAGCGACCAAGTCTTCGCTCGAGCGAGCCTGTTTTATTTAAATACGCAGCAGCGGTTTTAAATACACTTTTTCATCCTCTTTTTGATTTCAGAACCCTAGGTCCGTGTTTTCTATCCCTCCACTCACCTTCTCTCTTAGGTTTCATCTATTATTAAGGTGTTCCTACCCTAGGTTCTTTATTAAAAAGATAGAGGGACACGAGGGCTTCACTTTAATCTGAGAGTTTGGCGGTTTGGAGCACTTTGGATTTTGGGTCATCATCTCCATCATCTCCATTTGAGTTCTTCACTTCGAGGTAGGGATTTCCTACTCCATATTATAGGTTTTGTCCTAAGCTTTGGTATTATTGATATGTTGGTGTCGTTTGATAGTTTTGGAAAAACTAGGGTTTGTATCATAATTTGAAAAATAGGAAATTGTTTATATACTAAATTCCATGTGATTGTGAATCATGAAAAATGACATAGATAGAGTCAAGTTGATAAAATTGAACCTTAGGGTTAATTTTGAGGAAAAGGGGGAAAAGCCCTAATTGTTGTAATAAATTAATTTGTATAATTAATTTTGGAAAAATCGTGGAATTAAGTTTAATTCATGAAATTGGGGAAACTATGGGATTAAATGGTGTAGTTGAATAGTTTAATCACTCACCTATGAAAATGTTGAGTTTACATTTGTTGATACATTTATTTCCTGTTTAGAAATAACTATTTTGGACTATCGGTGGAGGATAGTCGTGATTGTTGTAGACATTGCATGTTGATTAGGGAAAACTGAAACTAATCACGTTGAATGAGTCATTAGATATGACAGTTGAATTAATACAAAACTGGTATTGATTGAATATTGTGTATAACAAGTGTTTAATACATTGTATATGCATATTGTTTGGAAGGAGATATGGGATGTACTCCATGATTTGAGGGAAGATAGGGGATGGACTCTCAAACCTGTTTAGGAGGAGAAAGGGGATGGACTCCATTAGTACAGCAAATATGTGTACATATTGATTTATGGAAGTGTTTTAGTATGAGCCTTAGTCTCATTTGATTTGTTGATATTGGAAGTAATGTTAATGTGAGATGTAATCTCATTATTATTGTTTGCCAGTTCGAGCCATGTCTGTATAATTGGAAAGTTGAATAATAACGTAAAGAGAAACGTGTCATGGACATTATTGTCATGAAACTGTAAAAAGATATAATGGATTTAACAGTGTTAACCATCTATCGAATGCTATTGCTTTAGTCAATTCTTATATTTGGTTTAGTATATTTCATTGGTGGGCTCACCTTATACGGAACATCATTTTCGTGTTCGTGATATGCTACCTCTAAGGAATTAGGTTGGAAGGATTTGGAGTTGAAGACTCTGTTTAGATTAGTTGTTATTTTGTTTTGTTTTGTTTTGCGCTCTGTGGGCCGCAGGTTGGCCATGACTTGTTCCTCTTAGCACTTGATTTTGCACACCATTTTGTACAACTTTAGGGAAAATTTGGGGTGGATCTTGATGGTTTTGGCCATTCCCAACATCACCATGAAGTTGTTGATGCTTACCGGCGCCGATTTGACCTCCATTTGTTGCTGGTGGGGCGAAATTCGAACCCATCACCAACATGGTGTGGGTGAGATTTTGAAGGGCCGTGAGAATCTCTTGTTGAGTGTGTTGGAGTTCTTGAATGGCGTCAAGGATGAGAGGTGAGTCTTGAACTTGAGTCCTTTCATCACCACCATTGGAAGAGCCTTGTTGATGAGTCTCATTATCTGCCATTTTTGTCAGAGTTGTGTGGGTTCCAGATCTCGTTGAGACCATTAACCAATCCGCCTCCCCAGTGAAGTCGCCAAATGTATGAGGGGGTTCAAGAAAGTAGTTAGAAAATTCGAAGATCTTAGAAGATCCTTGAAGAACAACTTCGAATTCTCTAGAAGATTATGAGAGGCTTAGATTCTTCAATAGTCTTAACTCAAGAACACAAGAGTAAAGGAGATGATGGAGATAAGAGATTGGGTGAAGAAGAAGGCAAAATGGCTAGAGAGAGAATAATGGCAAGGCTCTCCCATGGATCTCCCACTTTCACTCTCAAGGTTGATAATGGAGAAGGGAAATTAGTTCTTTCCCAAGAGTTAAATCTCCAAAATCCATCCCTTGTAAAGCTATGAGTGGGTGCTAGGCACCTCATGATGTAGGATGGAGCCCATGTGCAAGGCACATGGGGAATATTCTCTCTAACCACCTTGTTCGAGGAGGTGACCTCTCCGAGGATGAGAAAAACCCCAAAGAGGAGATCAACCCCTCGGCGAACCCTTCTTCTTAGCCACACCTAACCAATGATCCCCAATCATCCCAAAGGGTCAGGGGTAGTCCCAGAGGACGTCCTGCCGCATAAGGGTCAGGGGTAGTTCAAGAGAACGCCCTGCCGTAAATATTGCCGAGTCTCAGGGACCCCCTAGATCGTGCCACCTCGACCGGGGTATAGGCTAGTTTAACCGAAGAGTGAATTTATCTCCACTCACCGTCCTCGAGATCGGGTCCTTTGTTCGAACTCCATTACGCCCATGGTTCTGGTGCGTAGATCCCGGAAAGCTCCGAGCCCGCAAGTGTTCTGGGACTCATTAACGGAGCGACTTCTAGATTGTGTCTGAATCCGTTCGAAGCCAAGTGCTTCGGACCTCTAGGTTCGTGGATCTGAACCCTTTTGAGTCCGAGTGCCTCGGATCTCTAGGCTTGCTTAATACCCTTTCGAGTTCGGGCCCGAGTAAGTCTCTGAGTTCATGGATCCAAACCCTTTCGAGTCCGAGGCCGAGTAAGTCTCTAAGTTCGTGGATCCGAACCCTTTCGAGGCTTAGAGCCATTCAGCCCGTTTGACGGCGATAAATCCAAGCCCACCAATCTTGGACTTGCGATAAATTCGGGCCCACTAATCTTGGGCTATTGGGCCTAAATAAATTAGTGGGCTCAAATTAGCCCCTCTTACATTTGCCCCTTGCGTGTATGAGAAATTGTAATTTTCTCGGACATGCATAATTTCACCTTGTCAGCCATGCTTCACACTACGTCTTGGCGAATATTTGGTCTTTACAGAGTCCATGAATAAAGCTGAGGGCTCACCGTAATTTACAGATAAAATTGACAAGTAACATAAAAAAAAATAAATAAATAAATATCTTTTCTTCTTCTTCTTTTTTTTTTTTTTTTGTACTTTTTTTTTTTGTAGACTTTTTTTTTTTTTTTCAAATCAAGGACCTATTATCATCATTTTTTTTTCTTACAAAGATAAACGCCAACACCTTTTTTTTTTTATATAGTCAAACTTTGACTTTACTTTCCAACAATAACTTATAAAATTACAAGACCACATATTCTTCAGAATATTCGGGGCGTATTTTATATATATATATATATATAGGCATAGCCTTAGCACTTTTGAGGCACAGAATCAAACTTTGCCCTTTCGCCTTTATATATATATTTTCTTTTGAGGATAAGGACAAAAGAAACCATACTCCTTCTCTTTTTTGGCAAGGCCCCTTTCGGTAGTACACTTTCTCTCACTAAAATATTGAAGACCCAGATTTCATCTTCTTTAATGAAGGTCTGCTGCTACAATACAGAGGCCATTGCCGTGCTCTCCATTTTTCAACAAAACAGCCGAAGACCCATGCCTTGCACATCTGAGGGACCATGGAATATTTCTTTTCTTTTTTTTTAAAACAAATTTTGTCCTTATTCTTTTTTTTTTTTTTTGTCAAACCCATTCTCAGGTTTCTATGGACGCCGTCTTCGCAAATCTATTTGCTGCAGCTCCAGGCACCGAGACCATCACTACTCCTTGTCGCGGCTCCGTTACAACACAGGCTTCACCAACGTCGTCATGCACTCCATCGGTGCTGCTGCTAGTTTAGATGTCACAAGCTCTATCTCATTGTCGGTGGAGATACAAGCACACGAGAGCTCGGTTTTTGCCCTCACAACCACGGAAGATGGCCAATGATGCTGCGACCCAAAGCGCCACCAGCTCGCGCTATCACCAGCAGTGCTTCCCTTCAATTTAATGATGCAGTCCCTCAAAGATCTAGGCACACCGTAGCTCTGTTCTGCTGTAAGTGTCGATGCCAATCCTGCTGCGACGTTGCTGCCACTGTCGGCCTCTACTGTCTAACGTTGATTACGGTTAGCTTCTCTCTGCTGGAAGTTTGCCATCGGCTTTAACTATTCCAGCACCGACCACACATGTTGCCCACTCAACGCGACATGTATGGTCGCCACCTTCTTTCCGACACCATTGTTGCCTCCAGTCTTGACTTGTCTGACGCCGACCACGCACGTTCGCCCACTCAACGCAACGTGTGTGGTCTTGCCTAGCACTGCTCATTCTTGTTTTTGTATCCTATTGAAGACCAACTTTCTGCTAAATAATTAAATAACCAAGACTCTTGGTTAGGGCATTTTCTCAAGACCAATGGCCAACAAAGCTTCCGCCGAATGCCGACCAAAAAATCATCCAAACCCATTTTCGTTTCTCTGTAAAATATATAAGACCCATTACCTTCAACATTAAATGACTAGTTTGTTTATTTCAGGAACAATATACCGGTGCTCTGTTCTTGGCTACTCTCTCTCACAGGCGCGGCCTTCGGATCTGTAAGTATTTTGTCAAACCCCACTCTCAAACCTCTTGTTTTGACGAAATCCGAATTTCCGAGCCTTACTAGAAATTTGATTTGGGTCTTTGAGATTTGTGAGTACTGTTGTATAGCAATTTTGAACTCGAGATAGCCGAAGGTTCTATTGAATCTTGATTGGCATGAGTAATGTAAACCTGAAATTCATGTTTTGGAGCTTGACCTCGTGTTGATAAATCTGACATAGATAGAGTATTAATGTGGCAAATGAAGGATTGGTGTCGCTACTGAAAATTTTGTTAGACTTGCTCGTCTTGAAATTTGTAGAGTAAATAAATGTTGTTGCAAAAGAAATCCAAGGAAATAAGTCCCTCATATTGTATATAAATTTTGTTGTCGAATGATTGATTGTTGTGGCTCGGAGAATAATGAAACCCGATATTGAGCTTTATATACTTGATAAATGAATTCTCGATATCCAAATTCGGTGAATATTTCGCTTGGAAGAATAAACTGATGTAATAGAGAATAAGACCATATATTGTTGTGTGTTGATCTTGTGGATACTCGAGGAAATAAAATGTTGATGCCGAAATTTTGTTTGAACATTGTTGCTTTATGTTAGCTTGAGAGGAACCGGCCCGGGGAGACAACACCTTGATTGTTGCATTTTCATGAACTTGCTCGGAGGAGTAGAATTATTGTAACATAAGTTGCTCATTACTATTGTTGATGTCGCCTCTATTTCGATAACAATCATAATCTGAACTCGATATTGTTTATCTCATTTGTCGGTTTTGCTATTTCAGGCAAATGAATTGTTGGTTGAAATCCACGACCTCGGGGCCCTTAGAACCCACACTAATGAGAGCAAGGGTTGTTCCTCGGAAGTCTAAACAAAAGCAAGATCCCTCGAGTCCAAAGTAGAACACACCCTACTTTGGCAAGAAAGATTCCTCCGAAGATAACCGAGTCTACCAAGCTTGCAGAATAGAAGTAAAGATTGTCTCTCAAAGTCCGAAGTATAAGGCCGCCCTCAGAAGTTCAAGCGGAAACAAGGCTGTCCTTCAGAAGTCCGAGCAGAAACAAGGCTGTCCCTCAGAAGTTCGAGCGGAAACAAGGCTGTCCCTCAGAAGTCCGAGCAGAAACAAGGCTGTCCCTCAGAAGTTCGAACAGAAACAAGGCTGTCCCTCAGAAGTCCGAGCAGAAACAAGGCTGTCTCTCGGAAGTCCGAGTGGATGCGCACTTCTACTTTGGCAGCTAATGGAAGCAAAGGCTATCCCTCGGGAGTTCGAGTAAGAGTCCACTCTACTTTGAAAAGAAAGATCCTCGGAGCTCGTATTGATGAAATCAAGGGCTGTTCTTCAGACCCGCACTAATGAGAGCAAGAGTTGTCCCTCGGAAGGCTCTCCCTCAGAAGTCCGAGCAGAAACAAGGCTTTCTCTCAGAAGTCCGAGTGGATGCTGTAGACACCCCATTTTTGACCGCCCTCAAGACTTGGGCATTACTGATGGTTTGCTCGGTGTTGAGAGATGTGCAGGGCACAGGTTCAGTTTCTTCGGTAAGAAGAGAGGAAAATCTTCCCAAACACTTCGTTTAAGGGTTTGGAGTTGAAGAAAAGAGGAGAGGAGGGGAGAAAATAGGTTTGAGAAGAAGTTCGCCATGAATCCGGGTAGGAGAGAATCGAGCAGCTGACCGAATCGGGCTTACTCAATTGCATACTTGGAGTTAAGCTATGAGGCCACCATCGTTCGAAAGAAGACTTCCGGGGCTTCACTTTGTACTCAAGAATCTCCCAAAGCCAAGTCCGGGTGGAGGAGATATGTTGGGTTGAAGCAGGGGATCATCCCGGTTGGATCGAGTCTGCGCGACTTCACGGAAAAGGGAATAACTTTTTTCATAGGAGGAATTTTGATGCAAGGTTTGCGCCATTGGAAAGATAACTTCCGGGGCTTCGATTTGCATACCCACCGGCCATGTTTTGACCAAGGAATCATCCATCGGCACTCTATTTTGTCGACCAGAAGAAAAGAGTGCCGACCGGCACTTTATTTTGGACAATGATCGAATCTTCTGGCCGGTTTGAACCCTTTGCACCCCCCAAGCTTGGTGCATGCCAGCTGTGCCAGCTGGGATGCACAGAACTCGACCCACGTGCATACATGTGCCCATTTTGCACCCTTTAACCACCTTTGGCCTCCTTCTTTGCACCCTTTGCTCAAGGCTTCTTGGGGAAGCCTTGACCCCTTGTCTTGGCTTCCTCAAGAAGCCTTACCAGCTGTCCAAACTTCTAGAGTAAGCCTTGGCCCCCCTTGACCCTTTATGAATGACTTAGCCACTAAGTCTTGGCTTGACTTTGCTTATATAAGGAGGCCCTCTCCTCCTTTGATGAGGGTTGGAGACTTTGGAACAAAAAACCAGATAAATATATGTATATCTGATATATACATATACATCCCTCCATCTCTCAATATATCTCTCTCATTCCACCTCCAAACACCCTTGATCTTGGGCTATTTCTTCACCACCACCTAGCACCACCACCACCACTCCATTTCCAGCGCATTGGAGGTCATTTGTAGAGGCTAGGAGTTCATTTTCTTAGATCAAAACCTGCTAGTTCACTGGTCTTCAAGGGTAAGTGTCTCTTTCCCTCAAACTAGCATTTTCTTGGTTCATATCTAAGCCATAGTTGCATGTATTTTTGAGCTTCGATGTAAACTACAAAGTTTCTGGTTTTGAGCCCTTCTTCAACATTGAAGAAGGGATCAACCTTGTTTGGGACCCCCATGTATGACTTGCTTCAATACCCTTTTGGGTCCTTATTTTGTTGCATGTTTCTTTAGCCTACCATGCTTCCATTTTTGGGCCTTCGACAGGCCTGAAAAGTGGCTTATTTTTCCCCCCTCTACATGTCTCATGAAGGGTATTTGGCTGTTTGATGATAGCATCTAGCACCTATCTCTTTACCCCCTTGTATGCCATGATTCTTGCATAGTATATTTGGCTGGCGTATAATCTGTTTTTGAGCATGTAATAAACTGTAAGTAGGCTTATTTTGAGCCCTTCTTCAACATTGAAGAAGGGCGCAACCCTGTTTGGGACCCCTATCTTACACTTGTTTCATAATCTCTTCTGTTTACTGTAATTTTGCATGCTTTGTTAGCCTATCTTGCTTCTATTTTTGTGGCTGGTCATAAACTGGAAATGTGCTTGTTTTGCCATGTATAAGGTCTTTCCTAGGTTGTTTGGGTTAATCTTGGCATGCTTTGTATAGCCCCTTTGCATTGTAGCTTGTATGCTTCAAGTAGGTGCATGTGTAGGATGCATTGCCTCCATGATTTCAAGGGTTTGGAACCCTCTTACATGCTATTTCAGACCCTAATCCATGCTCACATGTTCATTTTTGTCATCTCTTTCATGCTTTAAGGGTGTGTCCTTTTATGCATTCAAGGGTGCCTTGTGCATGCTTGTGTGTTTAGAGCTTTTAGGATGCCGTGAGTGTGAGTTTTGGGTGTATTTTCACATGCTGAAAACCTGTTTTTGGTTGCTCGAGTCTTGCCATGATTGGTCTTGTCAAGTGTGGTTCAAAGCCTCATTACCTTGCTTCAAGCACTCCTGCTATTTGCATGCTTTATTTGGTCTTGTTTAGCTTGGTTTGGCACCATGTTTTGCATGATTTTAGAGCTTTTCATGTATGCTAATAGTCCATGTTTGTGCCTCTTAGATGTGTTTAAGAGTTGCTTAATTATGCTTAAGTGTTGGTGCCTTAACTTATACATGTGTGCATGTGTGTTTGGCCCTCTTGACTTAGCATTTTGGCCACGATTTTAGGACTATTTGAGTTGCCTAATTCATGTATAAGACCATCCTTCCATTGATTCGCATGCTTGTCTTGTATGCTTACTTGCATGATTGCATTGTATTGTCATATTGCATACTAGTTGACATGTTTAGGACTTCATTGCATCGACATGCATGCTAAGCCTCTTGACCAAGTCATGATAGAGGTTTGAGCACCCTTGTTTGCTTGTTTGCATTGCATGCATTTGAAATCAAAGTTGCATTCTTGGTTCTTAGGGCCATCATGCATGGAAATACGTGATTGGTGGTCCGGAATCGAGGCACATGCCCTTTGAGTCAATAACATGATAAGGGTGTGTATAGTGCATAAATACCTTGAATCACATTGCCATGCATGTTGTTGTCCTCTCATTGTGGGTTGCAGGTGTCTAAGAAGAGTGCCTACCGGCACTATTTAGTGCCGACCGTGATCAATTGCCACCGATAACTTCATCTAGTGCGGTGGTTCTTCTTGCCGGTGGTGCTCTACCCCGGTGGTACTCCCGGCTGCGAGAGGCACTCGGGACTTTGGTAATTTTCAGAGGAGGATAGCAGGGAAACAGAGGCAATCCGTGCATGGCAAGGCGATTCGAGCAGCCTGAAGGCCACACGATTTGAGCCCTCTTCCCGAGGCATTTATCGCTTTTAATTAACTTAGTTAATTTGTTAATTAATTTAGTTAATTTGTAATAATTAATTAGCTTATGTAGTTAATTAATTTGTATTATTCTTTTGGTCCCTCCGAGCGAGGGCAAATTTCTAATAAGTGTGTGAGTGGGTGCATGTCTTCCAACCCCATTTCTTTCTACCCTTTTATTTACCTCGCTATGATGGTAGATTAGGGCACATCTAAATTAGCATACCTTATGCAATGCATGCATGCATTCATGCATTTGTTTACATACATCGGACTCGGACATCATACAAATCGTATCGTACTTTCAATTCCAAATTGAATACGTGATAGTTGTTGCATTTCAGGTGCCATGGTTAGGATAGCCGTGCCTGACTAGATTACATTCAGTATGTGATGCATTAGTCACTTAACATAACCTAGGTCATGCTTGTTTTGCTAATTGGTTTCTTGATTTGGCACGGAGTACGATGTAAGTTATATGCTTTAGCATGTCGCATGCGGTGAATGTTAACATGACAAGATATTCGCCATGCGCTAAGTGCTTATGTGATAAACTGCTTGAATGCCTGTGGGTGGAGGTTGGATTACTTAAGTTGGGAATACTCATTGAAATCCGTGTTTTAGCCTACTCGCGAGTAGCAATTTCAAACTGTTTTCCAAACAAGACGGATATGCAATGCTTATTTCCAAATTAGGCGATCTAGTCTATACTTGTTTGTTGTGCACACAACATAGTAATTCCAGGCTAATAACCGGAATAAGAACGCATAAAGTTTTCAAAATTGGATATCACGGTTAGTAGAGGCCGGTCTTCGGACCGGGCGAAAGGGGGTGCTCATAGCTGACCTTCCCTGATTGTAACGCCCTCAAAACAAAACCCATCATATATAAGATTAACATGCATTAATAATAGAGAACGACACATTCTATTATCCATCAGAGTATTACTAAATAAAGCATTACATGTAACATCAAACTAAATGCCCTACGGGCTTACATCTTGCCAAGCCAACACTTGGACACAAAGAAATAAGAGTCTAACTCAATACAGATAAAGCCCTAGGCTTGAATGTTTACATGTTTCAAATAAAAACAAATAAATAAAAGCAAGTCTTCGAATCCAAATCCTCACAAGCTAAGTCCTTGGAGGTAATGAACCACCTGAACCTGAAAATGAAGTTCCCATATAGGGTGAGCCACAGCCCAGTAGAGAAATACTAAACCAAGCATAAGAATTAACTAAAGCAGTAGCACCCGATACATGGTTAACACAAAATATACACTTTGCAATATTATGACACGAATATCTACGTTGTCTATGACACATGGTCTATGACACAATACACCTTCCATTTATCCAGACATGGCTCAGAACCTGGCCAAACAACTCAACAAAGATAACAAATCAGGTTAAACCTTTCTTATAACAAAATAAACACACATGCTGGTGTTATAACCATCTCAATCAAATCCACTTCCATACTTCTCAACTGACACACATGGTGATGATGTATCATATTAATAACAAATAGAAATATTTCTATTATCAATAAGCACACACATATGTGATGCCATCGAGTCCATCCCCTATCTCCTCCCAACAAATCCGGTTTAGAGGTCCATCCCCTATCTTCCCCTAAACCGTGGAGTTCATCCCCTATCTCCTCCAAAACCAAATGCATATGCAACATAATCAATACTTGACATACACAACACATAACCAATACACAAATATTCTCAGATCAATTCAACAACAAATAAGTGACTCAATTTCAATTATACCTAAGCCGCATGCAAGGTCTACAACAATCAATGGCTATCCTCCACCGATAGCCCAAAACAATTATTTCTAAACAAGAAATAAATATAACCACACAAATAATCTCAATTTCACAGATGAGTGATTAAATATCCAACTACATCAATTTATCTCATAATCCCCCAATTTCATGAATTAAACCCAATATCACCATCTTCCCTTAAATTAATTATATAAATTAATCTATGACAAACCCTAAGGTTTCTCCCAAAATTATCAAACTACCCCCACATACCAAAATACCACCACTTAGGATTAAACGTTATAAATGGAGTAGGAAATCCTACCTCGAAGAAATAACTCAAAAGAGGAAAGATGAAGACGATGCCCAAACTTCAAAGTGCTCCAAACCAACAATTGCTCAGATTAAATGAAAGCCCTCACTCTTCTCTATCTTATTTGTGAAGGAACTAGGGTAAAAATCCACTCTAGATAGATCAATCCTAGGAGAGAAGGTAAGTTGGGAGAGAGAGAGAACTCGTAACCTAGGGTTTAGAATCAAAGGGCCGAAAAACTGCTTTTAAAACACGCTGCAGATTTAAACTTGACAGTCCGCCGGCGCACAACACACCGCCGGCGAAAGAACAAAAACAAGGTCCGCCGAAGCCAATGATAACCGCCGAGCGAGATCTTCACCGCAAGTTTTGCAGGACCAAAAATTGCCGAAGAGTGTAAACCCCGCCGAAGCGAGAATGTCCGCCGAGCGAAGGCTAAAATCTGGCAACCAACAGCTAGACCAAGGCTCAACCCAATTGTTCAAACACGCCTAACACATCCTAAAACTCGACCAAATAGAATTAAAGGATGTCAACAACAACAATATGACAACGGGATCCACGAACATAAGTCCGGATATAATAATCAAATGGGAAAAGACCGGTCGCTATAACCTCCCCTTAAAAGAATTTCGCCCGAAATTAAGCATAAGTTGTAAAATAGGTTTTTCTCAATTCCCAATGATATTATAAAACAATAAACAACACTTGACCCAATACGGTCACTTCATCTCTTATCAAGAGGCATCTCATAATATGTATAACCCAACATAGATTTCAGCCTGCATCAATGTTATGCATTATTCCTTTCAATGTTAACAAATTCCATATCATATTCAATCTCATGATATAAACAACACATTCAATATATAAATGTTATATTCCACTTCCATAAAAAGGCAAGTTCAAAATGCTAACATTAAATCCAAAACATTCTCAATGTTTTTCAACTTATGATATATATATAAAAGTTCTCAAGTTCAACAATATTACAAAATCTATATATAAGATTTCTAATCACTAAACATGTCCGGATATTTCACGACTTCCAATTCACGCTCCCAAGTGGCTTCCTCCACTCGTGATGCTTCCACAAAACTTTCACTAAAGGGATGGTTTTGCCTCGCAAAACTTGATCCCGCCTATCCAAAACCCGTCAGACGTCTCTCCTCATACGAGACATCCTCATCAACCACTAAATCAGTCCAATCCAACACATGTGACGGATCTCGCTCATACTCAAGCATACTCACATGAAACACATCATGAACTCCGGATAATCTGCGGTGGCAAAGCTAAACGATAAATTTCGCCAATCCTCTCAAGGATCTCAAAGGCCAATAAATCGAGGGATAACTTCCCACTCTTTCCAAACCTCATCAAACCTCGTTTGGGTGATATCTTCGTAAAGACATGATCACCCACCTCAAATACCAAAGGTCTCCTCCTACGGTCAAGATAAGATTTCGATGACTCAGGTCAGAACAAGCCTCTTACGGATAAGCTCAACTTTCTCCATCGCTTCTCACCAACTCGGACCCAACAGAGGTGCATCACCCACCTCGCCCAACAAACAGAGAGATCTACACTACGGCCATACAAGGCCTCAAACGGTGCCATACCGATACTAGATCGAAAGCTATTGTTGTAGGCAAACTCCACTAATGGTAAGTGCCTCTCCCACGACCCACTAAAGTCGAGAACACAACCTCAAGCATATCCTCAAGGATCTGAATAGTACGCCGATCGCCTGTTAGTCCGAGGATGATAAGCCGTATAAAGGTCAACTTAGTGCCTAAAGCACCTCAGAACTCGCCACAACCTAGCAAAGAAACGAGGATCTCTATCTCGAGACGATCGTCATCCGGGACCCCTGCAACCTCACTATGTCCCGGATATATAAGTCGGCAAGATGATCTACAATCTCTAACACGATAGGAATGAAGTGCGCCGACTTCGTCAACCGGTCTACAACCACCCAAATAGCATCACTACCCCGCTGAGTCCTCGGAAGACCCACGACGAAGTCCATAGTGACATGCTCCCACTTCCACTCGGCAATAGGCAAGGGTTGTAACAAACCCGGCTGCCTTCGTGTTCGCCTTCACTTGTCGACAAGTAAGGCACTTAGATCTAAAGTCGCCACATCTCTCTTCATACCCCGCCACCAAAATGGCGACCCAAATCTCGATACATCTTAGTACCTCCGGATGTACCGCATAAGGCGAATGATGAAACTCTGAGTACCTCCTCTCGGCAAGACTAAGACAAACAGACGATCTCGGTATCTCACACTCAGTCGGGATACACCACAAACCCTTCTCAACCTTCCCAATGGAAATCTTTTCTGAGAGATTCTACCTCAAGATCACCCTCCGAGCCTCTAACACTCGACTCACAAGTGTAGGTCAGGCAACAACTAAAAACAAGGTCGCAAATTTCACGGATTCGCCAGATGCAAATCAAACTCCCCAACCGCACCTAACATTTCCCACTCCGGATGGCTATACTAGCTAAGTCACCAACAGATTTCCTACTAAGGGCATCGCCACAACATTGGCCTTTCCTGATGATAGTGCAACTCAAGTCATAATCCTCAATGAACTTCATCCACCTCCTCTCGCCTCAAATTCGTGTCTTTCGTAAACAGATATTTCAGACTCTTATGATCGGAGAATACCTCAAATTTCTCACCATACGATAATGCCTCCAAATCTTCAAGGCAAATATTACTACCGCTAACTCTAAGTCGTATGAGGGTAATTCTTCTCACGAATTTTCAATCGACGTGAGCCATAGGCGACCACTTTTCCTCTTGCATCAACACACAACCTGCATCTCTCGTGAGGCATCACAATAGATCGATAACCCAACCCCTCCGAATAATCAAGACCGAGCGGTAGTCAATCTAACTTTCAACTCAAAATGACTTTTCACAAGTCTCACCAAACAAATTTGACTCCTTCCGAGTCAATCTAGTCAATGGTGAAGCTAACTCGAGAAATCTTTCACAAACCGACGGTAATACCCCGCTAATCCCGTAAAATCGGATCTCAAACACACTCTTAGGTCGTGCCCAATCTTGCATCGCCTCGCCTTGATGTATCAATGCACACCCCTTCCCCGTAAAACTACATGGCCTAAGAACTTCACCTCTTCTAGCCGTAACTCACACTTCCAACTTAGCATAAAGCTTATGGGTTCTAAGTAACTCTAGTACCACTCTCAAGTGTTCCTCGTGCTCCTCCCTCGAAGGTGAATAATCGTAATGTCGCCCACGAAGACGACCACAAACGATCCAAGAATTCCGGAAGATCCGGTTCATCAAATCCATAAACATGCCGGTGCATTGGTGAGCCCAAACGGCATCACCAGAAACTCATAGTGGCCATACAGATTTGGAATGCCGCTTTCGAATATCCTCCTCCTCGACTCTCAACCGATGATAACTCGATCTCAAATCTATCTTAGAGAAACAACGGAACCCTTCAACCGTCAAACAAATCATCAATACGAGGCATAGGGTACTTATTCTAACCGTGACTCGATTTAATTTCCTAATCTATACAAAGTCTCAAAGAACCACCTTTCTTCTTAGCAAATAGGGCCGGTGCTCGACCGAAGCACTAGGGCGAATGTAGCCCTTATCTAGTCACTCCTGGAGTTGAACCTTCAACTCAACCAACTCGGCTGGGGCAAAACGGTAAGGTGCCATAGAAATCGGCGCTGTGCCGGGCACTAAATCAATAGAGAACTCAATCTCTCGATGAGGTGGCAACTAACAACAAGATCCTCGGGAAAACGTCCAATACTCACAAACCACCTCGCAATACAACTGGTCTCATCACCCTCACTAATCGAAAGATTAGCAAGTAGACCACTAAGCTCACTCCGTCCCCGCGGATCATACTCCGGTGGCAAAACACTACCAACCCGATCCCCCTTAAAACGAAAACACTCCCCGCTCACGGTACAACAAGTGACCCTCTGACGGTAGCAATCAATAATCGCTTCGGTATGACGACAAACCACCCATACCCAAAATAACATCAAAGCCCTTCATGGGCATAACTACAAAAGAGAAAGGGATTCTATGATCATCGACCTCTATATCACAACCCCTAACACCTTGTTTCAAAATCACCTCACCCCCAAGAGGTGACACTACACAAATAGGAGATGCTAACTGAGCTAACTCCAACTCCAAAATGGATGCAAATGCAGCAGACACAAAAGAATGAGATGCCCTCGAGGCTCGAATCGACCGAAAGGTGCAAATGACTCGAGCTCGCCAACTCGATGCACCAGATGCACCCAACTGTGGCAAAATCTCTTCATGTGCCCGTACCGATCAAGACTGAAAACAAGAGAGCGGCTGGCCTCTGCCCTGACTCTGGCTCTGAGATCGAGCCGAAGAAGATGCTGCTCTCTGAACTCCTCCCCTCTGAGGACAAATTGGAGACTTGTGACCCAGCTGGCCACACTTGAAACAGGTAACGTCTCCATGACTACCTTTCCCAGAACTAGCACTCGGTACTGGAAAAGTGGATCTAGAAAAACTACTCGAGGTCCGAGGAGTGAAACCTCTCGCCTCCTGCCATCACTCCGCCTTCCCGACTCCTCTTAGAGCCTTTTCGCCTTCCTCCTCCTCCTACATCATAGTCTCAGATGGGTCAGATCAACCAATCGTCCAAAATCCCTAATCATAGATCCGACAACTCTCAAAGATGAGGCCACGCCTCAACTTCTTCTCAAACTCAATACACCGCGCCTCGATGCCACTAACTCAAAGTCGAACTCGACAAACTAGTAAATGAGGCCTCAAACTCAGCCACTGATGAACTATTCTGCTTTAGCTGGCAGAACTGATCTCTCAACTTTTCCTGAACAGCTGGAGACAAGTACTTCTCCTGAAAAGCATCAACAAACGCCTTCCAAGTACCTCCAATACGACCCTTGGTGAACTTCCACCACTGACCCGCATCTCCCTTCAGCTGGAACGATGCCAAGGTCACTTTCAACCCCTCATCTTCGATGCCAAGCATCTCAAATGTTTTCGTTGTCTGTTCGAGCCATTCATCGGCTTTAAGCGGCTCTTTTGGATCACCCACAAATTCATCCGGATTAGACCGGAAAAACTCCCTCTTCAGAAAGGAGGGTCCTGCATCCGCAACAACAACCGGAGCCTGATTCTCACCAGAGAATGCCCATCGACTCTCAATGCCCCTGCTATCTCTCGGGCTAAGGCGCCCATAGCCTGCTGGCCTACTGGCTCGGCCACATTGGCCTGGCCAACACCCTCCTAAACTGCCGGAATTTCCTCCAGTATAGGCACTTCCTGCCTGGCCTGCCTACCACGCCTACCACGACCTCGACCTCGTCCTGACATCCTAATAAAGGAAACAAAGACGTTAGCACTCTAAACAATATGCCAAAACTATGGCACTCGGCCCTAATACATTGGACAACAATAAATCACACCACGAAGCACATAATCACATAAGCACCTACAATTTCATTCTCGGATAATGATAGTCCCGAGGCGCCACTAAAGTTCCGGTTGGAAACAACATTGATCAAGTGCCTTTCCAACAAGACTTTCAGAGACTCAAGGATCCAATCAACATCCTAGAAACTACATTCCATACCCACATAATCACATAAACATGTTATCACATAAGCATGTAATCATTATACTAAGTCTCTATCAAACGAGACGAACCCATTGTGATACTAATCACTTCCCACGTACCCAAAGTATTCAAACCCGGTACGCTTTGATACCAAGTTGTGACGCCCTCAAAACAAAACCCATCATATATAAGATTAACATGCATTAATAATAGAGAAACGACACATTCTATTATCCATCGAGTATTACTAAATAAAGCATTACATGTAACATCAAACTAAATGCCCTACTAAGCTTACATCTTGCCAAGCCAACACTTGGACACAAAGAAATAAGAGTCTAACTCAATACAGATAAAGCCCTAGGCTTGAATGTTTACATGTTTCAAATAAAACAAATAAATAAAAGCAAGTCTTCGAATCCAAATCCTCACAAGCTAAGTCCTTGGAGGTAATGAACCACCGAACCTCGAAAATGAAGTTCTATATAGGGTGAGCCACACCAAAGAGAGAAATACTAAACCAAGCATAAGAATTAACTAAAGCAGTAGCACCGATACATGGTTAACACAAAATATACACTTTGCAATATTATGACACGAATATCTACGTTGTCTATGACACATGGTCTATGACACAATACACCTTCCATTTATCCGCATATGGCTCGTAACCCGCCAAACAACTCAACAAAGATAACAAATCAGGTTAAACCTTTCTTATAACAAAATAAACACACATGCTGGTGTTATAACCATCTCAATCAAATCCACTTCCATACTTCTCAACTGACACACATGGTGATGATGTATCATATTAATAACAAATAGAAATATTTCTATTATCAATAAGCACACACATATGTGATGCTACTAGAGTCCATCCCCTATCTCCTCCCAACAAATCCGGTTTAGAGGTCCGTCCCCTATCTTCCCCTAAACCGTGGAGTTCATCCCCTATCTCCTCCAAAACCAAATGCATATGCAACATAATCAATACTTGACATACACAACACATAACCAATACACATATTCTGTATCAATTCAACAGTCAAATAAGTGACTCAATTTCAATTATACCTAAGCCGCATGCAAGGTCTACAACAATCAATGGCTATCCTCCACCGATAGCCCAAAACAATTATTTCTAAACAAGAAATAAATATAACCACACAAATAATCTCAATTTCACAGATGAGTGATTAAATATCCAACTACATCAATTTATCTCATAATCCCCCAATTTCATGAATTAAACCCAATATCACCATCTTCCCTTAAATTAATTATATAAATTAATCTATGACAAACCCTAAGGTTTCTCCCAAAATTACCAAACTACCCCCACATACCAAAATACCACCACTTAGGATTAAAACGTATAAATGGAGTAGGAAATCCCTACCTCGAAGAAATAACTCAAAAAGAGGAAAGATGAAGACGATGCCCAAACTTCAAAGTGCTCCAAACCAACAATTGCTCAGATTAAATGAAAGCCCTCACTCCCCTCTATCTTATTTGTGAAGGAACTAGGGTAGAAATCCACTCTAGATAGATCAATCCTAGGAGAGAAGGTAAGTTGGGAGAGAGAGAACTCGTAACCTAGGGTTTAGAATCTGAAAGGGGCTGAAAAACTGTTTTAAAACACGCTGCTGCGTATTTAAACTTGACAGTCCGCCGAAAGACAACACACCGCTCGGCGTAAAGAACAAACAAGGTCCGCCGAGCGCAATGATAACCGCCGGCGAGATCTCTCACCGCAAGTTTTGCAGGACCAAAAATTGCCGGAAGAGTGTAAACCCCGCCGGCGTAGGAATGTCCGCCGAGCGAAAGGCTAAAACTGGCAACCAACAGCTAGACCAAGGCTCAACCCAATTGTTCGAAACACGCCTAACACATCCTAAAACTCGACCAAATAGAATTAAAGGATGTCAACAACAACAATATGACAACGGGATCCACGGAACATAAGTCCGGATATAATAATCAAATGGGAAAAGACCGGGTCGCTATAACGATCGTACCCAAGCTCCCGAGCGAAGACCACTTTGGTGATGACGAACACGTGGCCTTTGGCACCGAGTCAGGGTTTCCTAAATTTCCCATTTTAAAAAAATATTTAGGTGGCGACTCTGTAATCTGGCAAAGCAGTCCATGTTTGGCACTACTTTTCAAAAAAATCTGTTTTTCTCAAAACGATTTGCCAGAGTTGGACTCTTTGGTTCAGATTGAGAACCGTGACACAAAAAGGAGTCCGAACTGTAGAAGAGAGGCCCAAGGGCGCGTCTACAGTTTCTGGCAACTCTGCTGGGGATTTTAGAGAGTTTGACTCGAACTCGTGATATCCTGTTTTGACTACACTGATGTGTTTCTTTGCATGGCATGTGCATTGGTGCGCCTAGGACACCGTGTTGGCCATCTGCTATTCCTGAGCGGTTTGCTGGAGGCTTGTCTTGTCAAGGCATGACCATAAGGTGACGGCTATGGCTCTGCCAGTATGGGAACACAAACCCCGGTTTTACCGGGGCACCCTTTTTGACCATTCGACCTAGTGCATATTCGGATCCATAGTGACCATTCCAAACTAGGACAGGTTGCTTACCCCATATAGGTTGTTTGAAACCGCTGCGTGTGTAGTGAAACCCTAGCTCCTGACAAAATAGGACAGGGAAACCCTACCCCAACATAGGGGTGTATTGGCTCTCATTTACTTGCTATGTGCTTTTAGAGTGTATCTCTACAGGGAATGCATATACTAGTTTGCGAGTCTGGGTATCCGGCCTGCGGGCACCAGTATCAGTATTTTGAGAATCAGTTATATCTGCGGGTATCATATTCAGATTTGGGGCAATGATTTCGGGGAACAGTGATCAGTAATAGAATACAGTCGTTCAGCTTTGCTCGTATCCGTTCCAGTGAAGTTGAGCTGAGATGCTGTCTGTTTTCCCTTTTGCTAGGTAGTCTTGGAACCATAGCTTCAGAAGGGTCTGATATACCCCGGGTACTCTAGACCTGTGTTGTTATGTGATCAGGGGATGAACCACTTGCTGTCGGTGCTCAGTTTACTTCAGATGTGATGGATGGCACGCACTATTTTGAGCATTTGTGAATGCTGTTTATCCTACCTTTTGACTTAGGTATTGCGTCTGCCTTGTTGTATCGAGTCAGCCATGTTGAGTCTGTCTTGTTGTATCGAGTCACCCCTATTGAGTCTGTCTCGTTATATCGAGTCACCCCTGTTGAGTCTGCCTCATTGTATCAAGTCAACCCTGTTGAGTCTGCCTCTGTTATCGAGTCGGCCTGTTTTGTTAGAGTCGGGTGATCCCGGGCGTTACTGTGCATCACCATTTTGCTTTGTGCTTGTCTTTTCATTTTGTTTTGAGTCCGTTTCTGCCTGGAGCCAGTAACACCAACAAATTTGAATGAACAGCAGTGATTTTCACACTCTTGTGTTTGCTTCTGCCGTGTGCTAGTTGTGCCGGGATTTGAATGAAATGGCAGTGCATTCCACCTGCTCTCTTGTGCCTTGAAGTCATTGTAATGACCTAAGTTTCTCAAAACTTTTTCGAACACTGCGGTGAAAACGAAGAGGAAGGAATTCCTCGGGGTTTGCAAAACTTTGATCAACTGAGAGAAAGAGAGGCGTGCTAAGCCCTTAATGAATGAAATCATGCTTGTTAGTGTGAGTACTGAGAAGGACCCTAGCTTTGATCCAGATTGGTTCCACACCATCTTCAGCGTGAGCGATTCATCGCCTTCTTAAAAACTTTCAAAAAAAAAATGTTTTGCGCAGTCCTGCGAAGACTTGTGTGGAATCGCTCTTGAGATTGTGCAGCTTAGGATCGCTCTCAGCCTCAAGATTCAATCCCTTTGCCCTCGAAAAACTTTGACCTTGGGTTCAGAATATTCAACGATCAACCATCAAGAAAGGCCTGTGTGGCCAGATTTGAAGCAACCCTCGAACAAGAGGCACCAAAGTCAGATCAAGAAGGTTAGACCTCATCAGAAGAAGCTTGCAAAGCTAGAACATCAGTACCCTTCGAACTAGGGGCAAAAATGTCAGATGTGCTCGAAGAGCCAAAGGTGGATCTTTCTGCAAATCAATACAACAGCCACTCTCCTGGATATAGAGGGCTTCAATCTCAAAACCATTTGGCATGGACTTGTTATACTTTTACCCTTTGAGAGGCTCGCTGGGCCGAAAACCCGGAAGGGCGGCCCAGGCAAAAGTTAGAGCAAAGAAAAGAATGAAGAAAAAGAAAAAGAGAAAAAAAAATGCAAAGATACAAAAAATGGAAAAAAGAAAAGAAAAGAAAAATGCAAAAAAGAAGAAGAAAAATGGATGAAAAAAAATATAAAAAAAAAAAAGAAAAGAAAGGAAAACAAAGCTCGCAAGGTTGAAAACACAGCGGCATATGGCAAAAGTTAGAGCATAAAAAGGAGAGGTTAAATACCCGAGTGTACCTTCACCCCGAACTACGTAAGGCTTGATTCCCATGTTTGGGATACGTAGGCAACTTCATCCTGAAGTCCAGCCATAAACATTTCCAATTCAATTGTGGCCATGTGATGGTTTTGATCATCTTTGCCTCCTCTGTATCCGAGAGTCTGGTTGTGTTCGTCGCTCCGAGGACTGACTACAAGTACACTGCGATGCTATCCAAACAAGGGGCAACTTTCCGTTGCCATTCAAAACGTCGCGGTGTCACTTCAAACAAGGGGCAACTTTCCGTTGCCATGCAGTGTCCTTCAGACAAGGGGCAATTTTCCATTGCTTATGGATTCGAGGTTACGTATCTCAAGAGTAGGTTCCGTGCTTGTTGAGCATTGACCGTTTGCAAAAAAATAGTTTTTGAGAGTTTTTACTGAGGTTGACTAATTCTCTCGAAAATTATTCCATCTTTTCCAAAAACTAGACCATTTTCTTGGACCCAAAAAAAAAAGGAAAATTTTCAGTGCTCATAGCCTGACTTGCATGATTTTAAATCAAAAAGTTGAATAAGCATGTTAATCTAACTTTCATGTTGGTTAAAATTGTTTTAAAACCAAAAAAATGGTCAAAATGATGAACTAGGGGCACAGTTGAGTCAGGTGTTCTGTCTTTACTTGCCAAGAAGGGCACTCCACCTGCCAAAAGAGGGCACAACTGAAGTCAACAACAAAGGGCTAAAAGCTCTCTCATCCTCCAAGCAACGAGGTATTAAGTCAAGTGCGAACCACGGATTGGAACGGATCAAGATGTTCCACTTCCTCATCTGGACAGATCTAACCACGTCCAAACTCCCCAGCTGGGCATCATCAACCGATGTTAGTCATGGATTTGCTACACACACGCCAGGGCACAACCCCTCCGTGGGAAAGTTCACTGTTGTAAGCAGAAGAAGAGAATCTAGCAGAATGCTAGAGGCAAAGGCCCGCAACTTCTTGTCTACCCATCAACCACCCAGGGGAGGGATAAAAAATGAGAGATTGAAGAATAGAGAGATGTGCGTTGAGAGAAAAAGTGAGAAAAGGGCTTTTTCGAAAACTAGAGATTGAGTGCCAAGTGATGTGAGAATCACAAATAAGAAAGGGTGGGAATAATACACGTGAAACAGCTCCTGCGCATTTGAGTCTTGTGTTTTGTTTTCTGCTTTTGATTCTTGTTTTGAGTCGTTTCGAGTGTCAATAGATGTGTTTAGGTTGTTTACCTTTGTTTTTGTTTGTTGAGTCTTTTTATTGTGTTCAACAGAGGCTCAATACCCGGTTAAGAACTCATTTCTTAATTTTAAAAAAAAAAAGAAATCAAATCATCTTGTGCTCAGAGTGCCGTGCCATTCTCCACATTTGTGTAAAACAGATTTGTTCTTTCGAACGCTGCAGGGTTCACCCCCGACAAGTGTGAACAGTAAAACAAGGACCTATCTGAAGCCATGTGGGTTCCAGACTGCAAAGCAAAAGAAAAGAGGGAAAATCGAAGCATCTGAGAGTGTTTCACCTTCAGTGGATTCTGAGATTGTATTCCGGATGTACCTCTTCAAACCTTGTCAATATTCCGAAGAATGAGCGTGCCTCTATTCCAAGTGTAAGCCTGCTTCAAGTCAGAATGGCAACTAAAGCAGCAACAGATATTATCTCTCTCTAATATGAACAGGGTGTGCTCGTTCTTGACATGAATCGTGACCCCTCCAAGAGGTAAATCGGAGGTTGCGTTTGGAGTTTGGTCTCCTTAAGGCTTGCAATCCCTTATTCGGCATTTTGTTTCAAACATGCATTGTGATGCACGTTCCAACTGCATTGTTATGCACCTTTTTCACTTGCATTGTTATGCGCGTCCACTGGCATTGTTATGCTCATTCGTTGCATTGATATGCACATCTATCTCGCATTGTTATGCACCTTTTTCACTTGCATTGTTATGCACACTCTACCTGCATTGTTATGCACCTTTTTCACTTGCATTGTCATGTACATCCACTGGCATTGTTATGCTCATTCGTTGCATTGATATGCACATCTATCTAGCATTATTATGCTCATTCGTTGCATTGATATGCACCTTTTTCACTTGCATTGTTATGCACATCTACCTACATGGTTATGCACCTTTTCACTTACACTGTTGATCTTTTCCTCTCTTGCATGTGATATGCTAAGAGGTCTTACTTTCTTCTCTTGCGTGTGATACGCTGAGAAATCTACCTTTTCCTCTCTTGCGTGTGATACGCTGAGAGATGATCTTTTCCTCTCTTGCATGTGATATGCTAAGAGGTCTTACTTTCTTCTCTTGCGTGTGATACGCTGAGAAATCTACCTTTTCCTTTCTTGCGTGTGATACACTGAGAGATGATCTTTTCCTCTCTTGCATGTGATATGCTGAAAGGTCTACATTTCTTCTCTTGCGTGTGATACGCTGAGAAATCTACCTTTTCCTCTCTTGCGTGTGATACGCTGAGAGATGATCTTTTCCTCTCTTGCATGTGATATGCTAAGAGGTCTTACTTTCTTCTCTTGCGTGTGATACGCTGAGAAATCTATCTTTTCCTCTCTTGCATGTGATATGCTGAGAGATGATCTTTTCCTCTCTTGCATGTGATATGCTAAGAGGTCTTACTTTCTTCTCTTGCGTGTGATACGCTGAGAACTCTACCTTTTCCTCTCTTGCGTGTGATACGCTGAGAGATGATCTTTTCCTCTCTTGCATGTGATATGCTAAGAGGTCTTACTTTCTTCTCTTGCGTGTGATACGCTGAGAAATCTACCTTTTCCTCTCTTGCGTATGATATGCTGAGAGATGATCTTTTCCTCTCTTGCATGTGATATGCTAAGAGGTCTTACTTTCTTCTCTTGCGTGTGATACGCTGAGAAATCTACCTTTTCCTCTCTTGCGTGTGATACGCTGAGAGATGATCTTCTCCTCTCTTGCATGTGATATGCTGAGAGGTTTACTTTCTTCTCTTGCGTGTGATACGCTGAGAAAGTTACCTTTCCTCTCTTGCATGTGATACGCTGAAAGGTTTACCTTCTTCCCCTCATGTGTGTGATACGCAGAGAGATGTTATGTGTGAGACTCCGGGTACTCTCGGTAGTCACTTTTAGCCTTCTCTAGGTGAGACGCCGTGAGAATTACATAATTTTCTTACATCCTTTCTGCATGAGATGTAGGTTGGTTCACGTTTACTTGCTTGCATAGCATTCGCTTAAAATATTGCATTTATTTTGCATAATTGCTTCATCACAGCATCCTTTGCATGATCATAAGTTATGCACTTGCATTGTGCATCATTTTGCATCTTGCCCCTGAACTACGCTGGTTTGATTCCTTGCAAAGGGATACGTAGGCAGCCTGCGGGCACAACCATTTACCTATCTATGTTTTGTTTGTTTGTCCAAGTCTTCGGCCCTATCAAAAATGGGTCGTCATGGGGCTTTGACATTCACTCCCGTCATTGTTATGACTTTCGAGTTCTGTCAAAGAGGCGCAACTGTAGACACCCCATTTTTGACCGCCCTCAAGACTTGGGCATTACTGATGGTTTGCTCGGTGTTGAGAGATGTGCAGGGCACAGGTTCAGTTTCTTCGGTAAGAAGAGAGGCAAATCTTCCCAAACACTTCGTTTAAGGGTTTGGAGTTGAAGAAAAGAGGAGAGGAGGGGAGAAAATAGGTTTGAGAAGAAGTTCGCCATGAATCCGGGTAGGAGAGAATCGAGCAGCCCTCGCTGAATCGGGCTTACTCAATTGCATACTTGGAGTTAAGCTATGAGGCCACCATCTTTGGAAAGAAGACTTCCGGGGCTTCAATTTGTACTCAAGAATCTCCCAAAGCCAAGTCCGGGTGGAGGAGATATGTTGGGTTGAAGCAGGGGATCATCCCGGTTGGATTGAGTCTGCGCGACTTCACGGAAAAGGGCATAACTTTTTGCATAGGAGGAATTTTGATGCAAGGTTTGCGCCATTGGAAAGCTAACTTCCGGGGCTTCGATTTGCATACCCACCGGCCATGTTTTGACCAAGGAATCATCCATCGGAACTCTATTTAGCCGACCGGAAGAAAAGAGTGCCAACCGGCACTTTATTTTGGACAATGATCGAATCTTCTGGCTGGTTTGAACCCTTTGCACCCCCCAAGCTTGGTGCATGCCAGCTGGGATGCACAGAACTCGACCCACGTGCATACATGTGCCCATTTTGCACCCTTTAACCACCTTTGGCCTCCTTCTTTGCACCCTTTGCTCAAGGCTTCTTGGGGAAGCCTTGACCCCTTGTCTTGGCTTCCTCAAGAAGCCTTACCAGCTGTCCAAACTTCTAGAGTAAGCCTTGGCCCCCCTTGACCCTTTTGAATGACTTAGCCACTAAGTCTTGGCTTGACTTTGCTTATATAAGGAGGCCCTCTCCTTCTTTGATGAGGGTTGGAGACTTTGGAACAAAAAACCAGATAAATATATGTATATCTGATATATACATATACATCCCTCCATCTCTCAATATATCTCTCTCATTCCACCTCCAAACACCCTTGATCTTGGGCTATTTCTTCACCACCACCTAGCACCACCACCACCACTCCATTTCCAGCGCATTGGAGGTCATTTGCAGAGGCTAGGAGTTCATTTTCTTGGATCAAAACCTGCTGGTTCACTTGTCTTCAAGGGTAAGTGTCTATTTCCCTCAAACTAGCATTTTCTTGGTTCATATCTAAGCCATAGTTTCATGTATTTTTGAGCTTCGATGTAAACTAAAAAGTTGCTTGTTTTGAGCCCTTCTTCAACATTGAAGTAGGGCTCAACCTTGTTTGGGACCCCCATGTATGACTTGCTTCAATACCCTCTTGGGTTCTTATTTTGTTGCATGTTTCTTTAGCCTACCATGCTTCCATTTTTGGGCCTTCGACAGGCCTGAAAAGTGGCTTATTTTTCCCCCCTCTACATGTCTCATGAAGGGTATTTGGCTGTTTGATGATAGCATCTAGCACCTATCTCTTTACCCCCTTGTATGCCATGATTCTTGCATAGTATATTTGGCTGGCGTATAATCTGTTTTTGAGCATGTAATAAACTGTAAGTAGGCTTATTTTGAGCCCTTGTTCAAGGGCTCAACCCTGTTTGGGACCCCTATCTTGCACTTGTTTCATAATCTCTTCTATTTACCGTAATTTTGCATGCTTTGTTAGCCTATCTTGCTTCTATTTTTGTGGCTGGTCATAAACTGGAAATGTGCTTGTTTTTCCATGTATAAGGTCTTTCCTAGGTTGTTTGGGTCAATCTTGGCATGCTTTGTATAGCCCCTTTGCATTGTAGCTTGTATGCTTCAAGTAGGTGCATGTGTATGATGCATTGCCTCCATGATTTCAAGGGTTTGGAACCCTCTTACATGCTATTTCAGACCCTAATCCATGCTCACATGTTCATTTTTGTCATCTCTTTCATGCTTTAAGGGTGTGTCCTTTTATGCATTCAAGGGTGCCTTGTGCATGCTTGTGTGTTTAGAGCTTTTAGGATGCCGTGAGTGTGAGTTTTGGGTGTATTTTCACATCTCGAAAACCTGTTTTTGGTTGCTCGAGTCTTGCCATGATTGGTCTTGTCAAGTGTGGTTCAAAGCCTCATTACCTTGCTTCAAGCACTCGGGCTATTTGCATGCTTTGTTTGGTCTTGTTTAGCTTGGTTTGGCACCATGTTTTGCATGATTTTCAGAGCTTTTCATGTATGCTAATAGTCCATGTTTGTGCCTCTTAGATGTGTTTAAGAGTTGCTTAATTATGCTTAAGTGTTGGTGCCTTAACTTATACATGTGTGCATGTGTGTTTGGCCCTCTTGACTTAGCATTTTGGCCACTGATTTTAGGACTATTTGAGTTTCGTAATTCATGTATAAGACCATCCTTCCATTGATTCGCATGCTTGTCTTGTATGCTTACTTGCATGATTGCATTGTATTGTCATATTGCATACTAGTTGACATGTTTAGGACTTCATTGCATCGACATGCATGCTAAGCCTCTTGACCAAGTCATGATAGAGGTTTGAGCACCCTTGTTTGCTTGTTTGCATTGCATGCATTTGAAATCAAAGTTGCATTCTTGGTTCTTAGGGCCATCATGCATGGAAATACGCGATTGGTGGTCCGGGAATCGAGGCACATGCCCCTTTGAGTCAATAACATGATAAGGGGTGTGTATAGTGCATAAATACCTTGAATCACATTGCCATGCATGTTGTTGTCCTCTCTTCTTTGTGGGTTGTGTTCAGAGTGTTAAGTGCGGCGGCACTATTTAGTGCCGACCGATCAATTGCCACCGATAACTTCATCTAGTGCCGGTGGCCTCCTTCTTCAGCCGGTGGTGCTCTACCCCAGCCGGTGGTACTCCCCAGTGCCCTGAGAGGCACTCCTGGGACTTTGGCAATTTTCAGAGGAGGATAGCAGGGGAAACAGAGGCAATCCGTGCATGGCAGTGCGATTCTGAGCTAGTTCCGAGCGCGCGCTGCATTTGAGCCCTCTTCCCGAGGCATTTACTGCTTTAATTAACTTAGTTAATTTGTTAATTAATTTAGTTAATTTGTAATAATTAATTAGCTTGCATAGTTAATTAATTTGTATTATTCTTTTGGTCCCTCCGAGCGAGGGCAAATTTCTAATAAGTGTGTGTGAGTGGGTGCATGTCTTCCAACCCCCATTTCTTTCTACCCTTTTATTTACCTGCTTATGATGGTAGATTAGGGCACATCTAAATTAGCATACCTTATGCAATGCATGCGTGCATTCATGCATTTGTTTACATACATCGGGCTCGGTACATCATACAAACTGTATCGTACTTTCAATTCCAAATTGAATACGTGATAGTTGTTGCATTTCATGTGCCATGCTTAGGATAGCCGAGCCTGTCTAGATTACATTCCGTATGCGATGCATTAGTCACTTAACATAAACTAGGTCATGCATGTTTTGCTAATTGGTTTCTTGTTTTGGCACGGAGTACGATGTAAGTTTTATGCTTTAGCATGTCGCATGCGTGTGAATGTTAACATGACAGTATGCCTGCCATGCGGCTAAGTGCTTATGTGATAAACTGCTTGAATGCCTGTGGGTGGAGGTTGGATTACTTGAGTTGGGAATACTCATTGGAATCCGTGTTTTAGCCTACTCATGAGTAGCAATTTCAAACTGCTTTTCCAAACAAGTCGGATATGCAATGCTTATTTCCAAATTAGGCGATCTAGTCTATACTTGTTTCTTGTCAAGACAACATAGTAATTCCGTGCTAATAACCTAATAAGAACGCATAAAGTTTTCAAAATTGGATATCACGGTTAGTAGAGGCGGTCTTCGGACCGGCGAAGGTGCTCATAGTGACCTTCTGATCGTACCCAAGCTCCCGAGCCAAGACCACTTTGGTGATGACGGACACGTGGCCTTCGGCACCGAGTCAGGGTTTCCTAAATTTCCCATTTTAAAAAAATATTTAGGTGGCGACTCTGTAATCTGGCAAAGCAGTCCATGTTTGGTACTACTTTTCAAAAAAATCTGTTTTTCTCAAAACGATTTGCCAGAGTTGGACTCTTTGGTTCAGATTGAGAACCGTGACACAAAAAGGAGTCCGAACTGTAGAAGAGAGGCCCAAGGGCGCGTCTACAGATGCGCACTTCTACTTCGGCAGCTAATGGAAGCAAAGGCTATCCCTCGAAGCTCGCACTAACAGAAGCGAGATCTGTTCTTCGAAAGTCTGAGGCGGAGAACACACTCTACTTTAGCAAGAAAGATCCTTGAGGCTCGCATTGATGAAAGCGAGGTCTGTTCTTCGAAAGTCTGAGTAGGAGCACACACTCTACTTCAACAAGAAAGATCCTCAAAGCTCACGCTGATGGAAATAAGTGCTGTTCTTCGGAAGTTTGAATGAAAGCAAGAGATGTCTCTCGGAAGTCTAAATGTATGTATACTCTCTTCTTCAGTAATCAATGGAAGCAAAGGTTGTTCCTCGAAAGTCCGAGTAGGAGTATACTCTACTTCAACAAGAAAGATCCTTGAAGCTTGAACTGACAGAAGTAAGGGCTATTCTTCGGAAGTTGAAGTGGGAACACACACTCTGCTTCAATAAGAAAGACCCTCGAAGCTTGCATTGATGGAAGTAAGGGCTATTCTTCGGAAGTCCGAGTGGGAGCACACACTCTACTTCAGCAAGAAAGACCCTCAAAGCTTGCATTGATGGAAGCCATGGCTGCTCTTCGGAGGTCCGAGTGGAAGTACACTTCTACTGTGTCAAGAAAACTCCCTTCAGGTTGGTAACTGAGTCTACTATTCCTCTTTCTTCTTTGAGGGGCAACAAAAATTGAAAACTGTTTCAAGCAACATAACACAATGAAGATATACAATGTAGAGAAAATAACTTCTAATGGAGATACATAATATGGAGGAAATAAATTTCTTCATGACATTAGAAAAATAGAACTTCTTGGACAATGCAGTAAATGCAAACTGTAAATGTCATAGATAGACTTCTTCTGTGGAATGTTGACATTTGCCCCTAGAGTTGCGAAGTCATTTGGAAAGCTTTCACCAGTTGCTCGGGTTGTGTCCATCATACACCATCATAGCCATGTCTTCTAAGATATCCTGGGGCTTCTGTTCTCTGAACTCTATCTCATGTGCTTCGACTTTCTTTCTAAAGATCTTCTTGAGCATCCGGCATGTTTCTGTAGGATGCCCTAGTGATTGGTGGAAAACACAATAATTAGGGCCCTCATGGTCCTTCTTCGGCAAAAGCTCTTCGATACGAGGGAACTTCAGTTCCCCATTTGCCACCCATTCTTTAACTAAGGCCTTCACCTCCTCAACACTACACGGAAAAGGAGTGTCATCTTCGCAGTATGTCCTCTTCTGACCTCTGAATTCCTCCCCCTGCGACTTTCGGGTAGAAGACATGGAAGCCGCAGTGACAGAAGATCCTCGGGATGACTTGAAGCTGGTTTTATAACTAGTCTCGAACCCGATCTCCTGAGATTGAGGTATGTTGATGTTCTGAGATGCTTCAATTAGTGCCGAGAAGGTGGGTAGCTTGTGATTAACAAGAAGCATCTTGTACCCATTCAATGCCCCTTCAACACAGATCTGGACCAGGTAGCTTTCCTCCACAGCCTCATGACAGTCCACGACTTTGTCTTGGAACCTCTTCACATATTCGAGAATGTCTTCACTCTCTCGTTGCTTTTCCTTACACAGGGTAAGTGTGGTCACTTTCTCGGCCACTTGAAAGAATTTGGAGTGGAATTTGTTAACCATTTCCTCCCAACTTCGGACAGAATTTGGGGCCAAATTAACGTACCAACTATATGCTCGGTCGGTGAGGGACTTGGAGAATTCTCTCAACCGGAGGAAGTGGTTTGAACCATGAATACCCAGAGTCTCGATGAACCGCACAACATATTCTCAAGCATTTCCTTGTTTGCCATCGAATTTGATGAACTTCGGCACTGTGTACCCCTCCGGGTATGGATAACTCAACATCTCGATAGGGTACGGTGGCTTAACATCCGGATCAGGCAAAGAGGGTAAAGTCCTCTTGCCCCGTTCGAGATCGAACATGGCTTGCACATTGGCGAGAATGAGAAATTGTTGAGGGAGAGAACTTGATGGTGGTGTTCCCAGAACCTGACTTGTAGACCCGAAGACTGAGCTTGGAGCGACTTGGCCATTTTGGTGCTGCGAGTTCATCATTGGTGAGGACATTTGAGGATACTGGCCATCAGCGCCTATAGACAACCCAGTTGGTGATGAGACGTTGCATTGGGTCCCATAAATTCCATTGCACGCCACGGCTATATTGGGTTGGACTTGAAAACTTGGCGTCGGAGCCAGAGGAGACCTACTCTGTACATGAGTAGAATTTACAATCGGTGGAACAAAATTAGGCATGGATGGAGCACCATTTTGTAGAGAAATTTCTGTAGGCCTTCTTTGAACTTCCAAAGCTGTTGGAACACCATTCATTATGCCGGAAACTCCTCCAACCACTGCTAGACCATGGATCAATCCTCCAGGTGCGTGATTTTGCGCTCCGTGGGCCGCAGGTTGGCCATGACTTGTTCCTCTTAGCACTTGATTTCGCACACCATTTTGTACAACTTTAGGGAAAATTCGGGGTGGATCTTGATGGTTTTGGCCATTCCCAACATCACCATGAAGTTGTTGATGCTTACCGGCGGCGATTTGACCTCCATTTGTTGCTGGTGGGGCGAAATTCGAACCCATCACCAACATGGTGTGGGTGAGATTTTGAAGGGTCGTGAGAATCTCTTGTTGAGTGTGTTGGAGTTCTTGAATGGCTTCAAGGATGAGAGGTGAGTCTTGAACTTGAGTCCTTTCATCACCACCATTGGAAGAGCCTTGTTGATGAGTCTCATTATCTGCCATTTTTGTCAGAGTTGTGTGGATTCCAGATCTCATTGAGACCATTAACCAATCCGCCTCCCCAGTGAAGTCGCCAAATGTATGAGGGGGTTCAAGAAAGTAGTTAGAAAATTCGAAGATCTTCGAAGATCCTTGAAGAACAACTTCGAATTCTCTAGAAGATTATGAGAGGCTTAGATTCTTCAATAGTCTTAACTCAAGAACACAAAAGTAAAGGAGATGATGGAGATAAGAGATTGGGTGAAGAAGAAGGCAAAATGGCTAGAGAGAGAATAATGGCAAGGCTCTCCCATGGATCTCCCACTTTCGCTCTCAAGGTTGATAATGGAGAAGGGAAATTAGTTCTTTCCCAAGAGTTAAATCTCCAAAATCCATCCCTTGTAAAGCTATGAGTGGGTGCTAGGCACCTCATGATGTAGGATGGAGCCCATGTGCAAGGCACATGGGGAATATTCTCTCTAACCACCTTGTCCGAGGAGGTGACCTCTCCGAGGATGAGAAAAACCGCAAAGAGGAGATCAACCCCTCGGCGAACCCTTCTTCTTAGCCACACCTAACCAATGATCCCCAATCATCCCAAAGGGTCAGGGGTAGTCCCAGGGACGCCCGCCGCATAAGGTGGGTGGTAGTTCAAGAGAACGCCTTGCCGCAAATATTGCCGAGTCTCAGGGACCCCTAGGTCGTGCCACCTCGACCCGAGGTATAGGCTAGTTTAACCGAAGAGTGAATTTATCTCCACTCACCGTCCTTGGGATCGGGTCCTTTGTTCGAACTCCATTACGCCTATGGTTCTGGTGCGTAGATCCCGTAAAGCTCCGAGCCCGCAAGTGTTCTGGGACTCATTAACGGAGCGACTTCTAGATTGCATTTGAATCCGTTCGAAGCCAAGTGCTTCGGACCTCTAGGTTCGTGGATCCGAACCTTTTCGGGTCCGAGTGCCTCGGATCTCTAGGCTTGCTTAATACCCTTTCGAGTTCGGCCCGAGTAAGTCTCTGAGTTCGTGGATCCGAACCCTTTCGAGTCCGAGGCCGAGTAAGTCTCTAGGTTCGTGGATCCGAACCCTTTCGAGGCTTAGAGCCATTCAGCCCGTTTGACGGCGATAAATCCAAGCCCACCAATCTTGGACTTGCAATAAATTCGGGCCCACTAATCTTGGGCTATTGGGCCTAAATAATTTAGTGGGCTCAAATTAGCCCCTCTTACAATGTGATTATGTGGGTATGGGATTTAATTTCTAGGATGTTGATTGGATCCTTGAGTTTCTATGAGTCTTGTTAGAAAAGCACTTGATCAATGCTGTTTCTAACTGGAACTCTAGTAACGCCCGGACCTGCTATTATCCAGGAATGAAATTCGTAGGTGCTTATGTGATTATGTGCTTACGTGGAGTGAATTACTGTTGTCCAATGCATTAGGACGCGAGTGTTATAGCTTCGGCACATTTATTAATGTGCAAACGTATTAATTGTTTTGTTACCTTTATTAGGATGTCAAGACGAGAACGAGGACGTGGTAGGCGTGGTAGGCAGGAGATGCCCATACCGGATGAGATTCCGGAGCAGCAGGAGGGTATTGGCCAGGCCAATGTGGCTGAGCCAGTAGGTCAGCAGGCTATGGGCGCTTTGGCCCGAGAGATAGCAGGGGCATTCAGGGAGTCTGTGGGCATTCTCAGGGCTGAGAATCAAGCCCAGGTTCATGTTGCAGATGCAGGGCCTGCATTTCTGAAGAGAGAGTTCTTTCGGTCTAACCCGGACGAGTTAGTGGGTGATCCAAAAGAGCCGCTTAAGGCAGATGAATGGCTCAAACAGACAACGAAGACGTTTGAGATGCTTGGCATCGAGGACGGGGTTCTGAAGGTGACCTTGGCATCTTTCCAGCTTAAGGGAGATGCGGGTCAGTGGTGGAAATTCACAAGAGGCCGTATAGGAGGGACTTGGGAGGCCTTTGTTGACGCTTTTCAGGAGAAGTTCTTGTCTCCAGCTGTTAAGGAGAGGTTGAGGGAGCAGTTCTGTCAGTTTAAGCAGCTGAGTTCTTCTGTGGCCGAGTTTGAGGCTGCATTTACCAGTTTGTCCAGGTTTGCACCTGAGCTTGTGGCGTCTGAGGAACGCCGCTGTTAGAGTTCGAGAAGAAGTTAAGGCATGGCCTCAAGATGAGAGTTGTGGGTTCTATGACCCGAGAGTATGGGCGTCTGGTGGATGCTGCAGCCCATATGGAGATCATGATGCAAAAGGAGGAGGAGAGGCAGAGGGGCTCCAAGAGGAGTCAGGATGGCCAGAGTGATGGCAGGAGACAGAGGGTTTTAACCCTCAGCAGTCTCAGAGTAGCTTTACTAGATCGACTTTTCCAGTGCCGAGTGCAGTTTCTGGGAAAGGCAGCCAGGGAGACATTACCTGTTTCAAGTGTGGTCAGCTGGGCCACAAGTCTCTAGCTTGCCCGTAGAAGGGAGGAGGGCAGAGAGCAACGTCATCTTCGGCTCGATCTCGTGAGCCGAGTCGGTAGAGGCCACGCCTGTGTTATCGGTGTGGTCAGCAGGCACTCAAGAGGTTTTGCCCGCAGTTGAGTGGCACATCTGGTGCATCTAGTTTGAGGCAGACTCAGAGTCATCAACCAGCTCAGTCTGTTCAGGCCTCGAGGGCCAATTAGGGGGCTTCATCGTCTCCTGCAGGCAGCATCTTATGCTCCTAGAGGTGAGCAGTAGATCGAGACCGTCTGGCGTGTATCGTTATCTTGACAGATCTTGTACCGGCTCCATCTGCTAGAGAGGTACCTTCTTGTTTTGCAACTCGGTTGCTAGTGTATTGATAGATGCGGAGCATCTCATTCTTTATATCTCACGATTTGCATCTGTTTTGGGATTGGAGTTGGCACAGTTAGCATCTCCTATATGTGTAGTATCACCTATTGGGGGTGAGTTGATTTTGAAACACGGATGTAGAGGTTGTGATATAGAGGTCGCTGATCGTCGGCTTCCTTTTCCTTTTGTAGTTATGCCCATGTCGGGATTTGATGTTATTTTGGATATGGACTGGTGTAGACACCCCATTTTTGACCGCCCTCAAGACTTGGACGTCACCGCTCGAACACTCGGTGATGATCCATGTTCGTGTTCGTTTGGAGTTCCCGGAGTCCTCGGCTACGTGCCTTGCCTCAGGACCTCCGAACTTGACCGTTTTGTGTCTGGTTTTGCACCAAACACTTGTGCTTTGCCTTGGAGGGGCAGGGAATGCCTTATAAGGCATCCCCACACACCACCGGCAGTGGCTAGAGGCCACCGGCTGGTTGATGTTGCAATCGGCACTATATTGTGCCGGTCGGCACTCTTTTTGGCAAAATGACCATTTTTCCCTGCCGACTACTGTTCAGTTGCTTTATGAGATATTTTAAGGCAGCTGTTTTGCATTAGTTTCCCCTCCATGCACGTGTATGGAGGGATGAGCCCCTTTGGTGACTTAGCTTGTAAGTTTTGGTTGCCTATAAGGAGAGGCTTCTTCTCTTGGCTCAAGGGTTAGAAAAAATTGGAGAGTTAGACATTTTAGGAGAGGGAGAAGCTCTGGTTTTAGGTTAGGTTTTGTGTATCTATCCTATCTCTCTCTTTCTCTCTTGTTTTGTACACTAGGTGTCTGTGACTTACTATTGCTCACCAACACCTAGTGTTTCACCTTCCTCTTGGAATTGAGGTGCTAAAGGCTTGTTCTTGAAGTTTTTGACTGGTTTGGAGCTCAAGGAACCAACAACTTCAACCTTTGTGAAGAGGGTCAACAAGGGTGAGAAACTTACTTTTTTTTACCCCATTTTTGCACTCCATTTTTGCCTGGTTTAAAACAGTTTTTGTGCTTAGTCTATAACACATAAAAGTTCTATTTTTTAAGCCTCTTTATTGTTTATTAAGAGTGCTTGGTGGTTTGGGTAAGTTTGACCATCCTTAGGCCTTGAAAAGGGCACTTTTGGTGCTATTTTGTTGAGATCCGAGACCTTGGTGCTTGGGCCTCTTCACCACTAAAATCTTGAGGGATTTCAGTGGTGAAGATGGTACCTTGAGGTCCCAAGAAGGAGAGGGCCACCCCTTCTCCTTGATGTCCTTGAAAAGGGCAAGATTTGGCCTCTTGAGGAAGCCTATGCTTGAGTGTGTGTTGAGCATGTTTGGACTATTTTTCATGCTTATATTGCCATGATATAACATGATTTTAAGTTGGTTTTAGCACTCCTTGCATGCTTTGCATAGTTGCTTTGTAATGCCTTGTTGGTCCCTTAACATGCCTAGGTTGTGTGCCTCTATTTCTAGCGTGCTTTAGGCCTAGATCCATGAAGCTTGTATGCTTATTTTAATATGTTTTAGGTCTGACCATAGTTATTTGGTTTGATTTTAGCATGCTTAACATAGCTCCTTTGTGTTTGGCTTGTTGGCCTTAAGAGCATGAGTGTGTAGCATGCCTTGCTTGCTTTATTTTTGATGGTTTGGAGCCATTTAGCATGTCATTTCAGTCCCTTTGGTGTGCTTGTATGCTTACCTTAGTTGCTCCTTTAGTGCTTTAAAAGCATGTATTGGATGCTCCATGTATTGGTCATGTTGCATGCCTTTGTGCTTAAGCCTCTTAGATGCCATCTAAGTAAGCCATTTGGCTTTGTTTTAACATGCTAAAACCCTGTTTTAGGTTGTTCAATGCATGCCATATTTGTTTTGCATAAGTGTAGTTCAATGCTTCCATGACTTGCCTCAAGTGTTGAACCTATGTTGCATGCATTTGTTTATCTTGCTTAACATGATTTGGCATCATTTCATAGCATGATTTTCAGAGCCTAAATTGCATGCTAGTTGTCCATTGTCGTGCCCCTTTAAATGTGCTTAAGGGTTGTTTGTTATGCTTAAGTGTTGGCGCCTTAACTTGTGCATGTGTGCATGTGTGTTTGGCCCTCATGATTTAGCATTTTGGCCACTGTTTTGAGCCTTTTTAGAGTTGCCCAATTCATGTCTAAGTCCATCCTCCATTTGATTTGCATGCTTGCCTTGTATGCTTACTTGCATGTTTGCATTGTATTGCCATATTGCATACTAGTTGACATGCTTAGGACTTCATTGCATTGACATGCATGCTAAGCCTCTTGACCAAGTCATGATAGAGGTTTGGCACCCTTGTTTATTTGTTTGCATTGTACGCACTTGAAATAGAAGTTGCACTCTTGGTTCTTTGGGCCATGCATGGAAAAGCGTGATTGGTGATCCGTGAACCGTGGCACATCTTCCTTTGAGTCCAAAACATGGTAAGGGGTGTGTTTGGAGCATACCTGCTTTGAATTACATTGCCAGGCAAGTTGGGTCCTCTCTTCTTGAGTTGCGTTGTGCCGCAGCATTTTGTTTAGTGCCGACTGCCGATCTTCGACGGCCGATGGATGAATTGCGGTGGTGTTCTACCCCAGCCGGTGGTGATCTCTAGTGCCCAAGGAAGTATTCCTGAAGTTTTGGCAGTCTTCAGAGGAGGAAAGCAGGGAAAACAGAGGCAATCATGCATGGCAGTGCGATTCCGAGCGAGTCCCGAGCGTGTGATGCATCTTGCCCTTTTCCCGGGGCATTTACTGCTTTAATTAACTCAGTTAATTTGTTAATTAATTTAGTGAATTTGTAATATTTAATTAGCTTGCGTAGTTAATTAATTTGTATTATTCTTTTGGTCCCTCCGAGTGAGGGCAAATCTGTAATAAGTGTGGGTATGTGGGTGTATGTCCTCCAACCCCCATTTCTTTCTCCCCTTTTATTTACCTGCTTATGATGGTAGATTAGGGCACATTTATTTTAGCATACCTTATGCAGTGCATGCGTGCATCCATGCATTTGTTGACATGCACCGGGCTCGGTACATCATGCAAACTGCATTGTATTTTCAATTCCAAATTGAATACGTGCATCGAATGATTGCATTTCACATGCCATTTTTAGGGTTAGCCGAGCCTATCCTAATTACATGTTGTATGCGATGCATTAGACACTCTAACATGAACTAGGGCATGCATGTTTGCTAACTAGTTTATTGTTTTTGCACGGAGTACAATGTAAGTATTTTACGCTTTAGCATACCACATGCGTGTGAATGTTGCCATGACAGTATGATTACCATGCGGCTAAGTGCTTATGTGAGATAAACTGTTTGAATGCCTGTGGGTGGAGGTTAGATTGCCAGAGTTGGAAAAACTCGTTGAAATCCGTGTTTTAGCCTACTTGCGAGTAGCAAATTCCAATGCATTTTCAAAACCAACGGACATGCAATGTTTATTTCCAAATTAGGCAATCTAGTCTATACTTGTTTGCTGTGCGCATAACATAGTAATTATAGGCTAAAAAAAATTGGAATAAGAACATGTAATGTTTTCAAAAAAAGGATATCACGGTTAGTAGAGGTCGGTCTTCGGACCGGGCGAAAGGGGGTGCTCATAGCTGACCTTCCCCGATCGTACCCAAGCGCCCGAGCCAAGACCACTTTGGTGATGACGGACATGTGGCCTTCGGCACCGAGTCAGGGTTTCCTAAATTTCCCATTTTAAAAATATTTAGGTGGCGACTCTGTAATCTGGCAAAGCAGTCCATGTTTGGCACTACTTTTCAAAAAATATGTTTTCTCAAATGATTTGCCGGATTTGGACTCTTTGGTTCAGATTTAGAACCGCAACAAACAAAAAGGGAGTCCAAACTGTAGCACAGAGGCCCCAAAGGGCGCGTCTACAACTGGTTATCGTCATACCGAGCTGTTATTGACTGCTACCGCCAAAGGGTCACAGTTTGTACCTTGAGCGGGTAGTGTTTTTATTTTCTGGGGGATCGGGTTGGTAGTGTTTTGCCACCGGTGTATGATCCGCGAGGGCGGAGTGAGTTGAGTGGTCTTTTTGCTAGCCTTTTGGGTAGTGAGTGTGATGAGACCCAGACTGTGTTGCCGAGAGTGGTTTGTGAGTACTCGGACGTCTTTCCCGAGGATCTTGTTAGTTTGCCACCTCACAGAGAGATTGAGTTCTCTATTGATCTAGTGACGACGGCGCCGATTTTATGGCACAATATCGCTTTTGCCCTCGAGTTGGTTGAATTGAAGATTCAACTCAGAGTTGTTAGATAAGGGCTATATTCGTCCAAGTGTTTCGCAGTGGGAGCACCGCCCTCTTTGCTAAAAAGAAAGGTGGTGCCTTGAGACTCGTGATCGACATCGGAAGTTGAATTGGGCTACGGTCAAGAATAAGTACCCTATGCCTCGTATAGATGATCTGTTCGATCAGTTGAAGGGTTCCCGTTGTTTCTCTAAGATAGACTTGAGATCGGGTTACCACCAGTTGAGAGTCAGGGAGGAGGATATTCCGAAGACGGCATTCCATACGTGGTATGGCCATTATGAGTTTCTGGTGATGCCATTTGGGCTCACCAATGCACTGGCAATCTTTATGGACTTGATGAACCGGATCTTCCAGGAATTCTTGGATCGTTTTGTAGTCGTTTTTGTGTGCGACATTCTCATCTATTCGCCTTTCGAGGAAGAGCACGAGGAGCACTTGAGAGTGGTGCTTGAGTTACTTAGAGCCCATAAGCTTTATGCCAAGTTTGGAAAGTGTGAGTTCTGGCTAGGAGAAGTCAAGTTCTTAGGCCATGTGGTTTCTGGGGAAGGGGTGTCTGTTGATACATCCAAGATTGAGGCAGTGCAAAATTGGGCACAACCTAAGAGTGTGTTTGAAATCCGCAGTTTTCTGGGATTAGCTGGGTACTACCGACGGTTTGTGAAGGATTTCTCCAAGTTAGCTTCGCCGTTGACTAGACTGACTCGGAAGGGAGTCAAATTTGTATGGAGTGAGACTTGTGAAAAGTCGTTCCAAGAGCTGAAAGTTAGATTGACCACCGCTCCGGTCTTGATTATTCCGGAGAGAGGGTTGGGTTACGCGGTTTATTGTGATGCCTCACGAGAAGGTTTGGGTTGTGTGTTGATGCAAGAGGGGAAAGTGGTTGCCTATGGCTCACGTCAATTGAAAATACACGAGAAGAATTACCCTACACATGACCTAGAGTTAGCAGCTATGATCTTTGCCTTGAAGATTTGGAGGCATTATCTTTATGGTGAGCGGTTCGAGGTATTCTCGGATCATAAGAGTCTAAAATATATGTTTACACAGAAGACTTGAACTTGAGGCAGAGGAGGTGGATGGAGTTCATTGAGGATTATGACTTCGAGTTGCATTATCATCCGGGGAAGGCCAATGTGGTGGCCGATGCCCTTAGCAGGAAATCTGTTGGTGACATAGCTAGTATAGCCATCCGGGAATGGGAGATGTTGGGTGCACTTGGGGAGTTTGATTTGCTTCTGGGCAAATCCGTTGAGGCTGCGGCCTTGTTTTCTGTTGTTGCGCAGCCTACACTTATGACTCGAGTGTTAGAGGCACAGAGAGGTGACCTTGAGGTGGAATCTCTCCGAGAGAAGATCTCCAGTGGGAAGGTTGAGAAGGTTTTGACGGTGTATCCCGACCAGAGTGTGAGATACCGAGACCGTCTGTTTGTGCCGGAGTCTTGCCGAAAGGAGGTACTTCGAGAGTTTCACCATTCACGTCTTGCGGTGCATCCGGGAGGCACTAAGATGTATCGGGATTTGGGTCGCCAGTTTTGGTGGCAGGGTATGAAGAGAGATGTTGCAGCTTTCGTGTCTAAGTGCCTTACTTGTCAGCAAGTGACGGCCGAGCATCAGAGGCCAGCGGGTTTGTTACAACCCTTGCCTATTGCCGAGTGGAAGTGGGAGCATGTCACTATGGACTTCATTGTAGGTCTTCCGAAGACTCGGCGGGGTAGTGATGCTATTTGGGTGGTTGTAGACTGGTTGACTAAGTCGGCGCACTTCATTCCTATGCGCGTGAAAGATTCAGTAGATCATCTTGCCGACTTGTATATTCGGGACACAGTGAGATTGCACGGGGTCCCAGTGACGATCGTCTCAGATAGAGACCCTCGTTTTACTGCTAGGTTGTGGTAGAGTTTGCAGAGTGCCTTAGGCACTAAGTTGACCTTTAGCATGGCTTATCATCCTCAGACTGACGGGCAGTCCGAGCGTACTATTCAGATCCTTGAGAATATGCTTCGGGGTTGTGTTCTCGATTTCAGTGGGTCGTGGGAGAGGCATTTGCCTTTAGTGGAGTTTGCCTACAACAACAGTTTCCAGTCTAGTATCGGTATGGCACCATTTGAGGCCTTGTATGGCCGACCATGTAGGTCTCCAGTTTGTTGGACCAAAGTGGGTGATGCTCCTTTGTTGGGTCCAGAGTTGGTGAGAGAAACGACGGAAAAGGTTGAGCTTATCCGTAGAAGGCTTGTTACAGCCCGGAGTCGTCAGAAATCATATGCCGACCGTAGAAGGAGACCTTTGGTATTTGAGATGGGTGATCATGTCTTCCTAAAGATATCACTTAGGCGGGGGTTGATGAGATTCGAGAAGAGTGGGAAGTTGTCCCCTCGATTTATTGGCCCTTTTGAGATCCTTGAGAGGATCGGTGAGGCTGCCTATCGTTTAGCTTTGCCACATGATTATCCGGAGTACATGACGTGTTTCATGTGAGTATGCTTCGGAAGTATGAGCCGGATCGATCGCATGTGTTGGATTGGACCGACTTAGAGGTTGACGAGGATGCCTCGTATGAGGAGAGACCGGTTCAGGTCTTGGATAGGCGGGAGCAAGTCTTGCGAGGCAAGACCATCCCTTTGGTAAAAGTCTTGTGGAAACATCACGGAGTGGAGGAAGCCACTTGGGAATGTGAGTTGAAAGTCCGCGAGAAATATCCGGACATGTTTGTTGATGTGTAATCATGTATTGAGACTTTATAATATTATCGAACTTTAAGAACATTATGTGTGTCTTAAGTTGTAAAACATTGAAAATGTTTTAGTTTAATGGAAGTAATTTGAAACTTGCCTTATAATGGAAGTTTAGTGTAACATTGTATATGTTGGATGTGTTGTAGAATTGGAGTTATATCATGAAATAGAATATGATATGAAAATGGGAATCATGTATATTGAAAACTGTTGAAATTGAAAGGAAATTGCATATTGATAATGCAGGTTGAAATATATATTGTGAAATGCCTCTTGATAAGAGATGAAATGACCGGTATTGGGTCAAGTTGTTTATTATTGTAGTGTAATATCATTGGAAATTGAGAAAAACCTATTTTTGAAAACTTATGCTTAATTTCGGGGACGAAATTCTTTAAGGGGGGGAGGTTATAGCGACCCCGATCTTTTTCCATTTGGTTGTTGTATCCAGACTTACGTTCCGTAGATCCTGTTGTTATATATTTGTTGTTGTCGTCCTTTAATTCCTTATTTTTGAGTTATAGGATGTTTTGGGATAGGTTGGTTACAGGTTGGGAGTGTTTGGGAGCAAAGGGTTACTGCCCAGAATTTTGATCCTTCGCTCGAGCGAGAAGTTTGTCGCTTGAGCGAGCTCTTTGTTTTTTGGTCCTTCGCTCAAGCCAGGGTTTCTTCGCTCGAGCGAGAGACTGCGTCTAGTATAGACCTGAGAGTTGTATTTCTTAGCTCGAGCGAGCTTTCCCTCACTCGAGCGAGCGAAGTGTATGTTTTCGAGTTCTTCGCTCGAGCGAGCATTTTGTCGCTCGAGCGTGCTTCGCTGCGCACTGAAGCATCGTGTTGGCTCGAGCGAGTCTTTCACGCCGAGCGAGTATTCTTGTGTCCGGTCGCCGAAGCGAGCCTGTTTTATTTAAATACGCAGTAGCGGTTTTAAATACACTTTTTCATCCTCTTTTTGATTTCAGAACCCTAGGTCCGTGTTTTCTATCCCTCCACTCACCTTCTCTCTTAGGTTTCATCTATTATTAAGGTGTTCTTACCCTAGGTTCTTTATTAAAAAGATAGAGGGACACGAGGGCTTCACTTTAATCTGAGAGTTTGGCGGTTTGGAGCACTTTGGATTTTGGGTCATTATCTCCATCATCTCCATTTGAGTTCTTCACTTCGAGGTAGGGATTTCCTACTCCATATTATAGGTTTTGTCCTAAGCTTTGGTATTTTTGATATGTTGGTGTCGTTTGATAGTTTTGGAAAAAATAGGGTTTGTATCATAATTTGAAAAATAGGAAATTGTTTATATACTAAATTCCATGTGATTGTGAATCATGAAAAATGACATAGATTGAGTCAAGTTGATAAAATTGAACCTTAAGGTTAATTTTGAGGAAATGGGGAAAAGCCCTAATTGTTGTAATAAATTAATTTGTATAATTAATTTTGGGAAAATCGTGGAATTAAGTTTAATTCATGAAATTGGGGAAACTATGTGATTAAATGGTGTAGTTGAATAGTTTAATCACTCACCTATGAAAATGTTGAGTTTACATTTGTTGATACATTTATTTCCTGTTTAGAAATAACTGTTTTGGGCTATCGGTGGAGGATAGTCGTGATTGTTGTAGACATTGCATGTTGATTAGGGAAAACTGAAACTAATCACATTGAATAAGTCATTAGATATGACAGTTGAATTAATACAGCGAATCTCTGTATTGATTGAATATTGTGTATGACAAGTGTTTAATACATTGTATATGCATATTGTTTGGGAGGAGATAGGGGATGTACTCCATGGTTTGAGGGAAGATAGGGGATGGACTCTCAAACCTGTTTAGGAGGAGAAAGGGGATGGACTCCATTAGTACAGCAAATATGTGTACATATTGATTTATGGAAGTGTTTTAGTATGAGCCTTAGTCTCATTTGATTTGTTGATATTGGAAGTAATGTTAATGTGAGATGTAATCTCATTATTATTGTTTGGCCAGGTTCTGAGCCATGTCTGTATAATTGGAAAGTTGAATAATAACGTAAAGAGAAACGTGTCATGGACATTATTGTCATGAAACTGTAAAGAGATATAATGGATTTAACAGTGTTAACCATCTATCGAATGCTGTTGCTTTAGTCAATTCTTATATTTGGTTTAGTATATTTCTGTTGGGCTGTGGCTCACCCTATACGGGAACATCATTTTCAGGTTCAGGTGATATGCTACGTCCAAGGAATTAGCTTGGAAGGATTTGGAGTTGAAGACTCTGCTTAGATTAGTTGTTATTTTGTTTTGTTTTGATATTATATGTAAACTAAAGCCAAGTGCTTAATGTGTAATTGAGTTAGTACTCAGACTTTTGTGTCCAAGTGTTGGCTTAGAAAGATGTAAGCTCGTAGGGCATTTACTTTTGTTATTACATGTAATGTCTTTTAATAAGGTTTTGTTTTTCTTAATCAATGCATGTGAATATTTTATATATTATGGGTTTATTTTGGGAGCGTGACACTAAGGGCTTACAACTTTCCAAGTCAACACTTGATTACAAAAAGGAGTACTAACTCTATACAAAGAAAGCCTTTGGCTTGATATCCATGTAATACAACCAAAAACACAAAAGCATCCAGGTCCCAAGCCTCCCAAGCTACGCCCTTGGAGGTGGCATGCTACTGCACAAAAATGATGTCCCATATAGGGTGAGTCACAGCCCAGTAGAAATATACTAAACCAACTATAAACAATGACTAAAATAATAGCATTCAACAGATGGTCCATACTTATATTCCGACTCATGCCATATTACCATTTCATGACAATCATAACCATGTTACATTTCACTTTCCTTTTCTTATTTAACTTTGTGTTTGAAAACAAGGCTCAGGAACTGGCCAAATAATTTAATGAGATTATAAATCATTACTACAACACTTTCGAAATTCATGACGGATACACATTTTGGTGTTGTATCTATAACACATAAACCACTTCTTTACTTTACAAGTGATACACATTTTGGTGCTGTATCGATATAACATAGAAACACTTCTATACTTCACAATTGATAATGATATACATTTTAGTGCTATATCAAATCAAACACACACCTCCACACTTCACCATGATACACATTGTAGTGCTGTATCAATATCACACAAATTCCGGTTTAGAGGTCCATCCCCTATCTTCCCCTAAACCGTTGAGTACATCCCCTATCTCCTCCCACACAACACAGTGTATATAAATACAGATCATATACATAATCAATCAATACATAAAGTTAATGTATTTCTCAACCGTCATATTCGATGACACATTCCATTGATTAGTTTTAGTTTGCCTAATCATTATGCATTGTCTACAACAATCAAGACTATCCTTCACCGATAGCCCAAAGCAGTTATTTCTAAACAGGAAATAAATACGCCACATGGATAAAATATCAACATTTGTCTAGATGAGCAATAAATTAATTCAAATACACCCTTTAATCCCAAACCTTTCCAATTTGAATATTTCTTATTCAATTTCTCATTTCCCAAAATTAATTGCACAAATTAATTTATCATCAATTAGGGCTTTTGTCCCATAATTACAATACCAACCCTAAGGTTCCATTTTTCTCAATAATCCCACACCAAGTCCATTTTCCCATGTATTACATACATAAAGGTTTTAAACTTTGAAAACCCCTCTTTTGAAAATTACACAACAACCCCAAACTTTCTCGAAATTACCCAACAACCCCCAACATATCGAAATACCAAAATTTAAAGACAAAGCTCATAAGATGGAGTAGGATATCCCTATCTCGAAGTTAGAGCTCAAACGGAGAAGAGACCGAAACCAAAGTGCTCCAAACTCCAAACTTCTCGGATCAAAACGAAGCCCTCGACAATCAACACAACTTTTACAAAGGCTGAAGGAAAGGAGAACACTCTAACTAGATCAAACCCTAGAGAGAAGGGAGATTCTAGAGAGAGAAGCTCTCAAAATCGATTTTGGGAAAGTAAGAGAGAGAAAAGAAAAGTGAAAAGTGATTCAAAAATGCCCAACTGCCATCTGATATACGACAAGTCTGCTCGAGCGTAGAACAGGACGCTTGAGTGTCAAGAACAAGAAACTGGATCCGCTCGAGCGCAATAAGTCCCGCTTGAGTGCCAAGACACAAGAATAAAGTACATCTGCTCGAGCGCGAAAACCAGTCCACTCGAGCGTAGATTTCCCCCTCCCAGAACTTTCACAGACAAAGCACTACCCGCTCGAGCGTAAGAAAACCCGCTCGAGCGTGAAAAACACACCTGCAGAAGTTTTGCAAAGGCACGAAATACTGGGAGTGTGTAAACTCCGCTCGAGCGCAAGAATACCCGCTCGAGCGGACAACCAAAAAGCAAACTCCGCTCGAGCGCAGAATGACTCGCTCGAGCGTAACACCAAAACTCTGGGCAACAACACTAGAGACCAAAACTCAACCTACATTGAAACATCCAACACATCCTAAAATTCAAACATAGGGAATTAAAGGACGACAACAAGATATATAACTACCAACTCCACTAACCAAAGTCCGAATACAACAAATCTGAGAAAAGGAAAAACCGGATTGCTATACATATAAGCTATATCAACAATTCAACAGATAAGCATAAGAGCTGTATCCACACTTCAAGAGATAAGCATATGAGTTATATCAACACTTCCATAGATAAGCATATGAGCTATATCAACACATAAACTTATAAGCATATGAGCTATATCAACGGAGTCCATCCTCTATCTTCTCCCAAACAACATCCGGTTTAGAGGTCCATCCCCTATCTTCCCCTAAACTGTGGAGTACATCCCCTATCTCCTCCCACACACACCACGTATACAAACATAGGTCATATATATAATCAATCAATACATAAAATTAATGTATTCTTTCAACCGTCATATTCGATGACACAACCAATCGATTAGTTTTAGTTTGCCTAATCATCATGCATTGTCTGCAACAATCAAAACTACCCTCCACCGATAGCCCAAAGCAATTATTTCTAAACAGATAATAAAATCACCAATAGATAAATTATCCGTAATTTCAAAAGTGAACGATTTATTAATCCGACTCCACTATTCCATCTCATAGTAAACCACTATCATTATATTCAACTCAATTCCAAAAATCTATAACTTTCCCAAATTAATTATACCAATTAATTTATACATAATTTAGGGCTTTCTCCCCCATTTCTCGATATTCACCCAAAGGTTTAAAAATCAACAAGCAACAACTAAATCATCATTTTGGAACCCAAAATACATATTATGAGCCAAAATCACAAAACCCTCTTTTATACATTTTGAAACCCGAGATCCCAAAATCAACACATTTGAACAACATGCCCAATACCTAGGTCAAAACTCATAAGAGTGAGTAGGAATCCCTACCTCAAATTCGGAGTCCAAAGGAAGAAGAAAACCAAACTCAAAGTGCTCTAAATTCCAAACTTTTCGAATCAAAACGACGCCCTTAACGATCAACACAACTTTTACAAAGGCCGAAGGAAAGGGAAGCACTCTAACTAGATCAAACCCTAGAGATAAGGGAGTTTCGAGAGAGAGGAGCTCTCAAAAATGGCTTTTTGAAAAGTAAGAGAGAGAGAGAGAGTAAGTGTAAAAAGTGATTCAAGAATGCCCAGCTACCGTCTGTTATACGACAGGTTCGCTCGAGCGAAAAACATAACGCTCGAGCGTCAAGAACAAAAAGCTGGGTCCGCTCGAGCGCAAAGACACAAGAGTGAAACACATCCGCTCCAGTATGAAAAACCAGTCCACTCGAGCGTGGATTATCCCATCCCAGAACTTTCACCAAAAATGTACTACCCGCTCGAGCGCCAACAAGCCCCCTTGAGCATAGGAAACCCGCTCGAGCGTAGAAATCACACCTGCATAAGTTTTGTAGGGACACAAAGTGCTGGAAGGGTGTAAACCCCGCCGAAAGGCAGGAAGACCCGCCGGCGAACGACCAAAAATCGGGCAACAAGAATTTAGACCAAGGCTCAACCCACCGTCAAACATGCCCAACACATCCTAAAACTCAATCAAATGGAATTAAAGGATGACAACAAGGTATACAACCACCAACTCCACGGAACCAAAGTCCTAATACACTAAATACAAAAAAGGGAAAACCGTAATCGCTATAAAATTAAAAAAGGAAGTTGAATAGAAAAGGAAATTGAATAAAAATAAAATGAAAGTTCATTTAAGAAACCACTATACCTTAACGATCTATTTGGAAATTAAATAAAAAAGGAAGTTGAATAGAAAAGGAAATTGAATAACAATGGAAGTTGAGTAAAAATAAAAGTTGAATAAAAATAAAAATTAAATAAAAATGGAAGTTGAAGAGAGAAAATAATTGAATAAAAATGGAAGTTCATTCCAGAAACCACTATACCTTAACGATTTATTTGTAAATTAAAAAAAAAAAAAATAAAGAGGAAGTTGAATAGAAAAGGAAATTTAATAAAAAAGGAAGTTGAATAAAAATTAAACTTCCATCGTTAAAACGAAATTGAATAAAAATGCAAGATGAATAAAATGGAAGTTGCCTAAAATTAACAATGGAAGTTAACTCAATAAACCACTATACCCTAACGATTTATTTGGAAATTAAGTAAAAATTGAAGTTGAATAGAAAAGGAAATTGAAGAAAAATGGAAGTTGAATAGAAAAGAAAATTGAAGAAAAATGGAAGTGGAATAAAATGGAAGTTGAATTAACAATAGAAGTACATTCTAGAAACCACTATATACCTTAATGATCTATTTGGAAATTAAATAAAAAATGAAGTTGAATAGGAAAGGAAATTGGATAAGGGTTTCTTGAATGACCTTCCATTGTTAATTGTATGCAACTTCCATTTTTAATCAATTTCCTTTTCTATTCAACTTTCTTTTTTATTCAATTTCCAAATAGTTCGTTAAGGTATGGTGGGTTTCTTGAATGAACTTCAATCTTTAATTTTATGCAACTTCCATTTTTATTTTTATTCAACTTCCGTTTTTATTTAATTTCCTTTTCTTTTCAACTTCCTTTTTTTATTTAATTTCCAAATAGATCGTTAAGGTATTATGGTTTCTTGAATGAACTTTCATTATTATTTTATGCAACTTCCATTTTTATTTTTATTCAGCTTCCATTTTTATTAAATTTTCTTTTTTATTTAATTTCCAAATAGATCGTTAAGGTATAGTGGTTTCTTGATTGAACTTCCATTTTTATTTCTATTCAACTTCTTTATTTATTTAATTTCCAAATAGATCTTTAGGGTACAGTGGTTTCTTGAATGAACTTCAATTTTTAATTTTATGCAACTTCCATTTTTATTTTTATTCAACTTCCTTTTTTATTCAATTTCCTTTTCTATTTAACTTCCTTTTCTATTCAACTTCATTTTTTATTTTATTTCCAAATAAATCGTTAAGGTATAGTGGTTTCTTGAATTAACTTCAATTTTTAATTTTATGCAACTTCCATTTTTATTTTTATTCAATTTCCATTTTTATTCAATTTCCTTTTCTGTTCAGCTTCCTTTTTTTATTTAATTTCCAAACAGATCGTTAAGATATAGTGCTTTCTTGAATGAACTTCCATTGTTAATCTTATGCTACTTCCATTCTTATTTAATTTCCTTTTCTATTCAACTTTCATTTTTATTGAATTTCCAAATAGATCGTTAAGGTATAGTGGTTTCTTGAATTAAATTTCATTTTTATTTGATTTCCAAATAGATCGTTAAGGTATAGTGGTTTCTTGAATGAACTTCCATTTTTAATTTCCAAATTGATCGTTAAGGTATAGCGGTTTCTTGAATGAACTTCCATTTTTAATTTTATACAACTTCCATTGTTAATTTTATTCAAAGTCCTTTTTTTATTTAATTTTCAAATAAATCGTTAACGTATAGTGGTTTCTTGAATTAAATTCCATTTTTATTAAATTTACTTTTCCATTCAACTTCCTTTTTTATTTAATTTCTAAATAGATCGTTAAGGTATTAAATAAAAAAGGAAGTTGAATAAAATAAAAATTGAAAATTCTTGAATGAATTTCAATTTTTATTTTATTCAACTTCCTTTTTTATTTAATACCTTAACGATCTATTTGGAAATTAAATAAAAAATGGAAGTTGAATAGAAAGGAAATTAAATAAAAAAGAAAGTTGAATAGAAATGGAAATTGAATAAAAATAAAAATGGAAGATGAATAAAAATAAAAATGGAAGTTGCATAAAATTAAAATTTGAAGTTGATTCAAGAAACCACTATACCTTAACGATCTATTTGGAAATTAAATAAAAAAGGAAGTTGAATAAAAATGAAAGTTGAATGGAAATTGAAGTTGAATAAAATTACAAATGGAACTTGCATAAAAATAAAACTGGAAGTTCATTTAAGAAACCACTATACCTTAACGATCTATGTGGAAATTAAAGAAAAAAGGAAGTTAAATAGAAAAGGAAATTCAATAAAAATAGAAGTTGCATAAAATCAAAAATGGAAGTTCATTCAAAAAACCACTATACCTTAACTGTAACGCCCTCAAAATAATAACATTAAACCCATCAATCTAGACATGCATTGATATGAAAGATAACTGTAACACGTCCGCGGGGGACCACCTCGCGCTACAGTTCGAGGACTCGTTTTTTGTGTCGCGGTTCTAAATCTGAACCAAAGAGTCCAGATCCGGCAAATCGTTTGAGAAAACAGATTTTTGAAAAAGTAGTGCCAAACATGGACTGCTTTGCGGATTCTGAGTCGCCACCTAAATATTTTAAAATGGGAAATTTAGAAACCGACTCGGAAGGCCACGGTCCGTCATCACCAAATGTCTAGCTTGGGTACGATCGGGAAGGTCGACTATGAGCAAAGACCGCCTCTACTAACCGTGATATCCGTTTTGAAAACTTTATGCGTTCTTATTCCGATTATTAGCCTAGAATTTACTATGTGATACAACACAAAAGTATAGACTAGATTGCCTAATTTGGAAATAAACATTGCATATCCGTTTTGTCTCGGCGTGTTAGTTTTTGCTACAAGTAGGCTAAAATTTAGATTTCAACGAGTTGTTCCAACTCAGGCAATCCAACCTCCACCCATAGGCATTCAAACAGTTTATCATGTAAGCACTTAGCCGCATGGCAAGCATACTGTCATGGTAAACATTCACACGCATGCGATATGCTAAAGCCATAAAAACTTACATCGTACTCGTGCCAAAACAAGAAACTAGTTAGCAAACATGCATGACCTAGTTCATGTTAAGTGGCTAATCGACACATCTGAGTGTAATCTAAACAGCTCGGCTAACCACAACATGGCACATGAGATGCAACAACTATCACGTATTCAATTTGGAATTGAAAGTACGATGCGGTTTGCATGATGTGCCGAGCCCAATGTATGTAAACAAATGCATGAATGCACGCATGCAAAGCATAAGGTATGCTAAAATAAGTATGCCCTAATCTAATACCGTAAGCGGGTAAATAAAAGGGAAGAAAGAAATGGGGGTTTGGAAGACATATACCCACTCACGCACACTTATTACAAATTTGCCCTCGCTCGGAGGGACCAAAATAATAATACAGATTAATTAACTACGCAAGCTAATTAATTATTACAAATCAACTAAATTAATTAAATAAATTAATTAATCTAATTAAACAGTAAATCACCTCGGGATGAGGGCCAAACGCAGCGCGCACTCGAGACTGGCTCGGAACCACACTGCCGTGCAAGTGTGCCTCTGTTTCCTCTGCTCTCCTTTTCAGAAAATTCCCAAAATCTGAAGCACCTCTCGAGCGGGAGTACCACAGCACCACGAAGGAGGAGGCCACAATTGTTCCATCGGTTTGGGAAAACGTCGGCACAAAATGTTCTGCAGATCCTGCAACTCACAGCAGCAGAGGGAAACAACATGCAAAGCAATGCAATTCAAGCCATTTATGCACCAAACACACTCCCTATCATGTTATTGACTCAAGGGGGCATGTGCCTCGGTTCCCGGACCACCAATCGCGCATTTTCATGCGTGATGGCCCTAAGAACCAAGAATGCAACTTCACTTTCAAATGCATGCAAAACACATAGGCACAAAAGGGTGCCAAACCTCTATCAAACTCACTTCAAGAGGCTTGGCATGCATGTCAATGTGGTGCAATCCTAAGCATGTTATCTAGGATGCAAGATGGACAATGTGATACACTTATGCAAGCATACAAACAAGCATATAAGGCAAGCATGAAAACCAATGAAATGATAGACTTAGACATGAATTAGGCAACTCAAAAAGGCCTAAAATCAGTAGCCAAAATGCCTACAATTGGGGACTACACACACACACACACACATGCACATGTTAAGGTACCAAACCAAGGCATAAACAAGCAACATTCAAGCACACTTAAAGAGGCCAAACATGGACAACTAACATGCATTAAAGGCTCTTAAATTCATGCAAAAAAAAACATGATGCTAAATCATGCAATGAAGCATGCCAAATAAAGCATGCAAATGGTCTTAGGCTAAGGCAAGCCAATAGGGCATTGAACTACACCTATGCAAGGCAATTATGGCATGCACTTAACAACTCAAAACAGATTTTTAGCATGTCAAATTAGGCCCAAAGGACCACTTAGATGGCATCTAAGGGGCATGGAATCTAAGGCATGCAACAAGGCCTAAACATGGAGCATATAACACAAGCTTAAGAAGTCACGAAGGAGCATGCAAGGTAAGCATACCAGCACACCAAATGGACTGAAATAGCATGCTAGGTGATTCCAAACCATCAAAACAATGCAAACAAAGGCATGCTACACATCCAAACTCTTAAGGCCAACAAGCCAAATGCAAAGGGGCTATATTAAACATGCTAAGATTGACCAAAATACTTATGGACAGACCTAAAACATGGTAATATGAGCACAAAATCTTCACAAACACAAGCCTAAATCATGCTAGAAACCAAGGCTAACAAGCTAGTCATGTTAAGGCATCAAAAGGCATTACAAAGCAACTATGCAAAACATGCAAAGAGTGCTAAAACCAACTTAGAAACATGTTATATCATGACAATATAAGCATGAAAAACAACCAAGACATGCTCAACACACACTCAAGCATGGTGCTCCCTCAAGAGGCAAAACATGCCCTTTTCAAGGACATCAAGGAGAGGGGGTGGCCCTCCCCTTTCTAGGACTTTAAGGCACCATCTCCACCACTGAAATCCCTCAAGATTTCAGTGGTGGAGGGGTCCCAACACACAACGCCCCGATCTCTCCAAAATAGCACAAAAAGGGACCCTTTTCAAGGTCTAAAGGGGGTCAAACCTCCCCAAACCACAAAACACTCTTAATATACAACAAAGAGGGTTAAAAAACAGAACTTTTTTGTGCCAAACACTAAGCCCAAAAACTGTTTTAAACTATGTAAAAACAAGGTACAAAAATGGGAAAAAGAGAACTAGTGGCTCACCCTTGTAGACCTCTTCACAAAGCTTGGTGTTGTGGCTTCTTTGAGCTCAAAACCAGTCAAGAATCACCAAAAACCAACCTCTAGAACCTCTGTCCCAAGAGAAAGGTGAAACACTAGGTGCTAGTGTGCAAAAGTAAGGCACAAAACACCTAGTTTAACAAGAGAAGGATAGATATAGGATGGATATATATTCTCTAACCTAAACCAGAGCTTCCTCTCTGTCTAAAATGGCTGAAAACCTCTCAAGAAATCCAACCTTGAGCCAAGAGAAGAGCCTTCTCTCTTATAGAAATTGTAAGACTTACAAGCTAAGCAAACAAGGGCTCATCCCTCCATACACGTGTATGGAGGGGAAGCCAATGGCACACAGCTGTCTGAAAATATCTCAGAAAGCAAGTGCAGTGTCGGCCGCAAAAATGTCATTTTGACAAAATTGAGTGCCGGGCACAAAATAGTGCCGACCGGCACAATATAGTGCAGTGGCAACTCTGACCACCGGTGGCCTCTAGCCACCCCGGTGGTGTGGGAATGCCTCACAAAGCATTCCCTGCCTCTAAGGCAAAACAACAGTGTGCAGTGCAGGACACAAACGCCAAGTTCGGAGGTCCTGAGGCAAGGCGCGCGAGCCGAGAACTCCGGGAACTCCAAACGAACACACACATGGATGATCACCGAGTGTTCAAACGGTGACGTCCGAGTCTTGAGAACGGTCAAAAATGGGGTGTCTACAATAACCATCATTCTATTCATCAGAGTAACTCATTACAAAAGTATTACATGTTAACAACAAAAGCAAATGCCCTACGGGCTTACAGCTTTCCAAGTTAATACTTGGTTACAAAAAAGAGAGTACTAACTCAAATACACATTAAGCCCTTGGCTTGATTTTGCATGTAATACATCAAAAGGAAATCAAACAACCAAAAAGTCTGTCTGCCTCTAGCCTCTCAAGCTATGTCCTTGGAGGTGGCATGCTACCTGTACCTGAAAATGATGTCCCATATAGGGTGAGCCACAGCCCAGTAGAAATACACTAAACCAACTATGAACAGTGACTAAAAGATTAGCAGTTGATAGATGGTCAATCTGAATACATCCACTTATATCACGTTCCGGTTCCATGACATTTAAGTCCATGTAACAATTCTCTTTCCACTTCTTTTTCAACTTTGAGTTTGAAACAAGGCTCAACACTTAGCCAAATAATTTAATGAGAATGCAACTCATCTTTAAAACACTTTCGTAATACACATTTTGGTGCTGTATCAACATAACATAGAAACACTTCCATATTTCACAATTGATAACGATATACATTTTAGTGCTATATCAAATCAACTTAAACACTTCCATAGTCAACACTTGATACACATTGTAGTGTTGTATCAATGTCACACACAATCCGATTTAGAGGTCCATCCCTATCTTCCCTAAACCGTGAGTACATCCCCTATCTCCTTCCACACACACAATGTATATACACATAGGTCATATACAATCATCCAATACATAAAATTAATGTATTATTCCAATCGCTATGTTCATTAACATGCTCAATCGATTAGTTTTAGTTTGCCTAATCATCATGCATTGTCTACAACAATCAAGACTATCCTCCACCGATAGCCCAAAGCAGTTATCTCTAAACAGAAAATAAATGCATCAAATGGGTAAAGTATCGACATTTCAATTCGGTGAGTGATAAATAATCCAACTACACCCTTTAACCCCATACATTACCAATTCCAACATTCTCAACTCAATTCCTCATTTCTCAAATTAATTCCTCAATGTAATTAGAGCATTTCCCATAATTAACAAAAACAACCCTAAAGTTCCATTTCTACCAATAACCCATCATTTATCTCACTTCTCCATGCCAAACATGCATATAGGTTCATATATGTATAAAACCCCATCTTTTGTAAAATTACACCAAAGACCTAAACGTTCTCAAAATTACCCAACAACCCCCAACATATCAAAATGCTAAAATTCAAAGACAAAGCTCATAAAGAGGAGTAGGGTATCCCTACCTTGAAGTTTGAGCCCAAACGGAGATGAAGACCCAAAGACCAACGTGCTCTAAATCCAAAGTTTTTTAGATTAAATCGAAGCTCTCAACACCCTCTATCTTTTTTAACAAAGGCCCTAGGGTAGATTCACACTCTAGAGAGATCAAATCTTAGAGAGAGAGTAAGTTTAGAGAGAGAGAGTCTCAGATCTAGGGTTTGAAAAGAAAAGGGAATGAAAAAGTGATGTTTAAAATCGCTGCTGTCCGCTGATATAAAATAGGCTCGCTCGAGCGAAGACTTGGTCGCTCGAGCGACCAGACACAGAAAACTCTCGCTCGAGCCAAGAAGGTCTCGCTCGAGCCAACAACCCAAAAGCACGCTCGAGCCACCAACTCAAACCCTTAGGTCTGCAACCAGACGCACGCTCGAGCGACGGACTGTTCGCTCGAGCGAAGAACAAACCAGACCGCTCGAGCGAAGAAAAGCTCGCTTGAGCCAAGAAATGCAACTCTCAGGTCCAGAACCAGACGCAATCGCTCGCTCGAACGAAGCCACTCTGGCTCGATCTACCAGATACAAAAACTCAACTATCGCTCGAGCAAAGAAACTCTGGCTCGAGCGAAGGACCAAAACAAGAAGCTCGCTCGAGCGACAAACTTCTCGCTTGAGCGAAGTTCCAGAAATCTGGGCAGCAACACTTGACTCCCAAACACAACCAACCTGTAAAAAACCTGCCAAACACATCCTATAACTCAAATACGAAGTATGAAAGGATGTAAACAAGATATAAACAACTGCTAACATCCACGGAACCAAGTCCGGATCACTGTAGAACAAGGGGTAAAACCCGAGATTGCTATATTAACGATCTATTTGGAAATTAAATAAAAAAGGAAGTTGAACAGAAAAGTAAATTAAATAAAAATGGAAGTTGATTTTTATAGTGGTTTCTTTTAATAAAAAAGGAAGTTGAATAAAATTAACAATGGAAGTTGAATAAAAATGGAAATTGAATTAACAATTGAAGTTCATTCAAGAAACCATTATACCTTAACGATCTATTTGGAAATGAAATAAAAAAGGAAGTTGAATAGAAATGGAAGTTGAATAAAAATAAAAAAGGAAGTTGAATAGAAATGGAAATTGAATAAAAAAGGAAATTAAATAAAAAAGGAAGTTGAATAAAAATGGAATTGAATAAAAGTTAAAAATGGAAGTTGCATAAATTTAAAAATGGAAGTTAATTCAAGAAACCACTATACCTTAACGATCTATTTGGAAATTAAATAAAAAAACAAGTTGAATAGAAAAGGAAATTGGGTAAAAATGGAAGTTGAATAAAAATAAAAATGAAAGTTGAATAAAATTAACAATGGAAGTTCATTAAAGAAACCACTATACCCTGACGATCTATTTGGAAATTATATAAAAATGGAAGTTGAATAGAACATGAAATTTGTAACGCCCCCAAAATAAACCCATAAATCAACCAACAATAGCATGCTCAGACATAAGAAAATAAAGCATAATTGTATTCCATCAGAATAGTCTTTACAAAATGTATTACATGTTGACATCAAAAGTAAATGCCCTAAGGGCTTACAACTTTCGAAGTCAACACTTGGTTACAAAAAGGAGTACTAACCCTATACAAAGAAAGCGCTTGGCTTGATATACATGTAATACAACCAAAAACACAAAACAGTCCAATAGTCCCAAGCCTGCCAAGCTATGTCCTTAGAGGTGGCATGCTACCTGTACCTGAAAATGATGTCCCATATAGGGTGAGCCACAGCCCAGTAGAAATATACTAAACCAACTATAAACAATGACTAAAATAATAGCATTCAACAGATGGTCCATACTTATATTCCGACTCATGCCATATTACCATTTCATGACAATCGTAACCATGTTACATTTCACTTTCCTTTTCTTATTCAACTTTGAGTTTGAAAACAAGACTCAGAGCCTAGCCAAATAATTTAATGAGATTATAACTCATTACTACAACACTTTCGAAATTCATGATGGATACACATCTTGGTGTTGTATCTATAACACATAAACCACTTCCTTACTTTACAAGTGATACACATTTTGGTGCTGTATCGATATAACATAGAAACACTTCTATACTTCACAATTGATAATGATATACATTTTAGTGCTATATCAAATCAAACACACACTTCCACACTTCACCATGATACACATTGTAGTGCTGTATCGATATCACACAAATTTTGGTTTAGAGGTCCATCCCCTATCTTCCCCTAAACCGTGGAGTACATCCCCTATCTCCTCCCACATAACACAATGTATATAAACACAGATCATATACATAATCAATCAATATTTAAAGTTAATGTATTTCTCAACCGTCATCGCTATAAAATTGAATAAAAATGGAAATTGAATAAAAATTGAAGCTGAATAAAAATAAAAATGGAAGTTGCATAAAATTAAAAATGGAAGTTTATTTAAGAAACCACTATAAAAATGGCAGTTGAATAGAAAAGTAACTTGAATAAAAATGGAAGTTGAATAAAAAAGGGGAAATTCAATAAAATTAAAAGTGGAAGTTCATTCAAGAAACCACTATACCTTAACGACCTATTTGCAAATTAAATAGAACAGGAAATTGAATAGAAAAGAAAATTGAATAAAAATAGAAGTTGCATAAAAATAAAAATGGAAGTTCATTCAATAAACCAGTGTAACCACTATACCTTAACGATCTATTTGGAAATTAAATAAAAATGGAAGTTGCATAAAATTAAAAAGGAAGTTGAATAGAATTAAAAATGGAAGGTGATTTATTTGTAAATTAAATAACAATGCCAGTTGTATAAAATAAAACTAGAAGTTGAATAAAATTAAAAATTGAAGTTGCATAAAATAAAATTGAATAAAAATCGGAAGATAAATAAAAATGAAAATGAAAATTGAATAAAAAATGAAGTTGAATAAAAATAACAATGGAAATTGTATAAAATTAAAAATGGAAGTTGCAAAAAATAAAAATGGAAGTTCATTCAAGAAACAACTATACCTTAACAATCTATTTGAAAATTACGTAAAAAATGAAGTTGAATAGAGAAGGAAATCGAATAAACATTTTAAGAAACTATTATACCTTAACGATCTATTTGGAAATTGAATAGAAATAGAAATTAAATAAAAAAATGAAGTTGAATAGAAAATGAAATTGAATAAAAATGGAAGTTGAATAAAAATATAAGTTGAATAAAAATAAAAACGGAAGTTGCATAAAATTAACAATGGAAGTTCATTTAAGAAACCACTATACCTTAACGATCTATTTGGAAATTAACTAAAAAATGAAGTTAAATAGAAAAAGAAATTGAATAAAAAATGAAAAAGGAAGTTGAATAAAAATGGAAGTTGAATAAAATCAAAAATAGAAGTTCATTCAAGAAACCACTATACCTTAGCGATCTATTTGTAAATGGATCTTCATTCAAGAAAGTACTATACCCTAACAATATATTTGGAAATTAAATAAAAACGGAAGTTGCATAAAATTAAAATTGAAGTTACATAAAAATAACAATGGAATTTAGATAAAAATAAAAAAGGAAGTTGAATAAAATAATAATGGAAGTTCATTCAAGAAACCACTATACCTTAACGATCTATTTGGAAATTAAATAAAAAAAGGAAGTTGAATAGAAAAGTAAATTAAATAAAAATGGAAGTTGAATAGAAAAGTAAATTTAATAAAAGTTGAAGTTTAATAAAAATAAAAATAGAAGTTGCATAAAACTAAAAATGGAAGTTTATTGAAAAAACCACTATACCTTAACTATCTATTTGGGTATTAAATAAAAAAGAAAGTTGAATAAAAAAGGAAGTTGAATAAAAATGGAAATTGAATAAAATTGAAAATGGAAGTTCATTGAAGAAACTACTATACCTTAACGATCTATTTGGAAATTAAATAAAAAAATGAAGTCCAATAAAAATAAAAATGGAAGTTGAATAAAACTATAAATGGAAGTTCATTCAAGAAACCACTATACCCTAACGATCTATTTGGAAATTAAATAAAAAAAGAAGTTAAATAGAATAGGAAATTGAATAAAAATTGAAGTTAAATAAAAAAAGAAGTTGAATAGACAAAGAAATTGGATAAAAATGGAAGTTGAATAAAAACGGAAGTTGCATAAAATTAAAAATGGAAGTTGAATAAAAACGGAAGTTGCATAAAATTAAAAATGGAAGTTGAATAAAATTAAAAATGGAAGTTCATTCAAGAAATCTCAACTTCCTCTTTTTTATTCAATTGTTAATCTTATGGAACTTCCATTTTGTTTTTTTCAATGTTTTTTTCTATTCAACTTCTTTTTTTATTTAATTTCCAAATAGATCGTTAAGTTATAGTGGTTTATTGAATGAACTTCCATTGTTAGTTTTATGCAACTTCCATTTATATTTTTATTCAACTTCCATTTTTATTCAATTTCCTTTTCTACTCAACTTCCTATTTATTTATTTCCAAATAGATCGTTAAGGTATCATGGAATCTTGAATGAACTTCGATTTTTATTCTTATTCAACTACCATTTTTAATTTTATACAACTTCCATTTTTATTTTTGTTCAACTTCCATTTTTATCCAATTTCCTTTTCTATTCAACATCCTTTTTATTTAATTGCCAAATAGATCATTAAGGTATAGTGGTTTCTCAAATGAACTTCTATTTTTATTTTTATTCAACTTCGATATTTATTCAACTTCCAGTTTTATCCAACTTCCTTCTCTAATCAACTTCCAGTGTTAATTTTATGCAACTTCCATTTTTAATTTTATACAATCTCCTTTTTTATTCAGCTTCCATTTTTGTTCAACTTCCTTTTTTTATTTAATTTCCAAATAGATCGTTAAGTTATATTGGTTTCTTGAATGAACTTCCATTGTTAATTTTAGGCAACTTGCATTTTTATTCAACTTCAATTTCTAGTCAACTAACATTTTTATTTTTCTTCAAATAGATCGTTAAGCTATAGTGGTTTCTTGAATGAACTTCTATTGTAATTTTATGCAACTTCCTTTTTTTTTTAATTTCCCGAAGAGATCTGTAGGGTATAGTGTGGTTTATTGAATGAACTTCAATTTTTAAAATTATGCAACTTCCGTAAAGATCTATTTGGAAATTAAATAAAAAAGTAAATTGAATAGAATAGGAAATTGAATAAAAAAGGAAGTTGAATAAAAATGGAAGTTGCATAAAATTAACAATGGAAGTTGAAAATCAAAAATGGAAGTTCATTCAGGAAACTACTATACCTTAACGATCTATTTGGAAATTAAATAAAAAAGGAAGTTGAATAGAAAATAGAAGTTGAACAGAAATGGAAGTTGAATAAAAATAAAAATGGAAGTTCATAAAATTAAAAACAAAAGTTCATTCAAGAAACCACTATACCTTAACGATCTATTTGGAAATTAAAAAAAAAAATGGAAGTTGAATAAAAATGGAAATTGAATAACAATGGAAGTTGAATAAAAATAAAAATAAAAGTTCCACAAAATAAAAATGGAAGTTGCATAAAATGAAAATGGAAGTTCATTGAAGAAACCACTATACCTTAACGATCTATTTGAAAATTAAATGATCGTTAGGATATAGTGGTTTCTTGAATGAACTTCCATTTTTAATTTTATGCAACTTCCATTTTTATTCTTATACAACTACCATTTTTATGCAACTTCCATTTTTATTTTTATTTAACTTCCAAATAGATCGTTAAAGTATAGTGGTTTCCTGAACGAACTTTCATTTTTAAATTTATGCAACTTCCATTTTTATTTTTATTCAACTTCCATTTTTATTTTTATTCAATTTTCATTTTTAATTTTATGCAACTTCCATTTTTATTCAACTTCCTTTTTTATTGAATTTCCAAGGTATAGTGGTTTCTTGAATGAATTTCCATTTTTATTCAATTTCCTTTTTTATTAAACTTCTTTTTTTATTTAATTTCGAAATAGACCGTTAGGGTATAGTAGTTTCTTAAATGAACTTCTATTTTTTATTTTTATGCAACTTCCATTTTTATTCAATTTCCTTTTTTTATTTAATTTCCAAATAGATCGTTAAGATATAGTGGTTTCTTGAATGAACTTCCATTTTTAATTTTATACAACTTCCATTTTTATTTTTATTCAACATCCATTTTTATTTTTATTCAATTTTCTTTTTTATTAAATTTCCTTCTCTATTCAACTTCACTTTTTTATTTAATTTCCAAATAGATCGTTAAGTTATAGTGGTTTATTCACCACTATAACTTAATGATCTATTTGGAAGTTAAATAAAAAAGGAAGTTGAATAGAAAAGGAAATTGAAAAAGTAAATTGAATAAATATGGAAGTTGAATAAAAATAAAAAAGGAAGTTGAATAAAATTAAAAATGGGAATTGAATAAAAATGGAAGTTGCATAAAATTAACAATTGAAGTTCATTGAAGAAACCACTATACCTTAACGATCTATTTGGAAATTAAATAAAAAATGAAGTTGAATATAAATGGAAATTGAATAAAAATGGAAGTTGTATGAAATTAAACCACTATACCTTAACGACCTATTTGGAAACTAAATAAAAAAAAAAGAAGTTGAATAGAAAGGGAAATTGAATAACAATGAAAGTTGAATATAAATAAAAAATCAGAAGTTGAATAAAATTAATAATGGAAGTTGAATAGAAAAGATAATTGAATAATAATGGAAGTTCATTCGAGAAACCACTAAAAATGGAAATTCAATAAAACGGGAAGTTGAATAGAAAAGGAAATTGAATAAAAATGGAAGTTGCATAAAATTAAAAATGAAATTTCATTCGAGAAAACACTATACCTTAACGATCTATTTGGAAATTAAATAGAAAAGTAAGTTGAAGAAACTTGCATTTTTAGTTAATTTCCTTCTCTATTCAACTTCCTTTTTTAATTTTATGCAACTTCCATTTTTAATTAATTTCCAAATTGATCGTTAAGGTATAATGGTTTCTTGAATGAACTTCTATTTTTATTTTTATTCAACTTCCTTTTTTAGTTTTATACAATTTCCGTTTTTATTTTTATTCAACTTCTATTTTTATCCAATTTTCTTTTCTATTCAACTTACATTTTTATTTTTCTTCAACTTCCATAGTTATTCAATAAAAATGGAAGTTGAATAAACATATAAATGGAAGTTGCATATAAAATATATATGGAAGTTCATAAAATTAACAATGGAAGTTCATTCAAGAAACCACTATACTTTAACAATCTATTTGGAAATTGAATAAAAAAGGATGTCATTCAAGAAACCACTATAACTTAACGATTTACTTGGAAATTAAATAAAAAATGAAGTTGAATAAATTAAAAACGGAAATTGAAGTTGCATAAAAATAACAATGCAAGTTAATTCAATAAACCACTATACCATAACGATCTATTTGAACATTAAATAAAAAAGGAAAAATTGAATAAAACTGGGAGTTGCCTAAAATTAAAAATGGAAGTTGAATAGAAAAGGAAACTCAATAAAAATGGAAGCTGCATAAAATTAACAATGGAAGTTCATTCAATAAACTACTATACCTTAACGATCTATTTGGAAATTAAAAAACAAAGGAAATTGAATAAAAAGAAAAGTTCCAAATTAAATAAAAGAGGAAGTTGAATAAAAAATGAAGTTACCTTAACGATCTATTTGGAAATTAAATAAAAAAGGAATAAAATGGATGTTGAATAAAAATGGAAAGTAAATAAAATGGAAGTTGAATAAAAATAAAAATGGAAGTTGCATATAATTAAAAATGGAAGTTCATTGAAGAAACCACTATACCATAACGATCTATTTGGAAATTAAATAAAAATGGAAGTTGAATAAAAATAAAACTGGAAGTTCATTCAAGAAACCACCATACCTTAACGATCTATTTGGAGATTAAATAAAAAAGAAAGTTGAATAGAAATAAAAATAGAAGTTCATTCGAGAAACCACTATACCTTAACGATCTATTTGGAAATTAAATTAAAAAAAGGAAGTTGAATAGAGAAGGAAATTGAATAAAAAATAAAAATGGAAGTCGAATAAAAATAAAAATGAAAGTTGCATAAAATTAAAAATGGAAGTTCATTTAAGAATAGAAAATAGAATTGAATATAAATGGAAGTTGAATAAAAATAAAAATGGACGTTGCATATAATTAAAAATGAAAGTTGTATAGGATAAAAAAGAAAGTTGAATAAAAATAAAAATGGAAGTTCATTCAAGAAACCACTATACCTTAACGATCTATTTGAAAATCAAATAAAAAATGAAGTTGAACAGAAAACAAAATTGAATAAAAATGGAAGTTGCATAAAATTAAAATTGAAAGTTAATTCAAGAAACCACTATACCTTAACGATCTATTTGGAAATCAAATAAAAAATGAAGTTGAATAGAAAACAAAATTGAATAAAAATGGAAGTTGCATAAAATTAAAATTGAAAGTTAATTCAAGAAACCACTATACCTGAACGATCTATTTAGAAATTAAATAAAAAAGGGAGTTGAATAGAAAAGGAAATTGAATAAAAATGGAATTTGCATGAAAATAAAAATAAAAGTTCATTCAAGAAACCACTATACCTTAACGATCTATTTGGAAATTAAATGATCGTTAGGGTATAGTAGTTTCTCGAATGAACTTCCATTTTTAATTCTATGAAACATCCATTTTTATTTTTATGCAACTTCCATTTTTAATTTTATGCAAATTCCATTTTTATTTTTATTCAACTTCCATTTTTATTTTTATTCAACTTCCTTTTCTATTCAACTTCCATTTTTATTCAATTTTCATTTCTATTCAACTTCTATTTATATTCAACTTCTTTTTTTATTTAATTTCTAAATTGATTGTTAAGGTAGAATGGTTTTTGAATAAACTTCCATTTTTATTCAATTTACTTTTCAATTCAACTTCCCTTTTTTATTTAATTTCCAAATAAATTGTTAAAGTATAGTGGTTTCTTGAATGAACTTACATTGTTAATTTTATGCAACCATTTTTAATTTTATGCAACTTTCATTTTTATTTTTATTTAACTTCCATTTTTATGCAATTTCTATTTTTATTTAATCTCCAAATAGATCGTTAAGGTATAGTGGTTTCTTGAATGAACTTCCATTTTGTTAATTTTATGCAACTTCCATTGTTAATTTTATGCAACTTCCATTTTTATTTTTATTCAACTTCCTTTTCTATTCAACTTCCATTTTTATTCAATTTCCCTTTCTATTCAACTTCCTTTTTTATTTAATTTCTAAATAAATCGTTAAGGTACAGTGGTTTGTTGAATGAACTTACATTTTTAATTTTATGCAACTTCCATTTTTATTTTTATTCAACATCCATTTTTATTTTTAAGGAAGTTGACTAAAAAAGGAAGTTGAATAGAAAAAGAAATTGAATAAAAAATAAAATTGAATAAAAAGTAAGTTGAATAAAAATATAAATGGAAGTTGCATAAAATTGACAATGGAAGTTCATTGAAGAAACCACTATACCTTAACGATCTATTTGGAAATTAAATAAAAAAGGAAGTTGAATAGAATAGGAAATTGAATAAAAATTAAACTTCCATTGTTAAAAACAGAAAAGGAAATTGAATAAAAAATGAAGTTGAAATTGAACAAAAATGGAAATTGCATAAAATTAAAAATGGAAGTTCATTCAAGAAACCACTATACCTTAATGAATTATTTGGAAATTAAATAAAAATGGAAGTTGGACAAAATTAACAATAAAAATAAAAAAAGAAGTTGAATTGAAAAGGAAATTGAATAAAAATAGAAGTTGAATAAAATTAACAATGGAAGTTCATTCAAGAAACTACTATACTTTAACGATCTATTTGGAAATAAAATAAAAAAGCAAGTTGAATAGAAAAGTAACTTGAATAAAAACAAAAATGGAAGTTCATAAAATTAAAATTGGAAGTTGATTCAAGAAACCACTATACCTTAACGATCTATGCAACTTCCATTTCTATTTTTATTCAACTTCCTTTTTTATTTAATTTCCAAATAGATCGTTAAGGTATAGTTGTTCCATTTTTAATTTTATGCAACTTCTATTTTTATTTAACTTCCATTTTTATTCAATTCTAGTTTCTATTCAACTTCCATTATTCTTCAATTTCCTTTTCTATTCAACTTCATTTTTTTTAATTTCCTTTTTTTATTTAATTTCAAAGTAGATCGTTAAGGTATAGCGGTTTCTTGAATGAACTCCCATTGTTAATTTCACGCAACTTCCATTTTTGTTTTTATTCAACTTCCATTTTTATTCAATTTCCTTTTCTATTCAACTTCCTTTTCTATTTAACTTCCTTTTTTATTTACTTTCAAAATAGATCGTTAAGGTATAGTGGTTTCATTAATGAACTTACATTGTTATTTATTCAATTTCCATTTCTATTCAACTTCTTTCTTTATTCAACTTTCTTTTTTATATAATTTCCAAATAGATCGTCGAGAACAGTGATTTCTTGAATAAACTTCCATTTTTAATTTTATTGAATTTCCATTTTTATGCAACTTCCATTTATATTTTTATTCAATTTTCTTTTTTATTTAATTTCCAAATAGATCGTTAAGGAATAGTGGTTTCTTGAATAAACTTCCATTGTTAATTTTATACAACTTCAATTTTTATTTTTATTCGACTTCAATTTCCTTTTCTATTCAACTTTCTTTTTTTTTTAAATTTCCAATAGATCGTTAAGGTATAGTGGTTTCTTGAATGAACTTTCATTTTTATTTTTATGCAATTTCTATTTTTCTTTTTATTCAACTTCCGTTTTTATTCAATTTCATTTTCTATTCAACTTTCTCTTTTTTTTTTAATTTCCAAATAGATCGTTAAGGTATAGTGATTTCTTGAATGAACTTCAATTTTTAATCTTATTTAATTTCTATTTTTATTCAATTTCATTTTCTATTTAACTTCCATTTTTATTCAATTCTATTTTCTATTCAACTTCTTTTTTTATTTAATTTCCAAATAGATCGTTAAGTTATAGTGGTTTCTTGAATGAACTTCAATTTTTAATTTTATGCAACTTCCATTTTTATTTTTATTCAACTTCCATTTTTATTCAATTTCCTTTTCTATTTTTATTCAACTTCCAAATAGATCGCTAAGGTATAATGGTTTCTTGAATGAACTTCCTTTTCTATTCAACTTCCTTTTTTTATTTAATTTCCAAATAGATCGTTAAGGTATAGTGGTTTCTTGAATGAACTTCAATTGTTAATTTTATGCAACTTCCATTTTTGTTTTTATTCAACTTCCATTTTTATTCAATTTTCTTTTCTATTCAATTTCCTGTTCTATTTAATTTCTAAATAGATCGTTAAGGCATAATGGTTTCTTGAATGAACATCCATTTTTATTTTTATTCAACTTCCATTTTTATTTAATTTCCTTTCAAATTTGCTTTTTTTTTATTTAATTTCCAAATAGATCGTTAACGTATAGTGGTTTCTTGAATGAACATCCATTTTTAATTTTATGCAACTTCCATTTTTATTTTTATTAAACTTCAACTTTCTTTTTTATTCAATTTCCATTTTTATTCAACTTCAATTTTTATTCAAGTTACTTTTCTATTCAACTTTCTTTTTTATTTTATTTCCAAATAGATTGTCAATGTATAGTAGTTTCTTGAATGAACTTCCATTGTTAATTTCATGCAACTTCCAGTTTTATTTTTATTGAACTTCCATTTTTATTCAAGTTACTTTTCTATTCAACTTTCTTTTCAATATACCACTATAACTTAACGATCGATTTAATTTTATGCATCTTGCATTTTTAATTTCCAAATAGATCGTTAAGGTATAGTGGTTTCTCAAATGAACTTACATTTTTAATTTTATTCAACTTTCATTTTAATTTTAGGCAACTTCCAGTTTTATTTTTATTCATCTTGCATTTTTTTTTCAATTTCCTATTCTATTCAACTTTCATTTTTATTCACTTTCCATTTTTATTCAATTTCATTTTGTATTCAACTTCCTTTTTTATTCAACTTCCATTTTTAATGAACTTCCATTTTTATTCAAGTTACTTTTCTATTCAATTTCCTTTTCTATTCAACTTCCTTTTCTATTTAATTTCCAAATAGATCGTTAAGGTATAGTGGTTTCTTGAACTTCCTTTTTTATTTTTATTCAACTTCCATTTTTATTTTTATGCAACTTCCAATGTAATTCAATTTCCTTTTGTATTCAACTTCCTTTTTTATTTAATTTCCTTTTCTATTGAACTTCTTTTTTCATTTAATTTCCAAATAGATCATTAAGTTATAGTGGTTTCCAATTTCCTTTTCTATTCAACTTCCTTTTCTATTCGATTTCCTTTTCTATTCGATTTTCAAATAGATCGCTAAGGTATAGTGGTTTCTTGAATTAACTTCCATTGTTAATTTTTGGAAATTAAATAAAAGAGGAAGTTGAATAGAAAATGAAATTTAATAAAAATGGAGATTAAATAAAAAAGGAAGTTGCATAAAATTAAAAATGGAAGTTCAGTAAAATCGGAAGATGAATAAAAATAAAAATGGACCACTATACCTCTACAATCTATTTGGAAATTAAATAAGAAAGAAAGCTGAATAAAATTAAAAATGGAAGTTCATTCAAGAAACCACTATACTTTAACGATCTATTTGGAAATTAAATAAAAAAGAATGTTAAATAAAAAAAGAAGTTGATTAAAAATGGAAGTTGCATAAAAGAAAGCACTATACCATAAAGATCTATTTGGAAATTAAATAGAAAAGGAAATTTAATAAAAAAGAAAGTTGAACAGAAAAAGAAATTGGATAAAAATTGAAGTTGAATAAAAATAAAAATAGAAGTTGAATAAAAATAAAAATGGAAGTTGCATAAAATTATCAATGGAATTTAATTCAAGAAACCACTATAACTTAACGATCTATTTGAAAATTAAATAAAAATGGAAGTTGAATAGAAAAAGAAATCGAATAAAAATTAAAGTTGCATTAAATTAAAAATGGAAGTTCATTGAAGAAACCACTATACCTTAACGATCTATTTGGAAATTAAATAAAAAAGGAAGTTGAATAGAAAAGTAAAGCTGAATAAAAAAGAAATTGAATAAAAATGGAAGTTGAATAAAAATAAAAATACAAGTTTCCTAAAAATAAAAATGGAAGTTCAATCAAATTAACAATGGAAGTTGAATAAAAACAATAATGTAAGTTCTTAAAAACCACTATACCTTAACTTCCATTTTTAATTTTAATTTCTTTTTCTTTCCATCTTTATTTTTTATTTAATTTCCAAATAGATCGTTAAGATATAGTGGTTTTTTAAATGAACTTCCATTATTAATTTTAGGTAACTTCCCTTTTTATTTAATTTCCAAATAATCGTTATGGTATATTGGTTTTTTGAATAAACTTCCATTGTTAATTTTATACAACTTCCATTTTTAATTATATGCAACTTCCATTTTTAATTATATGCAACTTCCATTTTTATTTTTATTCATCTTCCATTTATATTTAACTTCCTTTTATATTCAATTTCCAAATAGATCGTTAAGTTATAGTTGTTTCTAAGTTCAATGGTGGAAGTTAAATAAAAAAGGAAGTTTCAAGTTCCAAATGGAAGTTGAAATTGAATAAATATGGAAGTTGAATTGAAAAGAAAATTGGATAAAAAAGGAAGTTGAATGAAAATTGAAGTTGAGTAAAAATAAAAATGGAAGTTGAATAGGAAAAGAAAATTGAATAAAAATAGAAGTTGAATAAAAATAAAAAAGGAACTTGCACAAAATTAACAACGGAAGTTCATTCAAGAAACCACTATACCTTAATGATCTATTTGGAAATTAAATAAAAAAGAAAGTTGAATAAAATTAAAAATGGAAGTTCATTCAAGAAAGGGATGTTGAATAAAAATAGAAATTGAATAAAAATGGAAGTTGCATAAAATAAAAAATGGAAGTTGCATAAAAATGGAAGTTATTTTTATTTAATTTCCTTTTCTATTCAACATCCTTTTTTATTTAATTGCCAAATAGATCGTTAAGGTATAGTGGTTTTTTGAAAAAACTTCCATTTGGAAAGTTGCACAAAATTAAAAATGGAAGTTCATACGAGAAACCACTATACCTTAACGATCTATTTGGAAGTTGAATAGAAAAGGAAGTTGAATATAATTAAAAATTGAATAAATAAGGAAGGTCATTCAGGAAACCACTATACCTTAACGATCTATTTGGAAATTAAATAAAAATAAAAAAATGAAAATTGAATAAAAATGGAAGTTGAATAAAAATAAAAATGGAGGTTCATTCAAGTTTCCCCTTTTATTTTTGTTCATCTTCCGATTTTTATGCAACTTCCATTTTTTATTTTGTGCAACTTCGATTTTTATTCAACTTCCATTTTCATTTTTTATTTTTATTCATCTTCTGATTTTTATGCAACTTTCTTTTTTATTTAATTTCCAAATAGATCGTTAGGGTATGGTGGTTTCTTGAATGAACTTCAATTTTTAAATTTATGCAACTTCCATTTTTATTCAATTTCCTATTCTATTCAACTTCCATTTTTATTTAATTTCCAAATAAATCGTTAAGGTATAGTGGTTTCTCAAATGATCTTCCATTGTTAATTTTATTCAGCTTCCATTTTTATTCAATTTCCTTTTTGATTCAACTTCCATTTTTTTTTTTTGTTATTCAACTTCCCTTTTTATTCAATTTCATGTTCTATTCAACTTCCTTTTTTATTTAATTTCAAAATAGATTGTTCCAATTTCTTATTCTATTCAACTTCATTTTTTATTTAATTTCTTTTTGTATTCAACTTCGTTTTTTAGAAAAGGAAATTGAATAGAAATAGAAGTTGAATAAAAATAAAAAAGGAAGTTGAATAGAAAAGTCAATTTAATAAAAATGGAAGTTGAATAAAAATAAACATGGAAGTTGCATAAAATTAAAAATAGAAATTCATTCAAGAAACCACTATACCTTAACGATCTATTTGGAAATTGAATAAAAATGGAAGTTGAATAGAAATGGAAGTTGAATGAAATTAACAATGGACGTTCATTCAAGAAACCACTATACCTTGACGAATTATTTGGAAATTAAATAAAAAAGGACGTTGAATAAAAAAAGAAATAGGGTATAGTGGTTTCTTGAATGAACTTCCATTTTTATTTTTATTCAATTTCCTTTTCTATTCAACTTCCTCTTTTTTATTTAATTTCCAAATAGATCGTTAAGGTATAGTGGTTTCTTGAATGAACTTCTATTTTTAATTATATGCAACATCTTTTTTATTCAACTTCTTTTTTTATTTAATTTCCACATAGATCGTCAAGGTATAGTGGTTTCTTGAATGAACTACCATTGTAAGTTTTATGCAATTTCCATTTTTAATTTTATTCAACTTCCATTTTTATTCAATTTCCTTTTCCATTCAACTTCTTTTTTATTTAATTTTCAAATAGATTATTAAGGTATAGTGGTTTCTTTTATTCAACTTCCATTTTTATTTTTATTCAACATCCATTTTATTCAACTTCCATTGTTAATTTTATTCAACTTCCATTTTTATTCAATTTTCTTTTCTGTTCAACTTCCTTTTTTTATTTTTATTCAACTTTCATTTTTATTCAAGTTCTATTTTTAAATGAACTTCCATTTTTCTATTCAACTTCATTTTTTATTTAATTTAAAAATAAATCGTTAAGGTAGAGTGGTTTCTTGAATGGAAGTTCATTGAAGAAACCACTATACTTTAACGATCTATTTGGAAATTAAATAAAAAAAATGAAGTTCAATAGAAAAGGAAGTTGGGTAAAATTGGAAGTTGCATAAAATTAAAAATAGAAGTTGCATAAAATTAAAAATAGAATTTGCATAAAATTAAAAATAGAATTTGCAAAAAATTAAAAATGGAAGTTGAATAAAAAAGGAAGTTGAATAGAAAGGGAAATTAAAAAAAAAAAAAAAAAAAAAGGAAGTTCAGTAGAAAAGGAAATTGAATAAAAATTGAAGTCGAACAAAAATTGAAGTTGAATAAAAATTAAAATGGAATTTTAATTTTTTGCAATTTTTATTTTTATTCAACTTCCATTTTTGTTCAATTTCAACTTCCTTTTTTATTCAATTTCCTTTTCTATTTTTAACAATGGAAGTTTAATTTTTATTCAATTTCCTATTCTATTTAACTTCCTTTTTTATTTAATTTCCAAATAGATCGTTAAGGTATAGTGGTTTCCATTTCTATTCAACTTCATTTTTTGTTTAATTTCCAAATAGATCGCTAAGGTATAGTGGTTTCTTGAATGAACTTTCATTGTTAATTTTATGCAACTTCCATTTTATATTTTTATTCAACTTCTATTTTTTATTTAATTTCCTTTTCTATTCAACTTTCTTTTTTATTTTTATTCAACTTCCATTTTTCTTTAATTTCCTTTTCTATTCAACTTCAATTGTTAATTTTATGCAACTTCCATTTTTATTTTTATTCAACTTCCATTTTTATCAATCTATTTGGAGATGAAATAAAAAAGGAAGTTGAATAAAAATGGAAGTTGCACAAAATTAACAATAGAAGTTCATTTAAGAAACCACTATACCTTAACGATCTATTTCGAAATCAAATAAAAAATGAAGTTGAATAGAAATAAAAATGGAAGTTGCATAAAATTAAAAATGGAAATTCCTATTCTATTCAACTTCCTCTTTTATTTAATTTCCAAATAGATCGTTAAGGTATAGTGGTTTCTTGAATGAACTTCCATTTTTAATTTTATGCAACTTCCATTTTTAATTTTATACAACTTCCATTTTTATTTTTATTCAACTTCCATTTTTCTTCAATTTCCATTTCTATTCAACTTGCCTTTGTTATTCAATTTCATTTTTATTCAATTTCCATTTCTATTCAACTTCCTTTTTTCTTTAATTTCCAAATAGATCGTTAAGGTATAGTGGTTTCTTGGATGAAATTTCATTTTTATTTTTATTTTACTTTCATTTTTCTTTTTATTCAACTTCCATTTTTATTTTTAATTAATTTCCCAATAGATCATTGAAGAAACCACTATACCTTAACGATCTATTTGGAAATTAAATAAAAAAGGAAGTTGAATAGAAAAGGAAATTGAATAAAAATGGCGATTGAAAAAAATAAAATGGAAGTTGCATAAAATTAACAATGGAAGTTCATTCAAGAAACCACTATACCTTAACGATCTATGTGGAAATTAAATAGAAAAGGAAGATAGATAGAAAAACAAATTGAATAAAAATGGAAGTTCAATAAAAAAAAAAAAAGGAAGTAGCATAAAAATAAAAATAAAAATGGAAGTTGAATAAAAAAGGAAATTGAATAAAAAAGAAGTTGAATTAAATAAAAATGGAAGCTGCATAAAAGAAACCATAATTCCTTAACGATATATTTGGAAATTAAATAAAAAAAGAAGTTGAATAGAAAAGTAAATTGAATAAAAATTAAAGTTGAATAAAAATTATAATGGAAGTTACATAAAATTAAAAATGGAAGTTCATTCAAGATCACACTATACCTTAACGATCTATTTGGAAATTAAATAAAAAAAGAAGTTCAATAGAAAAGGATATTGAATAAAAATGGAAGTTGAATAAAAATAACAATGTAAGTTCATTCAAGAAACCACTATAACTTAACGATCTATTTGGAAACTAAAGAAAAAAGAAAGTTGAATAGAGAAGGAAATTGAATAAAAATGAAAGTTGAATAAAAATAAAAATGGATGTTGCATAAAATTAAAAATCGAAATTCATTCAAGATACCACTATTCCTCAACGATCTATTTGCAAATGAAATAAAAAAAGGAGGTTGAATAGATATAAAATTGAATAAAAATGGAAGTTGCGTAATATTAAAAATGGAAGTTCATCCAAAAAACCACTATACCTTAACGATCTATTTGGAAATTAAATAAAAAATGAAGTTGAATAAAAATGGAAGTTGCATAAAATTAAAAACGGCAGTTCATTCAGGAAACCACTATACCTTGATGATCTATTTGGAAATTAAATAAAAAAGGAAGTTGAATAGAAAAGTAAGTTAATTGAATTTCGTTTTCTATTTAATTTCCAAATAGATCGTTAAGGTATAGTGATTTCTTGAATGAACTTCAATTTTTAATTATATGCGACTTTGATTTTTATTTTTATTCAACTTCCATTTCTATTCAACTTCTTTTTTTATTTAATTTCCAAATAGATCGTTAAGGGATAGTGGTTTCTCGAATTAACCTCCATTTTTAATTTTATGCAACATCCATTTTTGTTTTTATTCAACATCCATTTTACGCAACTTCCATTTTTATTTTTATTCAACTTCCTTTTTTATTCAACTTTCTTTTTTATTTAAGTAAGATAGATAGAAAAACAAATTGAATAAAATTAGAAGTTGAATAAAATTAAAAGTGGAAGTTCATTTAAAACACCACTATATCTTATCGATCTTTTTGGAAATTTAATAAAAAAAAATGGAAGTTGAATACAAAAGGAAATTAAATAAAAATGGAAGTTGCATAAGATTAACATTGAAAGTTCATTTAAAAAACTACTATACCATAACTATCTATTTGGAAATTAAACAAAAAAAGGAAGTTCAATAAAAAATGAAGTTGAATAGAAAAGGAAATTGAATAAAAATGGAAGTTGCATAAAAATAAAAATGGATGTTGCATAAAATTAAAAATCGAAGTTCATTCAAGATACCACTATTCCTCAACGATCTATTTGCAAATTAAATAAAAAAGGAAGTTGAATAGAAATAAAATTGAATAAAAATGGAAGTTACGTAACATTAAAAATGGAAGTTCATTTAAAAAACCACTATACCTTAACGATCTATTTGGAAATTAAATAAAAAATGAAGTTGAATAAAAAAGGAAATTGAATAAAAATGGAAGTTGAATAAAAATAAAAATGGAAGTTGCATAAAATTAAAAACGGCAGTTCATTCAAGAAACCACTATACCTTAACGATCTATTTGGAAATTAAATAAAAAAGGAAGTTGAATAGAAAAGTAAGTTAATTCAATTTCTTTTTCTATTTAATTTCAAAATAAATATGTATAGTGGTTTGAATAAACTTCAATTTTTAATTATTTGCAACTTTGATTTTTATTTTTATTCAACTTCCATTTCTATTCAACTTCATTTTTATTCAACTTTTTTTAATTTCCAAATAGATTGTTAAGGATAGTGGTTTTCGAATAACCTCCATTTTTAATTTTATGCAACATTCATTTTGTTTTTATTCAACATCCATTTTTGTTCAACATCCATTTTATAACTTCCATTTTATTTTTATTCATCTTCCTTTTTTATTCAACTTTCTTTTTTATTTAAGATAGATAGAAAAACAAATTGAATAAAATTGGAAGTTGAATAAAATTAAAAGTGGAAGTTCATTTAAAAAACCACTATATCTTAACGATCTTTTTGGAAATTTAATAAAAAATGGAAGTTGGATACAAAAGGAAATTAAATAAAAATGGAAGTTGCATAAGATTAACATTGGAAGTTCATTTAAAAAACCACTATACCATAACTATCTATTTGGAAATTAAACAAAAAAAAAAGGAAGTTAAATAAAAAAGGAAGTTGAATAGAAAAGGAAATTGAATAAAAATGGAAGTTGCATACAATTAACAATGGAAGTTCATTCAAAAAACAACATACCTTGACGATCTATTTGGAAATTAAATATAAAAGGAAGTTAAATAGAAAAGGAAATTGAATAAAAACAAAAATGGAAGTTGCATGAAATTAAAAATGGAAGTTGAATAAAAATAAAACTGGAAGTTCATTCAAGAAACCACTATACGTTAACGATCTATTTGGAAATTAAAGAAAAAAGGAAGTTGAATAGAGAAGGAAATTGAATAAAAATGGATGTTGCATAAAATTAAAAATCGAAGTTCATTCAACATACCACTATTCCTCAACGATCTATTTGCAAATTAAATAAAAAAAGGAAGTTGAATAGAAATAAAATTGAATAAAAATGGAAGTTGCGTAACATTAAAAATGGAAGTTCATTCAAAAAACCACTATACCTTAACGATCTATTTCAAAATTAAATAAAAAAGGAAGTTAAATAGAAAATGAAATTGAATACAAAGGAAATAGAATAAAAATGGAAGTCAAATAAAGAAGGAAATTAAATAAAAATGGAAGTTGAGTAAAAATAAAAGAAAGTTGCATAAAATTAACATTGGAAGTTGAGTAAAAATAAAAATGGAAGTTGCATAAAATTAAAAATGGAAGTTCATTCAAAAAACCATTATACCTTAACGATCTATTTGGAAATTGAATAAAAAATGAAGTCGAATAAAAAAGGAAATTGAATAAAAATGGAAGTTGCATAAAACTAAAAAAGGAAGTTCATTCAAGAAACAATATACTTTAACAATCTATTTGGAAATTAAATAAAAAAGGAAGTTGAATAAAAATAAAAATGGAAGTTGCATAAAATTAAAGATTGAAGTTCATTCAAGAAACCACTATACCTTAACGATCTATTTGGAAATTAAATAAAAAAGGAAGTTGAATAGATTAGGAAATTGAATAAAAATGGAAGTTGCATAAAATTAAAAATGGAAGTTCATTCAAGAAACCACTATACCTTAACGATCTATTTGGAAATTAAATAAAAAATGAAGTTGAATAGAAACCACTATACCTTAACGATCTATTTGGAAATTAAATAAAAATGGAAGTTGAATTGAAAAGAAAATTGAATAAAAATGGAAGTTGAATAAAAATAACTATGGAAGTTGATCCAAATAGATCATTATGGTATAGTGGATTCTTGAAAGAACTTCCATTGTAAGTTTTACGCAACTTCCATTTTTATTTTTATTCAACTTCTAGTTTTATCCAATTTCCTTTTCTATTCAACTTCTATTTGGAAATTAAATATAAAAGGAAGTTGAATAAAAATAGAAATTGAATAAAATGAAAATTGAATAAAAACAAAATGGATGTTGTATATAATTAAAATGGAAGTTACGTAAAAGGAAATTGAATAAAAAAAAAAAAGGAAGTTGAATAGAAAATGGAAGTTGTATAAAATTAAAAATTGAAGTTGCATAAAATTATGTAACGCCCTCAAAATAAACCCATAAATCATCCAACAATAGCATGCTTAGACATAAGAGAATGAAGCATAAACATATTCCATCAGAGTAATCATTACAAAATGTATTACATGTTGACAACAAAAGTAAATGCCCTACGGGCTTACAACTTTCCATGTCAACACTTGGTTACAAAAACAGAGTGCTAACTCTATACAAAGAAAGCCCTTGGCTTGATATACATGTAATACAACAAAACAACAAAAGAAGTCCCAGCCACTAAGCCTTCCAAGCTACGTCCTTGGAGGTGGCATGCTACCTGTACCTGAAAATGATGTCCCATATAGGGTGAGCCACAGTCCAGTAAAAATATACTAAACCAACTATAAACAATGATTAAAATAATAGCATTCAACAGGTGGTCCATACTTATATTTCAACTCATGCCATATTACCGTTTCATGACAATCATATCCATGTTCTATTTCACTTTCCATTTCTTATTCAACTTTGAGTTTGAAAACAAGGCTCAGAACTTGGCCAAATAATTTAATGAGATTATAACTCATTACTAAAACACTTTCGAAATTCATGACAGATACACATTTTAGTATTATATCAATAGCACATAAACCACTTCCTTACTTCACAAGTGATACACATTTTGGTGCTATATCAAATCAAACAAACACTTCCATACTTCACCATGATACACATTGTAGTGCTGTATCAATGTCACACAAATTCCAGTTTAGAGGTCCATCCCATATCTTCCCCTAAACCGTGGAGTACATCCCTATCTCCTCCCACACAACACAATGTATATAAACACAGATCATATACATAATCAATCAATACATAAGGTTAATGTATTTTTCAACCGTCATACTTGATGACACATTCCATTGATTAATTTTAGTTTGCCTAATCATCATGCATTGTCTACAACAATCAAGACTATCATCCACCGATAGCCCAAAGCAGTTATTTCTAAACAGAAAATAAATGCACCAAATGGATAAATTATCAACATTTGCCTAGGTGAGCGATATATTAATCCGACTACACCCCTTTAATCGCATACCAATCCAATTTGAATATCTCCTATTCAATTTCTCATTTCCCAAAATTAATTATATACCAATTAATTTATCATGCAATTAGGGCTTTTTTCGATAATTACAACACCAACCCAAAGGTTCCATTTTCATCAAAATCCAACACCAGGTCCATTTTCCCATGTATTACATACATAAAGGTTTTAAACTTTGAAAACCCCTCTTTTGAAAATTACACAATGGCCCCAAACTTTCTCGAAATTACCCAACAACCCCCAACATATCGAAATACTAAAATCCAAAGACAAAGCTCACAAGATGGAGTAGGATATCCCTACCTCAAAGTTAGAGCTCGAATGGAGGAGATAAAGAAATTCAAAGTGCTCCAAATCAACAATTTCTCGGATCAAAACGTAGCCCTCGATGATCAACACACTTTTTACAAAGGCCGAAGGATAGAGAAACACTCCAACTAGATCAAACCCTAGAGAGAAGGGAGATTCTAGAGAGAGGAGCTCTCAAAAATGGCTTTTAGAAAGTAAGAGAGAGAGAGAGAGAGTGAATGTAAAAAGTGATTCAAAAATGCCTAGCTGCCATCTGATATACGACACTCTTGCTCAAGCGGAGAATAGAACGCTCGAGCGTTAAGCACAAAATCTGGACACGCTCGAGCGCAAGAAGGCCCGCTCGATCGTCAAGACACAAGAATAAAGTACATCCGCTCGAGCGCGAAAACCAGTCCGCTTGAGCGTAGATTTCCCCCTCCCAGAACTTTCACAGACAAAGCAGTACCCGCTCGAGCGCCAACATACCCGCTCGAAGCGACCGCCGGCGTAAGAAACCCGCCGGCGTGAAAAACACACTGAAGTTTTGCAGAGGCACGAAATACTGGGAGTGTGTAAACCCCGCTCGAGCGCAAGAATGCCCGCTCGAGCGAACAACCAAAAACCAAACTCCGCTCGAGCGCAGAATGACCCACTCGAGCGTAACACCAAAAACCTGGGCAACTACACTTGAGACCAAAACTCAACCTACCTGTTCGAAATATGTCCAACACATCCTAAAACTCAAACATATGGAATTAAAGGATGATAACAAGGTAAACAACCACCAACTCCACGGAACCAAAGTCCGGAATACAACAATTACAAAAAGGGAAAATCGGGATCGCTATAACCTTCCCCCCTTAAAGAATTTCATCCCCGAAATTAAATACAAATTTTTCAAAAACAAGATTTTCTCAATTCCCAATTTTATTACAATGCGAAATTTAACAATTCGACCTATTACCGGTCATCTCATCTCTTTTCAAGAGGCAAATTACAACATTTTCCACAACATGCATTTTAGATATGCATTCCTTAAAATTCCACAAATTTCAATACCACATTCCACATTCCATATCATATTTAATATTCATGATATATATCCATTTTTACAATACATCCAACATATGCAAAGTTACATTAAACTTCCATAAACCAAAACATATACAATGTTTTACAACTTAAGACATATATAATGCTCTTAAAGTTCAACAATATTACATAATTTCAATATATGATTATACATCAACAAACATGTCCGGATATTTATCGCATACCTCCAACTCACGTTCCCAAGTGGCTTCTTCCACTCCGTGATGTTTCCACAAAACCTTTACCAAGGGAATGGTCTTGCCTCGCAAGACTTGATCCCGCCTATCCAAGACCCGAACCGGTCTCTCCTCATATGAGGCATCCTCGTCTACCTCTAAGTCGGTCCAATCCAACACGTGTGATGGATCCGGCTCATACTTCCAAAGCATACTAACATGAAAGACGTCATGAACCCCGGACAACTGCGGTGGCAAGGCCAACCAATAAGCAACCTCTCCAATCCTCTCAAGGATCTCAAAGGGACCGATAAACCGAGGGAATAACTTCCCGCTCTTCCCAAACCTCATCAAACCTCGCCTAGGTGATATTTTCAAGAAAACATGATCACCCATCTCAAATGGCAAAGGCCTCATCCTATGGTCGGCATAACTCTTTTGACGACTCTGGGCTGTAACAAGCCTTCTACGGATAAGCTCAACTTTCTCCGTCGTTTCCCTCACCAACTCCGGGCCCAACAAAGGTGCATCCCCCACCTCGGCCCAACAAACTGGAGACCTACAAGGTCGGCCATACAAGGCCTCAAACGGTGCCATGCCGATGCTCGACTGAAAGCTGTTGTTGTAGGCAAACTCCACCAAGGGCAAATGCCTCTCCCACGTCCCACTACAGTCAAGGACACAACCTCGAAGCATATCCTCAAGAATCCGAATAGTACGCTCGGACTGCCCGTCAGTCTGAGGATGATAAGCCGTACTAAAGGTCAACTTAGTACCCAAGGCACTCTGCAAACTCTACCACAACCTAGCAGTAAAACGAGGGTCTCTATCTGAGACGATCGTTAATGGGACCCCGTGTAATCTCACTATGTCCCGAATATACAAATCGGCAAGATGATCTACCGAATCTCTCGTGCGCATAGGGATAAAGTGCGCCGACTTAGTCAGCCGGTCTACAACCACCCAAATAGCATCACTACCCCGCTGAGTCCTCGGAAGACCTACAACAAAATCCATGGTGACATGCACCCACTTCCACTCGGCAATAGGCAAGGGTTGTAACAAATCCGCTGGCCTCTGATGCTCGGCCTTCACTTGCTGACAAGTAAGGCACTTAGACACAAACACTGCCACATCCTTCTTCATACCCCGCCACCAAAACTGGCAACCCAAATCCCGATACATCTAAGTGCCTCCCGGATGCACCGCAAGGCGTGAATAGTGAAACTCTCGGAGTACCTCCTCTCGGCAAGACTCCGGCACAAACAAACGGTCTCGGTATCTCACACTCTGGTCGGGATACACAGACAAACCATTCTCAACCTTCCCACCGGGGATCTTCTCCCAGAGGGCTTCTACCTCAAGGTCACCTCCCTGTGCCTCTAACACTCGAGTCACAAGTGTAGGCTGTGCAACAACAGAAAACAAGGCCGCAGCCTCAACAGATTCGCCCCAAAGCAAATCGAACTCGCCAAGTGCCCCCAACATCTCCCATTCCCGGATGGCTATACAAGCTACATCACTAATGGATTTCCTACTAAGGGCATCGGCCACAACATTGGCATTTCCCGGGTGATAGTGCAACTCAAAATCGTAGTCCTCAATGAACTCCATCCACCTTCTCTGCCTCAAATTTAAGTCTCTCTGTGTGAACAGATACTTCAAACTCTTATGGTCCGAGAACACCTCGAACCTCTCACCATAAAGGTAGTGCCTCCAAATCTTCAAGGCAAAGATCACTGCTGCTAACTCCAGGTCATGTGTAGGAAGTTGAATAGAAAATGAAATTGAACAAAAATGGAAGTTGAATAGAAAATGAAATTGAATAAAAATAGAAGTCGAATAAAAATGGAAGTTGAATAAAAATGGAAGTTAATTCAAAAAACCACTATACCTTAATGATTTACTTGGAAGAACTTCCATTTTAATTCAATTTCCTATTCTATTCAACTTCATTTTATATTTAATTTCCAAATAGATCGTTAAGGTATAGTGGTTTCTCGAATGAACTTCTATTTTTAATTTTGTTCAACTTCCATTTTTATTTTTACTCAACTTCCATTGTTAATTTTATGCAACTTCCTTTTCTTTTTACTCAACTTCCATTTTTAATTTTATTCAACTTCCATTTTTATTCAATTTTCTTTTCTATTCAACTTCCTTTTCTATTCAACTTCTTTTTTTTTATTTAATTTCCAATAAAAATAAAAATGGAAGTTGCCTAAAATTAACAATGGAAGTTATTTTTATTCAACTTCCATTTTTATTTAATTTTCATTTTTATTCAATTTCTTTTTTTATTCAATTTCCTTTTCTATTCAACTTCCTTTTTTATTGAATTTCCAAATAGATCGTTAAGGTATAGTTGTTTCTTGAATGAACTTCAATTTTTAATTATATGCAACTTCCAATTTTATTTAATTTCCTTCTCTATTCAACTTCCATTTTTATTTTTATTCAACCTCCATTTTTTATTTTATACAACTTCTTTTTTTATTTAATTTCCAAATAGATCGTTAAGGTATAGTGGTTTCTTGAATGAACTTCCATTGTTAATTTTATTCAACTTTCATTTTTATTTTTATTCAACTTCCATTGTTATTCAATTTCATGTTTTATTCAACTTCTATTTTTATTCAATTTCCTATTCTATTCAACTTACTTTTTTATTTAATTTCCAAATAGATCGTTAAGGAAGTTGAATAGAAAAGGAAGTTGAATAAAAATGGAAGTTGAATAAAAATAAAAATAGAAGTTCATTCGAGAAACCACTATACCTTAACGATTTACTGGGAAATTAAATAAAAAAGGAAGTTCAATAGAAAAGGAAATTGAATAAAAATGGAAGTTGAATATAATTAAAAATGAAAGTTGTATAAAATTAAAAATGGAAATTCATTCAATAAACCACTATACCTTAACGATCTATTTGGAAATTAAATAAAAAAGAAAGTTGAATAGAAAAGAAAATTGAATAAAAATAGAAGTTGAATAAAAATATAAATGGAAGTTGCATAAAAATAAAAATGGAAGTTTATTCAAGAAACCACTATACCTTAACGATCTATTTGGAAATTGAATAAAAAATGAAGTCAAATAGAAAAGGAAATTGAATAAAAATGGAAGTTGCATAAAACTAAAAATGGAAGTTCATTCAAGAAACCACTATACCTTAACAATCTATTTGGAAATTAAATAAAAAAGAAAGATAGATAGAAAAACAAATTGAATAAAAATTGAAGTTAAAGAAAAATAAAAATGGAAGTTGCATAAAATTAAAAATGGAAGTTCATTCGAGAAACCAGTATAACTTAACGATCTATTTGGAAATTAAATAAAAAGGAAGTTGAATAAAAATGGAAGCTAAATAGAAAAGCAAAGGAAATTAAATAAAAAATGACGTTGAATAGAAAAGGAAATGGAATAAATATGGAAGTTGAATAAAAATAAAAAAGGAAGTTGAATAAAAATGGAAGTCGCATAAAATTAAAAATTGAGGTTCATTCAAGAAACCATTATACCTTAACGATCTATTTGGGTATTAAATAAAAAGGAAGTTGAATAGAGAAGGAAATTGAATAAAAATGGAAGTTGAATAAAAATAAAAAAAGGAAGTTAAATAGAAATGGAAGTTGAATAAAAAAAAAAAAAAAAGGAGGTTCATTCAAGAAAGCACTATATCTTAACGATCTATTTGGAAATTAAATAAAAAAGGAAGTTGAATAAAAATGAAAGTTGAATAAAAATGGGTGTTGCATAAAATTAACAATGGAAGTTCATTCAAGAAACCACTATACCTTAACGACCTATTTAGAAATTGAATAAAAACGGAAGTTGAATAGAAAATGAAATTTAATAAAATCGGAAGTTGCATAAAAATGGAAGTTGAATAGAAAAGGAAATTGAATAAAAAATTTGGAAGCTGAATAAAAAATGAAGTTGAATAAAAGTGGAAGTTGCATAAAAACAAAAATGGAAGTTGAATAAAAATGGAATTTGCAAAAAATTAAAAATGGAAGTTGCGTAAAATTAACAATAAAAGCTCATTGAAGAAACCACTATACATTAACGATCTATTTGGAAATTAAATGAAAAATGAAGTTGAATAAAAATAAAGTTGCATAAAAATAGAAAAGGAAATTGAATAAAAATGGAAGTTGAACAGAAATAAAAATGGAAGTTGCCTAAAATTAACAATGGAAGTTCATTCAAGAAACCACTATACCTTAACGATCTATTTGGAAATTAAATAAAAAAGGAGGTTGAATAGAAAATGAAATTGAAATAAAATAAAACATGGAAGTTGAATAGAATAGGAAATTGAATAAAAATAAAAATGGAAGTTGAATAAAATAAAAATGGAAGTTGAATAAAATTAAAAATTGAAGTTCATCCAATAAACTACTATACCTTAACGATCTATGTGGAAATTAAATAGAAAAGGAAGTTAAATAGAAATGGAAGTTGAATAAAAATAAAAATGGAAGTTGCATAAAATTAAAAATGGAAGTTCATTGAAGAAACCACTATACGTTAACGATCTATTTGGAAATTAAATAAAAATGGAAGTTGAATAAAAATAAAATTGGAAGTTCATTCAGAAAACCACTATACCTTAACGATCTATTTGAAAATTAAACAAAAAAAGGAGTTTAATAGAAAAGAAAATTGCATAAAAATGGAAGTTGAATAAAAATCAATATAAGTTGCATAAAATTAAAAATGGAAGTTCATTCAAGATACCACTATACCTTGACGATCTATTTGGAAATTAAATAAAAAAAGAAGTCGAATAAAAATGGAAGTGGAAATTGAATACAAATGGAAGTTGAGTAAAAAATAAAAATGGAAGTTAAATAAAAAAGGAAGTTGAATAGAAATGGGAATTGAATAAAAAATAGAATTGAATAAAAATGGAAGTTCAATAAAAATAAAAATGGAAATTGCACAAAATTAACAATGGAAGTTCATTGAAGAAGGATGTTGCATAAAATTAAAAATGGAAGTTCATTCGAGAAACCATTATACCTTAACGATCTATTTGGAAATTAAATAAAAAAGGATGTTGAATAGAAAAGGAAATTGAATAAAAATAAAAATCGAAGTTCATTCAAGAAACCACTATACCTTAACGATCTATTTGGAAATTAAATAAAAAAGGAAGTTGAATAGAAAAAGAAATTGAATAAAAATAAAAATGGAAGTTGAATAAAAAAAAGAAGTTGAATAAAAATAAAAATAGAAGTTGAATAAAAATAAAAATGGAAGTTGCATAAAATTAAAATTGGAAGTTAATTGAAGAAACCAGTTTTATTTTTATTGAACTTCCATTTTTAATCAATTCCCTTTTCTACTCAACTTTCTTTTCTATTTCATTTCCTTTTCTATTCAATTTCCTTTTATATTTAATTTCCAAATAGATCGTTAAGGTATAGTGGCTTCTTGAATGAACTTCCATTTTTATTCAACTTCCATTTTTATTCAATTTCCTTTTCTGTTCGACTTCATTTTTTACTTAATTTTCAAATAAATCGTTAGGGTATAGTGGTTTATTGAATGAACTTCCATTTTTAATTTTATTCAACTTCCATTTTTCTTCAATTTTGTTTTCTATTCAACTTCCTTTTTTTTATTTAATTTCCAAATAGATCGTTAAGGTATATTGGTTTCTTCAATGAACTTCCATTTTTAATTTTATGCAACTTCCATTTTTCTTCAATTTCCTTTTCTATTGAACTTCCTTTTTTCTTTAATTTCAAATCATTAACGTATAGTGGTTTCTCGAATGAACTTCCATTTTTAATTTTATGCAACTTCCATTTTTATTCAATTTCGTTTTGTAGTCAGTTTCCTTTTTTTATTTAATTTCCATTTTTATTCAATTTCGATTTTTAATTCTATTCAACTTCAATTTTTATTCAATTTCCTTTTTTTATTTAATTTCCAAATAGATCGTTAAGTTATAGTGGTTTATTGAATGAACATCCATTTTAAATTTTGTGCAACTTCCATTTTCATTTTTATTCAATTTTCTTTTTTTTTGAGTTTCCTTTTCTATTCAACTTTCTTTTTTATTTAATTTTCAAATAGATCGTTAAGGTATAATGGTTTCTTGAAAGAACTTCCATTGTTAACTTTATGCAACTACCATTTTTAATTTTATTCAACTTCCATTTTTATTCAATTTCCTTTTCTATTCGACTTCAATTTTCGTCAATTTCCTATTCTATTCAACTTCCTTTTTTTTATTTAATTTCCTATTCTATTCAACTTCCTGTTTTATTCAATTTCCATTTCTATTCAAATTCCTCTTTTATTCAATTTCCAAATAGATCGTTAAGGTATACTGGTTTCTTGAATGAACTTCTATTTTTATTTTTATTCAACTTCTTTTTTTATTTAATTTCCACATAGATCGTTAAGGGATAGTGGTTTCTCGAATGAACTTCAATTTTTAATTTTATTCAACTTCCGTTTTTATCTAATTTCCAAATAGATCGTTAAGTTATAGTGGTTTCTTGAATGAACTTCCATTGTTAATTTTATGCAACTTTCATTTTTATTCAATTTTCATTTTTATTCAACTTCCATTTTTATTCAACTTCCTTTTTTAATTGTATTCAACATCCTTTTTTATTTAATTTCCAAATAGATCGTTAAGGGATAGTGGAAGTTGAATAAAAATGGAAGTTGAATTAGAAAAGGATATTTAATAAAAATGGAAGTTGAAGAGAAGTTGAAATTAAATAAAAATGAAGTCGAATAAAAAAGGAAGTCGAATAAAAATAAAAAAGGAAGTTGAATAAAATTAAAATTGAAAGTTCATTCAAGAAACCACCATGCATTAACGATCTATTTGGAAATTAAATAAAAAATGAAGTTGAACAGAAATGGAAGTTGAATAAAAATAAAAATGGAAGTTCATAAAATTCACAATAAAAGTTTATTCAAAAACCACTATACCTTAACGATCTATTTGGAAATTAAAAAAAAAATGGAAGTTGAATAAAAATGGAAATTGAATAACCATGGTAGTTGAATAAAAATAAAAATGGAAGTTGCACAAAATAAAAATGGAAGTTGCATAAAATGAAAATGGAAGTTCATCGAAGAAACCACTATACCTTAACGATCTATTTGGAAATTAAATGATCGTTAGGGTATAGTGGTTTCTTGAATGAACTTCCATTTTTAATTTTATGCAACTTCCATTTTTATTGTTATTCAACTACCATTTTTATGCAACTTCCATTTTTATGCAACTTCCATAGTTAGTCAATAAAAATGAAAGTTGAATAAACATATAAATTGAACTTACATATAAAATAAATATGGAAGTTGCATAAAATTAAAAATGGAAGTTCATTTAAGAAACTACTATACCCTAACGGTCTATTCGAGAAACCACTATCCCTTAACGATCTATTTGGAAATAAAATAAAAAAGGAAATTGAAACCACTATAACTTAATGAATTAAATAAAATGGAAATTGAATAAAAATAAAAATGGAAGTTGTATAAAATTAAAAGATCGTTAAGGTATAGTGGAAAAGAAAAGGAAATTGAATAAAAATAAAAGTTGATTCAAGAAACCACTATACCTTAACGATCTATTTGGAAATAAAATGAAAAACAAAGTTGAATAAAAAAACTACTATACCTTAACGATCTATGTGGAAATTAAATAAAAAAAGGAAGTTGAATACAAAAGGAAGTTGGATAGAAATGAAGTTTAATAAAAATAAAAATGGAAGTTGCATAAAACTAAAAATGGAAGTTGCATAAAATTAAAAATGTAAGTTCATTTCTATTCAACTTCATTTTTTACTTAACGATCTATTTGGAAATTAAATAAAAATGGAAGTTCAATAAAAATAAAATTGGAAGTTCATTCAAGAAACCACTATACCTTAACGATCTATTTGGAAATTAAATATAAAAGGAAGTTGAATAGAAAAGAAAATTGAATAAAAATGGAAGTTGAATAGAAAAGGAAGTTGAATAGAAAAGAAAATTTAATAAAAAAAAGGAAGTTGAATAAAAACGGAAGTTGAAAGTTGCATATAATTAAAAATGGAAGTTCATTTAAGAAACCATTATACCTTAATGATCTATTTGGAAATTGAATAAAAAATGAAGTTGAATAGAAATGAAAATTGCATAAAAATGGAAGTTGAATAGAAAAGGATATTGAATAAAAATAAAAATGAAAGTTCATAAAATTAACAATAAAAGTTAATTCAAGAAACCATTATACCTTAGCGATCTATTTGGAAAGTAAATAAAAAAAATGAAGTTGAATGGAATAGGAAATTGAATATAAATGGAAGTTCCATAAAATTAACAATGGAAGTAGTATGAAATTAAAATTAAAAATGGAAGTTACATAGAAAAGGAAGTTGAATAAAATAAAATTGGAAGTTGCCTAAAATTAACAATGGAAGTTAATTCAAAAAACCACTATACCCTAACGATTTATTTGGAAATTTAGTAAAAAATGAAGTCGAATAGAAAAGATTAACAATGGAAGTTCATTGAAGAAACCACTATACCTTAACGAATTATTTGGAAATTGAATAAAAATGGAAGTTGAATAAAAATAAAAAAGGAAATTGAATAAAAATGGAAGATAAATAAAAATAAAAATGGAAGTTGAATAGAAAAAGAAATTGTATAAAAATTGAAGTTGCATAAAAATAAAAATGAAGTTCATTCAATAAACCAGTATAACCACTATACCTTAACGATATATTTAGAAATTAAATAAAAATGAAAGTTGCATAAAATTAAAAAGGAAGTTGAATAGAATTAAAAATGGAAGGTGATTTATTTGTAAATTAATTAAAAATGGCAGTCGTATAAAATAAAAATGGAAGTTGAATAAAAATAAAAATGGATGTCGCGTAAAATTAAAAATGGAGGTTCATTCAAGAAACCACTATACCATAATGATCTATTTAGAAATTATATAAAAAAAAATAAAGTTGAATAGAAAAGGAAATTGAATAACTATGGAAGTTGAAGAAAAATGAAAGTTGCATAAAATTAACAATGGAAGTTGAATAGAAAATGAAATTGAATAAAAATGGAAGTTGAATAAAAATAAAAATAGAAGTTGAATAAAAATAAAAATGGAAGTTGAATAAAAATAACAATGGAAGTTGCATAACATTAACAATGGAAGTTAATTCAAAAAACCACTATATCTTAACAATCTATTTGAAAATTAAAAATGGAAGTTGCATAAAATTACAATGGAAGTTCATTCAAAAAACCACTATACCTTAACGATCTATTGGAAATTAAAGAAAAAAGGAAGTTGAATGGAAGTTGAAATTAAATAAAAAAAGAAGTTGAATAGAAAAGGAAAGTTCATTCAAGAAAACATTATACCTTAACTATCTATTTGGAAATTAAATAAAAATGGAAGTTGCATAAAATTCTAGTTCATTCAAGAAAGCACTATATCTTAACGATCTATTTGGAAATTAAATGAAAAAAGGAAGTCGAATAGAAAAAGAAATTGAATAAAAATAAAAGTTGAATAGAAAAGGAATTTGAATAGAAAAGGAAATTTAATAAAAATGAAAGTTGAATAAAAATGGAAATTGAAGTTGAATAAAAATAAAAATGAAAGTTGAACAAAAATGGATGTTAAATAAAAATAAAAATGCAAGTTGCTTAAAAATAAAAATGGAAGTTTATTCAAGAAACCATTATACCTTAACGATCAATTTGGAAATTAAATAAAAATGGAAGTTAAATAGAAATGAAAGTTGAATAAAAATAAAAATGAAAGTTGCATAAAATTAAAAATGGAAGTTTATTCGAGAAACCACTATACCTGAACGATCTATTTGGAAATTAAATAAAACAGGAAGTTCAATAGAAAGGGAAATTAAATAAAAATGGAAGTTCATTCAACAAACCAGATAGATCGTTAAGTTATAGTGGTTTCTTGAATGAACTTTCATTTTTAATTTTATTCAACTTCAATTTTTATTCAATTTCTTTTTCTATCTATCTTCCTTTTCTATTTAATTTCCACATAGATCGTTAAGGTATAGTGGTTTCTCGAATGAATTTCCATTGTTAATTTTATGCAACTTCCATTTTTATTTTTTTTCAACTCCCATTTTTATGCCATTTCCTTTTCTATTCAATATCCTTTTTTTATTTAATTTCCAAATAGATTGTTAAGGTATAGTGGTTTCTTGAATAAACTTCCCTTGTTAATTTTATGCAACTTCCATTTTTATTTTTATTCGACTTCCTATTCTATTTTATGCAACTTTCATTTTTAATTTTATGCAACTTCTGGTTACTTGAATTAACTTCCATTGTGGTTTCTTGAATGAACTTCCATTGTTAATTTTATTCAACTTCCATTTTTAATTTTATTCAACTTCCTTGTTTATTCAACTTTCTTTTTTATTTTATGCAACTTCCATTTTTATTTTTATTCAACTTCTATTTTTCTTCAACTTTAATTTTTATTCAATATCCTTTTCTATTAAACTTCCTTTTTCATTTTTATTCAACTTCCGTTTTTATGCAAGTTCCTTTTTTATTCAATTTTCTTTTCTATTCAACTTCATTTTTTGTTTAATCTCCAAAAAGATTGTTAAGATATAGTGCTTTCTTGAATGAACTTCCATTTTTTTTTTATTCAACTTCTATTTCTATTGAATTTTTTAATTTTAGGCAACTTCCATTTTTATTTTTATTCAACTTCCATTTTTATTTTTATTCAACTTCCATTTTTATTCAAGTTTCTTTTTTATTCAACTTCTATTTTTATTTTTATTCAACTTCCATTTTTATTTTTATTCAACTTCAACTTTTATTCAACTTCCATTTTTATTCAAGTTTCTTTTTTATTCAACTTCCATTTTTATTTTTATTCAACTTCCATTTTATTTTTATTCAACTTCCATTTTTATTCAGCTTCTTCTTTTTTTTAATTTCCAATAGATCGTTAAGGTATAGTAGTTTCTTGAAATAACTTCCATTGTAAGTTTTACGCAACTTCCTTTTTTTATTTTTATTCAACTTCTAGTTTTATCCAATTTCCTTTTGTATTCAACTTCCTTTTTTATTCAATTTCCTTTTCTATTTATCTTCCTTTTTTATTTAATCTCCAAATAGATCATTAAGGTATAGTGGTTTCTTATAAGTTGAATAAAAATAAAAATGGAAGTTCATTGAAGAAACCACTATACGTTAACGATCAATTTGGAAATTAAATAAAAATGAAGTTCAATAGAAAATAGAATTGAATATAAATAAAAATGGAAGTTGCATGAAATAAAAATGGAAGTTGAATAAAAATAAAAATAGAAGTTCATTCAAAAAACCATAATACCTTAACGATCTATTTGGAAGTTAAATAAAAAAATGAAGTTGAATAGAAAAGGAAGTTGAATAAAAAAGGAAGTTGAAAAGAAATGGAAATTGAATAAAAATTGAAGTTGAATAAAAATAAAAATGGAAATTGAATAAAATTAACAATGTAAGTTCATTGAAAAAACCATAATACCTTAACGATTTATTTGGAAATTAAATAAAAAAGAAAGATGAATAGAAAAGTAAATTGAATAAAAATTGAAGTTGAATAAAAATAAAAATGGATATTGCATATAATTAAAAATTGAAGTTCATCCAATAAACTACTATACCCTAACGGTCTATTTGAAAATTAAATAAAAAATGAAGTTGCATAAAACTAGCAATGGAAGTTCATTCAATAAACCACTATAACTTAACGATCTATTTGGAAATTAAATAAAAAAGGAAGTTGAATAGAAAAGGACATTGAATAAAAACAAAAATGGAAGTTCATTCAAGAAACCACTATACCTTAACGATCTATTTGGAAATTAAATAAAAAAGAAAGTTGAATAGAAATGGAAATTGAATAAAAAATGAAGTTGAATAAAAATAAAAATGGAAGTTGCATAAAATTAAAAAAGGAAGTTAATTCAAGAAACCACTATACCTTAACGATCTATTCGAAAATTAAATAAAAATGGAAGTTGCATAAAATTAACAGTGGAAGTTAATTCAAAAAATCACTGTGCATTAACGGTCTATTTGGAAAGTAAATAAAAAAAGGAAATTGAATAAAAATTGAAGTTGAATAAAAATAAAAATAGAAGTTCATTCAAGAAACCACTATACCATAACTATCTATTTGGAAATTAAATAAAAAATGAACTTCCATATTTATTGAATGAACTTCGATTTTTATTTTTATTCAACTTCCATTTGTATTTTATATTCAACTTCCATTTTTATTCAACTTTCGTTTATTCAATTTCGAGAAACCACTATACCTTAACGATCTATTTGGAAATTAAATAAAAAAATTGGAAGTTCATTCAAGAAACCACTATACCTTAATGATCTATTTGGAAATAAAATAAAAAATGAAGTCGAATAGAAAAGGAAATTGGGTAAAAATGGAAGTTGAATAAAAATAAAAATCGAAGTTCAATGAAGAAACCACTATACCTTAATGATCTATTTGGCAATTAAATAAAAAATGAAGTTGCATAAGATTAACAATGGAAGTTCAATAAAATTAACAATGGAAGTTGAATAAAATTAAAAATGGAAGTTCATCCAATAAACTATTATACCCTAACGATCTACTTGAAAATTAAATAAAAAAGAAAGTTGAATAGAAATTGAAATTGAATAAAAATGGAAGTTGAATAAAAATAAAAATGGAAGTTGTATAAAAATAAAAATGGAAGTTGCATAAAATTGGAAATTAAATAAAAAAGGAAGTTGCATAAAAATAAAAATGTAGTTGAATAGAAAAGGTAATTTAATAAAAATTGAAGTTTAATAAAAATAAAAATGAAAGTTGTATAGAAAAGGACATTGAATAAAAACAAAAATGGCAATTCATTCAAGAAACCACTATATATTAACGATTTATTTGGAAATTAAATAAAAAAATGAAGTTGAATAGAATAGGAAATTGAATAAAAAATAGATGTTTCATAAAATTAAAAATGGAAGTTCATTTAAGAAACAACTATCCCTTAACGATCTATTTGGAAATTAAATAAAAAAGGAAGTTGAATAGAAAAAAAAAATGGAAGTTGCATAAAAATAAAAAAATGACATTGAATAGAAAAGGAAATCGAAAAAAAATGGAAGTTGAATAAAAATAAAAATTAAAGTTGAATAAAAATAAAAATGGAAGTTGCATAAAATTAAAAATGCAAGTTGCCTGAAATTAACAATGGAAGTTAATTCAAGAAATTATTTGGAAATTAAATAAAAATGGAAGTTGCATAAAATTAACAATGTAAGTTCCTTTAAGAAACCACTATACCTTAACGATGTATTTGGAAATTAAATAGAAAAGGATAAAAAAGGAAGTTGAATAAAAATGGAAGTTGCATAAAATTAACAATGGAAGGTCATTGAAGTTCATCCAATAAACCTTAATGATCTGTCACGCCCTCAAAATTAAACCCATTAAACATAAAACACAGCATGCATTATTAAAAGAAAACCATTATATCATTTAAATCATCAGAGTAATATGAAACAAAACATCAAAATAAATGCCCTACGGGCTTACACCTTGCCAAGCCAACACTTGGACACAAATCCACGAGTTCTAACTCAAAACAAATAAAGCCCTAGGCTTGAATGTTTACATAATTCAAATAAAACAACTAAAACAAATAAAACAAGTCTTCAAGTCCAAATCCTCACAAGCTAAGTCTTTGGAGGTAGTGAACCGCCTGAACCTGAAAATAAAGTTCCCATATAGGGTGAGCCACGGCCCAGTAGAGAAATACTAAACCAAGCATAAGAATTAACTAAAGTATTAGCATCTGATACATGGTTAACACACTATAATCGAGTTACAATATTCATGACACGAATGTCTACACTGCCTATAACACATTGTCGAGATGCATATGCTATGACCTTACCCCCTTGCATTAAAACACAACCCAAACCCTTATGTGAAGCATCGCTATAAATCTGAAATTCCTCATTACCTAATGGCAGTACAAGAACTGGTGCTGTAACTAACCTCGTCTTCAACTCCTGGAAGGCTGATTCTCTGTCTTCGGTCCATTCATATGTCACTCCTTTCTGAGTTAACTGTGTCAATGGCACTGCAATCCTTGAGAAGTCCTTTACAAACTTTCTGTAATAACCTGCCAAACCCAGAAAACTACAAACCTCGGACACGTTGGTCGGCGTCGGCCAATTTACCACGGCTTCAATCTTGCTGGGATCAACCGAGATACCTTCTTCATTAATCACATGCCCCAAAAATGAAATGCTGGAAAGCCAAAACTCACACTTACTCAATTTAGCGCATACTTCTCGTCCCTCAAGGTTTGTAAGGCAAGTCTCGATGACTCTCATGCTCGATTGTACTCTTGGAGTAGATCAATATATCGTCAATAAAAACAACCACGAATTCATCCAGTGCGGCTTGAAGACTCGTTCATTAAATCCATGAATCTTTGCCAAGCATTAGTCACCCCAAATGGCATTACTAGAAATTGTAGTGACCATACCTCGTCCAAAAAGCAGTCTTCTCAATATCCTCGGCTTTAACCTTCAATCGGTGGTAGCCCGACCTAAGGTCAATCTTAGAAAAGACTCGTGCTCCTTGTAATCGATCTAGCAAATCATCAATCCTAGGCAACGGTACTTGTTCTTAATGGTTACCTTGTTGAGTTCTCGTAGTCAATGCAAAGACGAAGTGTGCCATCCTTTTCTTAACAAACAAGACTGGTGCTCCCCATGGTGAAGTGCTCGGCCTAACAAAACCCTTATCCAACAATTCTTGTAGTTGCACCTTCAATTCCTTAAGTTCGGCTGGGGCCATCCTATAGGGTGTTTTGGAGATCGGCTGTGTTCCTGGCATGATGTCCACAGTAAACTCTATTTCTCTATCGACTAAGTGGCCAGGCAATTCATTTGGAAAGACGTCGGGGAATTCATTAACAACTGGGATGTCGGCTAAATCAGCATTTCCATTCTGATCACTCAATATACTACACAAGTAGCCATGACACCCTTTCTGAATTAACTTATAGGCCTTAGTGGACGAAATCAGGTAAGGTGGGGACACTACTCCTTTACCTTGGAAAATAACCTCGGCTTGGTTTGGGGGTCTCAATGTGACACTCTTCGAAACACAATCAATAGATGCATAATTCGTCACTAACCAATCCATTCCTAATATGGCGTCAAAGTGGGTCATGTTTAATGGCATCAAATCAACTAATAACTCTACACCCTCAATCACAATAACACACGCCCTATAGATAGATGCAACAATCATGGTTCTCCCAGATGGAGCAGATACATATAACACATAATCAAGGGGTTCTTGTTCTCTATTTAACTTCTCGGCAAACCGAGCAGATACGAATGAATGCGTAGAACCCGAATCAATCAATATGTATGCATCTTGAGAGCAGATTGGGAGTATACCTGACACTACTGCCTCAGCATTCTCGGTGTCTCCTGGTACTAGCGCGAAAACCCTGCCTTGTCTCATCTGTGTCCTCCCGGTGTTGCTTCCTTGTGCAGAGCCCGAGGTGCTCACATTTTTCTTACCATCATCAATCCTTGACTTCGGACAGTCTCTCACACGATGACCCATTTCTCCACACTCAAAACAAGCGCCTGACGCCCAACGGCAAACCCCGGAATGCGGCTTCCCACAGCTTGCACACATCGGCTTGGTATTACCTTCCTGGTTCGAGTTGCTGGAGCTGCCGACATTCGCTTTCTTCTTGGCATTGAACGGAACTCGGCGGTTATCATAGTTCTGTCTCTTCCACTGATTCTCCCATGTATTCTGATATCGGTTCAGATTAGCCTCGGCAAGAATGGCCTTGTCCAAAACTCCGGCATAGGTCGGCATGTTGAGCATGTTGACTCTATCCTGTATTGGTCCACGCAATCCGCTTTCAAATTTCCTGGCTTTCCTATACTCATCACTGACCATATGAGGCGCATACCTCGCCAATTCGGTGAAAGCACGGTCGTATTCTGCCACTGTCTTGTTTCCTTGTGTCAAATTCTGGAACTCCGTAGTCTTGTGATCTCGAACACTGATAGGGAAATGCTTGTTGTAAAACAGTTCCAAGAATTTGGCCCAAGTTAAGTCGGGATTTTCTTCCCGAGTCAACATCCACCATCTTCTAGCATCGTCGTCTAATGTGAACGCGGCCAATGCAACCCTCTGCGCGTCTGTACTGGGAAAGATCTCAAATAGTTTCTCCATTCCTAGAACCCATGCTTCGGCTTTCATCGGCTCTATGCCCCCTTGGAATCTCGGCGGGTTCATCTTCTTGAACTCCTTAATCAAAGTCAGGGTTCCCTCTCCATACAAGGCTGGATGTAGGGGCGCTTGGGGTACTGGAGGAGGTGGAGGCGGAACTGCATATCGGCCATTAGTCTGCTCGGCCTGGGTAGTTGTAGCACTAGCATTCCGTTGTCTCACTTGTCTCAACTCTCGAGTTAACCCTTCAACTAGTCTTTCTAGTCGGTCCAATCCTTTCTCGATTGACCTCGGCCAACTGGTGGTCTTCCTCTCCTCATAATGCTATGAGTATGCAAAGTGTGACTTTAAAACAAAATGAGCAACAAGGTATGTATGCAAGCAACAAGCAATTATGCCGAGATGATGCACGTATTGTCAAATATCAAGCAACATGATGCAATCCTAGCATCTTTCTAAGGGAAATCCTATGCTCCTTGGGACTCAAGCGTGTGAATAACGTATTACATGGAACTTGTGCTCTGATACCAATCTGTCACGACCCCATCCCGCCCCTAGTAGGATGGTGCCATGATGGCCAGTAGTTCGAGACTACCAAAGGCCACTTACAAGATCACACACACAAATCAGAGTAAACATATGGGGCTTACAAATGCGGAAGCAATAAATAAAAACCAAGTAGTCCATAAGAGCAGTGCTTAAGTTAAATGTAATGACATACATCTCAAAATAGCTTAAATACAACAAAATGGAGTATCAAAAATTACATCTTGACTAAAAGGCTTCTCGGCCATCAATTACAAAATACAAGGAAATAACAAAGAAGCATAATCTTCAAGATGTTACAAAACATGAATCCAAAACACATCGGCAAGCACACCTAGGCGTCACCGCCGCCCTGCTCATCACCTACATATATATATAGAGGGTGAGCTTGGATACTCAGTGAATGGTACAATAATAAAGGGTTTACATGAATGATATCCGAGGTCTTTTAACAAAATAGTATGTAGAATAAATCAAGTTCATCAATCAAATCCTCCGAGCTTCAAGGGATGCTTACTAACATCAACATAATACAAGAGATGACATCTCGGACAAACAAGCCCACGCGGTAAAACCGTCAGTGGCAAGGCAAGACAAGACAAGACAAGAGAGATCTCTAAACAAGGGTGTCGTTGCATTATAGTCCCCGGACACTAAGGACTTGTGCTACAAATGCTTATAGTCCCCTAGCACGTACGGACTTCCAAACTTTGTGCTACGAATGCTTATAGTCCCCTAGCACGTACGGACTAGTGCCACAAATGCTTAAAGTCCCCTGGCACGTACGGACTTCCCGAGGATGTCATCAAGCAAGATATGATACTTATTGCAAATAGGAATAATCATTCATGCTTGTAAATAGTTTCCAAAACAAGACAAAACAAGACTTTATCAAAGCTTTATAACATATCTTTATTAAAATACCACTCACATATTCCTTCAAACGTCGGGGTCAAGGCAAGTCCAAGTCCTACAAACACATGGCAAGAATATGTTGAATGCACTCTCAAACAAACTTTATATGAATGCAAATGATCTCGGCATTCTCCAAGAACTAAGTCAAATCAAAACAAACACTGTCTCCCACCTCGGGGAAACATGCTGGGCACCAACCAAGTCTTGGCCGAGGTCCCACACCTTCTCGCCGAGGTGTGGTCCCGAGGGCCAGTTTCAAAGAAATGAGGTCGGGAAAAATCTGGGTTTTCCCTCTGCTCAAGAACATGAAGAACATGAACATGAAGATCATGAAGGAGATGAATGCCAAAATCATAACTTGCGTGTATCAAAATCTGAGTTTTCATGCTATGAGTTCGAAATCATGAACCTGGGTGCCCATACTAGAAGATCTTACAAAAACAAACACAAAAGCATGTAACTTGTTGCAAACTTTCGGATTGAACAAGGCTTTTCCTCAAGAACACAAGAATACCAACTTTCTCTCTCTAAAACCAGTCTTTAAATCAATGTATGGCATTCAAAACATATTCAAACATGCAATGCAACTAGATGATCAATAAGAACAACAAGAGTTAATCAAGATTCTAACCTCAATACTCAAATCAAACGGTTTGAACTCCAAGGATCAAGCTTGCTATCTACTTTCTCACTCTAAGACTCCTTCCTAGAGCTTCTCTCTACTCCAAAACAAGAATGTAACAAATGATGGGTTTCTCTCTCTCTACCGATTTAACACTCAGCTCGGACACGTGGCAATGGTTGGTTGGTTCAACTCAAAAAGGTGACTGATTGAAAAGACAAGACTATGACAAAGCGTGTTCAACAAGCTAGGCGATAAGGGACTCCGGGCAGTAATGACATCGGCTAACATCAAGACTTCGCAACAAGGGATAATGATCTCGGCTAGGAAGAACAACACTTGACTAAACTGTGCCACACCTTGGCCTAGATGTGCCACACCTCGGTCTATGTCAATCCACTCCAGGACAAGATCAGTTCGGTACAAGGATAACATCTCGGCCCAAATAATACACATCTCGGCCTTGGTGATACACACCTCGGCCCAGATGATAATCATCTCGGCCAATATGTCAAGACAAAGGTGGAGGTCAACAAAAGAAATCCTAAGATGATCCTAAGTGTAAGAGCATAAAAAGGGTGACCTAGGCTCAAGATGACCTCGGCTGGAACACACACACACCAAAAGAACATGGCATTCAAGTAACACTTATACAAGACAAGTCAAGATTCGAAATGCAAGCTTAACAAGACAAAATCATGTAAAATGCATATGAGTGTGATTAGGGTAGTGTGAGGGTCATTACATCCTACCCCCCTTAAAGAAGTTTGGTCCCCAAACTTGAGTTATCTTGATCTGAAAACAACTCAGGATATCGAACTCTCATCTCTTCTTCTATTTCCCATGTGGCATCTTTGCCGTAATGTTCCTTCCATTCAATTTTCACCATTGCAATAGATTTGTTCCTCAACTGTTTCACTTGTTTGTCAAGAATTCTCATCGGCTTCTCCTCATAGCCCAAATCTTCATTTACCACAATCCCAAAATGGTTAATCACATGCAGTGGATCTCGGATATACTTCCTTAACATCGAAATATGGAACACATTGTGCACTTGACTCAATTCTGGTGGTAAAGCAAGTCTGTAAGCAGTCATGTTAATCTTCTCAAGAATTTCAAATGGCCCGATGTAACGAGGTGCTAACTTACCCTTCTTCCCAAATCTGGAAACTCCTTTCATTGGCGAAATCTTCAAGAATACATGGTCTCCAACTTCGAACTCCAATTCTCTCCTCCTCTGGTCGGCATAGCTCTTCTGCCGACTCTGGGCAGTTTTGATCCTCTGTCGAATAAGCTTAATCTTCTCGGTTGTCACTTGAATCAGTTCGGGGCCGATCAGGACCTTATCTCCTACTTCAGTCCAACATATCGGCGATCTGCATTTTCTTCCATACAAGGCTTAAATGCGGTGCCATGCCAATGCTAGCTTGATAACTGTTGTTGTGTTTAATTCTACTAATGGTAAATGCGCTCCCCAACTTCCTTGGAAATCTAATACACATAGTCTAAGCATATCCTCAAGTGTCTGAATCGTCCTTTCTGTTTGCCCATCGGTTTGCGGGTGAAAAGCTGTGCTAAACCTCAACTCGGTTCCCAAGGCTGCTTGTAGACTCTGCCAAAATCTGGAAACAAACTTCGGATCTCGGTCTGAAACAATAGACATCGGCACACCATGAAGTTTCACAATCTCATTCATATACAGTATAGCTAGTCGATCTGCATTGAATGTAGTCTGAACAGGCAAGAAGTGTGCTGACTTAGTTAACCTGTCAATTATGACCCAAATCGAATCCATTCCCTTCTGTGTCTTCGGCAAACTAATAACAAAATCCATGGAGATATGCTCCCATTTCCATTATGGAATTGACAAAGGTTGAAGAAGTCCTGCTGGTCTTTGATGTTCTGCTTTCACTTGTTGACATTGCAGGCATTGGGATACGAACTCGGCTATCTCTTTCTTCATGTTCGGCCACCAAAAAGTCTGCTTTACATCATGATACATCTTAGTGTTTCCTGGATGGACAGCAACTCTGGAACCATGAGATTCTTGCAGAATCTTTCCTTTCAATTCAGGGACGTCGGCCACGCACAACCTTCCCTCAAACTTAAGTACCCCATTCTCAAATGTGTAACCTAACCTCGGCCTGGTGTCAATCTCGACGGCCACCTTCTTCAGGAACTTATCCTCCATTTGCCTTGCTTTTACTTCTTCAATGATGGTCGGCTCCGCTGAGATCATGGATAAACATGCCAAACTTCCCTTTGTCTTCCTGCTCAATGCATCGGCTACTGAGTTGGCTTTGCCTGGATGGTAATGAATCTGCATGTCGTAGTCCTTCAATAATTCCAGCCATCTTCTCTGTCTCAAATTTAGTTCTTTCTGAGTAAATAGGTACTTCAAACTCTTGTGATCCGTGAAAACTTGGCAAGAAGCTCCATACAAGTAATGACGCCAAATCTTCAAAGAAAATACCACGGCTGCTAGCTCTAAATCATGGGTAGGATAATTCTTCTCGTGAGTTTTTAACTGGCGAGATGCATATGCTATGACCTTACCCCCTTGCATTAATACACAACCCAAACCCTTATGTGAAGCATCGCTATAGATCTGAAATTCTTCATTACCCGATGGAAGTACAAGAACCGGTGCTGTAACTAATCTGGTCTTCAACTCCTGGAAGGCTGATTCTCTATCTTCGGTCCATTCATATGTCACTCCCTTCTGAGTCAACTGTGTCAATGGCACTGCGATCCTTGAGAAGTCCTTTACAAACTTTCTGTAATAACCTGCCAAACCCAGAAAACTACGAACCTCGGACACGTTGGTCGGCGTCGGCCAATTTACCACGGCTTCAATCTTGCTGGGATCAACCGAGATACCTTCTTCATTAATCACATGCCCCAAAAATGAAATGCTGGAAAGCCAAAACTCACACTTACTCAATTTAGCGTACAACTTCCTGTCCCTCAAGGTTTGTAAGGCAAGTCTCAGATGACTCTCATGCTCGATTGTACTCTTGGAGTAGATCAATATATCGTCAATAAAAACAATCACGAATTCATCCAGGTACGGCTTGAAGACTCTGTTCATTAAATCCATGAATGCTGCCGGCGCATTAGTCACCCCAAATGGCATTACTAGAAATTCGTAGTGACCATACCTCGTCCGAAAAGCAGTCTTCTCAATATCCTCGGCTTTAACCTTCAACTGGTGGTAGCCCGACCTAAGGTCAATCTTAGAAAAGACTCGTGCTCCTTGTAACTGATCTAGCAAATCATCAATCCTAGGCAACGGGTACTTGTTCTTAATGGTTACCTTGTTGAGTTCTCTGTAGTCAATGCAAAGACGAAGTGTGCCATCCTTTTTCTTAACAAACAAGACTGGTGCTCCCCATGGTGAAGTGCTCGGCCTAACAAAACCCTTATCCAACAATTCTTGTAGTTGCACCTTCAATTCCTTAAGTTCGGCTGGGGCCATCCTATAGGGTGTTTTGGAGATCGGCTGTGTTCCTGGCATGATGTCCACAGTAAACTCTATTTCTCTATCGACTAAGTGGCCAGGCAATTCATTTGGAAAGACGTCGGGGAATTCATTAACAACTGGGATGTCGGCTAAATCAGCATTTCCATTCTGATCACTCAATATACTACACAAGTAGCCATGACACCCTTTCTGAATTAACTTATAGGCCTTAGTGGACGAAATCAGGTAAGGTGGGGACACTACTCCTTTACCTTGGAAAATAACCTCGGCTTGGTTTGGGGGTCTCAATGTGACACTCTTCGAAACACAATCAATAGATGCATAATTCGTCACTAACCAGTCCATTCCTAATATGGCGTCAAAGTGGGTCATGTTTAACGGCATCAAATCAACTACTAATTCTACACCCTCAATCACAATAACACACGCCCTATAGATAGATGCAACAATCATAGTTCTCCCAGATGGAGCAGATACATATAACACATAATCAAGGGGTTCTTGTTCTCTATTTAACTTCTCGGCAAACCTAACAGATACGAATGAATGCGTAGAACCCGAATCAATCAATATGTATGCATCTTGAGAGCAGATTGGGAGTATACACGACACTCTTGCCTCGGCATTCTCGGTGTCTCTGGTACTAGCGCGAAAACCCTGCCTTGTCTCATCTGTGTCCTCCCGGTGTTGCTTCCTTGTGCAGAGCCCGAGGTGCTCACATTTTTCTTACCATCATCAATCCTTGACTTCGGGCAGTCTCTCACACGGTGGCCCATTTCTCCACACTCAAAACAAGCGCTACCGACGCCTAGCAAACCCCGGAATGCGACTTCCCACAGCTTGCACACATCGGCTTGGTATTACCTTCCTGGTTCGAGTTGCTGGAGCTGCCGACATTCGCTTTCTTCTTGGCATTGAACGGAACTCGGCGGTTATCATAGTTCTGTCTCTTCCACTGATTCTCCCCTGTATTCTGATATCGGTTCAGATTAGCCTCGGCAAGAATGGCCTTGTCCAAGACTCCAGCATAAGTCGGCATGTTGAGCATGTTGACTCTATCCTGTATCGGTCCACGCAGTCCGCTTTCAAACTTCCTGGCTTTCCTATACTCATCACTGACCATATGAGGCGCATACCTCGCCAATTCGGTGAAAGCACGGTCGTATTCCGCCACTGTCTTGTTTCCTTGTGTCAAATTCTGGAACTCCGTGGTCTTGCGATCTCGAACACTGATAGGGAAATGCTTGTTGTAAAATAGCTCCAAAAATTTGGCCCAAGTTAAGTCGGGATTTTCTTCTCGAGTCATCATCCACCATCTTCTAGCATCGTGCCTAATGTGAATCGGCCAATGCCACCTTCTGCTTGGCTGTCTTTGGGAAAGATCTCAAATAGTTTCTCCATTCCTAGGACCCATGCTTCGGCTTTCATCGGCTCTATGCCCCCTTGGAGTCTCGGCGGGTTCATCTTCTTGTACTCCTTAATCAAAGTCAGGGTTCCCTCTCCATACAAAATTTGGATGTAGGCACTTGAGTCTTGGAGGAGGTGGAGGCGGAACTGCATATCGGCCATTAGTCTGCTCGGCCTGGGTAGTTGTAGCACTAGCATTCCGTTGTCTCACTTGTCTCAACTCTCGAGTTAACCCTTCAACTAGTCTTTCTAGTCGGTCCAATCTGTCTTCTGATTGACCTCGGCCAACTGGTGGTCTTCCTCTCCTCATAATGCTATGAGTATGCAAAGTGTGACTTTAAAACAAAATGAGCAACAAGGTATGTATGCAAGCAACAAGCAGTTATGCCGAGATGATGCACATATTGTCAAATAGCAAGCAACATGGTGCAATCCTAACATCTTTCTAAGGGAAATCCTATGCTCCTTAGGACTCAAGTGTGTGAATAACGTACTACATGGAACCTGGCTCTGATACCAATCTGTCACGACCCCATCCCGCCCCTAGTAGAATGGTGCCATGATGGCCAGTAATTCGAGACTACCAAAGGCCACTTACAAGATCACACACATGAATCAGAGTAAATATATAGGGCTTACAAATGCGGAAGCAATAAATAAAACTAAGTAGTCCATAAGAGCAGTGCTTAAGTTAAATGAATGACATACATCTCAAAATAGCTTAAATACAACAAAATGGAGTACAAAATTACATCTTGACTAAAAGGCTTCTCGGCCATCAATTACAAAATACAATGAAATAACAAAGAAGCATAATCTTCAAGATGTTGCAAAACATGAATCCAAAACACATCGGCAAGCACACCTAGGCGTCACCGCATACCGCTCATCACCTACATATATATATAGAGAGGGTGAGCTTGGATACTCAGTGAATGGTATAATAATAAAGGGTTTACATGAATGATGTCCGAAGTCTTTTAACAAAACAGTAGAAGAGATAAATCAAGTACATCCATCAAATCCTCCAAGCTTCAAGGGATGCTTACTAGCATCAAAGTAATACAAGAGATGACATCTCGGACAAACAAGCCCACGCGGTAAAACCGTCAGTGGCAAGGCAAGACAAGACAAGAGAGATCTCTAAACAAGGGTGTCGTTGCATTATAGTCCCCGGACACTAAGGACTTGTGCTACAAATGCTTATAGTCCCCTAGCACGTACGGACTTCCAAACTTTGTGCTACGAATGCTTATAGTCCCCTAGCACGTACGGACTAGTGCCACAAATGCTTAAAGTCCCCTGGCACGTACGGACTTCCCGAGGATGTCATCAAGCAAGATATGATACTTATTGCAAATAGGAATAATCATTCATGCTTGTAAATAGTTTCCAAAACAAGACAAAACAAGACTTTATCAAAGCTTTATAACATATCTTTATTAAAATACCACTCACATATTCCTTCAAACGTCGGGGTCAAGGCAAGTCCAAGTCCTACAAACACATGGCAAGAATATGTTGAATGCACTCTCAAACAAACTTTATATGAATGCAAATGATCTCGGCATTCTCCAAGAACTAGGTCAAATCAAGACAAACACTGTCTCCCACCTTGGGGAAATAGGCTGGGCACCAACCAAGTCTTGGCCGAGGTCCCACACCTTCTCGCCGAGGTGTGGTCCCGAGGGCCAGTTTCAAAGAAATGAGGTCGGGAAAATCTGGGTTTTCCCTCTGCTCAAGAACATGAAGAACATGAACATGAAGATCATGAAAGAGATGAATGCCAAAATCATAACTTGCGTGTATCAAAATCTGAGTTTTCATGCTATGAGTTCGAAATCATGAACCTGGGTGCCCATACTAGAAGATCTTACAAAAACAAACACAAAAGCATGTAACTTGTTGCAAACTTTCGGATTAAACAAGGCTTTTCCTCAAGAACACAAGACTACCAACTTTCTCTCTCTGGAACCAATCTTTAAATCAATGTATGGCATTCAAAACATATTCAATCATGCAATGCAACTAGATGAACAATAAGAACAACAAGAGTAGACCAAGATTCTAACCTCAAAACACAAATCTAACGGTTGAACTCCAAGAATCAAGCTTGCTATCTACTTTCTCACTCTAAGACTCCTTCCTAGAGCTTCTCTCTCTACTCCAAAACAAGAATGTAACAAATGATGGGTTTCTCTCTCTCTGCCGGCTGATTTAACACTCAGCTCGGACACGTGGCAACGGTTGGTTGGTTCAACTAAAAAAGGTGACTGATTGAAAAGACAAGACTATGACAAAGCGTGTTCAACAAGCTAGGCGATAAGGGACTCCGGCGAGTAATGACATCGGCTAACATCAAGACTTCGGCACCAAGGGGATAATGATCTCGGCTAGGAAGGTCAACACTTGACTAAGCTGTGCCACACCTTGGCCTAGATGCGTCACACCTCGGTCTATGTCATACCACTCCAGGACAAGATCACTTCAGCACAAGGATAACATCTCGGCCCAATGATACACATCTCGGCCTTAGCGATACACACCTCGGCCCAGATGATAATCATCTCGGCCAATATGTCAAGACAAAGGTGGAGGTCAACAAAGAAATCCTAAGATGATCTTAAGTGTAAGAGCATCAAAAGGGTGGCCTAGGCTCAAGATGACCTCGGCTGGAACACACACACACCAAAAGAACATGGCATTCAAGTAACACTTATACAAGACAAGTCAAGATTCGAAATGCCAGCTTAACAAGACAAAATCATGTAAAATGCATATGAGTGTGATTAGGGTAGTGTGAGGGTCATTACAGGTTTCTTGAATGAACTTCCAAGAGACCACTATTCAACTTCCTTTTTAACGATCTATTTAGAAATTAAATAAAAAAAGAAGTTGAAAAGAAAATAAAAAAAGGAAGTTGAATAAAATGATCTATTTGGAAGTTCAATAAAAAAAGGAAGTTGAATAAAATTAAAAGTGGAAGTTCTTCCAAGTAACCACTATACCTTAACGATCTATTTGAAAATTAAATAAAAAAAGAAATTGAATAGAAATGGAAATTGCATAAAAATCGGAAGATGAATAAAAATAAAAATGGAAGTTGTATAAAACTAATAGTGGAAGTTCATTCAAGAAACCACTACACCTTAACGATCTAGTTGAAAATTAAATAAAAAACGAAAATAAAAATAAAAATGGAAGTTGTATAAAACTAATAGTGGAAGTTCATTCAAGAAACCACTACACCTTAACGATCTAGTTGGAAATTAAATAAAAAACGAAAATGAATAAAAAAATGGAGTTGAATAGAAAAGGAAATTGAATAGAAATAAAAATGGAAGTTGAATAAAAATAAAAATTGAAGTTGAATAAAATTAAAAATGAAAGTTCATTCAAGAAACCACTATAGTTTAACGATCTATTTGGAAATTAAATAAAAAAAAGAAGTTCAATAGAAAATGAAATTGAATAAAAATGGAAGTTGCGAAAAATTAGAAATGGAAGCTGCCTAAAACTTACAATGGATGTTCATTTAATAAACCACTATACCTTAACGATCTATTTGGAAATTAAATAAAAATGGAAGTTCAATAGAAAAGGAAATTGAATAAAAAACCACTATACCTTACTCAACTTCTATTTTTATCCAATTTTCTTTTCTATTCAACTTCCTTTTTTATTTAATTTCCAAATAGATCGTAGGTATAGTGGTTTTCTTGAATGAACTTGAATTTTTATTTTTATTCAACTTCTAATTTTATGTAACTTCCTTTTTTATTTTTATTCAACTTCGATTTTTATTCAACTTCCATTTTTATTAAATTCTCTTTTCCATTTAACTTCCATTTTTATTCAATAGAAACTTTATTTTCTATTCAACTTCCTTTTTATTTAATACCCAAATAGATCGTTAAGCTAGAGTGGTTTCTTAGAAGTTCTTCAATGAATTTGAATAGAAAAGGAAATTGAATAAAAACAAAAATGGAAGTTGCATAAAATTAAAAATGGAAGTTCATTCAAGAAACCACTATACCTTAACGATCTATTTGGAAATTAAATAAAAAAAGAAGTTGAATTGGAAAGAAAATTAAATAAAAATGGAAGTTACATAAAATTAAAAATGGAAGTTCATTTAAGAAACTACTATACCTTAACGATTTATTTGGAAATTAAATTAATAATGGAAGTTGAATAGAAAAGGAAATTGAATAAAAATAGAAATTGAGTAAAAATAAAATAGAAGTTGCATAAAATTAAAAATGGATGTTTCATAAAATTAAAAATTGAAGTTCTTTCAAAAAATTACTATACCTTAACGATCTATTTGGAAATTTAATAAAAATAGAAGTTGAATAAAAAAGGAAATTGAATAACTATGGAAGTTGAATAAAAATATAAATGGAAGTCGCATAAAATTAACAATGGAAGTTAATTCAAGAAACCACTATACCTTAACGATCTATGTGGAAATTAAATAAAACAGGAAGTTGAATAAAAAAGGAAATTGGATAACAATAAAAATTGAAAGCTGCATAAAATTAACAATGGAAGTTCATTCAAAAAACCACTATACCTTAACGATCTATTTGGAAATTAAATAAAAAAAAAGAAGTTGAATTGAAAAGAAAATTAAATAAAAATGGAAGTTACATAAAATTAAAAATGGAAGTTTATTTAAGAAACTACTATACCTTAACGATTTATTTGGAAATTAAATTAACAATGGAAGTTGAATAGAAAAGGAAATTGAATAAAAATAGAAGTTGAGTAAAAATAAAATGGAAGTTGCATAAAATTAAAAATGGATGTTTCATAAAATTAAAAATGGAAGTTCTTTCAAAAAATTACTATACCTTAACGATCTATTTGGAAATTTAATAAAAATAGAAGTTGAATAAAAAAGGAAATTGAATAACTATGGAAGTTGAATAAAAATATAAATGGAAGTTGCATAAAATTAACAATAAAAGTTAATTCAAGAAACCACTATACATTAATGATCTATGTGGAAATTAAATAAAACAGGAAGTTGAATAAAAAAGGAAATTGGATAAAAGTAAAAATTGAAAGTTGCATAAAATTAACAATGGAAGTTCATTCAAAAAACCACTATACCTTAACGATCTATCATTTTTCTTTTTATTCAATTTCCAAATTTCTATTCAACTTCCATTTTTATTTTTATTCAACTTCCATTTTTATTCAATTTCCTTTTCTATTCAACTTCCTTTTTTATTCAATTTCCTATTCTATTCAACTTCATTTTTTTATTTACTTTCCAAATAGATCGCTAAGGTATAATGGTTTCTTGAATTAACTTCCATTTTTAATTTTATGCAACTTCCATTTTTAATTTTATTCAACTTCTATTTTTATTCAATTTCCTTTTTTATTCAACTTCTTTTTTTGTTTAATTTCCATATAGATCGTTAAGGTATAGTGGTTTCTTCAATGAACTGCCATTTTTAATTTTATGCAACTTCCATTTTTATTCAATTGTCTTTTCTATTCAACTTCCTTTTTTATTTAATTTCCCAATAGATCTTTATGGTAGAGTGGTTTTTTGAATGAACTTCCATTGTTAACTTTAGGCAACTTCTATTTTTATTTTCATTAAACTTCCACTTTTTATTCAATTTCTTATTTTATTCAACTTTCATTTTTATTCAATTTTTATGCAACTTCCATTTTTATTCAACTTTCATTTTTAGTTCTATTCAACTTCATTTTTATTCAGTTTCCTTTTCTGTTCAACTTTATTTTTTATTTAATTTCCATATAGATTGTTAAGGTATAGTGGTTTCTTGAAAGAACTTCCATTTTTATTTTTATTCAACTTCCCTTTCTTGTTTAATTTCCAAATAGATCGTTAAGATATAGTGCTTTCTTGAATGAACTTCCATTTTTATTGAATTTACTTTTCTATTCAACTTGCTGTTAATCTTATGCAACTTCCATTATTAATTTTATGCAACTTCCATTTTTATTTTTATTCATCTTCCGATTTTATCCAATTTCCTTTTCTATCCGACTTCATTTCTATTCGATTTTCAAAAAGATCGTTAAGGTATAGTGGTTTATTGAATGAACTTCCATTTTTATTTTTATTCAACTTCCTTTTCTATTCAACCTCTTCTTTTTTAATTTTTATTCAACTTCAATTTTTAATTTTTTGCAACTTCCATTTTTGTTTTTATTTAATTTACTTTTCTATTCAACTTCCATTTTTATTTAATGTCCAACTAGATCGTTAAGGTATAGTGATTTTTTGAAAGAACTTCCATTTTTAATTTTATGCAACTTCCTTCTCTATTCAACTTCCTTTTCTATTCAACTTCATTTTTTATTTAATTTTCAAGTAAATCGTTAAGGTATAGTGGTTTTTATTTAATTTCCCTTTCAATTCAACTGCCTTTTTCATTTAATTTCCAAATAGATCATTAAGGTATAGTGGTTTCTTTAATCAACTTCCATTGTTAATTTTATGCAACTACCATTTTATTTTATTCAACTTTCATATTTATTCAATTTTATTTCTATTCAACTTCATTTTTTATTTAATTTCCAAATAGATCATTAAGGTATTATGGTTTCTTCAATGAATTTACATTGTTAATTTTATGCAACTTCCATTTTTATTCAATTTCCTTTTCTATTTAACTTCCTTTTTTATTTAATTTCCCAATAGATCTTTATGGTATAGTGGTTTCTTGAATGAACTTCCATTTTTAATTTTATGCAACATCCATTTTTATTTATTTTTTATTCAACATCCATTTTTATTCAACTTCCTATTTTATTCAACTTCCATTTTTATTCAACTTTCACTTCTATTCAACTTCCTTTTTTCTTTAATTTCCAAATAGATTGTCAAAGGTATAGTGGTTTCTTGAATGAACTTCTATTTTTATTTTCATGCAAATTCCATTTTTATTTAATTTCCTTTGTTTTTTAATTTTGAAATAGATCGTTAAGGTATAGTGGAAGTTGAATGAAAATGGAAGTTGAATTGAAAAGGAAATTGAATAAAAATGGAAGTTCATTCAAGAAACCACTATACCTTAACGATCTGTTTGGAGATTAAATAAAAAAGGAAGTTGAATAGAAAAAAAAATTGAATAAAAATGGAAGTTGAATTCAAAATGGAAGTTGCATAAAATTAACAATGGAAGTTGAATCAGGAAACCAAAATGGAAGTTGAATAAAAAAAAAATCAATAAAAATGGAAGTTGCATAAAAATAAAAATGGAAGTTCTTTCAAGAAACCACTATACCTTAACGATCTATGTGGAAATTAAATAAAAAATGAAGTTAAATAGAAAATAAATTGAATAAAAATGGAACTTGCATAAAATTAAAAAGGAAGTTGCATAAAATTAAAAATGGAAGTTCATTTAAGAAACCACTATAACTTAACGATCTATTTGGCAATTGAATAAAAAAGGAAATTGAATAGAAAAGGAAATTGAATAAAAATAAAACTGCAAGTTGCCTAAAATTCACAATGGAAGTTTATTCAAGAAACCACTATACCCTAACGATCTATTTGGAAATTAAATAAAAAAGGAAGTTGAATAGAGAAGGAAATTGCATAAAATTAAAAATGGATGTTTCATAAAATTAATTTCCTTTTCCAAGAAACCACTATACCTTAACGATCTATTTGGAAATTAAATTAAAAAAATGAAGTTGAATAGAATAGGAAATTTAATAAAAAAGAAAGTTGAATAAAAATGGAAGTTGAATGAAAAGGAAGTTGAATAGAAAAGAAAATTGAACAAAATAAAAATGGAAGTCGAATAAAAATGTAACTTGAATAAAAATGAAAATTGAATAAAAATGGAAGTTCATTCAGAAAACCACTATAACTTAACGATCTATTTGAAAATTGAATAAAAAAAGGAAATTGAATAAAAATGAAGTGGCATAGAAAAGGAAATTAAATAAAAATTAAAAATGGAATTCAAATAAAAAAATGAAGTTGAATACAAATAAAAATAGAAGTTGAATAAAAATAAAAATGGAAGTTGCATACAATTAAAAATGGAAGTTCATTCAATAGACCAGTATGACTTAACGATCTATTGTTAATTTTATGCAACTTCCATTTTTATTCAACTTTCTTTTTTATGCAACTTCCATTTTTATTTTTATTAAATTTCCTTCTCTATTCAACTTACTTTTTTTATTTTATTTCCACATAGATCGTCAAGGTATAGTGGTTTCTTCAATGAACTTCCATTGTTGAATTGAATGAAAATGGAAGTTGAATAAGAAGGAAATTGAATAAAAATGGCAGTTCATTCAAGAAACCTATGCAACTTGCATTTTTATTTTTATTCAACATCCATTTTTATTCAATTTCATTTTCTATTGAACTTCCTATTTGGAAATTGAATGAAAATGGAATGAACTTCCATTTTTAATTTTATGCAACTTCCATTTTTATTGAATTTTTTTTTTATTCAACTTCCTTTTTTATTTAATTTTCAAATAGACCGTTAAGGTATAGTGGTTTCTTGAATAAACTTCTATTGTTATTTTTTTAAACTTCCATTTTTATTCAATTTCATTTTCTATTCAACTTCCTTTTTTATTTAATTTCCAAATAGATCGTTAAGGTATAGTGGTTTCTTGAAAAAACCTCCATTTTTAATTTTAGGCAACTTGCATTTTTATTTTTATTCAACTTCTAGCTTTAGTTTTATTCAACTTCCATTTTATTCAATTTCCTATTTTATTCAACTTCATTTTTTTATTTAATACCCAAATAGATTGTTAAGGTATTATGGTTTCTTGAATGAACTTACATTGATAATTTTATGCAACTTCTATTTTTATAGTTAAGGTATAGTGGTTTCTTGAATGAACTTCCATTGTTAATTTTATGCAATTACCATTTTTAATTTTATGCAACTTCCATTTTTATTTTTATTCAACTTCAATTTTTATTCAATTTACTTTTCTATTCAACTTCCTTTTCTATTTAATTTCCAAATAGATCGTTAAGGTATGGTGGTTTCTTGAATGAACTTTCATTGTTAATTTTATACAACTTCCATTGTTAATTTTATTCAACTTCCTTTTTTATTAAATTTCCTTTTCTATTCAACTTCCTCTTTCTTTTAATTTACAAATAGATCGTTAAGGTATAGTGGTTTCTTGAATGAACTTCCAGTTCAACTTCCAAATAGATCGCTAAGGTATAATGGTTTCTTGAATTAACTTCCAATGTTAATTTTATGCAACTACCACTTTTATTTTTATTCAACTTCATTTTTATTCAATTTGCTTTTCTATTCAACTTCCGTTTCTATTTAATTTCCAAATAGATCGTTAAGGTATGGTGGTTTCTTGAATGAACTTTCATTGTTAATTTTATGCAACTTCCATTGTTAATTTTATTCAACTTCCTTTTTTATTAAATTTCCGTTTCTATTCAACTTCCTCTTTTTTTTAATTTACAAATAGATCGTTAAGGTATAGTGGTTTCTTGAATGAACTTCTAGTTCAACTTCCAAATAGATCGCTAAGGTATAATTGTTTCTTGAATTAACTCCAATGTTAATTTTATGCAACTTCCACTTTTATTTTTATTCAACTTCATTTTTATTCAATTTGCTTTTCTATTCAACTTCCTTTTTTATTTAATTTCGAAATAGATCGTTCAGGTATAGTGATTTCTTGAATGAACTTCCATTTTTATTCAATTTCCTTTTCTATTCAACTTCCATTTTTATTTAATTTCCTTTTCTATTCAACTTCTTTTTTATTTAATACCCAAATAGACCGTTAAGGTATAGTGGGATATTGAATGAACTTTCCATTGTTAATTTTATGCAACTTTCATTTTTATTCAATTTCCTATTCTATTCAACTTCATTTTTATATTTACTTTCCAAATAGATCGCTAAGGTATAGTGGTTTCGTGAATGAACTTCAATTTTTAATTTTATTCAACTTCCATTTTTATTCAATTTCCTTTTCTATTCAACTTCCATTTTTATTTGTATTCCAGTTTTAATTTTATTCAACTTCCATTTTTATTTTTATTCAACTTCCGTTTTTAATCAATTTCCTATTTTATTCAACTTCCATTTCTGTTCAACTTCATTTTATATTCAATTTTTATTTTATTTAATTTCCAAATAGATCGTTAAGGTATAGTGGTCTCTTGAATGAACTTCCATTGTTATTTTTATTCATCTTCCATTTTTATTTTAATCCCATTTTCCTTTTTATTTAATACCCAAATAGATCGTTAAGGTATAGCGGTTTCTCAAATGAACTTCCATTTTTAATTATATGCAACTTCCATTTTTTTTCAATTTCCTTTTCTATTCAACTTTCTTTTTTGATTTAATTTCCAAATAGATTTTTATGGTATAGTGGTTTCTTGAATGAATTTCAATTATTTAATTTCCAAATAGATTGTTAGGGTATAGTGCTTTCTTGAATGAACATCCATTTACAAATAGATCGTTAAGGTATAGTGGTTTCTTGAATGAACTTCAATTTTTAAGGTATAGTGGTTCATTTAAGAAACCACTATACCTTAACGATCTATTTGGAAATTAAATAAAAAAGTAAGTTGAATAAAAATATAAATGGAAGTTGCATAAAATTAACAATGGAAGTTCATTCAAGAAACCAATATACCTTAACAATCTATTTGGAAATTAAATAAAAAAGGAAGTTGAATAAAAATTAAACTTCGATTGTTAAAAATAGAAAAGGAAATTGAATTAAAAGGAAGTTGAAATTGAACAAAAATAAAAATGGAAGTTGCATAAGATTAACAATGGAAGTTCATTCAATAAACCACTACAACTTAACGATCTATTTGGAAATTAAATAAAAAAAAAAGTTGAATAGAAAGGGAAATTGAATAAAAATGGAAGTTGAATAAAAATAAAAATGGAAGTTGCATAAAACCATTATACCTTAACGATCTATTTGGAAATTAAATAAAAAAGTAAGTTGAATAGAAAAGTAAATTGAATAAATATGGAAGTCGAATAAAATTAAAAATGGATGTTTCATAAAATTAAAAATGGAAGTTGCATATAAGTAGAAATGGAAGTTGCATAAAATTAAAATGGAATAAAAATGGAAGTTGAATAAAAATAAAAATTGAAGTTGCATAAAATTGACAGTAGAAGTTCATTGAAGAAACCACTATACCTTAACGATCTATTTGGAAATATAGATTGTCAAGGTATAGTGGTTTATTGGATGAACTTCAATTTTTAATTTTATACAACTTCCATTTTTATTTGTATTCAACTTCCATTTTTATTTAATTTCCTTTTCTATTCAACTTTTCAAATAGATCGTTAGGGTATAGTAGTTTATTGGATGAACTTCCACTTTTAATATTATGCAACTTCCATTTTTATTTTTATTCAACTTCCATTATAATTTTTATCCTTTTTAATTTTATGCAACTTGCACTACAACAAAATTGAGTTTTTACGGCTTCACATCAACGACATACAGTAAATGCAAGCCGTGATTTCGCACTTTTACGACTTGCATTTTTAGCATGTCGTAAATAATTTCCCAACCACGACATGTCTATTGCGTACGTCGTGAATGCTAATAATGATGATTTTTTTACGGCTTGCAATGTTAGTCGTAAATAATAAAACTTTCTATGACGTACATATGGCATGCCGTTAATACGTCAACTATACACGACATGCGTGCACCAGCCGTTAAAAACTATTGAACATTTTACGGCGGACAAAAAGCCAGCCGTTAAAAATTACACTTTTCACGACGCACAAAAGCAAGCCGTTTAAAATATTACACTTTTCATGACGCGCAATTGCTGTCGTGAAAGGTACAATCAGAGAAAAAAAAAGTGCCAAAATAAAAAATTTTGAGCGCTAAAATGAAAAAATTAGCGGCAAACGAACGAAAACAAACCAAAAAAAAATAATAATAATAATAATCCAAAACAACACTAGCACTGTCAGAATTAAAAGAAATAGGAATAGACACATCATATGGAGAACAGCATAACCATTTTCTCCATCATCGACGGCGACCAGTGCTTCCGTCGGCGACCTTTTCTTCCGTTGGCGACCTTTTCTTCGTCTGTCAGGTATGTTATTGCATCATTCTTTGTATCTCAGTCCCTCGTCTCAGTCCTCTTTGTCCAAATTTGAGGTAATTCGTGATGAGGCATAAGGCGATTGAAACCAACGCCTCAACACTTTGAAGCTATTTTATGAATCTTTGAAACTATTTTCCGAATCTTTGAAACTATCTAATATCTATCTATGTTTTTCTCACATAGCCCTAAAGTTGTTCGACATTAATCGGCTTAGGGAAAACAGAAAGTTGCGACTCGTATTCTTGAACAAAGCTTCGATTTTTTGCGGTAAAATTTTTCATTTCTGTTTATTTTGTTCATTTTGTTTTTGGCTCACAAGCTCTGTCATCCTCTCTATCTTTTTCTCAAAGTTTTTGCTCAAGGGAGGTAATAAATTTTGTCATTTCTATTTATTTGTCTATATATTTGTATTGCACACCACGTGTTTGTTGTAATTTCTGTTAGAATATAGATTGTAATTATTTGGGTTCCATGAATGCAGAACCTAGCTGAATTTATGGTATTGTAGCATAGGTGGCTGTAACATCGATTAATTGATCAAATTTTTTGTCAAATTTACCAATATATGTATTATCTCATAAATTTTGATCAAATTTCACAAATTGCCAAATTCTCTTAATTTCATCAATTTTTCCCTCTTTAAGTTACTAATATATGTATTATCTCATAAATTCTAATTTGATCAAATTAATTATTCGCGTAACTTATGTACAGGAGGATGAAATTATAGTTGAATTGGTGGATAAATTATGCTTTGCTTTTAATTTATATTGTTTTGTTATTGTGAAGTTTCTGTGTTTCATCCATTCCTATGGGTGTTGGTGTCCTATATTTATCTAAAAGCTGTATTTTGGAAAAAAACATTTGGGGATTTCTTGTTTTCTTCTCTTCCTGATAAAAGCAGGTCATGCCCGAGTTGTTTGGAAGGCACATTGATTTTCAAAGTTAGCGTGTTTGGTGTGGTTATTTTATAGGTCGTGATCAACACCTAAAGTGCAAGTGAGTATGATCTTGCATGATTTTAATTTTTTCCTTCCCCATTTCATATGTATATGTATGTATATTTACTCATTTATGTTTTATTTTATGGTGCAACTTTTCTGCGTGCATGTGTGATCATGTGTGCAGTGCATGTTTGTCATATTTAGTTGTTAATTATTTTCTTTCTATTTTATTTTTTGTCATATAAAGTATGCTACAAACGCATTTTGTTCTTTCTTTTCTTTTCCAAGTCCATATTATGAGTGTTCGTGCACTATCCGCAACTGTGGTTACGCCTTTGTGCTTGGTGAAGGTTTTGAAAGATTGCATCTATTTTCCTCAAGTCCATACAAACGCGTTTGGTTATTGTTTTGTTTAGTATTGGTTCTTCAAAAAAAAAAAAAAAATCATGCAATTATTTGTTAATAATTAACTTTGTAGGATAAGCATATTTTGGAAATTATTCTCAGAAGTGGTCTCTTCTTAAGCTGTGATGGGAACTCTTTGCAGTGGCAAGAGGGAAGAAGCGGAAGAACGACTCTGTTACTAAGGTACACTTTGATTTACCTACTATAAAAGGTGCGTCTTAAACATATGTTTATGTGTATATATTTGTGCATGGTACGTGTTTCACTGTCTAGTTTGTTAGCTTGTTGGAAAATAAATATTGATTCATGGGAAATAGGTGGAAAATTTGATGTTAATATAATTATTTATTGTTGTTCCTCGATAGAATATTTTGTATCACTTGGAGGTTGTCTGCATGTTTAAGCCTTTAGTTTGTCCTGATATCTAGTGTTTGGTGTATTTTGGAGGATTCAATGGGTTATTAATAAATAATTTTTAGTTTACTCAATGAGTGTTGGAATCATTTGATTCATGCATTGATTAATATGTTAACTACAGTGAGGCTTTTTAAAGCATGTGAAACATTTACAATGAGTGTTGGAATCATTTGTTTGCAGCTCTTTTTGCATCATGGCTGGCCATTACATTTCTCTTTTATTCGCTTTTGTCATTCACTTCAAGTGCTAGTAATGGTCTCATAATAAATTCTTCTAGACCCGAGGTTTCCACAGCACATTGTGGTGTTGTTGCTGCTGATGATGGTCGATGTTCCAGAATTGGGAGGGATGTTCTTCGAGAAGGAGGTCATGCTGTTGATGCATCAGTAGCTGTTGCTCTTTGCTTGGGTGTTGTGAGCCCAGCTTCAAGTGGCATTGGTGGAGGCGCATTCATGCTTCTTAGGTTAGCCAATGGGACAACAGAAGCTTTTGATATGAGAGAAACTGCACCCATGAAAGCTTCAAAGGTACTCAAAATTGGTTACATCTTCTCCCTTTTGTTTTTGTTTATTTATTGAGGCTCCTTTTGTTCTTTTTGTTTGACAAATATGTTAATGGTAATCAATTTTAGGTGGAGAAAAATTTCGCTGATGTTGTTTTCTCTTTCCTTCATTATATCAAGCAGTCATATCTTTCAGGACTTGGTCCTCGTCAACTAATTCAAGTTCTATTTATGGTTTTGTTTCATCAATTGTCAAGTCTTGTTTTCATTTGCATGACTACAAGCTGAAAGAGTTTGGATGCACCTAAGCTTTTTACTGGATGATCCACCATGTTGAAAATTTCCAAGCTGTATGAGTTTACCCTCTGATTATGTTAATTTGTTTGACGTGCTCCTCCGCTCCAATTTTTTTAGTATACACCTAGTTCTGGTAATGTAGGTGTCTGTCTACGATCTACTCTAGTTGGTAGTAATTGGTCATTGTTGGACATGAAAAATTCCAGACACAATATAATTAAAGTGATAAAAATATGACCATTACAAAAATATGACCGTTGAAAAAATATGACCATTTAAAAAATACGGTAGTAGAAAAATATAACTTTCACAAAAATATAATTATATTTAGAAGAATGAAAAAAATAATAATTTGAAAGAAGTTAGTTTTTTTTTTTTTTTTTTAGATTGGAAAGAAGGTAGTTAAAGTATAAGAATATTTTAATAGAAAATAGCTAAAGTAGATAGTCTTGTTGGAGTGTATATTAAAAAAATGACTAGCTAAAATAGTAAAGTGAAATTTTGAATAGCTATTTTAACTAGCCTTGCTGGAGATGCTCTTATGCTAGTTTCCTTTCTTGTGAGCCTCTCTCTCTCTCTCTCTCTCTCTCTCTCTCTCTCTCTCTCTCTCTCTCTTTACTTTAGTTTTAGTTTTTTTTTTTTTTTTGAGTTATATTAATTGAGTTATATTAATTGTGATAGCTTCTGTTAATGATAGCTTCTGCTAATTGAGTTATATTAATTGTACTAGTTATAAACTAAAAAGTAGTGGAATTCTTGTTTCTCTTTAAAATAATAGTTCTCCTTTTTAAGAGTGGTGGAGTTCTGGTTCCCTTTGTTCCCAAACTTTTAAGTTTTCAATTTATTTTCAAAAAGATTTTCAATAGTGGAAAGAAAAAGATAAAATCAGCTTTACTTTCCATTATGAAGAATAGCTACAACAAAAATTCAAACTGAAATGTAAATAAATGACCATTTTGTTAACATCTCAACCCTTAACTTCTTCAATGCTTCACTTCATTTGATGGTTCTCGACTTAATTAATGTTATTTATATGTTACCTTTGCCCACTACCAGATTGAACAATTTTTTTCTTCTATGTTTGTGCTTAAATTTTGGGCTATTTAATTTGTTTATCTGTTGTGTTTGTTCATTTCTTTAATTTGCAGTCTTCCTTAATGAAATATTAGTTGGATAATGAACTATTCACCTTAATATCAATGCGTAACCTAGCTCCGGCCATTGCAGAGGCACCAAAAGAATCTAAAAGCTTGAGAGTTCGCGAAATAAGAGGATTGGTGACTTTTGATATTTTATTTTAATTTAATGGTATTTTTCACAATATGTTTAGAAAGTTAGATATGCATAGTTTTGGATGGTTTAAACTTTTTGTACCGTTTAGAACTTAAGGATATAGTTTTCGAATGTTTGGAATGTATAGATAATTGTTGAATGTTTATAATTTATGGATATAGTGTCTTTTTGATGTTTCAAACAATATTTTGATGGTTGATTGATGTTTTGTGATGCTTATTTCTAATATTTGTTAGATTATACAAAATTGGTCAAATGGAACCTGCTGAAAAAAAAGAAAAAAAAAAAAGAAAAAAAAAAACTGCACATTCTACGGCAGGCATAATAAGTCGTTGTATTACATATTTTACGGCGCGCAATCAGCGTCGTTATTTGGCTCAACAATTAACAGCGTGCAAAAGTAGTCACAGAAAAAGTATCAACGACGTACAAAATCTGCCGTTAAATAGTTTTTAACGATGTATTATAGCGTGTCGTAGAAAAAGTAATAACGACATACAAAATCTGTCGTTAAATAGTTTTTAACGGCGTACAAAACATGTCGTTGAAAGTGAATGACTTTTCATGACTGATCATAATATGACGTGTGCTCAAGATAATAGAAGGGTTTTTACCGTGCATTGCGCCGTAAAAACCCTTTTTTGTTGTAGTGTTGCATTTTTATTTTTATTCAACTTCCATATTTATTCAACTTTGTTTTCTATTCAATTTCCTTTTTTATTGAACTTCCTTTTTTATTCAATTTGCTTATTTATTTAATTTCCAAATAGATCGTTAAGGTATAGTGGTTTATTTTATTTAATTCCATTTTTTATTTTATGCAACTTCCATTTTTATTTTTATTCAACTTCCATTTTTATTCAATTTCCTTTTTTATTCAACTTCCTTTTTTATTTAATTTCAACTTCCATTTTTATTCAATTTACTTTTCTATTCAACTTCCTTTTTTATTTAATTTCCAAATAGATCGTTAAGGTATAGTAGTTTTTTGAATGAACTTCCATTTTTATTAAATTTCTTTTCTATTTACCTTCCTTTTTTCTTTAATTTCCAAATAGATCGTTAAGGTATAGTGGTTTCTTAAATGAACTTCCATTGTTAATTTTATGCAACTTCCATTTTTATTCAATTTCCTTCTCTATTCAACTTTCATTTTTTATTTAATTTCCAAATAGATCGTTAAGGTATAATAGTTTCTTGAATGAACTTCCATTTTTATTTTTATTCAACTTCCATTTTTATTTTTATTCAACTTCCATTTTTATTTTTACTCAACTTCTATTTTTATTCAACTTCCATTTTAATTTTTATTCAACTTTCTTCCTTTTTTATTCAACTTCTTTTTTTTTATTTTTTATTCAATTTTTAATTTTCTTCAATTTCCTTTTCTGTTTAGCTTCCTTTTTTTATTTAAAAAAGAAAGTTGAATAGAGAAGGATGTTGAATAAAAAGGAAGTTGAATAAAAAGGCAAGTTGATACGAGAATCCATTTTTATTCAATTTCCTTTTCTATTTAATTTGCAAATAGATCGTTAAGGTATAGTGGTTTCTCGAATGAATTTCCATTTTTATTTTTATTCAACTTTCATTTTTATTCAATTTTCCCTTTCTATTCAACTTCGTTTTTTATTTAATTTCCAAAGAGATCTGTAGGGTATAGTGGCTTCTCGAATGAACTTCCATTTTTATTTTTATTCAACTTTCATTTTTATCCAATTTCCTTGTCTATTCAACTTCCGTGTTTATACGTTAACGATCAATTTGAAAATTAAACAAAAAAAGAAGTTGCATAAAATTAAAAATAGAAGTTTATTAAAAAAACCACTCTACCTTAACGGTCTATTTGAAAATTAAATAAAAAAAAAAGAAATTGAATAAAAATTGAAAATGGAAGTTGCATAAAATTATAAAAATTGATTCAACTACCATTTTTATTCAATTTCCTTTTTTATTTAATTTCCAAATAGATCGTTAAGGTATGCTGTTTCTTGAATGAACTTCCTTTTTTATTCAACGTCCTTTTCTATTTAATTTCCACATAGATCGTTAAGGTGTAGTGGTTTTTTGAATGAACGTCCACTTTTAATTTTATGCAACTTCCATTTTTACTTTTATTCAACTTCCGTTTTTAATCAATTTCCTATTTTATTCAACTTCTTTTTTTTTTTTTTTTAATTTCCAAATAAATTGTTAAGGTATAGTGGTTTCTAGAATGACCTTCCATTGTTAATTTCCCTTTCTATTCAACTTCCTTTTTTATTGAACTTCTTTTTTTATTTAATTTCCAAATAGATCGTTAGGTGATAGTGGTTTCTCGAATGAACCTCTATTTTTAATTTTATGCAACATACATTTTTCTTTTTATTCAACATCCATTTTTATTCAACTTCCTTTTCTATTCAACTTCATTTTTATTCAATTTCCTTTTCTATTCAACTTCCATTTTTATTCAATTTCCTTTTCCATTCAACATCATTTTTTATTTAATTGCCACATAGATCGTTAAGATATAGTGGTTGGGTATAGTGGTTTCAAATAGATCGTTAAGGTATAATGGTTTCTTGAATTAACTTCCATTGTTAATTTTATGCAACTTCCATTTTTATTTTTATTCAACTTCCATTTTTATTCTATTTAATTTCCAAATAGATCGTTAAGGTATAGTGGTTTCTTTTTTATTTAATTTCCAAACAGATCGTTAAGGTATAGTGGTTTCTTAAATGAACTTACATTGTTAATTTTATGCAACTTCCATTTTTATTCAATTTCCATATTTATTCAATTTTCTTGTCTATTCAACTTCTTTTTTTATTTAATTTGCACAGAGATCGTTAAGGTGTAGTGGACGTTAACGATCTATTGGAAAATTAAAAAAAAAAATGGAACTTGAATGCAAAAGGACATTGAATAAAAATTGTTGTTCAATAAAAACAAAAATGGAAGTTGCATAAAATTAAAAATGGAAGTTGAATAAAATTAACAATGTAAGTTCATTTAAGAAACCACTATACCCTAACGATCTGTTTGGAAATTAAATAAAAAAGAAACCACTATACCTTGACGATCTATTTGGAAATTAAATAGAAAAGGAAATTGAATAGAAAAAGAAATTGAATAGAAATGGAAGTTGAATAAAAATAAAAATGGAAGTTCATTGAAGAAACCACTATACCTTAACGTTCTATTTGGAAATTAAATAAAACAGGACGTTGAATAGAAAAGTAAATTTGTAACGCCCTCAAAATAATGATGTTAAACCAACAATATTAACATGCTATGATATATAAAAGGTCCACGTCCTTCCATTCATCAGAGTGCTATTACAAAAGGTATTACATGTTAACAACAAAAGCAAATGCCCTACGGGCTTACAGCTTTCCAAGTTAACACTTGGTTACAAGAAAGTAGAGTGCTAACTCATTTACACATTAAGCCCTAGGCTTGAATTTACATGTAACACTGTAAAAGGAAAGACAACCAAAAAGTCCGTCCGCCACTAGCCTCCCAAGCTAAGTCCTTGGAGGTGGCATGCTACCAGTACCTGAAAATGATGTTCCCATATAGGGTGAGCCACAGCCCAGTAGAAATATACTAAACCAGTTATAAATAATGACTAAAAGATTAACAATTGATAGATGGTCAATTCTTTTACATTCTTTCATCACATCAACAAATATAAACAAAACAGTTACATTCATACTTTCCATGACAAACATACATGCTCTGCCAATATATTTCTAGATAAGCATACATGCTCTATCTACGGAGTTCATCCCCTATCTCCTCCCGATAACATCCGGTTTAGAGGTCCATCCCCTATCTTCCCCTAAACCATGAGTACATCCCCTATCTCCTCCAACACAACACAATGCATATATATAACAATTATACACATCACATATCAATACATAAAATCAATGTATTCTTTCCATCGTCATAACCCATGACCCAATTCTATCTCCATTCCTCATTTTCCACAATTAATTATTCAAATTAATTAATCAATGTAATTAGGACGTTTCCATAATTAACATTACAACCCTTAGGTTCAAATTTCACTAATGTTTCAACATTAATTCCATGTTTCTATACCAAACATGCTTCTAGGTTTATTATAGACAAAACCCCAAACTTTTATAAAATTACACAATGGCCCAAAGTTTTCCCAAAATTACACAACAACTACCAACATATCAAAATGCTAAAATTCAAAGACAAAATCCATAAAGAGGAGTAGGATATCCCTACCTCAAAGTTTGAGCTCAAAAGGAGATGAAGGCCCAACACCCAACTTGCTCCAAAACCCAATATTTTCAGATTATATCGAAGCCCAAGTCACCTCTACCTTTTTAACAAAGCACTTAGGGAAGATTCACCTCTAGGAGATGATTTCTTAGAGAGAAGGCAAGTCTAGAGAGAGAGGCTCTCGATTTAGGGTTTTAAAAAGTAAAAGCTTCAAAAAATGAAGTTTAGATCATTGGTCATGAATCGATATAAACAAAGCTCGCCGAAGCGAAGACTTGGTCGCCGAGCGACTGCACAGAAAAACCGTAGCTCGAGCCAAGAAGGTCTCGCCGAGCCAACATCCTAGAAACTCGCCGAGCGAAGAAAAGCTCGCCGAGCCAGAGCTCGACCTTCAGTTCGCAACTAGACGACGCTGAAGCGATTTAACCGCTCGCCGAAAGATCGAACCAGATCGCTGAGCGAAGAATCACTCGCCGAGCGAAATCATGGTGTTCAGTCCACCAGACGTTAGCTGCCGCTGAAGCCGCCTGCTCGACCCACTGACATTAAAACTCAACGCCGCTCGGCGACCAACTCTCGCCGAGCGAAGGACAAAATTTCGGCAAAGAACCCTTGGCTCTAACACAACCAACTCAAACAAACCTCGCCTAACACATCCTATAACTCAAATACAATATATGAAAGGTCGTAAACAGGACAACAATCCACTACCAACATCCACGGACACACGTCCGGATCACTATACAACAAGGGGTAAACCCGGGATCGCTATAACCTCCCCCCCTTAAAGAATTTCGTCCCCGAAATTAAAACAAGTTTTTTTTTTTTGAAAAACAAGCCTTTTTCTCCATTTTAAACAATGTCATAACACAACATTTAACAATTCGACCCATTACCGGTCATCCATCTCCTATCAAGAGACATTTCTCAACATGTACATTTCAACATGCAATTTCTTTCCATTTCAACCATTTCCCACATATATGGTTTACAATTTATATCATAAGCAATAATCATGATACAATTTTATTTCTATAATATAGCCAACATATGCAATATTATAATCAACTCCCATAACAAGGCAAGCTCTACAACATTTACATTAACCAAAACATACATCATGTTTTACAACTTAAGACATTTCAAATGTTCTTAAAGTTCATTACAATTACAAAATTGCAACACTTGATTACACATCAACAAATAAGTCCGGATATTTCTCACGGACTCCCAACTCACGCTCCCAAGTGGCCTCCTCCACTCGTGATGTTTCCACAAAACCTTAACCAAAGGGATGGTCTTACCACGCAGACTTGATCCCACCTATCCAAGACTGAACCGTCTCTCCTCATACGAGGCATCCTCATCTACCTCTAAGTCGGTCCAATCCAACACGTGTGATGGATCCGCTCATACTCAAGCATACCACATGAAACACGCCATGAACTCCGACAATTGTGGCGGCAAAGCTAAACGGTAAGCAACCTCGCCAATCCTCTCAAGGATCTCAAAAGGACCAATAAACCGAGGATAACTTCCCACTCTTCCCAAATCTCAACAAACCCCGCCTAGGTGATATCTTCGTAAAGACGTGATCACCCACCTCAAACTCCAACGGTCTCCTCCTACGGTCAAGATAGGACTTCGACGACTGGTCAGAATAAGCCTCCTACGGATAAGCTCAACTTTCTCCGCTGCCTCCCTAACCAACTCGGACCCAACAAAGGTGTGTCACCCACCTCGCCCAACAAACCGGAGACCTACAAGGTCGCCATACAAGGCCTCAAACGGTGCCATACCGATACTAGATCAAAATCGTATTGTAGGCAAACTCCACCAGTGTAAGTGCCTCCCATGTCCCATCAAATCAAGGACACAACCTCAAGCATATCCTCAAGGATCTCAATGGTACGCCGACCGCCCATCACCGAGGATGATAAGTCAGACTAAAGGTCACTTAGTACCTAAAGCACTCGCAAACTCGCCACAACCTAGCAAGAAACGAGGATCTCTATTCGAGACGATCGCCACCGGGACCCCTGCAATCTCACTATGTCCCGAACATACAAGTCGGCAAGATGATTCATCGAATCTCTCACGCGCATTGGAATGAAATGCGCCGACTTGGTCAACCGGTCTACAACCACCCAAATAGTGTCACTACCACCGAAGTCTTGGAAGACCTACAACGAAGTCCATGGTGACATGCTCCCACTTCCACTCTAAGAATAGGCAAGGGTTGTAACAAACCCGGCCTTCGATGCTCGGCCTTCACTTGTCGACAAGTAAGGCACTTAGACACTAAGATCGCCACATCTCTTCATACCCCGCCACCAAAACCGACGACCCAAATCCCGATACATCTTAGTACCTCCGGATGCACCGCAAGGCGCGAATGATGGAACTCTGAGTACCTCCTCGACAGACTCCAAGACAAACAGACGGTTTCAGATCTCAAACTCAGTCGGATACGCCGTCAAACCCTTCTCAACTTTCCCATCGGAGATCTTCTCTCGAGGGATTCTACCTCAAGGTCACCTCTCAGGCTCTAACACTCGAGTCACAAGTGTAGGTTGCGCAACAATGTAAAACAAGGCCGCAGCCTCAACGGATTCGCCAGTATAAGTCAAACTCGCCAAGTGCCCCCAACATCTCCCACTCTGATGGCTACACAAGCTACATCACTAATGGATTTCCTACTAAGGGCATCGCCACAACATTGGCCTTCCTCGGTGATAATGCAACTCAAGTCGTTATCTTCTATAAACTCCATCCACCTCCTCGCCTCAAGTTCAAGTCTTTCGCGGAAAACAGATACTTCAGACTTTTATGATCCGAGGACCCCTCGAATATCTCACCATAAAGGTAGTGCCTCCAGATTTTCAAGGCAAAAATCACAGCCGCTAACTCTAGGTCGTTTGTAGGGTAGTTCTTCTCGTGTATTTTTAACTAACGTGAGCCATAAGCTACCACTTTCCTCCTCGCATCAACACACAACCCAAACCCTCTCGTGAGGCATCACAATAGACCGCATAACCCAACCCTCTCCTAATAATCAAGACCGAGCGGTGGTCAATCTAACTTTCAACTCTCAAACGACTTTTCACAAGTCTCACTCCATACAAATTTGACTTCGGCGAGTCAACCTAGTCAACGGAAGCTAACTCGAGAAATCTTTCACAAATCGACGGTAGTACCCACTAATCCCGTAAAATCATGGATCTCAAACACACTCTTAGGTCAGGCCCGCCTTGCATCGCCGCCTTGATGTATCAACAGACACCCTTCCCGGAAACTACATGGCCTAAGAACTTGACTTCTCTTAGCCGTAACTCAAGACTTCCCAAACTTGGCATACAAATTTATGGGCTCTAAGCAATTCAAGCACCACTCTCAAGTGTTCCTCGTGCTCTTGCTCGAGGGTGAATAGATAAGAATGTCGCCCACAAAACGACCACAAAACGATCGAAGAATTCTAAGATCCGGTTCATCAAGTCCATAAAGATCGCCGGCATTAGTGAGCCCAAATGGCATCACTAGAAACTCATAATGGCCATACCGCTGCATTTTAATGCCGTCTTCGAATGTCCTCCTCTCGACCTCAACCGTGGTAACCCGATCTCAAATCTATCTTAGAGAAACAACGGAACCCTTCAACCGTCGAACAAATCATCTATACGGGCATAGGGTACTTATTCTAACCGTAGTCGATTCAACTTCCTAGTCGATACACAACCTCAAGGCACAATCTTTCTTTTTAGCAAAGAGGGCCGGTGCTCCCCGGCGATACACTAGGGCTTAACGAAGCCCTTATTTAGCAATTCTTGAGCCGAACTTTCAACTCAATCAACTCACGGTGCAAAACGATAAGGCGCCATAGAAATCGGCGCGTCGCACTAAATCAATAGAGAACTCTATCTCTCGGTGGGTGGCAAATCAATAAGATCCTCGGAAAGACATCTCACAGATTCACAAACTACCCTCGGCAACTCAACTGGGTCTCATCACACTCACCATTCTCAAAACTAGCAAGTAAACTACTAAGCTCATTCCGCCATGACCGCACTTCGTGGCACAATACTACCAACCTCTCCTAAAAAGTGGAAAACTCCTGCTCATCAGACAAATAGGTAACCGGGCGGTAGCAATCAATAACCGCCGCAGATGACGATAACCACCCATACCCAAAATAACATCAAAGCCCTTCATGGGCATAACTACAAATGGAAAAGGAAGTCGATGATCGTCGACCTCTAAATCACAACCTCTACATCCGTGCCTCAAAATTAACTCACCCCCAATAGGTGACACAACGCAAATAGGAGATGCTAAAAGTGCTAACTCCAGTTCCAACACAGATGCAAATGTAGCAGATAAAAAGAATGAGATGCACCCGTGTCAATCAACACTCTAGCAACCGAGTTGCAAAACAAAAGGTACCTCTCACTACCGATGGAGCCAGATTAGGTCCCGCATGTAACAAGATACACGCGCTCAGAGGGCCTCGATCTACTGCCGCCTCTCGAGCATAGGATCACAGATCGACCGACGACGAAGTCCCTGATTGGCCCTCGAGGCTGCATGACATCGAGCCGGTTGAAATCCTCGCGTCGTTCTAGAACCAGACGCCTCTGGTGGCACTCAACCGTGGGCAATACCTCTTCATGTGCCCGGCCGTCCACACCGGTAACACGACACGGGCCGCCTCGCTCAACTCGACTCGTGGTCTGGCCGACGGCGAAGAAGCTCTCGACCCCGCCCTTCAAGGCAACAGAAGCCTTGTGACCCGGCTGGCCACACTTGTAACAGAACTCCTCGACCGCCTCCCGAGCTCAGACTGCAGATCTTGGGAAAGTCGACTGCCAAACCACTGGGACGGCCGAGGGTTATAACCCTTCCTCCTACCATCACTCCCTCTTGGCCCCTCTTGGAGCCCCCATGTTTCTCTTTCTTCTCCTCGCATCATCACTCCATATGAGCCGCAAGATCCACCAAATGCTCAGACTCGAATGTAAGGTCCACCAACTTTCAACTTGAGGTCCCACCTCAACTTCCGCTCAAACTCATAGCAACGGCTCCTCTGCCGCCACAAGTTCAGTGCAAACCTCGACAAGCTAGTAAATGTAGCCTCAAACTCGCCACGCACAAACCATCCCGCTAAGCTTGGTAAACCGATCCCTTAGTCTCTCTCTAGCCATCATGGATAAAACCTCTCTGGAAAGCATTCACAAACGCCTCCCAAGTACCACCCACACGAACTTTCTCATACTTCCACCATTGACCAAGATCTCCTTCACCGAAGGATGCCAAGGTCACTTTCAATGCTCCGTCCTCAATGCCTAGCATTTGAACGCTTTTACTCATCTGTTTCTAGCCACTCGTTCGCCTTCAATGGCTCCTTAGGATCCCCAACAAACTCCTCCGGTTAGACCGAAGAACTCCCTCTTCAAGAAAGAAGGCCCCGCCTCGGCTTGTTCGATTTCGCTTCCGAGAATACCTAAGGCCCTTGCTATCTCTCGGCCAAGGCACCCATAGCTCGGCCGACCACCGGCCACATTGGCTCGACCAACCCCTTCTCGAACTAGGAATCTCGTCCGGTAATGGCACTTCTCGTCTTCTAGGCCTACCACGCCTACCACCTCTTGCTCGTCCCCGACATCCTAATAAAGGTAACCCAAAACATTAGCACATTTATAAACGTGCAAAACTAGACACTCATGTCCTAATACATGGATAATCGTAATTCATTCCACGAAGCACATAAACACATAAGCACTTACAATTTCATTTCCGGATGATGACAGTTCCCCATATGCTACTAGAGTACCGTTAGAAACAAAGATTGATCAAGTGCCTTTCCAACGGGACTCTCAGAAACCCAAAGATCCAGTCAACATCCTAGAAACTAAATCCCATACCCAAATAATCACATAAGCATGTTATCACATAAGCATATATCGATACACCTAAGTCTCTATCGAGCGAGACAAACCCATTGTGATTCTAATCACTTCCCACATACCCAAGGTATTCGAACCCGGTATGCTCTGATACCAAGTTGTAACGCCCTCAAAATAATGATGTTAAACCAACAATATTAACATGCTATGATATATAAAAGGTCCACGTCCTTCCATTCATCAGAGTGCTATTACAAAAGGGATTACATGATAACAACAAAGCAAATGCCCTACAGACTTCTGACTTTTCCAAGCTAACCCTTGGTAACAAGAAAGTAGAGTGCTAACTCATTTACACATTAAGCCCTAGGCTTGAATTTACATGTAACACTGTAAAAGAAAATACAACCAAAAAGTCCGTCCGCCACTAGCCTCCCAAGCTAAGTCCTTGGAGGTGGCATGCTACCAGTACCTGAAAATGATGTTCCCATATAGGGTGAGCCACACCAAAGAGAAATATACTAAACCAGTTATAAATAATGACTAAAAGATTAACAATTGATAGATGGTCAATTCTTTTACATTCTTTCATCACATCAACAAATATAAACAAAACAGTTACATTCATACTTTCCATGACAAGCATACATGCTCTGCCAATATATTTCTAGATAAGCATACATGCTCTATCTACGGAGTTCATCCCCTATCTCCTCCCGATAACATCCGGTTTAGAGGTCCATCCCCTATCTTCCCCTAAACCGCGGAGTACATCCCCTATCTCCTCCAACACAACACAATGCATATATATAACAATTATACACATCACATATCAATACATAAAATCAATGTATTCTTTCCATCGTCATAACCCATGACCCAATTCTATCTCCATTCCTCATTTTCCACAATTAATTATTCAAATTAATTAATCAATGTAATTAGGACGTTTCCATAATTAACATTACAACCCTTAGGTTCAAATTTCACTAATGTTTCAACATTAATTCCATGTTTCTATACCAAACATGCTTCTAGGTTTATTATAGACAAAACCCCAAACTTTTATAAAATTACACAATGGCCCAAAGTTTTCCCAAAATTACACAACAACTACCAACATATCAAAATGCTAAAATTCAAAGACAAAATCCATAAAGAGGAGTAGGATATCCCTACCTCAAAGTTTGAGCTCAAAAGGAGATGAAGGCCCAACACCCAACTTGCTCCAAAACCGAATATTTTCAGATTATATCGAAGCCCAAGTCACCCTCTACCTTTTTAACAAAGCACTTAGGGAAGATTCACCCTCTAGGGAGATGATTTCTTAGAGAGAAGGCAAGTCTAGAGAGAGAGGCTCTCAGATTTAGGGTTTTAAAAAGTAAAAGCTTCAAAAAAGTGAAGTTTAGATCATTGGTCGCTAATCGATATAAACAAAGCTCGCCGAAGGAAGACTTGGTCGCCGAGCGACTGCATGAAACCGTAGCTCGAGCCAAGAAGGTCTCGCCGAGCCAACATCCTAGAAACTCGCCGGCGAAGAAAAGCTCGCTCGAGCCAGAGCTCGAATTCTTCAGTTCGCAGAACTAGACGACGCTGAAGCGATTTAACCGCCGCCGAGCGAAGATCGAACCAGATCGCTGAAGCGAAGAATCGGCTTCGCCGAGCGAAATCATGGTGTTCAGTTCAGCCAGACGTTAGCCGCCGCTGAAGCGGCCGCCTGCTCGACCCACCGACATTAAACTCAACGCCGAAGCGACCAACTCTCGCCGGCGAAGGACAAAAATTTCAGGCAAGAACCCTTGGCTCGAACACAACCAACCTGAAACAAACCTGCCCAACACATCCTATAACTCAAATACAATATATGAAAGGTCGTAAACAGGACAACAATCCACTACCAACATCCACGGACACACGTCCGGATCACTATACAACAAGGGGTAAACCCGGGATCGCTATAAAATTGAATAAAAGTTGAAGTTGAATAAAAATAACAATGGAAGTTGCATAAAATTAACAATGGAAGTTAATTGAAGAAACTAGTATACCTTAATGAATTATGTGGAAATTAAATAAAAAAATGAAGTTGAATAGAATAGGAAATTGAATAAAAATGGAAGTTGCATTAAAATAAAACTAGAAGTTGAATAAAAATGGAATTTGCATAAAATTAAAAATGGAAGTTGCATAAAAATAAAATGGAAGTTGTGTAAAACTTACAATGGAAGTTCTTTCAAGAAACCACTATACCTTAACGATCTATTTGGAAGTTAAATAAAAAAGGAAGTCGAATAGAAAAGGAAATTGAATAAAAATAAAAATGAAAGTTGCATAAAATTAAAAATTGAAGTTCATTTAAGAAACCACTATACCTTAACGATCTATTTGGAAATTAACTAAAAAAAGAAGTTGAATAGAAAAGGAAATTAAATAAAAATGGAAGTTGAATAAAAATAAAAATGGATGTTGCATAAAATTAACAATGGAAGTTGAATATAAAAGAAAGTTGAATAGAAAAGGAAATTGAATAAAAATGGAAGTTGAATAAAAATGGAAATTAAATAAAAATGGAAGTTGAAGCGAGAAAATAATTGAATACAAATGGAACTTAAATAAAAAAAAAAAATGGAAGTTGCATAAGATTAACAATGGAAGTTGAATAAAAATAAAAAATGCAACTTCCATTTTTATTCAACTTTCTTTCTTATTTTTATTTAACTTCCATTTTCATTGAATTCTATTTTCTTTTCAACTTCCTTTTTATTTAATTTCCAAATAGATCGTTAAGGTATATAGGTGTCTTGAATGAACTTCCATTTTTAATTTTATTCAACTTCCATTTTATACATTTTTATTCAACTTCAATTTTTACTCAATTTCCTTTTCTATTCAACTTCCTTTTTGATACAACTTCCATTTTTAATTATATGCAACTTCTATTTTTATTTTTATTCATCTTCCACTTGTATTCAACTTTCTTTTTTATTTAATTTCCAAATAGATCGTTAAGGTATAGTGGTTTCTTGAATGAACTTGCATTGTTAATTTTATGCAACTTCCATTTTTTAATTTTATGCAACTTTCATTTTTATTTTTATTCAACTTCCATTTTTATTCAACTTTCATTTTTATTCAACTTCCTTTTTTATTCAACTTCCATTTTTATTTTTATTCAAGTTACTTTTTTATTCAACTTTCATTTTTATTCAACTTCTATGTTTATTAAATTTTCTTTTTTAGTTAATTTCCAAATAGATCGTTAAGTTATATTCAATTTTATGAACTTTGATTTTTATTTTTATTCAACTTCCATTTTTATTCAATTTCCATTTCTATTGAAGTTCTATTTCTATTCAATGAACTTTTCTATTTAACTTCCTCATTTATTCAACTTCCAAATAGACCGTTAAGGTATAGTGGTTTCTTGAATGAACTTCCATTGTTAATTTTATGTAACTTCCATTTTTATTTTTATTCATCTTGCATTTTTATTCAATTTCCATTTCTATTCAACTTCCTCTTTTTTTTAATTTACAAATAAATCGTTAAGATATAGTGGTTTCTTGAATGAACTTCCATTTTTATTTTTATTCATCTTGCATTTTTATCCAATTTCCTTTTCTATTCAACTTCCTTTTTTATTTAATTTTCAAATAGATCGTTATGGTATATTGATTTCTCGACTGAACTTCAATTTTTATTTTTATTTTTATTCAACTTCCATTTTTATTTTTATTCAACTGTCATTTTTATTCAACTTCCATTGTTATTTTTATTCGACTTCCTTTTTTATTAAATTTCCATTTTATTCAATTTCAATTTTTATTCAATATCTTTTTCTATTCAACTTCAATTTTTATTCAATATCCTTTTCTATTAAACTTCATTTTTTATTTAATTTCCAAATAGATCGTTAAGGTATATTGGTTTCTTGAATGAACTTTCATTTTTAATTTTATGCAACTTCCATTTTTATTTTTATTCAACTTCCATTTTTATTCAACTTCCATTGTTATTTTTATTCAACTTCCTTTTTTTATATTAAATTTCCATTTTATTCAATTTCTATTTTTAATCAATTTCCTTTTCTATTCAACTTCTTTTTCTATTAAATTTCTTTTTTTATTTAATCTCCAAATAGATCGTTAAGGTATAGTGGTTTTTTTAATTAACTTTCATTATTATTTTTATTCAACTTTCATTTTCTATTCAATTTCCAAATAGATCGCTAAGGTATAGTGGTTACTTGAATTAACTTCCATTTTTATTTTTATTCATCTTCCGATTTTTATGCACTTTCCATTTCTATTCAATTTCCTTTTCTATTCAATTTCCTTTTCTATTTAATTTCCAAATAGATCATTAAGGTATAGTGGTTTCTTGAATTAACTTCCGTTGTTAATTTTAGGCAACTTCCATTTTTATTTTTATTCAACTTCCATTTTTATTCAACTTTCATTTTTATTCAACTTCCTTTTTTATTCAACTTCCATTTTTATTTTTATTCAAGTTACTTTTTTATTCAACTTTCATTTTTATTCAACTTCTATTTTTATTAAATTTCCTTTTTTAGTTAATTTCCAAATAGATCGTTAAGTTATATTCAATTTTATGAACTTTGATTTTTATTTTTATTCAACTTCCATTTTTATTTAATTTCCATTTCTATTGAACTTCCATTTCTATTCAATGAACTTTTCTATTTAACTTCCTCATTTATTCAACTTCCAAATAGACCGTTAAGGTATAGTGGTTTCTTGAATGAACTTCCATTGTTATTCTTATGTAACTTCCATTTTTATTTTTATTTTTATTCATCTTGCATTTTTATTCAATTTCCATTTCTATTCAACTTCCTCTTTTTTTTAATTTACAAATAAATCGTTAAGGTATAGTGGTTTCTTGAATGAACTTCCATTTTTATTTTTATTCATCTTTCATTTTTATCCAATTTCCTTTTCTATTCAACTTCCTTTTTTATTTAATTTTCAAATAGATCGTTATGGTATAGTGATTTCTCGACTGAACTTCAATTTTTATTTTTATTCAACTTCCATTTTTATTTTTATTCAACTGTCATTTTTATTCAACTTCCATTGTTATTTTTATTCAACTTCCTTTTTTATTAAATTTCCATTTTATTCAATTTCAATTTTTATTCAATATCTTTTTCTATTCAACTTCAATTTTTATTCAATATCCTTTTCTATAAAACTTCATTTTTTATTTAATTTCCAAATAGATCGTTAAGGTATATTGGTTTCTTGAATGAACTTTCATTTTTAATTTTATGCAACTTCCATTTTTATTTTTATTCAACTTCCATTTTTATTCAACTTCCATTGTTATTTTTATTCAACTTCCTTTTTTTTTTTTTATTAAATTTCCATTTTATTCAATTTCTATTTTTAATCAATTTCCTTTTCTATTCAACTTCTTTTTCTATTAAATTTCTTTTTTGATTTAATCTCCAAATAGATCGTTAAGGGATAGTGGTTTTTTTTAATTAACTTTCATTATTATTTTTATTCAACTTCCATTTTCTATTCAATTTTCATTTTTATTCAATTTCCAAATAGATCGCTAAGGTATAGTGGTTACTTGAATTAACTTCCATTTTTATTTTTATTCATCTTCCGATTTTTATGCACTTTCCATTTCTATTCAATTTCCTTTTCTATTCAATTTCCTTTTCTATTTAATTTCCAAATAGATCATTAAGGTATAGTGGTTTCTTGAATTAACTTCCGTTGTTAATTTTAGGCAACTTCCATTTTTATTTTTACTCAACTTCCATTTTTATTCAACTTTCATTTTTATTCAACTTCCTTTTTATTCAACTTCCATTTTTATTTTTATTCAAGTTACTTTTTTATTCAACTTTCATTTTTATTCAACTTCTATGTTTATTAAATTTCCTTTTTTAGTTAATTTCCAAATAGATCGTTAAGTTATATTCAATTTTATGAACTTTGATTTTTATTTTTATTCAACTTCCATTTTTATTCAATTTCCATTTCTATTGAACTTCCATTTCAATTCAATGAACTTTTCTATTTAACTTCCTCATTTATTCAACTTCCAAATAGACCGTTAAGGTATAGTGGTTTCTTGAATGAACTTCCATTGTTAATCTTATGTAACTTCCATTTTTATTTTTATTCATCTTGCATTTTTATTCAATTTCCATTTCTATTCAACTTCCTCTCTTTTTTAATTTACAAATAAATCGTTAAAGTATACTGGTTTCTTGAATGAACTTCCATTTTTATTTTATGCAACTTCCATTTTTATTTTTATTCATCTTGCATTTTTATCCAATTTCTTTTTCTATTCAACTTCCTTTTTTATTTAATTTTCAAATAGATCGTTATGGTATAGTGATTTCTCGACTGAACTTCAATTTTTATTTTTATTCAACTTCCATTTTTATTTTTATTCAACTGTCATTTTTATTCAACTTCCATTGTTATTTTTATTCGACTTCCTTTTTTATTAAATTTCCATTTTATTCAATTTCAATTTTTATTCAATATCTTTTTCTATTCAACTTCAATTTTTATTCAATATTCTTTTCTATTAAACTTCATTTTTTATTTAATTTCCAAATAGATCGTTAAGGTATATTGGTTTCTTGAATGAACTTTCATTTTTAATTTTATGCAACTTCCATTTTTATTTTTATTCAACTTCCATTTTTATTCAACTTCCATTGTTATTTTTATTCAACTTCCTTTTTTTTTATTTATTAAATTTCCATTTTATTCAATTTCTATTTTTAATCAATTTCCTTTTCTATTCAACTTCTTTTTCTATTAAATTTCTTTTTTTATTTAATCTCCAAATAGATCGTTAAGGTATAGTGATTTTTTGAATTAACTTTCATTATTATTTTTATTCAACTTCCATTTTCTATTCAATTTCCATTTTTATTCAATTTCCAAATAGATCTCTAAGGTATAGTGGTTACTTGAATTAACTTCTATTTTTATTTTTATTCATCTTCCGATTTTTATGCACTTTCCATTACTATTCAATTTCCTTTTCTATTCAATTTCCTTTTCTATTTAATTTCCAAATAGATCATTAAGGTATAGTGGTTTCTTGAATTAACTTCCATTATTAATTTTAGGCAACTTCCATTTTTATTTTTATTCAACTTCCATTTTTATTCAACTTCCTTTTTTATTCAACTTCCATTTTTATTTTTATTCAAGTTACTTTTTTATTCAACTTTCATTTTTATTCAACTTCTATTTTTATTAAATTTCCTTTTTTAGTTAATTTCCAAAGAGATCGTTAAGTTATATTCAATTTTATGAACTTTGATTTTTATTTTTATTCAACTTCCATTTTTATTCAATTTCCATTTCTATTGAACTTCCATTTCTATTCAATGAACTTTTCTATTTAACTTCCTCATTTATTCAACTTCCAAATAGACCGTTAAGGTATGGTGGTTTCTTGAATGAACTTCCATTGTTAATCTTATGTAACTTCCATTTTTATTTTTATTCATCTTGCATTTTTATTCAATTTCCATTTCTATTCAACTTCCTCTTTTTTTTAATTTACAAATAAATCGTTAAGGTATAGTGGTTTCTTGAATGAACTTCCATTTTTATTTTTATTCATCTTGCATTTTTATCCAATTTCCTTTTCTATTCAACTTCCTTTTTTATTTAATTTTCAAATAGATCATTATGGTATAGTGATTTCTCGACTGAACTTCAATTTTTATTTTTATTCAACTGTCATTTTTATTCAACTTCCATTGTTATTTTTATTCAACTTCCGTTTTTATTAAATTTCCATTTTATTCAATTTCAATTTTTATTCAATATCTTTTTCTATTCAACTTCAATTTTTATTCAATATCCTTTTCTATTAAATTTCATTTTTTATTTAATTTCCAAATAGATTGTTAAGGTATATTGGTTTCTTGAATGAACTTTCATTTTTAATTTTATGCAACTTCCATTTTTATTTTTATTCAACTTCCATTTTTATTCAACTTCCATTGTTATTTTTATTCAACTTCCTTTTTTTTTATTAAATTTCTATTTTATTCAATTTCTATTTTTAACCAATTTCCTTTTCTATTCAACTTCTTTTTCTATTAAATTTTTTTTTTATTTAATCTCCAAATAGATCGTTAAGGTATAGTGGTTTTTTTTAATTAACTTTCATTATTATTTTTATTCAACTTCCATTTTCTATTCAATTTTCATTTTTATTCAACTTCCAAATAGATCGCTAAGGTATAGTGGTTACTTGAATTAACTTCCATTTTTATTTTTATTCATCTTCCGATTTTTATGCACTTTCCATTTCTATTCAATTTCCTTTTCTATTCAATTTCCTTTTCTATTTAATTTCCAAATAGATCATTAAGGTATAGTGGTTTCTTGAATTAACTTCCATTGTTAATTTTAGGCAACTTCCATTTTTATTTTTATTCAATTTCCATTTTTATTCAACTTTCATTTTTATTCAACTTCCTTTTTTATTCAACTTCCATTTTTATTTTTATTCAAGTTACTTTTTTATTCAACTTTCATTTTTATTCAACTTCTATTTTTATTAAATTTCCTTTTTTAGTTAATTTCCAAATCGATCGTTAAGTTATATTCAATTTTATGAACTTTGATTTTTATTTTTATTCAACTTCCATTTTTATTCAATTTCCATTTCTCTTGAACTTCCATTTCTATTCAATGAACTTTTCTATTTAACTTCCTCATTTATTCAACTTCCAAATAGACCGTTAAGGTATAGTGGTTTCTTGAATGAACTTCCATTGTTAATCTTATGTAACTTCCATTTTTATTTTTATTCATCTTGCATTTTTATTCAATTTCCATTTCTATTCAACTTCCTCTTTTTTTTTTTAATTTACAAATAAATCGTTAAGGTATAGTGGTTTCTTGAATGAACTTCCATTTTTATTTTATGCAACTTCCATTTTTATTTTTATTCATCTTGCATTTTTTTCCAATTTCCTTTTCTATTCAACTTCCTTTTTTATTTAATTTTCAAATAGATCGTTATGGTATAGTGATTTCTCTACTGAACTTCAATTTTTATTTTTATTCAACTGTCATTTTTATTCAACTTCCATTGTTATTTTTATTCAACTTCCTTTTTTATTAAATTTCCATTTTATTCAATTTCAATTTTTATTCAATATCTTTTTCTATTCAACTTCAATTTTTATTCAATATCCTTTTCTATTAAACTTCATTTTTTATTTAATTTCCAAATAGATCGTTAAGGTATATTGGTTTCTTGAATGAACTTTCATTTTTAATTTTATGCAACTTCCATTTTTATTTTTATTCATCTTCCGATTTTTATGCACTTTCCATTTCTATTCAATTTCCTTTTCTATTCAATTTCCTTTTCTATTTAATTTCCAAATAGATCATTAAGGTATAGTGGTTTCTTGAATTAACTTCCATTGTTAATTTTAGGCAACTTCCATTTTTATTCAATTTCCTGTTCTATTCAACTTCATTTTTTTATTTATTTTTGAAATAGATAGTTAAGGTATAGTGGTCTCTTAAATGAACTTCCATTGTTAATTTTATGCAACTTCCATTTTTCTTTTTATTCAACTTCCTTTTTTATCCAATTTCCTTTCCTTTTCTATTCAACTTTCTTTTTTATTTAATTTCTAAATAGATCGTTGAGGTATAATGGTTTTTTGAATGAACTTCCATTGTTAATTTTATGCAACTTCCATTTTTATTTTTATTCAACTTCAATTTTTATTCAATTTCCATTTTTAATTTTATGCCACTTCTATTTTTGTTTTTATTCAATTTCCATATTTATTCAATTTTCTTATCTATTCAAATTCTTTTTTTATTTAATTTCCACATAGATCGTTAAGGTATAGTGGACCTTAACGATCTATTGGAAATTTTAAAAAAATGGTACTTGAATGTAAAAGGACATTGAATAAAAATTGTTGTTCAATAAAAATGAAATTGGAAGTTGTATAAAATTAACAATGGAAGTTTATTGAAGAAACCACTATACCTTTTTTCTTTAATTTCCAATAGATCGTTAAGGTCCACTATACTTTAACGATCTGTGTGGAAATTAAATAAAAAAAGAAAGTTGAATAGAAAAGGTAATTGAACAAAAATGGAAGTTGCATAAAATTAAAAATAGAAGTTCATTCAAGAAACCACTATACCTTAACGATCTATTTGAAAATTAAATAAAAAAAGGACGTTGAATAGAAAGGGAAATTGAATAAAAAAGGAAATTGAATAAAAATGGAAATTGAATAAAAATGGAAGTTGAATAAAATTAAAAATGGAAGTTCATTCAGGAAACCAACTTCCATTTTTATTTTTATCCAATTTCCTTTTTTATTCAACGTCATTTTTATTCATTTAAAAAAAAAGAGGAAGTTGAATAAAAAAGGAAATTGAATAAAAATGGAAGTTGAATTTTAAAATTAACAATAGAAGTTCATTCAACTTCCATTTTTATTCAATTTCCTTCTCTATTCAACTTCCAGTTTTATTTTTATTGAACTTCAATTTTTGTTGAACTTCCTTTTCTATTCAACGTCATTTTGTATTCAATTTCCAAATAGATCGCTAAGGTATAATGGTTTCTTGAATGAACTTCCATTGTTAATTTCATACAACTTCATTTTTTTATTTGGAAGTTGACTAAAAATAAAAATCAAAATTCATTCAAGAAACCACTATACCTTAACGATCTATTTGAAAATTAAATAAAAACAGAAGTTGAATAGAAAAGGAAATTGAATAAAAATGGAAGTTGAAATTGAATAAAAATGCAAATTAAATAAAAATGGAAATTGAATAGAAATGGAAGTTGAATAGAAAAGGAAGTTGAATAGAAAAGGAAATTGAATGAACTTACATTGTTAATTTTATGCAACTTCAATTTTTGTTCAACTTCCAAATAAAAACGGAAGTTGAATACAAAAGGAAATTAAATAAAAAGGGAAGTTGAATAAAAAGCGAAATTAAATAAAAAAGGAAGTTGAATGGAAAATAAAATTGAATAGAAATTGAATAAAAAATGAAGCAGAATAGAAATGGAAATTAAATAAAAATGGAAGTTGCATAAAATTAACAACGGAAGTTGAATAGAAATGGAAATTGAATAAAAAAGGAAGTTGAAAAGAATAGGAAATTGAATAAAAATGGCCTTTTTTTGTTTAATTTCCAAATAGATCGTTAAGGTATAGTGGTTTCTTGAATAAACTTTCATTTTTAATTTTATGCAACTTCCATTGAAATTTTTATTTAACAATCTATTTGGAAATTAAATAAAAAATGAAGTTGAATAGAAATGGAAATTGAATAAAAATGAAAGTTGCATAAAATTAACAATGGAAGTTCCTTAAATAAATCGTTAAGGTATAGTGGTTTTCATTCAAGAAACCACTATAACTTAACGATCTATTTGGAAATTAAATAAAAAAAGAAGTTCAATAGAAAAGGAAGTTGAATAGAAAAGGAAATTGAATCAAAATGAAAGTTGAATAAAAATATAAATGAAAGTTGCATAAAAATAAAAATGGAAGTTGCATAAAATTAACAATGGAAGTTCATTCAAGAAATCACTATACCTTAACGATTTATTTGAAAATTAAATAAAAAAGGAAGATGAATAGAAAAGGAAATTGAATAAAAATGGAAGTTGAATAAAAATAAAAATGGAAGTTGAATAAAATTAAAAATGGAAGTTCATTCAAGAAACCACTATATCTTAACGATCCATTTGGAAATTAAATAAAAAATGAAGTTGAATAGAAAAGGAAGTTGCATAAAATTAACAATGGAAATTCATTTAAGAAACCAGTATACCTTAGCGATCTATTTGGAAATTAAATAAAAAAGGAAGTTGAATAGAAAAAGAAATTAAATAAAAATGAAAGTTGCATAAAATTAAAAATGGAAGTTCATTCAAGAAATCACTATACCTTAACGATCTATTTGGAAATTAAATAAAAAGGAAAATTGAATAAAAATGGAAGTTGCATAAAATTTAAAATGGAAGTTCATTTAAGAAACCACTATACCTTAACGATCTATTTGGAAATTAAATATAAAAGGAAGTTCAATAGAAAAGAAATTGAATAAAAATTGACGTTGAATAAAAATTAAATTGGAAGTTGCATAAAATTAACAATGGAAGTTCATTGAAGAAACCACTATACCTTATGTAACGCCCTCAAAACAAAACCCATCATATATAAGATTGACATGCATTAATAATAGAGAACGACACATTCTATTATCCATCAGAGTATTACTAAATAAAGCATTACATGTAACATCAAAATAAATGCCCTACGGGCTTACATCTTGCCAAGCCAACACTTGGACACAAAGAAATAAGAGTCTAACTCAATACAGATAAAGCCCTAGGCTTGAATGTTTACATGTTTCAAATAAAAACAAATAAATAAAAGCAAGTCTTCGAATCCAAATCCTCACAAGCTAAGTCCTTGGAGGTAATGAACCACCTGAACCTCAAAATGAAGATGCCAAATAGGGTGAGCCACAGCCCAGTAGAGAAATACTAAACCAAGCATAAGAATTAACTAAAGCAGTAGCACCCGATACATGGTTAACACAAAATATACACTTTGCAATATTATGACACGAATATCTACGTTGTCTATGACACATGGTCTATGACACAATACACCCTCCATTTATCCAGACATGGCTCAACACGGCCAAACAAATTTCAACAACAAGGATAACAAATCAGGTTAAACCTTTCTTATAACAAAATAAACACACATGCTGGTATTATAACCATCTCAATCAAATCCACTTCCATACTTCTCAACTGACACACATGGTGATGATGTATCATATTAACAACAAATAGAAATATTTCTATTATCAATAAGCACACACATATGTGATGCTACTGGAGTCCATCCCCTATCTTCCCCTAAACCATGGAGTTCATCCCCTATCTCCTCCAAAACCAAATGCATATGCAACATAATCAATACTTGACATACACAACACATAATCAATACACGAATATTCTCAGATCAATTCAACAATCAAATAAGTGACTCAATTTCGATTATACCTAAGCCGCATGCAAGGTCTACAACAATCAATGGCTATCCTCCACCGATAGCCCAAAACAATTATTTCTAAACAAGAAATAAATATAACAACACAAATAATCTCAATTTCAGATGAGTGATTAAATATCCAACTACATCAATTTATCTCATAATCCCCAAATTTCATGAATTAAACCCAACATCACAATCTTCCCTTAAATTAATTATATAAATTAATCTATGACAAACCCTAAGGTTTCTCCCAAAATTACCAAACTACCCCCACATACCAAAATACCACCACTTAGGACAAAACCTATAATATGGAGTAGGGTATCCCTACCTCGAAGAAATAACTCAAAAAGAGGGAAGATGAAGACGATGCCCAGACTTCAAAGTGCTCCAAACCAACAATTGCTCAGATTAAATGAAAGCCCTCACTCTCCTCTATCTTATTTGTGAAGGAACTAGGGTGAAATCCACTCTAGATAGATCAATCCTAGGAGAGAAGGTGAGTTGGGAGAGAGAACTTCGTAACCTAGGGTTTAGAATCGAAGGGGCTGAAAAAAGCTTTTTAAAACACGCTGCGTATTTAAACTTGACAGTCCGCCGGCGCACAACACACCGCCGGCGTAAAAGAACAAAAACAAGGTCCGCCGGCGCAATAATAATAATCGCTTTCGTATATTCCCCCATTCCAGAACCCACGCGAAGAACAGACTCCCGCTCGAGCGGCCCAACTTCCGCTCGAGTGTCCAACCCTGCACAAGGACTACTGGATGGGTGTTTTTCCCGCTCGGGCGCCAAAACCCCCCCTCGAGCGGGCAAGCAACAACAAGTCTCTGCTCGAGCGTCAAACTCCCCGCTCGAGCGGACAAGCAAAAACCTGGGCAACAAGCTTTGGTTCCTAAGCTCAACCAACCTGTTCCAAAACCGCCCAACACATCCTATAACTCCAAATAAGAAAATATAGGACGACAACAACCATAACGCAAAGATAGAATCTACGGAACCCAAGTCCGGATACAAACATCGAATGGGAAAAGACCGGGGGTCGCTATACCTTAACGATCTATTTGGAAAGTAAATAAAAAAATGAAGTTGAATAGAATAGCAAATTGAATAAAAATGAAAGTTGCATAAAATTAACAATGGAAAGTTCATTCAATATCCCATGGTACCTTAACGGTTTATTTGGGTATTAAATAAAAAGGAAGTTGAATAGAAAATGAAATTAAATAAAAATGGAAGTTGAATAGAAAAGTAAATTGAATAAAAATGGAAGTTCATTCAAGAAACCACTATACCTGAACAATCTATTTCGAAATCAAATAAAAAAGGAAGTTGAATAGAAAAGCAAATTGAATAAAAATGAAGTTGAATAAAAATAAAAGTGGAAGTTACATAAAATTAACATTGGAAGTTAATTCAAGAAACCATTATACCTTAGCGATCTATTTGGAAGTTGAATGGAAGAAGTTCATTCAAGAAACCACTATACCTTAACGATCTATTTGTAAATTAAAAAAAAAGAAAAGAATAGAAACGGAAATTTAATAAAAAAGGAAGTTGAATAAAATTAACAATGGAAGTTGTATAAAATTAACAATGAAAGTTCATTCAAGAAACCACCATACCTTAACGATCTATATGGAAATTAAATAGAAAATGAAGTTGAATAGAAAAGTAAATTGAATAAAAATTGAAGTTGAATAAAAATAAAAATGGAAGTTGTATAAAATTAAAAATGGTAGTTGTATAAAATTAACAATGGAAGTTCATTCAAGAAACCACTATACCTTAATGATAAAAATGGAAGTTACATAAAATTAATAATGTAAGTTCATTCAAGAAATCGTAATACCTTAACGATCTATTTGGGTATTAAATAAAAAAATAAAGTTGAATAGAATAGGAAATTGAATAAAATGGAAGTTCATTCAAAAAACCACTATACCTTAACGATTTATTTGGAGATTAAATAAAAAACGAAGATGAACAGAAAAGGAAATTAAATAAAAATGGAAGTTGCATAAAATTAAAAATTGAAGTTCATTCAATAAACCACTATAACTTAAAGATCTATTTGGGTATTAAATAAAAAAGGAAGTTGAATAAAAATTAACTTCCATTTTTATTTTTATTCAACTTCCATTTTTATTTTTATTCAACTTCCTCTTTTTTTTTAATTTATAAATAAATCGTTAAAATATAGTGGTTTCTTGAATTAACTTCCATTTTTCTTTAATTTCCATTTCTATTCAACTTCATTTTTTATTTAATTTCCAAATTGATTGTAAACGTATAGTGGTTTCTGGAATGAACTTCCATTGTTAATCTTATGCAACTTCCAGTTTTATTTTTATTTATTTTCCGATTTTTATTCAACTTCTATTTTTATTCAATTTCCTTTTTTATTCAAATTTCCTTTTTCTATTCAATTTCATTTTTTATTTAATTTCCAAATTGATCGTTATGGTATACTAGTTTCTTGAATGAACTTCCACTTCATTTTTTACTTAATTTCCAAATAAATCGTTAAGATAAAGTGGTTTCTTAAATGAACTTACATTGTTAATTTTATGCAACTTCCATTTTTATTTTTATTTAACTTCCATTTTTATTTTATTTAATTTCCAAAAAGATCGTTAAGGTATAGTGGTTTCTTGAATGAACTTCCATTTTTAATTTTATTCAACTTCCATTTTTATTTTTATTCAACTTCCATTTTTATTTAATTTCCTTTTCTATTCATCTTCCTTTTTTATTTAATTTCCAAATAGATCGTTAAGGTATAGTGGTTTCTTGAATGAACTTCCATTGTTAATTTTATGCAACTTCCATTTTTATTTTTATTCAACTTCTATTTTTATTGAATTTCCTTTTCTATTCAACTTCTTTTTTTATTTAATTTCCACATAGATCGTTAAGGTATAGTGGTTTCTTGAATGAAGTTCCATTGTTAATTTTATGCAACTTCCATTTTTATTTTTATTCAACTTCTATTTTTATTGAATTTCCTTTTCTATTCAACTTCTTTTTTTATTTAATTTCCACATAGATGGTTAAGGTATAGTGGTTTCTTGAATGAACTTACCATTTTTATTTTATTCAATTCCATTTTTATTCATCTTTCGATTTTTATGCAATTTCCACATAGATCGTTAAGGTATAGTGGTTTCTTCAATGAACTTCGATTGTTAATTTTAGGCAACTTCCATTTTTATTTTATTCAACTTCTATTCTTAATTTTATTCAACTTCCATTTTTATTCAATTTTCTTTTCTATTCAATTTTCTTTTTTATTCAACTTCTTTTTTTATTTAATTTCCAAGTAAATTGTTAAGTTATAGTGGTTTCTTTTCTTAAATAAGAAAAGGAAGTTGAATATAAAAAAAAAAAATCAATAAAAATGGAAGTTGAATAAAAATAGAAAAAGAAGTTGCATAAAAATAAAACTGTTATTTTATTTTTTATTCAATTTCCTATTCTATTCAACTTCATTTTTTTTATTTACTTTCCAAATAGATCGCTAAGGTATAATGGTTTCTTGAATTAACTTCCATTTTTATTCAATTTCCTTTTCTATTTAACTTCCTTTTTTATTTAATTTCCAAATTGATCGTTAAGGTATAATGGTTTTTTGAATGAACTTCCATTATTATTTTATGCAACTTCAAATTTTATTTTATTTGACTTGCATTTTTATCCAATTTCCTTTTCTATTCAACTTCTTTTTTATTTAATTTCCAAATAGATTGTTAAGGTATAGTAGTTTCTTGATTGAACTTCCATTGTTAATCTTATGCAACTTCCATATTTATTCAATTTCTTTTTTCTATTTAACTTCCTTTTTTATTTAATTTCCAAATTGATCGTTAAGGTATAGTGGTTTTTTAAATGGACTTCCATTATTATTTTATGTAACTTCAATTTTTATGTTATTCGACTTGCATTTTTACCCAATTTTCTTTTCTATTCAACTTCTTTTTTATTCAACTTCATTTTTTTATTTAATTTCCAAATAGATCGTTAAGGTATAGTGGTTTTTTGAATGAAGTTCCAGTTTTAAATTTATGCAACTTCCATTTTTATTCAATTACCTTTTCTATTTAACTTCCTTTTTTATTTAATTTCCTTTTCTATTCAACTTCATTTTTAATTTTATGCAACTTCCATTTTTATTCAATTTCGAAATAGAAAATTTAATTTCCAAATAGATTGTTAAGGTATAATGGTTTTTGAATGAACTTCGAATTTTATTCAATTTCCTTTTCTATTTAATTTCCACATAGATCGTTAAGATATAGTACTTTCTTGAATGAACTTACATTGTTAATTTTACGCAACTTCCATTTTTATTTTCGTTCAACTTCCATTTTTATTCAATTTCCTTCTCTATTCAGCTTCCTTTTTTTATTTAATTTCCAAATAGATCGTTAAGGTATACTGGTTTCTTGAATGAACTTCGATTTTTATTTTTATTTCAATTTTCTTTTCTATTCGACTTCATTTTTTACTTAATTTCCAAATAAATCGTTAATATAGTGGTTTCTTGAATGAACTTCAAGTTTTATTTTTATGCAAGTTCCATTTTTATTTTTACTCAATTTCCTTTTTTTATTCAATTTCCTTTTCTATTCAACTTTCCTTTTTATTTAATTTTCAGATAGATCGTTAAGGTATATTGCTTTCTTCAATGAACTTTTTTTGCTAATTTTATGCAACTTCCTTTTTCTATTCAATGTCCTTTTTTATTTAATTTCCAAATAGATCGTTAAGGTATAGTGACTTCTCGAATAAACTTCGATTTTTATTTTTATTCAACTTCCTTTTTTTAATTCAATTTCCTTTTTTATTTAATTTCCAAATAGATCGCTAAGGTATAATGGTTTCTTGAATGAACTTGCATTGTTAATTTTAGGCAACTTCCATTTGTATTTTTATTTAACTTCCATTTTTATTCAATTTCATTTTCTATTCAACTTCCTCTTTTTTTTTTTTTTTAATTTCCAAATAGATCGTTAAGTTATAGTGGTTTCATCTTGCATTTTTATCCAATTTCTTTTTATTTTTATTCAACTTCCATTTTTATTCAATTTCCTTTTGTACTCAACTTTCTCTTTTTTATTTAATTTCAAAATCGGTCGTTAAGGTATAGTGGCTTTTTGAATGAACTTCAATTTTTAATTTTATGCAACTTCCATTTTTATTCAACTTCTATTTTCTATTCAATTTCCTTTTCTATTCAACTTCATTTTTATTTAATTTCCAAATAAAACGTTAAGGTATAGTGGTTTCTTGAATAAACTTACATTGTTAATTTTAAGCAACTTCCATTTTCATTTTTATTCAACTTCCATAGTTTTTCAATTTACTTTTATATTCAACTTCCTTTTTTATTTAATTTTTAAATAGACCGTTAAGGTATAGTGGTTTCTTCAATTAACTTCCATTTTTAATTTTAGGCAACTTGCATTTTTATTTTATTCAACTTCCATTTTTATTCAACTTCATTTTTATTTTTATGCAACTTTTATTTTTATTTTTATTCAACTTCAATTTTTATTCAATTCTCTTTTACATTCAACTTCATTTTTTATTTAATTTCCAAATTGATAGTTAAGGTATAGTGGTTTCTTGAATTAACTTCCATTTTTAATTTTAGGCAACTTGCATTTTTATTTTATTCAACTTCCATTTTTATTCAACTTCATTTTTATTTTTATGCAACTTCCATTTTTATTTTTATTCAACTTCAATTTTTATTCAATTCTTTTTTCCATTCAACTTCATTTTTTATTTAATTTCCGATTGATCGTTAAGGTATAGTGGTTTCTTGAATTAACTTCCATTGTTAAATTTAGGTAACTTCCATTTTTATTTTTATTCATCTTCCATTTTTATTCAACTTCCATTTTGATTTTATTCAACTTCTATTTTTATTCAACTTCAATTTTTATTTTTATTCAACTTCCATATTTATTCAATTTCCTTTTCTATTCAACGTCCTTTTTTTATTTAACTTCATTTTCTATTCTACTTCCTTTTTTATTCAATTTCCTTTTCTATTCAACTTTCTTTTATATTTAATTTCCAAATAGATCATTAAGTTATAGTGGTTTCTTAAATGAACTTACATTGTTAATTTTATGTAACTTCCATTTTTATTTTTATTCGACTTCAATTTTTATACAATTTCCCTTTCTATTCCATTTCCTTTTTTATTTAATTTCCAAATTGATCGTTAAGGTATAGTGGTTTCTTGAATGAACTTACATTGTTAATTTTATGCAACTTTCATTTTTATTTGTATTCAACTTCTTTTTCTATTCAACTTCCTTTTACTCAACTTCCATTTTTATTCAATTTCGTTTTCTGTTCAACTTCCTCTTTTATTTAATTTCCAAATAGATCGTTAATGTATGGTGGTTTATTGGATGAACTTCCATTTTTGTTTTTATTCAACTTCCATTTTTATTCAATTTAGTTTTCAATTCAACTTCTTGTTTTATTTAATTTCTAAATAGATCGTTAAAGTATAGTGGTTTTTTGAATTAACTTCCATTTTTATTCAATTTACTTGTCTATTCAACTTCCTCTTTTTTTTTTTTTAATTTACAAATAAATCGTTAAGGTATAGTGGTTTCTTGAAAGAACTTCCATTGTTATTTTTATTCAACTACCTTTTTTGTTAAATTTCCTTCTCTATTCAACTTCCTTTTTTATTTAATTTCCAAGTAAATCGTTAAGGTATAGTGGTTTCTTGAATGAACTTCCATTTTTATTTTTAGTCAACTTGCATTTTTAGTTTTATTCAACTACCTTTTTTGTTAAATTTCCTTCTCTATTCAACTTCAATTTTTAATTATATGCAACGTCCATTTTTATTTTTATGCAACTTCCATTTTTAATTCAAGAAACAATTATACCTTAGCGAAACCACTATACGTTAACGATCAATTTGGATTTAATTTCCAAATAGATCGTTAAGTTATACTGGTTTATTTTATGCAACTTCCATTTTTATTTTTATTCGACTTCAATTTCTATTCAATTTCCTTTTCTATTCAACTTCCATTGTTATCCAATTTCATTTTCTATTCAACTTCCTTTTTTATTCAATTCTATTTTCTATTCAACTTCCATTTTTATTTAATTTCCAAATAGATCGTTAAGGTATAGTGGTTTCTTGAATGAACTTCCATTTTTATTTTTGTTCAACTTTCTTTTTTTGTTTAATTTCCAAACAGATCGTTAAGGTATTATGGTTTCTTGAATGAACTTCCATTGATAATTTTATGCAACTTCAATTTATATTTTTATTCAACTTCCATTTTTATTCAATTTCTTTTTCTATTCAACTTCCTTCTTTCTTTAATTTCCAAATAGATTGTTAAGGTATAGTGGTTTCTTGAATGAACTTTCATTTTTAATTTTATGTAACATCCATTTTTTATTTTTATTCAACTTTCATTTTTATTCCAAATTGATCGTTATGGCATAGCGGTTTCTTGAATGAACTCCAATTTTTAATTTTATGCAAATTTCATTTTCATTTTTATTCAACTTCCATTTTTTATTAAACTTTTTTTTTATTCAATTTCTTTTTCTATTCAATTCTATTTTCTATTCAACTTCCTTTTTTATTTAATTTTCAAATAGATCGTTAAGTTATAGTGGTTTTCTAAATGAACTTCCTTTTTTACTTTTATTCAACTTCCATTTTTATTGAGTTTCCTTTTCTACTCAACTTTCTTTTTTATTTTATTCAACTTTCATTTTTTATTCAAATTTCTTTTTTATGCAACTGCCATTATTATTCAATTTTGTTTTCTATTCAACTTACTTTTTTATTTAATTTCCAAATAGATCGTTAAGGTATAGTATAGCGACCCTGGTCTTTTCCCATTTGATTAGTGTATCCGGACTTATGTTCCGTAGATTCCGTTGTTATCAGATTGTTGTTGTCATCCTTTAATTCTATTTGATTGAGTTTTAGGATGTGTTTGGCGTGTCTCGAACAGGGGGGTTGAATCTGAGTCAAGATGTTTGTCGCAAGATTTTAGCCTTTTCCGCCGAGCGACATTTCAAGGCCGAGCTGAGTTTACACACTTCCAGCATTTTTTGGTTCCTGCAAAACTTCTGCAGGTGAAACTCACGCCGAGCGGGCATATTTGCGCCGAGCGACATTGTTTTTGTTCCTTACGCCGAGCGGTGTGTTGTACGCCGAGCGACCTGCCCAAAGATTTAAAGGCGCAGCTGGATTTTAGGGCGCTTTTTCATTCTTTTGATCTCAAACCCTAAAGTCCGACTTTTTCTTCTTCTCTAAACACCTTTTCCCCTAGGTTTGATCTAGTTAAGGTGTGTTTCTACCCTAGTTCCTTTACAAATAAGATAGAGGAGAGTGAGGGCTTTCATTTAATCGGAGCAATTGTTGATTTGGAGCACTTTGGAGTTTCGAGTATCTTCTTCGTCTTCCTCTTTTGGATTCTTCGCTTTAAGGTAGGGATTTCCTACTCCTTGTTTACGTTTTAATCTTAAGTGTTGGTGTTTTGGTATGTGGGAAGTAGTTTGGTAATTTTGGGAGAAACCTTAGGGTTGTGTCATAGATTAATTCATGTAATTAATATAAAGGGGAATTGTGTATTGGTTAAATTCATGAGATTTGGGGAAATTGAGAATTGTTGGTGTAGTTGAATATTTAATTACTCATCTGTGAAATTGATATTATATATATTATTTCTTGCTTAGAAATAATTGTTTTGGGCTATCGGTGGAGGATAGCCATGATTGTTGTAGACCTTGCATGTGGCTTAGGTATAATCGAATTTAGTCATTTATGTTGACTGTTAAATTAATACGTAACATTGCTTGTGTTAATTATGTGTTGTATATGGCAAATATTATTTATGTTGCATATGCATTTGGTTTTGGGAGGAGATAGGGGATGAACTCCGCGGTTTAGGGAAGATAGGGATGGACCTCTAAACCGGTTTTGTTGGGAGGAGATAGGATGGACTCAAGAGCATCACTTATGTGGGTGCTTATAGTTATTTGTTGTTGATATGATACATCACCACCATGTGTATCGCTTGGGAAGTATGGAAGTGAAGTTGATTGTGATTGATGTAACACCAAAGATGTGTGTTTATTATGTTGTAAGAAAGGTTTGACCTAAATTGTTATCTTTGTTGAGTTGTCGGCCAGGTTCTGAGCCATGTTGGTATAAATGGAAGGTGAATTGTGTCATAGACCATGTGTCATAGACAATGTAGGCATTCATGTCTTTAAATTGGGAAATTATTACCTTGTGCTAACCATCTATCGGATGTTGATGCTTTAGTTAATTCTTATGCCCGGTTTAGTATTTCTTTCTTTGTGGCTCACCCTATATGGGAACTTCTTTTTCGTGTTCAAAGTGTTCACTACCTCCAAGGACTTAGCTTGTGAGGATTTGGACTTGAAGATTTGTTTTTAGTTTGTTTGCGTTTATATGTAAAACACTCAAGCCTAGGGCTTTATTTGTTTTTGAGTTAGAACTCATGGATTTGTGTCCAAGTATTGGCTTGGCAAGATGTAAGCCCGTAGGGCATTTATTTTGATGTTTTATTTCTTAAGACTCGGATGAATGGAATTATATTCTGATTTTTTTTGTATATTGATGCATGTTAATATTGTTTATTATGGGTTTATTTTTGAGGGAGTTACAACTTGGTATCAAAGCGTACCGGGTTCGAATACTTTGGGTACGTGGGAAGTGATTAGTATCACAATGGGTTCGTCTCGTTTGATAGAGACTTAGTGTAATGATTGCATGCTTATATGATAACATGTTTATGTGACTATGTGGGTATGGAATGTAGTTTCTAGGATGTTGATTGGACCCTTGAGTCTCTGAAAGTCTTGTTGGAAAGGCACTTGATCAATGTTGTTTCCAACCGGAACTTTAGTGGCGCCTCGGGACTATCATTATCCAGAAATGAAATTCGTAGGTGCTTATGTGATTATGTGCTTACGTGGTGTGATTTATTGTTGTCCAATGTATTAGGACGCAAGTGTTATAGTTTTGGCACATTATTTAGAGTGCTAACGTCTTTGTTTCCTTTATTAGGATGTCAGGACGAGGACGAGGTCGCGGTAGGCGTGGTAGGCAGGCTAGGCAGGAAGTGCCTATACCGGAGGAAATACCGGCAGTTCAGGAGGGTGTTGGCCAGGCCAATGTGGTCGAGCCAGTAGGCCAGCAAGGTATGGGCGCTTTGGCCCAAGAGATAGCTGGAGCTTTTAGGAGTCAAGGCATTCTTAGGGCTCGTAATCGTGCTCGGTAGTTGTGGCGATGCAGGCCTTCTTTTTCTCAAGAGGGAGTTCTTCCGCCTCAACCGGACGTGTTTGTGGGTGATCCTAGCGAGCCGCTTAAGGCGCATTTAATGGCTCGAATGCAGACAACGAAAAACGCTTTGAGATGCTTGTCATCCAAGACGAGGGGATGAAGGTGACCTTGCCATCGTTCCAGCTGAAGGGGGATGCGGGTCAGAGATGGAAGTCCACCAAGGGTCGATTGGAGGTACCGAAGGCTTTTGTTGATGCTTTTCAGAGAAGTACTCTCCAAATTGCTCAGAGAAGTTGAGAGAGCAGCCCGCCATTTTAAATGTAATACCTCATCAAGGGTCGAGTTTGAGGTCAGATTCACTAGTTTGTCCAGTTTGCACTGAAAGTTAGTGGCGACTTGAGGAACGCCGTTGCATTGAGTTTGAGAAGAAGTTGAGGCGTGGCCTCATGCTGAGAATTGTAGGGTCTATGATTCGGGATTTTGGGCGATTGGTTGATGCAGAATTTCACACCGAGATTATGATGCAGAAGAGGAGGAAGGGCGTAAAGGCTCCAAGAGGAGTCGATGGCCAGAGTGATGGCAGGAGGCAGAGAGGTTTCACCTCGCCAGCCTCAGAGTAGCTTCTAGGTGTACTTTTCCCTGCATCGAGTGCTAGTTCGGGGAAAAACAGTCAGGGAGACATCACTTGCTTCAAGTGTGGTCAGCTGGGCCACAAGTCTTCAGTTTGTCCTCAGAGGGGAGGACCTCAGAGAGCAGCATCTTCTTCGGCCCGATCTCAGAGTCAGAGTCAGAGTAGAGGTCACCGCCTCTTGTTTTCAAGGGTCACCAGGCACATGAAGAGGTTTTGCCCACAGCTTGAGTGGCACACCGGTGCTTCGGTTCGAGGCAGACTCAGAGTCACCGCCACTGGGCTCAGCCTCGAGGGCCAATCAGGGGCTTCTTCGTCCTTTCCGCCCGAGGGGTGAGCAAAGTTGATCGAGGTCGTCTGGGCGCTGTATGCCGTTATCACAAGAGATCTTGTACGCTCCGTCGGTTGTGAGAGGTACCTTCTTGTTTTGCAATTGCTTGTTAGTGTTTTGATCGACACGGGTGCATCTCATTCTTTTGTGTCTCACGATTCAAGATCTATTTTGGAGTTGGAGTTAGCACGCTTAGCATCTCCTATTTGTGTAGTGTCACCACTTGGGGGTGAATTGATTTTGAGGCAAGGTGTTAGGGTTGTGATATAGAGGTCGATGACCATAGAATTCCTTTTTCTTTTGTGGTTATGCCCATGAAGGGCTTCGATGTTATTTTGGGTATGGATGGTTATCATCATCGGCATTTATTGATTGCTACCGCGAGGGTCACTTGTTGTACAGCTTAGCGGAGAACGCTTTTCATTTTCTCGGGGACAGGTTGGTAGTGTTTTGCCACAGTGGTACGATCCATGAGGGCGGAGTGAGCTTAGTGGTCTACTTGCTAGCTTTGAGAGTAGTGAGTGTGATGAGACCCAGATTATGCTGTCGAGAGTGGTTTGTGAGTACTCGGACGCTTTTTCCCGAGGATCTTGTTGGTTTGCCACCTCATCGAGAGATTGAGTTCTCTATTGATTTAGTGCCCCAAGACGACGCCGATTTCTATGGCACCTTACCGCTTTTGCCCCAAATGAGTTAGTTGAGTTGAAGGTTCAACTCTGGAGTTGCTAGATAAGGGCTATATTCGCCCTAGTGTTTAGCCATGGGGAGCACCGCCCTATTTGCTAAGAAGAAAGGTGGTGCTTTGAGACCTGTATAGATTACCGAAATTGAATCGGCTACTGTTAAGAATAAGTACCCTATGCCTCATATAGATGATTTGTTTGACCAGTTGAAGGGTTCCCGTTGCTTTTCTAAGATAGACTTGAGATCGGGTTATCATCAGTTGAGAGTCAGGGAGGAGGATATTCCAAAGACGGCATTCCGTACGCGGTATGGCCATTATGAGTTTCTGGTGATGCCATTTGGGCTCACCAATGCACCGGCAGTGTTTATGGATTTGATGAACCGGATCTTCCGAATTCTTAGATCGTTTCGTGGTCGCCTTGGTGGACGACATTCTGATTTATTCACCTTCAGAGGAGGAGCACGAGGAGCACTTGAGAGTGGTGCTTGAGTTACTTAGAGCCCATAAGCTGTATGCTAAGTTTGGGAAGTGTGAATTCTGGCTAAAAGAGGTGAAGTTTTTAGGCCACGTAGTTTCTGGAAAAGGGGTGTCTGTTGATACATCCAAGACGGAGGCAGTGCAAGATTGGGCACAACCTAAGAGTGTGTTTGAGATCCGCAGTTTTCTGGGATTGGCAGGATATTATCGTCGGTTTGTGAAGGATTTCTCCAGGTTAGCTTCACTGCTGACTAGATTGACTCGAAGGAGTCAAATTTGTATGGAGTGAGACTTGTGAAAAGTCGCTTTCAGAGTTGAAGGTTAGATTGACCACCGCCCGGTCTTGATTATTCAAGAGAGGGTTGGGTTATGCCATCGTGACGCCTCACGAGAGGGTCTGGTTGTGTGTTGATGCAAGAGGGAAAAGTGGTTGCCTATGGCTCACGCCGCTTGAAAATTCATGAGAAGAATTACCCCACGCATGATTTAGAATTAGCAATGTGATATTTGCCTTGAAGATTTGGAGGCATTATCTCAGATGGTGAGAAATTTGAGGTATTCTCCGATCATAAGAGTTCCAAATATCTGCTCACACGTAAAGATTTGAATTTGAGGCACACGAGGTGGTTCGAGTTCATTGGGGATGATGACTTCGTGTTGCACGATCATCCCGGAAAGCTAATGTTGTGGCCGATGCCCTTAGCAGAAATCTAGTAACTTAGCTAGTATAGCCATCCGGGAGTGGGAGATGTTGGGTACAGATGGGGAATTTGACTTGCATCTGGGCGAATCCGCTGAGGTCTGGCCTTATTTTCTGTTGTTGCATTTCACACTTGTGACTCGAAAGTGTTAGAGGCTCAGAGGGGTGATCTTGAGTTAGAATCTCTCCGAGAAAAGATTTCCATTGGAAAGATTGAGAAGGGTTTGACGGTGTATCCCGATCCGAGTGTGAGATACCGAGACCGTCTGCTTGTGCTTGCCTTGCCGAGAAGAGGTACTCCGAGAGTTCCATCATTCGCGCCTTGCGGTGCATCCGGGAGGTACTAAGATGTATCAGGATTTGGGTCGCCAGTTTTGGTGGCGGGGTATGAAGAGAGATGTGGCGACCAGATTCAGGTGCCTTACTTGTCGCCAAGTAAAGGCCGAGCATCAGAGGCCAGCGGGTTTGTTGCAACCCTTGCCTATTGCCGAGTGGAAGTGGGAACATGTCACTATGGACTTCGTTGTAGGCCTTCCTAGGACACAACGGGGTAGTGATGCTATTTGGGTGGTTGTAGACCGGTTGACGTCAACAGATTTCATTTCTATGCGTGTTAGAGATTCGTGGATCATCTTGCCGATTTATATGTTCGGGACATAGTGAGGTTGCACGGGTCCCAAAGTGATGATCGCCTCGTATAGAGATCCTCGCTTTATCGCCAAAGTTGTGGCAGAGTTTGCAAAGTGCCTTAGGCTCTAAGTTGACCTTTAGCACGGCTTACCATCCTCAGACTGACGGGCAGTCAGAGCGTACTATTCAGATTCTTGAGGATATGCTTCGGGGTTGTGTTCTTGATTTCGGTGGGTTGTGGAGAGGCACTTGCCATTGGTGGAGTTTGCCTATAATAACAGCTTCAGTTAGTATCGGTATGGCACGCTTGAGGCCTTGTATGGCCAATCGTAGATCTCGTTTGTTGGGCCGAGGTGGGTGATGCACCTTTGTTGGGTCCGAGTTAGTGAGGGAAACGACGGAGAAAGTTGAGCTTATCCGTAGGAGACTTGTTATTCCCTGTAGTCGCCGTAAATCTTATGCCGACCGTGAGGAGGAGACCTTTGAGTTTGAGGTAGGTGATCATGTCTTTCCAAAATATCACCTAGGCGAGGTTTGATGAGGTTTGGAAAGAGCGGAAGTTGTCCCTCGATTTATTGGTCCTTTGAGATCCTTGAGAGGATTGGCGAGGTTGCTTACCGCTTAGCTTTGCCACCGCAGCTTATCCGGTTCATGACGTGTTTCATGTGAGTATGCTTGAAATATGAGCCGATCCGTCACATGTGTTGGATTGGACTGATTTAGTGGTTGATGAGGATGTCTTGTATGAGGAGAGACCGCACGGAGTTTTGGATAGGCGGATCAAGTTTTGCGAGGCAAAACCATCCCTTTGGTGAAAGTTCTGGAAGCATCACGGAGGAAGCCACTTGGGTACGTGAATTGGAAGTCCGTGAGAAATATCCGGATATGTTTATTGATTTGTAATCTTGTATTTAGATTATGTAATATGGTTGAACTTAAGAGCTTTATATATGTCTTAAGTTGGAAAACATTGAGAATGTTTTGGTTTTGTGGGATTATTTTAAAACTTGCCTTATTTTGGAAGTTTATTGGAACATTGCATATGTTAGTTTATTATTGAATATCATGGAGTTGAATATGATATGAAAATGGGAATCTAGTATTTCAAAAATGTTGAACTTGAAAGGAAATTGCATACTGTTAATGCAAAGTTGAAAGATATACTTTTTTATATATTGTGAGATGCCTCTTGATAAAGAGATGATGTGACCGGTATTGGGTCAAGTTGTTTATTGTTGTATTTATATCATTGGGAATTGGGAAAACTCATTTTTACAAACCTATGCTTAATTTCGGGGACGAAATTCTTTTAAGGGGGGGAGGTTATAGCGACCCTGGTCTTTTCCCATTTCTTTAGTGTATCCGGACTTATGTTCCGTACATTCCCTTGTTATCTGATTGTTGTTGTTATCCTTTAATTCTATTTGATTGAGTTTTAGGATGTGTTTGGCGGTCTCAAACAGGGGTTGAATCGAGTCAAGATGTTTGTCGCGTGCTTTTAGCCTTTCGCCGAGCGGACATTTCAAGGCCGAGCGGAGTTTACACACTTCCAGCATTTTTTGGTTCCTGCAAAACTTCTGCAGGTGAGAATTCTACGCTCGAGCGGGCATATTTGCGCTCGAGCGGACATTGTTTTTGTTCCTTACGCTCGAGCGGTGTGTTGTACGCTCGAGCGGACCTGTCCAGTATTTAAAGGCAGCAGCGGGATTTTTAGGGCAGTTTTTCATTCTTTTTGATCTCAAACCCTAAAGTCCGACTTTTCTTCTTCTCTAAACACCTTTTCCCGTAGGTTTGATCTAGTTAAGGTGTGTTTCTACCCTAGTTCCTTTACAAATAAGATAGAGGAGAGTGAGGGCTTTCATTTAATCGGAGCAATTGTTGATTTGGAGCACTTTGGAGTTCCGAGTATCTTCTTCGTCTTCCTCTTTTGGATTCTTCGCTTTAAGGTAGGGATTTCCTACCCCTTTGTTTCGTTTTTATCTTAAGTGTTGGTTTTTTGGTATGTGGGAAGTAGTTTGGTAATTTTGGGAGAAACCTTAGGGTTGTGTCATAGATTAATTCATGTAATTAATATAAAGGGGAATTGTGTATTGGTTAAATTCATGAGATTTGGGGAAATTGAGAATTGTTGGTGTAGTTGAATATTTAATTACTCATCTGTGAAATTGATATTATATATATTATTTCTTGCTTAGAAATAATTGTTTTGGGCTATCGGTGGAGGATAGCCATGATTGTTGTAGACCTTGCATGTGGCTTAGGTATAATCGAATTTAGTCATTTATGTTGACTGTTAAATTAATACAGAACATTGCTTGTGTTAATTATGTGTTGTATATGGCAAATATTATTTATGTTGCATATGCATTATGTGTAGAGGAGGAGATGAGGGATGTACTCCGCGGTTTAGGGGAAGATGGGGGATGTACCTCTAAACCGGATAGTGTTGGGAGAAGATAGGATGGACTCAGATCATCACTTATGTGGGTGCTTATAGTTATTTGTTGTTGATATGATACATCACCACCATGTGTATCGGTTGGGAAGTATGGAAGTGAAGTTGATTGTGATTGATGTAACACCAAAGATGTGTGTTTATTATGTTGTAAGAAAGGTTTGACTGAATTGTTATCTTTGTTGAGTTGTCGGCCGTGTTCTCGAGCCATGTTGGTATAAATGGAAGGTGAATTGTGTCATAGACCATGTGTCATAGACAATGTAGGCATTCATGTCTTTAAATTGGGAATTTATTACCTTGTGCTAACCATGTATCGGATGTTGATGCTTTAGTTAATTCTTATGCCTGGTTTAGTATTTCTTTACTGGGCTGTGGCTCACCCTATATGGGAACTTCTTTTTCGTGTTCAAAGGTTCACTACCTCCAAGGACTTAGCTTGTGAGGATTTGGACTTGAAGATTTGTTTTTAGTTTGTTTGCGTTTATATGTAAAACACTCAAGCCTAGGGCTTTATTTGTTTTTGAGTTAGAACTCATGGATTTGTGTCCAAGTATTGGCTTGGCAAGATGTAAGCCCGTAGGGCATTTATTTTGATGTTTTATTTCTTAAGACTCGGATGAATGGAATTATATTCTGATTTTTGTATATTGATGCATGTTAATATTGTTTATTATGGGTTTATTTTTGAGGGCGTTACATATAGTGGTTTCTTGAATAAACTTTTATTGTTAATTTTATGCAACTTCCATTTTTATTTTTATTCAACTTCCATTTATTCAATTTCCTTTTCTATTGAACTTCTTTTTTTATTTAATTTCCAAATAGATCGTTAAGATACAGTGTTTTCTTGAATGAACTTTCATTTTTATTTTTATGCAACTTTCATTTTTATTCAATTTCCCTTTCTATTCAACTTCCTTTTTTATTTAATTTCCAAATAGATCGTTAAGGTATAGTAGTTTCTTGAATGAACTTCGATTTTTATTTTTATTCAACTTCCATTTTTATTCAATTTCCTTTTCTATTCAACTTCCCTTTTTATTTAATTTTTAAATAAATCGTTAAGGTATAGTGGTTTCTTGAATGAACTTCCATTTATATTTTTATTCAACTTACATTTTTATTCAATTTTCTTTTCAATTCAACTTCTTTTTTTATTTAATTTCCAAATAGATCGTTAAGGTATAGTGGTTTCTTGAATGAACTTCAATTCTTAATTTTATGCAACTTCCATTTTTATTCAATTTCCTTTTATTAGGGTATAGTGGTTTCTTTAATGAACTTACATTGTCAATTTTTATTCGACTTCATTCTCTATTCAACTTTCTTTTTTATTTAATTTCCAAATAGATCGTTAAGGTAATATGGTTTCTTAAATGAACTTCCATTGTTATTTTTATGCAACTTCCATTTTTAATCAACTTCCTTTTTCATTTAATTTCCAAATAAATCGTTATGGTATAGTGGTTTTTTTGAATGAACTTCAATTTTTAATTTTATGCAACTTCTATTTTTATTTTTATTCAACTTCCTTTTCTAATCAACTTCCATTTTTATTTTTATTTTTATTCACTTTCCATTTTCTATTCAACTTCCTTTTTTATTTTTATTCAACTTCCATTTTTGTTTTTATTCAATTTCCTTTGCTATTCAACTTCCATTTTTATTCAATTCTATTTTCTATGTAACTTTAATTTTTATTTTTATTCAACTTTCTTTTTTATTTTTATTCAACTTCCTTTTTTAGTTAATTCTATTTTCTATTCAACTTCTTTTTTTTTTATTTAATTTCCACTTTTATTCAATTTCCTTTTCTATTCAACTTCCTGTTTTATTTAATTTCCAAATAGATCGTTAATAAAATAAAAATAGAAGTTCATAAAATTAACAATGTAAGTTCATTTAAGAAACCATAATACCTTAACGTTTTATTTGGAAATTAAATAAAAAAAGGAAGTTGACTAGAAAAAAAATTGAATAAAACTAGAAGTTGAATTTGCCTAAAATTAAAAATGGAAGTTCATTCAAAAAATCACTATACCATAACACTCTATTTGGAAATTAAATAAAAAAGGAAGTTGAATAGAAATGAAATTAAATAAAAATGGAAGTTGAATAAAAATAAAAATGGAAGTTGCACAAAATTAACAATGGAAGTTAATTCAAGAAACCACTATACGTTAACGATCTATTTGAAAATTAAATAAAAAAAATGAAGTTGAATAGAATAGGAAATTGAATAAAAATGGAAGTTGCATAAAATTAAAAATTGAAGTTCATTCAAGAAACCACTACTACCTTTTTTCTTTAACTTCCAATAGATCGTTAAGGTCCACTATACCTGTCACGCCCTACTTTTTATTACTCGAAGTCATTACCAAGTTCATTAACTTAATTCAATTCCAGAGATAACATGCAGAAATAAACTCAAATGTTCAACTGTAAGGAATGAACAACAGCACTCTCTTTCAGACGCTAATTAAATACAACATGAGCATTCTAAATAAATTGCCCTCAGGCTTACAACATTAAATAATCAAATGAAGGGTGCAACCCTTTTACATATATGGCATTCCGCCTACAACAAAGAGGCCCCGTGGCCAACAAATAAGAGGATCCAAATCTTGTAGCACATCCTGCTAAACACCTGAAAAAGATTCAACAACGTGGGATGAACATATAGTCCAATAGGGGTCTCAACATGATCCTTAACAATAACAACTTACAGATAGCTATGATCATGAACGCTCATTCTCGTACTAGAATAATAATGCGACAGTTTATACAAAATATATATATATGTATGAACTTTTCTCGAAAACAACCATTTCATTCAACGCTATAAGCGATTCATCTTTCTTTTCCTTTCATTAACCCCCGTTCCCAATCTTTCAAAACATTAACAATTCTTAGGAAATAAATTTACTAAGCCCACTACTCTCTTCCATTTTCCACACATACAACAAATGTACCTTTTCAAAACATACTTCTAAAATGTTCAATTTTCTTCACACTTCCAAAAGACAAAAGGGCATTTCGGTTCAATCCCAGTTCTATCATAATTATACATGCATACCTTTATAAACGGGAGATAACAACTCAACTACATACATAAGATAAAACAATGAGGCGACTCGGCCTTCCAAAATTGTAACCAACACAATCCACAATGTTCCCAGATACACTGAAACAATAACAACAAAACTTTGCTCTACTAGCTATGTGCGTAGTAAGCCAAAGATACACTTCTCACAACAATCTACCAGTTTACCAGGCACTAGCTGGAAGGGTATGGTGCCTTCGATTCTCAGCACAGTCAGTTCTCCAGGCGATAGCTAGAAGGTAACGGTACCTCTGATTCTCAGCGCAGGGTATAACACCAACAACCACAATACAACAAGGCATAACCAACATGTGTACTACATACACATTGTCACGACCCCAAACTGCCCCTAGTAGAATGGTGCCGTGATGGCCAGTAATCCGAGATTACCGAAGGCCAACTTACAAAGATCACACACAATCAGAGTATACATATGGGGCTAACATGTGCGGAAGCAATACATTAAATCTAATTAGTCCATAAGAGCTGTGCATAGATCTAATGAAATGTCATACATCTTTAATTAAAGTCTTACAACTTACATACAACAAAATAAAATACATATTACATCTTAACAAAAGGGCTTCACAAGCCGACATAATTAAAATATAGGAAGTACAAGGTCAAAAGCATAATCTTCATGGTTGCCGACATCCTTGATGCCGACCTAACATGCATACAAAACATCGGGCACAAAACACACATCTCGGCGTAGCCGACTTCTTGCTTGTTACCTACATATATACATAGAGAGGGTGGGCTTGGATACTCAGTGAATGGCATGAGTAATAAAGGTTTAAATGAATGATTCCCAAGGTCCTTGTCAAAACCATACATATATCATAGCTTGTTCAAAACATGTACTTGGCATAACTTGTATCAAAACATGGGATGAACCGTATTCATCAATCTTGATCTTACAAAACTTGCTTACTTACTTAACAAAACAAGGGAATAACCGATCCGTAATCGATTAGACAAATCCACCCGTTCCTAGACCGTCGGTGGAAAAACAAGGGTACTGCACAAGTTTAGAGTCCTCCAGCACGAGGGACCTATGTTACAAAGGACCGTATCCTTTTAACACGATAGACTAGTGTTACTTAGGCCCGTAGCCCGCTTTAACACAATGGTACTGCAAAAGTTTAGAGTCCTCCAGCACAAGGGACCTATGTTACAAAGGACCGTATCCTTTTAACATGATAGACTAGTGTTACTTAGGCCCGTAGCCCGCTTTAACACAATGGTACTGTGAAAGTTTAGAGTCCTCCAGCACAAGGGACCTATGTTACAAAGGACCGTATCCTTTTAACCCGATAGACTAGTGTTACTTAGGCCCGTAGCCCGCTTTAACACAATGGTACATTCCAAGAATGTCGTCAAAACAAAGCTTACTTGATACATAAAAATAGGGATAATCATTCATGCTAGAGTAAATACTTTTATCAAAACGAAACAAGGCTTTATCAAATCTTTATAACATAACTTTATTAAAAATACCACTCACTTAGTTCTTGGGACGTCGGGGTCAAAGCGAAGGTCCAAGTCCTACAAACACATGGCAAAGTCTGCTGAATGTACTTCTCAAAACAAGTCTTACATGCATGCAAATGATCTCGGGAAAACATGCTGGAAGTCAAAACACTATTTTACATGTCAGGAAGACATGCTGGGTACCAACCAGGTCTTTGCCAAGGTCCCACACCACCTGGCCGAGGTGTAGTTACCAAGGTTTCGGCGTGCGGCTGCACGCTGAGGTTCATGCGAGACAACTAAAGGTGTAAGTGATCATGCAAGGTAGGCCAAGGTGAGATACGATGCTTGGCCTAAGTGTGAGGTCTAGGTAAGAGCGATCTCGGCGACTACACTTCGGGAAGTGAAGTCTGGAGATCTGGGTTTCCAGCCGTGAAGAACATAAAGAACATGAATGCTAAAATCATAACTTGTTATACAAAAATCTGGGATTTCATGCTATGAGTTCGAAAACATGGACCTGGGTACCCATACTTGAAGATCATATGAAAACAAACACGAAAACATGCATCTTGGTGCAAACTCTTGGATCAAAACATGACTTTTCTTGAAGAACACATTAATACCACTTTCTCTTTCTAAAACTGAACTTTAAATCAATGCATGGCTTACAAATCGTATTCAATCATGCAATGCAATAACATAAACATAAGGAACAACATGAGCAGATCAAGAATCTAACCTTAGAACACAAATCTAACGGTTCGATCTCTAGGGATCAAGCTTGGAAATCTACTCTCCCTCAAGAACTCCTCCTCCTTCCTCTAGAGCTTCTCTCTCCTCTTCAAAACAAGGATATAACAAATGATGGGTTTCTCTCTCTGCCGGCTGATTTAACACTTTCGGCTGGACACGTGGCAACAGTTGGTTGGTTCTTCTCAAAAAGGTGATAGATTGACAAGACTTGTGTAAGACAAGGCGTACTCAACAAGCTACACGGCAAGGCACTCCGGCAAGTGATGACATCGGCTAAGGACAAAGCTTCGGCAACTAAGATGACAATGACCTTGGCTAGGAAGGACAACACTTGACTAAGCTGTGCCACACCTTGGCCTAGATGTGCCACACCTCGGTCTAGGTCATACCACTCCAGGACAAGATCACTTAGGTGCAAAGATAACATCTCGGCCTAGATAATACACATCTCGGCCTTGGTGATGAACACCTCGGCCCAGATAGTGACATCTCGGCGAATATGCCTTGGCGAAAGGTAGAGGTCAAACAAAGTGGTTCCAAAGTAGTTCTAGGCTTAAGATGACCTCGGCTTGGAATGATCTAGGCTTAACATGACCTAGGCTTGACATAGCAGTGAAGGAACAAAGCATGCATACAACACTTAAGCATAGCAAGACAAGATTCATGAACGCAACTTAACATGGCAAATCATATAAATGCATGCAAGCATGACTAAGACATGAATGTGGGTTGTTACATCCTTCCCCCCTTAAAGAAGTTTGGTCCTCCAAACTTAACTTACCATGTCCTCAAAACAATTCCGAGCGTCGGGTCCTCATTTCTTCTTATCTTTTCTGGCCTTTACCGTCAGACAGTCTTTCACACGGTGACCCATCTCGCCACATTCAAAACATGCTCCAGATGCCCGATGACAAACCCCAAAATGTTGTCTCCCGCAACTTGTACATGTCGGCTTAGTGCCACCTTCCTGATTTGAGTTGCTGGGACTGCCCATGTTCGCCTTTCTCTTAGCATTGAACGGTACTTTGCGATTTCCATAGTTTCTGTCTCTTTTTCTGTTTCTCCCCCAAGTTTTGACTCTTCTTCAAGTTGGTTTCTGCCAGGATGGCCTTGTCTAGTACTCCGGCATACGTCGGCATGTTGAGCAATGTGCCATCTCCATACGAAGCAGGCTGTGGGGGCACTTGTGGTACTGGTGGTGGTGGAACTACATGTCGGCCATCTGTCTGCTCGGCCTGGGTGGAGGTGGTACCAGTGTTCTATTGCCTTGCTTGTCTTAACTCATGGGCCAAACCTTCGACCAATCTTTCTAATTTGTCTATTCTGTCCGCGAGATAATCTCGGCCAACTGGAGGTCTGCCCCTTCCCATGATGCTAAAAGTATGCAGGATGTGACTCTCAGAACCAAACGAACAAATAAACATGTATGCAAGTGAACATGATCATGCCGATGTAATAAATGCTGATGCTGAGATGATGCACACCTTGTCAAGTAGCAAGCAATATGATGCAAATCCTAAAATCATTCTAAAGGAAATCGTATGCTCTTTAGGACTCAAAGTGTGTGAACAACGTACTATAAGGAACTCGTGCTCTGATACCATTCTGTCACGACCCCAAACTGCCCCTAGTAGAATGGTGCCATGATGGCCAGTAATCCGAGATTACCGAAGGCCAACTTACAAAGATCACACGCAATCAGAGTATACATATGTGGCTAACATGTGCGGAAGCAATACATTAAATCTAATTAGTCCATAAGAGCTGTGCATAGATCCAATGAAATGTCATACATCTTTAATTAAAGTCTTACAACTTGCATACAACAAAATAAAATACATATTACATCTTAACAAAAGGGCTTCACAAGCTGACATAATTAAAATACAGGAAGTACAAGGTCAAAAGCATAATCTTCATGGTTGCCGACATCCTTGATGCCGACCTAACATGCATACAAAACATCGGGCACAAAACACACATCTCAGCGTAGCCGACTTCTTGCTTGTTACCTACATATATACATAGAGAGGGTGAGCTTGGATACTCAGTGAATGGCATGAGTAATAAAGGTTTAAATGAATAATTCCCGAGGTCCTTGTCAAAACCATACATATATCATAGCTTGTTCAAAACATGTACTTGGCATAACTTGTATCAAAACATGGGATGAACCATATTCATCAATCTTCATCTTACAAAACTTGCTTACTTACTTAACAAAACAAGGGAATAACGGATCCGTAATCGATTAGACAAATCCACCCGTTCCCAGACCGTCGGTGGCCAAACAAGGGTACTGCACAAGTTTAGAGTCCTCCAGCATGAGGGGCCTATGTTACAAAGGACCGTATCCTTTTAACACGATAGACTAGTGTTACTTAGGCCCGTAGCCCGCTTTAACACAATGGTACTGCGAAAGTTTAGAGTCCTCAAGCACAAGGGACCTATGTTACAAAGGACCGTATCCTTTTAACATGATAGACTAGTGTTACTTAGGCCCGTAGCCCGCTTTAACACAATGGTACATTCCAGGAATGTCGTCAAAACAAAGCTTACTTGATACATAAAAATAGGGATAATCATTCATGCTAGGGTAAATACTTTTATCAAAACGAAACAAGGCTTTATCAAATCTTTATAACATAACTTTATTAAAAATACCACTCACTTAGTTCTTGGGACGTCGGGGTTAAAGCAAAGGTCCAAGTCCTACAAACACATGGCAAAGTCTGCTGAATGTACTTCTCAAAACAAGTCTTACATGCATGCAAATGATCTCGGGAAAACATCTTTGGAAGTCAAAACTGCATTTTACATGTCAGAAGACATCTTTGGGTACCAACCAGGTCTTTGCCGAGGTCCCACACCACCTGGTCGAGGTGTGGTTACCAAGGTTTCGGCGTGCGGCTGCACGCCGAGGTTCATGCGAGACAACTAAAGGTGTAAGTGATCATGCAAGGTGTAACAACGCCCGCGGGGGGGGACCTCGCTACAGTTCGGACTCGATTTTTGTTGCGGTTCCAAATCTCGAACCAAAGAGTCCAAATCCGGCAAATCGTTTTGAAGGAAAACAGATTTTTTGAAAAGAAGTGCCAAACATGGACTGCTTTGCCAGATAACAGAGTCGCCACCTAAATATTTTAAAATGGGAAATTTAGGAAACCCTGACTCGGTGCCGAAAGGCCACGTGTCCGTCATCACCAAAGTTGGCTCGGGAACTTGGGTACGATTAGGGAAGGTCACATCGTGAGCACCCCCTCTCGCCCGGTCAAAGACCGGCCTCTACTAACCATGATATCTGATTTTGAAAACATTGTATGCTCTTATTCCGATTATTAGCCTAGGATTACTATGTGATGCTCGCAGCAAACAAGTATAGACTGGGCCGTCTGAATTGGAACAAAACATTTCATGTTTGTTTGTTTGAAAATGGTTTGCTACCCGCAGGTAGGCTTAAAATGTAGATTTTGCCACAGTCTAGTGGGCTTAACAAACAATTGATGAATTGCTCCAATTCAGATAACTCAACCTCCACCCACAGGCATTCAAGGCAGTTATATCACATAAGCATTTAGCCTCATGGTAAGCATGCTTTCATGGCAGTCACTCACACACATGCAAGGATGCTAAAGCATAAAACTTACCTAGTACTCCAAGCCAAAACAAAAGCTGATTAGAAATCATGCATGATCCTAAAATATCTGAATGCCTAATGCAACACATGCAAAAATGCAACTATAGCGGCTATTCTAAACATGGTATATGGAATGCAACTAGCATGTATTCAACTTTAGAATTGAAATACAATGCAGTTTGCATGATGTGCCAAGCTTCGATGCATATCTGAGATGAATGATGCAAACATCTTTGTCATCTTGTATGCTAATTGAAATATTCCTATATCTAACCATTCAAAGCGGGTAAATAAAAGGAGAAAGAAATGGGGGTTGGAGACATACATCACACTCACACACCCTTATTACATTTATGCCCTCAGAAGGGTCGAATAAATATCTGATCCAATAAAAGAATATACAGTCCGAAAATAAATATACAAATTCTAATTAATTAACAAATTAATTACAAAAGAATTAAAACTGGCGTGCAAGCTAGGGACTGCCTCGCTTCTGATAGATGTTGTATGTTAGGCTGCTTGGCGCGGAAATCCACTGGAATGCCCTGATTAGCCTCTGTTTGCACTGTTTCTCAAAATGCGTGCCGAACTCCGGAAAGTTGTTGATTGTTGATTTTGCTGCAACAGAGAGCAGGAAAAGGGCATAGCAATGTATTTCACAAATATATGCATGCCTCGATCCTCGTGCCACCAATCACGCACATCGATGCATGATGGCCGAGGAATCAAATTGCACAACTCAATATGGGATGAATGCATATGAATGCTACAACAAAACCTAACTCCATCATGGGTAATCCGGAGTGTCGGTGACTTGGGAATTGAGACCCGTTCCGTTACTCGGAGTACAGAACGTGCCTTATTTCCCGTGCAATACACAAGATATGCATGAAATGCAACTAACATACAACCTAGCATGCTCAATGCTATGAAAATGAGATGCCTTGAAATGCGTGTCCACGGGCACGCAAACCGAGGCGATGCGGAATGACATGCGAAATGTAATGATGGACTTATACCAACATGAAGGGGGCCTCAGCCACACTCACATAGGATGCCGGAATGATAAGGATGAGGTGCCTCGAAATGCGTGCCCACTGGCACGCAAACCGAGGCAATGATGAAATGCAAACCGGATAAAACAGAGTGCCTCGAAATACGTGCACAGCACGCAAACCGAGACGAGGCATACGCAATGCCAATCGGATAAAGCAGAATGTCTCGAAATCGTGCTGCAGACGCATACGCGAATGCCAAGCGGATAAAACAAAGTGCCTAGAAGTGCGTGCACGCACGCATAACCGAGACGGAGGCATACGCAATGCCAAGCGGATAAAGCAGTGCCTCGAAATCGTGCACGGGCACGCAAACCGAGGCGGCCAAAATGGAAACCGGATACAATCGAGGTGCCAAACGCGCACCTGGTAGCGCAAATCGAGGCGATGATGAAATGAGAAAATCGGATAAAACCGAAGTGCCTCGAAACGCGTGCCCACAGGCGCGCAAACCGAGGCGATGATGAAAGAATGAAAATCGGATAAAACCGAAGTGCCTCGAAACGCGTGCCTGGTAGCAAATCGAGGCGATGATGAAAGAATGAAAATCGGATAAACCGAAGTGCCTCGAAAGCGTGCCGCAGCGCCGCAAATCGAGGCGATGAAATGAGACGAGATGGCATACGGAATGCAACGATGGGCTTACACCAATATGAGAGAGCCTCAGCTCACTCGCATAGGAGGCCGTCGGATAAAAAACAAAGCTGCCTCGAAACGCGTGCCCGCGGACACGCAAATTGAGGCAATGATGTATAAGCATGAAAATGCAAATTGGGCTTACGCCGACATGAGAGGGCCTCAACCACACTCACATAGGCTGCCGGAATGATAAGAATGAGGTGCCTCGAAATGCGTGCCCATTGGCATGCAAATCGAGGCAATGCATTAAGGCATGAAATGACATGGGAAATGATATGCAAGCATGCAAACCATATTTCAGCACCTAAATGAAGGGGGAAACAGCCCCGAAACAATTCGAAATGACACCCGAAGCATGCATTCATCCCGAAAGTGTGAAATTAAGCCCCGAAATGGCCTATAGCCATGCTATACATGCAAAATATGATCATGGCAGAAAGAACAGTAGCAAGGCAGTCCCAAATATGGCATTTTTCAGTAACAAACATGGCCAAAATGCAAGCATAGATAGATCAACAATAGCATGCAAAATTAGTGGCCAAAAGAGGGGTATTGAGACAAGTGATATATGCAAACCCCAAATGGACAAACTTTCTTCTACAACATTGAAGATGAGATGAAAATAAGCACAATTGCAGAAGATGACATCCTCAAAATCAGAATACAAACATGCTAAAAAACCATGCAAAGTAGGCTTCCAAATAGGCTATATCATGAGACATGCAATGCACACACCAAATGACAAAGCTTTCTTCATGAAGTATGTAAAGGGGGTCAAAATAAGACCAAAACCAGTAGGGGTCGAAGTCCCAAAAACAAACACAAATAGGTCAAAAATTGCATGCAAAAATGGCACACTTGATGAAATTTGAAGGGGGTGGTATATACAATGACCAAATGAGGTTGAGCCCTTCTACAATGTTGTAGAGGGGCTCAAAATGAGCACAAAACCTGTATGGGTCGGACCCCAAAAAACAAAAGGAAATAGGCCTAAACTAGCATGCAAGATAATGGCATAAAAGCTAGGTATTGAAACAAGTACATCATAGAAGCCTCAAATGAAGTTGAGCCCTTCTACAAAGTTGTAGAGGGGCTCAAAACAAGCACAAAACCAGTAGGGGTCGGAGCCCCAATTCTCAACCAAATAGAGTATAGAAATGAATCAAGAAAAAGCCCTAAAAGTTGGTTTTGAAGACTTACCCTTGGAGACTTGTCTTTCTTTGATTATTGGCTTTGATTTGTAGCTTCTCAACCTCTGAAATTCACTTCCTAGCTGCTGGAATGGTAGTAGGGATGGTGAGGCTAGGTGTTGATGAAGAGAAGACCTAGGGACTTAGAAGCTTTTTGAGGTTTTGAGCTATGAAAATTGAGGAATTTGGAGAAGTGTTCTTGTAACAACCCTCACTTTGAATTAGTCTTGTTTGCATGCATTCTTCTTTTTGTATGATCTTGCCTTTCCGAGGTTGTAATCTGTTATCTTGTTTTGCTTTACTTTGTCTATTTGATGCTTGCTTGAATTCGCACCTTGTCTAGAGTGTAGCCGAGGTCAGCTTAGCATAGTTTTCCTTTGAGCCCTTGCATTTAAGAACAGTTTTGAACCTTAGCCGACCTCCACCTTTAACTTTGGCATATTGGCGAGATGATTAACATCTGGGCGGCGTCATATCGCCGAGGCCGAGGTGTGTATTATCTAGGCCGAGATGTTACCTTGAACAAGTGATCTTGTCACGGAAGTGGTACAACCTAGACCGAGGTGTGGTACATCTAGGCCAAGGTGTGGCAGCTTCGGTTGGGTGTTGTCCTTCCTAGCCGAGATCATTAGCGAAGTCATTGTCCTTTGCTTGCCGAGGTCTTGTTATTGGCGATGTCATTACTCATGGAGTCCCTTTCCGCCTAGCTTGTTGAACACACTTTGTCAGGGACTTGTCTTTTCCATCAGTCACCTTTTTGAGTTAAGCCAACCCGGTAGCGCCACGTGTCCGAGCAGAAGGTTAAGACGGCCGATAGACTCAGAACCAAATCATTTTGGTCTCAAATCCTTGTTTTATAGAAGCTCTAGGAAGAATTCTAGAGAGAGAAGTGGAGTTTCAAGCTTAACCCTTGAGGATCAAACCGTTGGATTTAAGCTTTAAGGTTAGATTCTTGCCTTACTTCGATTGTTCTTACCAATCACTTAGCTGCATTGCTTGATCGAATCTGTCTTGCATGTCATGCATTGATTTAAAGATTGTTTTAGAAAGAGAAAGCTAGTATTCATGAGTTCTTGTGAAAAACCTCATTTGATCCGAAAGTTTGCAACAAGTTACATGCATTTGTGTTTGTTCTTGCATGGTCTTCTTGTATGGGTATCCAGGTCCATGGTTTTAAACTCATAACATGAAATCTCAGGTCTTATAATCATAAGTTATGATCCTCGCATTCATCTCCTTCTTGATCTTCATGTTCATGTTCTTCATGTTCTTGGCGAGAGGAAAACCAGTTTTCCCGGCTCCATCTCTTTGAAAGTGGCCTCGGGACAGCACCTCGGCGAGGAGGTGTTGGACCTCGGCCAAGACAGTTAGTGCCCACTTGTTCCCGAGATGAGGGGCGATTACTGTTTTGATTTGACTTAGCTTTAGTGGATGCCGAGATCATTTGTGTGCATGTGAAGTCTGTTTAAAAGTGCATTCAATGGACTTGCCATGTGTTTGTAGGACTTGGACTTACCTTGACGTCTGAAGAACTATGTGAGTGGTATTTTAATAAAGATATGTTATAGTGTTTTGATAAAAGCCTTATTTTGCCTTGTTTTGGAAAGTATTTGTAGGCATGGATGTTATCCTATTTTGTATACCAAGTGTTATATCTTGTTTTGATGACATTCTTGGAAGTCGTGCGTGCGAGGGGACTTTAAGCATTTGTGGCACTAGTCCGTATGTGCTAGGGGACTATAAGCATTTGTAGCACAAAGTTTGGAAGTCCGATGCGTGCGAGGGACTATAAGCATTTGTGGCACAAGTCCTTAGTGTCCGGGACTATAATGCAACGACACCATTGTTTTGAGATCTCTCTTGTCTTGTCTTGCTTTGCCATTGACGGTTTACAGCGTGGGCTTGTTTGTCGAGATGTCATCACTTGTATTATATTGATGTTAGTAAGCATCTCTTGAAGCTTTGAAAGATTTGATAGATGAACTTGATTTGTTTCATGTATTATTTGTTTAAAAGATCTCGGATATCATTCATGTAAACCCTTTATTACTTATGCCATTCATCGAGTATCCAAGATCACCCTCTCTATATATATGTAGGTGATGAGCGGTCGGCGGTGATGCCTAGTTGTGCTTAGCCGGCATGTTTTGCCGATGTGTTTTTGGATTCATGTTTTGCGCAAGATCTTGAAGATTATGCTTCTTGGTTACTTTATTGTATTTTGTGTTTGATGGTCGAGAAGCCTTTTGATCAAGATGTAATTTGTACGTCATTATTTTGTATTAAAGCTACTATAAGATGTTTGCCATCTCATTTAACTCAACACGGCTCTTATGGACTACTTTACTTTTGATTATTGCTTCGCATTTGTAAGCCCCATATGTTTACTCGATTTGTGTGTGTTTTCTTGTAAGTGGCCTTTGGTAATCGAATTCTTGGCCATCATGGCACCATTCTACTAGGGGCGGAATGGGGTCGTGATGATTATTGTATCGAGCACAAGTTTCATGTAGCGTTATTCACACACTTGAGTCCTCTGAGCATAGGAATTTCCTTAGACTTGATACAAGGATTGCATCATATTGCTTGTTACTTGACAATGTGTGCATCATCTCGGCATAACTACTTGTTGCTAGCATACATGTTTTGTTGTGCATTTTGTTTTAAAGTCACATTTTGCATACTCATAGCACTATGAGGAGAGGAGACCACCAGTTGGCGAGATCGATCCGAAGACAATTGGACGATTAGAAAGGCTAGTAGAAGGGTTAACTCGGGAGTTGAGACAAGTGAGACAACAGAATGCTAGTGCTACAACTACCCAGGCGAAACAGACTAATGGCCGACGTGCAGATCCGCCTCCACCTCCTCCAAGACCTCAAGTACCTCCACGGCCCGGCCTTGTATGGAGAGGAACCACGACTTTGATTAAGGAGTTCAAGAAGATGAACCCGCCGAGATTCCAAGGGGCATAGAGCCGATGAAAGCCAAGCATGGGTTCTAGGAATGGAGAAGCTATTCGAGATCTTTCCCAGACAGATGTCGAAGGTGGCACTGGCGCATTCACGTTGGACGACGACGCCGAAGATGGTGGATCTTGACGAGAAGAAAATCTGATTTAACTTGGGCCAAATTTTTGGAGCTATTTTATAACAAGCACTTTCCCATTAGTGTACGAGACCGTAAGACCACGGAGTTCGGACTTTGATACAAGGGAACAAAACAAGAGCGAATCTGACCGAAGCTTTCACCGAATTGGCGAGGTACGCTACCATATGATCGATGATGAGTATAGGAAAGCCGGAAGTTTGAAAGCGGTTTGCGCGACCGTCTGAGATAGAGTCAACATGCACAACATGCCGACTTATGCAGGAGTTTTGGACAAGGCTATCCTTGCGGCTAATCTGAACCGACGTATCGAATACAGGAGAATCAGAGAAAGAGACAGAACTATGATAACCGCCGAGTTCCGTTCAACTCCAAGAAGAAAACAAATGTGGGCAGCTCAAGCAACTCGAACCAGAAGGTAGTACCAAGCCGATGTGTGCAAGTTGTGGGAGGCCGCATTCGGAGTTTGCCGTTAGGCCAGCGCTTGTTTTGAATGTGGAGAAATGGGTCACCGTGTGAAGGATTGTCCAAGTCAAGAACCGATGATGGTAAGAAAAGTGGAGCACCTCGGCTCGCACAAGGAAGCAACGTTGGAAGGACACAGACGAGGCAGGCGAGTTTTTGCGTTGGTGCCAGAGACACCTGAACGCCGAGACAAGAGTATCGTATACTCCCAATCTGCTCTCAAGATGCATACATATTGATAGATTCGGTTCCACGATTCATTCAGATTCCGCCAAGTTTGCCGAGAAATTGAATAGACAACAAGAACCTCTTGATTATGTGTTATATGTGTCCGCTCCATCCGGGAGAACCATGATTGTTGCATCTATCTATAAGGCGTGTGTTATTGTGATTGAGGGTGTAGAACTATTAATTGATTTGTTGCCGTTAAACATGACCCACTTTGACGCCATATTAGGAATGGATTGGTTAGTAAAGAATTATGCATCAATTAATTGTGTTTGAAGAGTGTCACATTGAGACCCCTGCACAAGCCGAGGTTATTTTCCGAGGTAAAGGGGTAGTACCCCACCATACTTGATTTCGGCCCATTAAGGCCTGTAAGCTAATTCGTAAAGGGTGCCATGGCTACTTGTGTAGTATATTGAGTGATCGAATGGAAATGTTGATTTAGCCGACATCCCGTTGTTAGTGAATTCCCGACATCTTTCGAATGATTTGCTCGCCACTTAGTCGATAGGGAAATAGAGTTTATGTGGACATTGTGTCGAACACACCGATCTCCAAGACACCCTATAGAATGGCCCCAAATGAGCTTAAGGAACTAAAGGTACAACTACAGAATTATTAGATAAAGGTTTTGTTAGGCCGAGCACTTCACCGTGGGGAGCGCCATCTTGTTTGTTAAGAAAAAGATGGTACACTCCGCCTTTGCATTGACTACAGAGAACTTAACAAGGTAACTATTAAGAACAAGTATCCGTTGCCTAGGATTGATGATTTGCTAGATCAACTACAAGGAGCAAGAGTCTTTTCCAAGATTGACCTTAGATCGGGCTACCACCGTTGAAGGTTAAAGCCGAGGATATTGAGAAGACCGCTTTCGAACAAGATATGGCCACTATGAGTTTCTAGTAATGCCATTTGGAGTGACTAATGCGCCGAAAGATTCATGGACTTAATGAATAGAGTCTTCAAGCCGTACCTAGATGAATTTGTGGTTGTTTTTATTGATGACATATTGATCTACTCCAAGGGTACAAAGAGCATGAGAGTCATCCGAGACTTGCTCTACAAACCTTGAGGGACAGGAAGTCAGATGCTAAGTTGAGTAAGTGTGAGTTTTGGCTTTCCAATATTTCATTTTTGGGACATGTGATTAATGAAGAAGGTATCTCTGTTGATCCCAAAGAAGATTGAAGCCGTGGTAAATTGGCCAACGCCGACCAATGTGTCCGAGGTTCGCAGCTTTCTAGGTTTGGCAAGGTGTTATTACAGAAGTTTGTAAAAGACTTTTCAAGGATTGCGGTGCCATTGACGCAGCTTAACTCGAAGGGAGTGACATATGAATGGACCAAAGATAGAGAATCGACCTTCCAGAGTTGAAGACGAGGTTAGTTACAAAGACCAGTTCTTGTACTCCCATCAAGTAATGAAGAATTTCAGATTTACGTGATGCTTCACATAAGGGTTTGGGTTGTGTATTAATGCAAGGGGCAAGGTCATAGCATATGCATCTCGCCAGTTAAAACCTCATGAGAAGAATTATCCTACCCATGATTTGGAGCTAGCAAAGTGGTGTTTGCTTTAAAGATTTGGCGTCATTACTTGTATGGAGCTTCTTGCCAAGTTTTCACGGATCATAAGAGTTTGAAGTACTTATTCACTCGTAGGAACTAAATTTGAGGCAAAGAAGATGGTGGAATTGTTGAAGGACTACGACATGCGATTCAAGACCACCCGTGCAAAGCCAACTCAAGAGCCGATGCATTAAGCAGAAGTCATTGGGAAGTTTGGCGTGTTTAGCCATAATCTCGGCAGAGCCGACCATCATTGAAGAAGTAAAAGCAAAGCAAATGGAGGATAAATTCTTGAAGCGAGATAGCCGACGAGATTATCACTGCCGAGGTCGTTACACCTTTGATAATGGAGTGCTTAAGTTTGGAGGAAGGTTATGCGTGCCGACGTCCACGAGTTGAAAAGAAAGATTTTACAAGAGTCCCATGGTTCGAAATTGCTGTTCATCCAGGAAACACTAAGATGTATCACGATGTAAAGCAGACCTTTTGGTGGCCAAACATGAAGAGAGAGATAGCCGAGTTTGTATCCCAATGCCTACAATGTCAACAAGTGAAGGCAGAACATCAGAGACCAGCAGGACTTCTTCAACCTTTGTCAATTCCTGAATGGAAATGGGAACACATCTCCATGGATTTTGTGATTGGTTTGCCGAGGACGCAGAAGGGAATGGATTCGATTTGGGTCATAATCGACAGATTAACTAAGTCAGCACATTTCTTGCCTGTTCAGACTACATTCAATGCTGACCGACTAGCTGTATTGTATATGAATGAAATTGTGAGACTTCATGGAGTGCCGGTGTCCATTGTTTCAGACCGAGATCCGAAGTTTGTTTGTAGATTTTGGCAGAGTTTACAAAGAGCCTTGGGAACCGAATTGAAGTTCAGCACAGCTTTTCACCCCCAAACCGATGGGCAAACGGAAAGGACAATTCAGACACTAGAAGATATGCTCAGGCTATGTGTACTAGATTTCCAGGGAAGTTGGGGAGCACATTTACCATTAGTGGAATTTGCTTACAACAACAGTTATCAAGCTAGCATTGGCATGGCACCGCATTTAAGCTTTGTATGGAAGGAAGTGTAGATCGCCGATATGTTGGACGAAGTAGGAGATAAAGTTTTGATCGGCCCGAATCGATTCAAGTGACAACCGAGAAGATTAAGCTTATCCGACGGAGGATCGAAGCCTTGCGAGTCGGCAAAAGAGCTATGCCGACTGTGAGAAGAAGAGAATTGAGTTTGAAATTGGGGACCATGTATTCACGAAAATTTCGCCAACAAAAGGAATTTCCAGATTTGGGAAGAAAGGTAAGTTAGCACCTCGTTACATCGGGCCATTTGAAATTCTTGAGAAGATTAACACGACCGCCTACAGACTTGCTTTACCACCAGAATTGAGCCAAGTGCACAATGTATTCCATATCTCAATGTTGAGGAAGTATATTCGGGATCCCCTGCACGTGATCAGTCATTTTGGAATTGTGATAAATGAAGATTTGGGCTACGAAGAGAAGCCGGTGAGAATTCTTGACAGACAAGTGAAACAATTAAGGAACAAATCCATAGTGATGGTGAAAATTGAGTGGGAGGAACACTTCGGCAAGGATGCCACGTGGGAAATGGAAGAAGAAATGAAAGTTCGATACCCTGAGTTGTTTTTGGATCAAGGTAACTTAAGTTTGGGGACCAAACTTCTTTAAGGGGGGTAGGATGTAACAACCCTCACTTTGAATTAGTCTTGTTTGCATGCATTCTTCTTTTGTATGATCTTGCCTTTCCGAGGTTGTAATCTGTTATCTTGTTTTGCTTTACTTTGTCTATTTGATGCTTGCTTGAATTCGCACCTTGTCTAGAGTGTAGCCGAGGTCAGCTTAGCATAGTTTTCCTTTGAGCCCTTGCATTTAAGAACAGTTTTGAACCTTAGCCGACCTCCACCTTTAACTCGCATATTGGCCGAGATGATTAACATCTGGGCCGAGGCGTGTATCGCCGAGGCCGAGGTGTGTATTATCTAGGCCGAGATGTTACCTTGAACCCAAGTGATCTTGTCCTGGAAGTGGTACAACCTAGACCGAGGTGTGGTACATCTAGGCCAAGGTGTGGCACAGCTCAGTTGGGTGTTGTCCTTCCTAGCCGAGATCATTAGCCGAAGTCATTGTCCTTTGCTTGCCGAGGTCTTGTTATTGGCCGATGTCATTACTCGCCGGAGTCCCTTGCCGCCTAGCTTGTTGAACACACTTTGTCAGGGACTTGTCTTTTCCATCAGTCACCTTTTTGAGTTAAGCCAACCCGGTAGCGCCACGTGTCCGAGCAGAAGGTTAAGACGGCCGATAGACTCAGAACCAAATCATTTTGGTCTCAAATCCTTGTTTTAGAGAGAGAAGCTCTAGGAAGAATTCTAGAGAGAGAAGTGGAGTTTCAAGCTTAACCCTTGAGGATCAAACCGTTGGATTTAAGCTTTAAGGTTAGATTCTTGCCTTACTTCGATTGTTCTTACCAATCACTTAGCTGCATTGCTTGATCGAATCTGTCTTGCATGTCATGCATTGATTTAAAGATTGTTTTAGAAAGAGAAAGCTAGTATTCATGAGTTCTTGTGAAAAACCTCATTTGATCCGAAAGTTTGCAACAAGTTACATGCATTTGTGTTTGTTCTTGCATGGTCTTCTTGTATGGGTATCCAGGTCCATGGTTTTAAACTCATAACATGAAATCTCAGGTCTTATAATCATAAGTTATGATCCTCGCATTCATCTCCTTCTTGATCTTCATGTTCATGTTCTTCATGTTCTTGAGCAGAGGGGAAAACCCAGATTTTTCCCCGGCTCCATCTCTTTGAAAGTGGCCCTCGGGACAGCACCTCGGCGAGGAGGTGTTGGACCTCGGCCAAGACCTGGTTAGTGCCCAGCTTGTTCCCCGAGATGAGGGACAGTGCCTGTTTTGATTTGACTTAGCTTTAGTGGATGCCGAGATCATTTGTGTGCATGTGAAGTCTGTTTAAAAGTGCATTCAATGGACTTGCCATGTGTTTGTAGGACTTGGACTTACCTTGACGCCGACGTCTGAAGAACTATGTGAGTGGTATTTTAATAAAGATATGTTATAGTGTTTTGATAAAAGCCTTATTTTGCCTTGTTTTGGAAAGTATTTGTAGGCATGGATGTTATCCCTATTTTGTATACCAAGTGTTATATCTTGTTTTGATGACATTCTTGGAAGTCCGTACGTGTGGGGACTTTAAGCATTTGTGGCACTAGTCCGTATGTGCTAGGGGACTATAAGGATTTGTAGGACAAAGTGTGGAAGTCCGTGACGCGTGTGGGACTATAAGCATTTCTGGCACAAGTCCTTAGTGTAGGGTGACTAGAATGCACCGACACCATTGTTTTGAGATCTCTCTTGTCTTGTCTTGCTTTGCCACTGACGGTTTACCGCGTGGGCTTGTTTGTCCGAGATGTCATCACTTGTATTATATTGATGTTAGTAAGCATCTCTTGAAGCTTTGAAAGATTTGATAGATGAACTTGATTTGTTTCATGTATTATTTGTTTAAAAGATCTCGGATATCATTCATGTAAACCCTTTATTACTTATGCCATTCATTGAGTATCCAAGCTCACCCTCTCTATATATATGTAGGTGATGAGCAGGTCGGCGGTGATGCCTAGTTGTGCTTAGCCGGCATGTTTTGCCGATGTGGTTTTGGTTTCATGTTTTGGAGCATCTTGTAGATTATGCTTCTTGGTTACTTTATTGTATTTTGTGTTTGATGGTCGTGGTGCCTTTTGTTCAGGATGTAATTTGTGTACGTCATTATTTTGTATTAAAGCTACTATAAGATGTTTGCCATCTCATTTAACTCAAGCACGGCTCTTATGGACTACTTTACTTTTGATTATTGCTTCCGCATTTGTAAGCCCCATATGTTTACTCTGATTTGTGTGTGTTTTCTTGTAAGTGGCCTTTGGTAATCCCGAATTACTGGCCATCATGGCACCATTCTACTAGGGGCGGAATGGGGTCGTGACAGTTCTTGAGACCAAATTTTCCAACCCTAGAGAAGAAGGGGTTGGGCCCTTTAAGTAGACAAGAAAGGGGTGTAAAAGGGGAGGGAAAAGCACCCAAGCTTTCCCTCCCAAAATATCCCCCGGATGAGGGAGACACTTTGAAAAGCACCGACAAATTGAACAGCCGAAAGGTAACTGCCGGCCAGTAACTTTCTCGAGGTGGCCGTACCACCCCACTGGTCGGCCACCACCTACCATGGCCGGCCACCCCAAAAATGAAGTCAATATTTGTGGCCGACCACCATGCCAAGGTGTCCTCCCAAGTGTGTAGAATAAGGTCCTGTGGTCGAATCGCAACGCCAAGCGAAGTCACAACATAGAGCTTGAAGGAGAGGCCCAAAATGAAACCAACAATTGTGGCCGACCACCAACTTTTGTGTCCTCCAAGATGTGTAGAACAAGGTTCCAAGGTCGGAAATTGGCAACATCAAGCAGAGCCACAACATAGAGCTTGAAGGAGAGGCCCAAAAATGAAACCACAATTCTGGCCGACCACCAACCCTTAGGGTCCTCCTAGATGCCCTCATCACGATATATGTAGCTTTGGTTGGAAGAAAATACCCCTAGGGTGTTCAACATTGGCCCTAAGTGAGAAAAACGGGCTCGGAGGAGCGAACCGTTATCTGGGATAATTGCTGGCTTCTCCCCCAAAGGATCTTCCCGATGTTGAAACAGAGGTACCGCCAAGTTTGAACAAAACTAATGAGAAATGAACGCCGGAGCCAAACCGAGCAATTCGGGATCCCGAAAATGAGCCATGGTGCCGGAAGTGGTATTCAGCGAAGTGGGTATCTGCGACCCAGGTGTCCCTCGGGATGACAAAACAGAGGTCCTCGCCAAAAATCGAGAAAACCGATGCAAAATGAATGCTCGACCAAACCGGCATTTAGGGTCCCAAAACCTACAGCACCGAAAGTGGCATACGGCCACGGTGGGCATCGGGGCCCTGTGGTTCCTCGAAATGTTAAAGAACAGAGGTCTCCGCCAAAAACGGAGAAAGCGGATGCGAAATGAATGCTCGGCCCAAATCACGCAGCCGGTCCCGAAAATGGGTCGCCGCACCTAAGTGGTGTTCGGCTAAGTAGGCATCAGGCCCCAGTGTTCTCGGAACTATAAAACAGTGCATGCCAAAACCGGAGAAATCGGAGATGGTTGGGCGGTCGTTAGCCGAGGCACACTACCGACGACCAAAACCGAACCGGGCTCGAATGGCAAAATGGCCACGGCCACGAAAAAGTAGCTCACGGCCACCGGAGATAATCTACGGATCACTCTTCCTCGTGAAAGAAAACAGAGAAAACCGAACTCGTTCGCAAACCGAGACAAGGTAGAGAAGATGGTTGAAGTCCGGAGGCAGGCACGCGCCGTGACTCGGGACTTCGAACAAGCACAGTATGCAACATCACCGAGCGCCCAACCGGTGACGTCTGAGTCTTAAGGTCGGTCAAAAATGGGGTGTCTACAGTTGCCCCTCTTTGACAGAACTCGGAAGTCAAGAAGTGACGGGAGTGAATGTCAAAGCCCAGAGACGACCCATTTTTGACAAGGCCGAAGACTTAGACAAACATACGAGATAAACAGAGATGCGTGCCTGCAGGCAGGGGGGGCGAGCATGCAAATGATATGCAAGAAGCCAGATGATCATGCAAGTGCAGCAAGCTGTAATGAAGCAAGTATTGACAAATAGATGCAACAGTTTTAAGCAAGAATGCAGAGCAGTAAAGTAACGACTACATTTCATGCAGTTAGGAATGCGGAGAATCATTCAATTCTCGTCGCGTCTCACACGGAGGAGATACGATATCAAGGCGATTCGTCTGTCGCACCAAATTTCAAATGAACCGTACATACAATATCGCGGCTCGCAAAAAGAGAGAAATCTAACAAGAACAATATGCTAACAACATACATTCAATGTGATTCCTATGATTCCAAAAGTCTGACACACACAGTGTCGGTGAACGAAGGCAACATAACGCGAGAAAAGATAATGCGCGACAACGCATGTTCAAGCATAGAAGTATTGTACACCGAGAAATCATGCATGACAATGCAAATCATTCGTGAGAATGCAAATTATGAGCCAAATAACGTAAAACGAGCACAAATCAGATGCCCATTTGACATGAAATGACGAGCGAACGCGATTTCGGCGGCAACTCGATCATGCCTCGATTCACCTCCGGAGAGGTCACAACATGTTTAGAAAGGATACACTCGATTTTGATGAATAATGACGAGACACATATCGAAATTGCGCTTAAAGTTTCGTGAGCATTCGCGCCAGAAAAGTGTACTTTTCTTCAACTTTTCAGTCCCGAGCTCCAATTTTCCTCAAAATTTGCAGAGAGGTAGGGAGGGAGGGGAAGATGGTCGGCCAGCCCATTGCCCTAGGAGAGGCCATCGGCCAGGGAAAAAGGAGATGGCGGCCACCAAAGTTAGGTGGTCTCACCAACGACAAAAGCAGGGCAAATGGTCATTTTTCATGTTTCTATATATACACACCTCCATTCCACCAAATCACACCCAAAGTTGCAAAACTTCTTCCTCTTGCTCTCTAGACCATTTTCTCTCTCAGATTCAAGATTTTATACGCCTCGGCCTCCCACGCAAGTTGTTTTTGCGAAATCTTTCAGATTTAAGCACTTTGAAGCGACTAAATTTCGACTTTTGGGGCTTCTCTCCTCATTTTCACCACTTGAGGTAAGTTTGTTTCGATATTTGGAAAATTTTCCCGGGGGTTGACTTTTGTTGACTTTTCATTTCCGAGAGTTGACTTTTGTTGACTTTTTCCAATTTTGGCCCATTTTGCTCATTTTGCTCCTCTTTGCAGATTTCTCGAATGGCGGTCATTTCCTCACGACGGAGGTTTTCCCGGTGCCGGAGATGATTTTGACTTTGTGGTATTCCCGCCGGGGGTTCGCCGTTTCTTTCCCGATCGATATGCTCCGGCGGTTCATAGGCTTTCGCGAGCCACTTTCCGCCATTTTACCGATTTTAACGACGGGCACCGAGGATCTTCTTCACGAGAGCCAGAGCAAAGACTCTCTTATGACGCAGAGGTATTTTACTTTATTGTCCGCATCTTTCATGCATTTCATTCTCCTGCCATGCTTAGACATACAGTTTAGCTTATGACATAATACTTGCATCCTGAGCACGCGACTTAAACACTTGAATTTCATGAACACAGGGCACATTGAATAATTGTGAACGCACAGTGCACCTTAGTTAGAGATTGAACACACGGCTCATACATTGATTCACCGAACACATAGCCTGAAGTTGAAAATGAGCACATAGCACATACTGACCAAGAGCAGAACACACAGTCCCAAAACTCAGATCTTCTGAACACACAGCCCAGTTGAAGCGAACACGCAGCCCACCGATTGAGAGTAGAACACTCAGCCCCAAACTTGAAGCGAACACACAGCCCACTGATGTTGAGTAGAACACACAGTCCCAATTTGAAGCGAATGCATGTTCAATCGATGTTGAGTAGAACACATACAATTCCCATTTGAAGCGAACACACAAATTTAATCGATGTTGAGTAGAGCACACAGATCCAATTTGAAGCGAACACACCTAATCGATGTTGAGTAGAACACACATTCCCCAATTTGAAGCGAACACACACCTAATCGATGTTGAGTAGAACACACATCCCAATTTGAAGCGAACACACACCTAATCGATGTTGAGTAGAACACACACCCCAATTTGAAGCGAACACACATTTAATCGATGTTGAGTAGAACACACAATCCCAATTTGAAGCGAACACACGTTCTTAATCGATGTGAAGTAGAGCACACATCCCCAAACTTGAAGTGAACACACGTTAATCGATTGAGTAGAACACACACCCCAAACTTGAAGCGAACACACTTTAATCGATTGAGTAGAACACACACCCCAAACTTTGAAGCTTAACACACGTTCCTAATCGATTTTCAAAACTTTGAACACGCACTAAATGCCAAACTTATCGAACACGCAGCCCATTTTCACTTTACTTGCACACTTTCATTTTCACTTCATTTGCATGTAGCTCATTTTCACTTCATTTGTCGATTTATGCATTTATTCAAATGCAGTTCACTCGCACAAAGGCGAGGATATGGCTCCGCCGCGAGGGAGTGGTATTTCGAGCTTCCTAAGCTGTCCGGGATTGGTGGACTTTATGGGTTTTGGGGCCATTCTGCAGAGGATTATCTCATTGCCTCATTAGTAGGACTTTACTCGCCGCTTTGGAGAGATGGTGGGACACCACCAATTCCTTCCATTTTTCTCGCCATCGATATGACCATGACCTCGGACTTTGTCAGACTTATCGCCTAGACGTAGGCGGTGTTTCCATTCCCACGACGAGGATATGGGTCAAGGGAGGTCGCTGGATGCACCTAGTGGGGACACACCATCAGAGACAGAGGTTCGGGAGGGTCCGATACTCTGGTTTGTCGCCCATTTCCCAAGGCCACAGATGGAGCCCGAGACTCTCGAGGAGGCGGAGCAAGATGCTGCGTTTCCTCATGTACCTCCTCGGCACCACCTTGTTCACGATAGAGGGAACATGGTAGGCTTGTACCTACCGAGCGCCTGTGGACTTATCACAGTTGGTCAAGATGATTGGGCGGCGCTGCCCGGCTACTGCATCATATATGAGTGCGTCTCGCACACGAGGGGACTTACTTGGTGGCTACTGGAGAGCCCGGAGGTACATTCCGGCCCTCTTGATTTACATTTTGCTCCTCATTACTTGTTCATCGCACACACACGCGACTTTGCATTCTCAGATTCTCGCTTTTAGCACTTTGTACTCATATTCGCATTGCTTTTCTCGGTGGGTGTATGTGTACTTTCCCACATTGGCTCTCGGAGATGGAGGTGGTGGCCTCCGACTAGATTCATTGATGTTTGAGGGCGAGCATCCGAGGCCTCGAGAGACTCTTCTCTCGCGACGGTACTTTGATACTGCTCGAGCGACAGAGGTACTTCGAACTCTCGCTTTTTTCATTTTCATCTTTGATCAGCATTTCTAATTGATTTATACACCGGTTGTCCGCAGATCACTTGGCAGCCTTGGGCAGTTTTTGGCGACGACCTCGAGCATCAATACCCCGGAGGGTTGACTAGTTCTCAAGACAGATTCTCGCCGAGGGACCACCGGTCGCTTGGTTCTGGGGAACGTTTTCACGATATGGGGGCAATTCTCAGAGCCTCCTCAGGCCTCCAGACACCATGCGGATCACGATAGATTATCCCCTGAGGAGGTCAGTAGTGCTATGCAGGGCAGTGATGCTTTATTACATCTTCTTGATGGGAGCTACGCCACCTACCGCCGCATATACCTGATGCCCCCCCTGACGGGAGTACGGGCTCCACCACGGAGGTCCACCGGCGCACCATCTTCGAGTCGCGCCCGTGCTACAGATATCCCTTCTTCTAGCAGGGCTGGCACATCCAGAGGTGGGGGCAGTTCGATTCCTCCGATCCCTCCGACTCTTGATCATCCAGGGTGGCCAGACATGCCGGCGAAAGGACGAATTGGCGATTTGGGACGCCTTACCAGATTCCGCTAGAGCCTCCTCTGCCTGATCACAGATATGTTAGAGACCCTGACTCGCCCCCGGTATGTTGTTCAGCTTTGATTTATCAGTCAAATATTTAGACATTGATTCCTTTACTGATAGTTTTGCATTTGTATTTGCAGCCTCCTGTTGAGTATACAGACGAGCTGCTCGGGATGCTGGCCACATTCGAGGGCATGATCTTACGGAGGGAGACGCAGATGAGCATCGTGGGTGTGGAGGTACTGTTCATTTTCCCTGTACTAGCATGTTTCTGATGATACTCCGGTTTTGAACCTTCTGCTGTATTAGAGCACATCTGACACACACCCTATTCACATTCTCAGATTTGCACCGCTTTTATGTTGAACTAATGCATTGCACCTTGCATTTTCAGATGCCTCCAGTATATGCTTCGACGCGAGGTGGGCCACCCGGGCCTTCTCAGAGAGGTCGAGGTACTGGGCCATCCAGGCCTTCTCAGGGAGCTGGGCCATCTAGGCCTTCTCGAGGAGTTCGAGGAGCAGGGTCGTCTCGCAGACGCAGGGCACCCATCGTTGATGATGACGAGGAGGAGATCGCAGATCACGTGTCAGAGGCATCCCCTGGAGAGGGAGGCCCTGGTCTTGGTTCCGAGAGCGGAGACGAGCCTGAGGAGGATCCGGAGGATGACAGCTCCGATCCAGATGGTGATGAAGATGCAGAGATTATCCCGCAGAAGAGGATGAGAGGGCCTCCCCATTCCCGTTCCCGAGGACACTGATGTTATTTCCTGCTTTATTCTACTTTTTTAGCTAGTAGTTTGTAGCACTTTGCACATTGTTAGGCAGTTTTATTTTCTGTAAAACTTGTACCCTTATTTCGTTGTAAGACATGATGAAATGAAACAGCTTTTGAAAAGATGTTGTACTTGAAATTCTCAGCATCGCATCGCATTAATTTGCACAAAATGGAATTGAATGGAAATGTGCCTTATGTATTTACCAGGTCAGGTAGTGAACCGACGCAACAAATAAAAACAAATCGACTCACTAAGAGATAACTGATTCTTAGCAAGTTTTACAACTCGATAAACAAAATGCAACAATATTAATGACTCAATCGACAAGACTTAACAAAATTGTGTAATCAAAAGGTAATAATTCAAAACACAAAATGCGACAGCTCGACACAACTTACAACTCGATAAGCAAAACAACAACTCGATAAGCAAGATACAACACGATATACTTCGGATGGAAAATCTGGATGACGGAATGCACTCGAAAACGAGAGAAATGGAGGCCTTCGACATTCCCGATGCATGAAAATGCTTCCAACTTTCTTCCGGCGGGCAAAATAGGACCGATGCGAGGCCGAAAACATTTCGTAGTTGAAGACCAAGAAGGTGGCCGGCCTACTAGGATAGGTGGCTGGCCGGCCACTCCTCCCACAACCACCGGAATAGATTTGCAGGGAGTCCACTACTGCTACAGGTAATGTTTCCCACTCAAGCTCACATGTGTATTCACTTACATCACTCGGCCCTCGGGCTCGATTTTTCTCACAAAACCCCTATCTCACTTTTCTCTCATCGCACATCTCTATTCTTTAATCTCTCATTTTTCATCCCATCCCGTGATATGGTTGATGGATAAGTTGCAAGTTGTGGACTCTGCCTCGCTTATTCAAACTGGCTACTTCTTTTGGCAACGATAGTCAATGCTCCCGATGGGAGCCGGTGGTTTGAATGGATGTGCAATCTTATCGCCAGAGATCGCATTGCATGGCGCCGCCTCGCTCAATCTCCCAAGAATGAGCTACAAAGATGTTCCAGATACCGATCCGCCTGATCGGCTTGACTCACTGTGTAGTTTACTTCCCATTCAGATTCTCGCCACCGCCATGATCGACGGCCCACCAGAGGGGATAGAGTATCCGGCTACATTCCCAGTCCGAGGTGCACATCTTGCCCGGCCTATTACAGCTTGGAGGACCAGAGAGTTCCTGGCCCCTGCCCCTGTCTTCAGTTGCACTTTATCTGACGAGTGCTGGGATTGGCTCAACGAAGAAGCACAAGATGGGCTTAGGTTGGCATCAGAGAGTTCAACTACTCGAAAGGGGCGCAGGGACACCTGACTTGACTATGCCCCAGATTTATTGCTTTATTAGTACTTTCAAGTTTTCTAGCGTGAGTGTAATAAAAAACAACTTCAATTGTATGCAAGAGCAAAAGAACTCTGTTTTGAAATTAATGAAATTGAAGGTTGTGGTACTGAAAATCCTCCGCTTTTGGTCCAAAAATGGTCTTAGTTGTGAAAAGATTAATTTGAACAAAGTCAACTTTTATGAAAACTTTTCAAAACTATTTTCGATATGGATCAATCGACACGCCGAGATCGTCAACGAGATGCACAACCTCAATCCTAGCAACCGGAAAGTTGCCCTAGTCTGAAAAAAGGGCCTCACCATTCAATAGCAACGGAAAGTTGCCCCTAGTCCGATGACATCGAACACTCCATTGCAACGAAAGTTGCCCCTAGTTTGCATAGCAATCGCATCGAGATCACAATAGATGCCGATGAATAAAGATGACCGAGATGATCAAAAATGGACAAAGTTGATCGGGGAAAAGATTATGATCGAACTTCAAGATGAAGTCGCCACGATCCCAAAGATGGGAATCAAGTCTTACGTAGTTCGTGCTTAGGTTCGCCGAGTATTTTTGCTCTCTTTTGCGCCTAACTTTTGCCAAGGCCGCCTTTGCGGGTTTTCAACCTTATGAGCTCGCTTTTATAATTTTCAAATTTTCTATGCTCGAAGTTTTGCCTAGGTCGCCTTTTCGGTTTTCGCCCAGCAAGCCTCTCAAGGGTAGTATTTCTTCAACTTGTCCATATTGATCGGTTGGGAAAACTCCAAGCCATCTAGATCCATCGTAACCACGTCCTCCACTGCATTGACTTGATGATGTAGGACCACCAATTGGGTCTGAACTTGCCCCTTGGGTCGTGGATAGGAGCTCGGTTGTCCTTGAGTACTAAATCTCCTTCTTTTAAATTCCTGGACTTAACCTTCTTGTTAAAGGCCCGGGCGATTCTGCGTTGATAACCCTGAACGTGGTACAGTGCTTTCAATCTCCTTTCATCAAAGAGCATGAGTTCTTCAAATCTATTCTCACGCTAACTGCTTCGCTATCCGCACTCGGCCAATACTCTTAATGACGGAACCTCAATCTCGATAGGTAGAACGGCCTCCATCCCGTAGACTAATGAGTACGGAGTCGCCCCAGTAGAAGTTCTGATTGAAGTCCTGTAGCCCCACAGAGCAAATGGCAGCTTATCTGGCCAGTCCCGATAGGTTTCCACCATCTTCTGTAGTATGCGCTTGATGTTCTTGTTGGCGGCCTCAATCGCCTCCGCTGGTTTGCGGCGGTAAGTAGACTTATGAAAAGCCACGTTGTATTTCTCCAACAAGTCAATCACCTCCTTCTTGAAGTGGGAACCATTGTCGAAACTATTTCATTTGGGACTCGTGAGACAGATAATGTTGTTTCGATGAATTTTGCAACGTGAAGCTTTCAACACCAAGAAGATTGGGCCTCAACCCACTTCGTGAAATAATCTATCGCTACGAGGATGAACTCATGCCCATTTGACCCTTCGCGTAATACCCGATCACATCAATTCCCCAGACAGAAAAAGGCCATGGCAAAGTCATGTTGTACAGCTTTGACGGCGGAATGTTCATGCGATTTGCATGAATCTGACATTTGGGGCATCGCCTCGCGAAACCCATACAATCCTCCTCCATGGTGGACCAATAATAACCTTGCCTAAGGATCTTCCTAGCCAACATCACCCCATTCATATGTGCACCGCATTCACCCCCGTGGATGGCTTCCATCAGACGTTTGGACTCTTCAGCATCAACACACAGTTTATGCATTCCCAGATGACCTCTTCTATACAGTTTACCCCCGCAGATGATGAACTGGACTGACATTCTTCTGATTGCCCTCTTGTCTTTGGCATTTACCCCTGGTGGGTATACTTCTTTCTCCAAAAAGTTCCAAATGTCGTAGTACTGTGGTGTTCGCCCGAACTTCATCTATGGTTGCAATCGACTCATAGGTGTACAAATTTCGTCGATGATGACCGGACGATTCGGACTCCACGGGATGTCTATCATTGATGATAGAGTTGCTAAGGCGTCTGCGAACTTGTTGTTCTCTCTTAGTAGATGAGCGAAATTAACTTCTCAAACCGAGGAATCAAGAATCCAAGGTTTGGTGATACATCATCATATTTTCTCTTTTACTTTCCAGTCTCCTTTAGCTTGAGACACAACAAGATTCGAATCCCCAATGACGCCCAAATTGCCTTGCCCCTAGTTCTAGGGTCGCTTCCAAACCAAAGAATGCATGCTTCATAATCTGCTTCATTATTCGAGACTTTGAACCGGAGTTTGAAGGCGAGAGGGATACGGGAATTGTCGGGTGCTATCAGCAACACTCCTATCCCATACCCATGTTGATTTGACGCCCGTCAAAGTACATCGTCCAAGTTTCCTCGCCGATATGCGTAATTGATTCATCCGGGAATAGATACTCATCGCCTCATCCCTCAACCGGTGGTCGAAGGAACTCGCCATCGCTTCTTCCTTCATCGACTTGCGTCACATATGTAAGATCGAATTCGGAGAGCAACAAAGAACCAACGAGCTAGCCTACCCGTAGTTACCGGTTTCTAAAAGATATTTGATGGGATCTAGTCGTGAAACCAACATTACAGAGTGAGCTAACAGTAGTGCCGCACTTCTGGTAGCCCATACAAAGACAAGCAAGCCTTTTCCAATCGGCTATACCGCGACTCATACTCTAGCATTTTCTTGCTCAAATAATAGATGGCTTTCTCCACCCTATCTTCTGATTCTTGTGCAAGCATGCAGCCCATCGTGGTCTCAGTCACTGACAGGTACAAAATCAACGGTTTCCCTGATTCTGGTGGTGATAAAACGGGTGGGTTCTGTAGATATTCTTTAACTGCTCAAAGACTTGGCATCGGCCGTCCCATTGGAACTTCTTTCCTTTCTTCAGAAGACCAAAAAGTGGTTCACAAGTCAAGGTTAGTTTTGAGATAAACCGTCTTATGAATTGCACTTTACCCAGAAAGCCTCGCACCTCTTTTTCAGTCCTTGGTGGTGGCATTTCTAGGATGGCCTTGATTTTGGAAGGGTCGACCTCGATGCCCCTTTGTGTGATCAGAAACCCCAGCATTTTCCCCGCTGTAACACCAAACGTACATTTCTGAGGGTTTAGCCGCAACCGGAATTCCCTGATCCTTTGGAAGAACTTGTGCAAGGCGGTGTAGTGGCCTTCTCTTTCTTTGGACTTGACAATCATGTCATCCACGTACACCTCAACCTCTTTGTGGATCATATCGTGTAATATTGTGGTCGCGGCCCGTTGATAAGTAGCCCCAGCATTCTTCAACCCAAACGGCATGACCCGGTAGCGAGATGTTCACGGGTAGTGAATGCGTCTTTTCTCGTCCTCCGTGCCATCACAACTGTTGTAGCCCGAGAAGCCATCCATGAACGAGAGCAGTGCATGCCCAGCTGTAAAGTCCACTAGCTCATCAATGTGTGGCAAGGGAAAGTCGACCTTCGGACTGCTGTTTAAATCCCTGAAGTCTACGCACACCCGGATCTTGCCATCTTTCTTCTAAGACCGCACTATGTTGGCCAACCAAGTGATATTCCGATACTAGCAGAAGCCCGCCAATTTGCTTGGTGACCTCTTCTTTGATCTTGAGAGCCCAATCCGGCGGATCCTTTTGAGCTTCGCTGATAGGTCGGGCCTCGGGTCAAGAGGGATCCGATGTCAGCATAATCTCAGGATCGATTCTGCATGTCTTCGAGGACCACGCGAAAACATCTTTGAAATCTTTTAATAAAGCGACTAAGCGCCGCGTTCCTCCGAAGACAACGTGGACCCGATCTCGACCACCATGGTCCTCCTCAAGCACTAATATTCACGAAATGATTTCATCCGTTAAAGGCTTAACAAATCTCTCGCTCTTGCTCAATTAAACGTTGTAAAACCGGAGGCACTTCGTCCTCGTTGTTTTGATCAAAATTTTGAAAGTCTGAATTAATGCAATAAATTAGGGGCACAGAAAAGTACTCGGAAACCACAGATGATTCATTCTCATTAAGTACATCCAGATCATCCAATTCATCGGTTACAACAGACTCAAAAGAAAAGGAAAAAGACGACCTGGACAAGACTCTGGCATCCGGGTTAACATCCCAGAGTACTGCAGTTCAGACTACCGAGCCGAATCGATTCGACTCGAAGACTTCGGTGGAATCAGACTCCGGCCCACTACCTGACCCGGAACTGCTGGATAAGAATCCCTCCTCGTACTGCCAAGTGAGCGAGGGTGCGATCGATGCGTCCAAGATGGCTGCTGGTTGGCTCGCAGCCGTTTCATCTCCAATCACGGAAACCGCGACGTTATTCCCCAAGCAATCCTGGTCGATCGGAGGATCAAAGAGGAGACATGCCAGTGCTACCCCCATTTCCAATTCAGTGCCCTCAGGACTCACTGCCTTATTCTGCTGGATCTCGCTTGTTGGTCTGTTCGCTTCTCGCAACGCTATCCGGATAGTTGCAAGTCGAAAAAGATTTCAAACTGCACGTGCTTCCTCCGCTCAACCATGGTTCGGGAAGCCGCAAATGGAAAATCTTCTCCTCCCGGACGAAGCGTCTGCTCAGTGGTACCAGATGGGCCTATGCATTAGATCAAAAGGCTTCCCATTGCTTCGCCTGCCCCGCCGGCCATTTCTTTCCTTTTCTTGCCCGCCTTCTTTGGTGGGCGATAACCCAATCCAAAGGTATGTGGATTATGTGGCACTTCGCCAACGCAGACACCTTTCCGCCGCTTCTTCCCAATCCCATCCTCGGATATGTTGTAGCTTATTCATGAGGTATATGGCTTGAGCGCCGACATACAAACCCTCATTCACGTACCATAATGTTTTGTACCACCCGGCCTCACCAAAGTAAATCCCGATATAAACATGTCCTCCATGCCGTGTTCAATCTCCAGATCGGCGAGATACCTCCGGAGGGGGATGGATTGATGAGTTCCCAAAAACAATGGCTACTCCTTTCATAGGGTATTTCACCATTTGATGTAGAGTAGATGAGACGGCCTTTCACCGATGCAACTGTGGTCGCCCCAAAAGCATGTTAAAAGATGCAGGACCTCCAGACATGAAAATCTACTTCGTGTTGCCCAGCCCAATCTTGGTTTGATTTTCTTGTCCCCAGACATCCCCGCTTGTATTATCATACGCCTGACATTACTTGAGTAGTCGGTGTGAAGTCCGCAGCTTTAACCCAATTGCATAGGCCGCTCGCCGGACAAACATTGATAGCGGACGGTGTCAACAAGCACCACCGAATCCATTTGTCCCTCAAGATTCTACAGAGATGTAGAGAGGTCTCATATGGTCCACGCCTCAGCGGCAATTCCTTGTCCGAAAAGGTCAATGCCGGGAACCTCCTCCTGAAGACCAAACCAACTAGTTGTTCCGCGTAGTTTCAATGGAAAGTTTAGCTCATCCATGGCAGATAAGACAACACGGTGCACCTCGGCCAAGCAATTCCCCAAATGGAGATGTCCGCTTGTATTTTCTTTAGCCGCTTCAAGATGCCTCTTCTTCCACTTGCTTCTTCGCTTTCCGCCTCCTTATCTTTCCTCGATGCCTCGGGTTGATCAAGGTGTGGGGGCTTGAAATACCGCCCACTTCTAGTCATATGGTCTACCTCCTCGAGGTACTGTGCATCGTCTGGCCACACCGCCTAGCCTTCAGGTGGGCAAGATACAAGTCGCCATCTTCCCACCACATTCCATTAGCGCCTAGCAGCATCCGTCCTGCTCGCTTGTTTGTGCTCTCGAATTTCATTCCTCATGCTCACAAAGATGTTCACTCGTGCTCGCAAAGACTCTCAACTTCCTCATGGTTCTTTGCTTTTCTGCCTCTCTCGAGTCCCATCTCTTTCTTGTTCCTCCAAAGAACAACCGTGGCGGTTCTCAAAATGTTTCGTTCTTGAGCGAAATTTTCAGACCGGCGCCTCCGCAATGTAATTCGATCCTCGCCCTTCCGCCACAAATGGTACAATATCAGTCGATCATCCAACCACCCGACGACTTGGCCGACTCTCATTTTCGAACCGCTTAATCGATGCATCCCCGATTCCTCGCCAGAGAATTGAAGGTTGGCGAAGTCCTCTTCCACCGATCAAATCATCCTCACGATTCAAGCTTGTCCCCGGATCATACACAACTCCCTCTTCCCAAGCAACCCCATACTCAAATTTTAGACTGCTCATTGACAAGATATATCCACTGGATCATAAGCTCGCCACTAAATTCTCGATAGCTCCACCCAGATTCAACAGCTGCTCTCCTCAAGCCCGCCTGCTCCATTCTCGGTGGTCACCACCTTGGCTCAGTTGGGTTGGGGAGGTGTCCAACACGCACAAGTCAAGGTTGCCGGGAAGGACCACCTCGGCTTGGGTAGGTGGGAGGGAGTTATGTAGATACCGGATCGTAAGATACGCCTCAAAGGCGGATAAGGTTGACTCTTTTGGTGGATCTTGGTTGTGTTTGGGGAGTGGGTTGTTTGTGACGTTGGGTCCTTGAGGAGGTAGAATGATGTTCTTGTCAATGAGGTCTTGAATCTCATGACGCACATAACATTGGTCGGTGTCATGACCATGTCGCTGGTGGTATTGGCAATATTTGGTCAAGTGGGAAGGGGAGTGGATTCGGTAGAGGCCTCGGTTGCCCAAGGGTTTCAGTGTGCCCCTTTCGACTAGAACCCCGAGGACTTTAGACAAAGGCATATAGAGTGGGAGAAGGTTCGTTGACCGGGTTGGTATCTTGGGCTTGATTATCGCCTCCCAGAGGCATCGAAAAAGGTGTGGCCATGCGGACCTTGGTTGGGAGGGGATTGGTGGTGACCATTCCGACCTCTGAAGTTCTTGTATTGAAGAGCCACTCGGCCTGCATTGGTATTCGGTTAAATGTTCTCCGGGTTGATCCCGATCTTGGTCAAACAGACCTCGCTTCATCGATCCTCTATTTGCATCCCCATATCATGTAAATCCGCGAACGTGGGAAGGGGACTACAATCATCTTCTTCATTAACGCTACCGAGATTGCGCACAATCATCCGGATCCGATCTCTATCTGCTGGCCTTAAGGTCATCATCGATGCCTTCGCCTCCACCGGTTACAAAGTCGAGAAAAAGATTCTTTGGGCTCGCCTCGTTGTCTCGAGATCCCGAGTGGTGATCTCGACCGCGTGTTATATGAGTATTGCGCGATGAAGGCCTCGCCATCTCATCCCAGCTTTGTTTTCACATCATCATCGAGTTTTGAGTACCAAGTGGATGCCACACCGACAGGTTCGACCAACAAAGAAAGCTTTTATGCTCAAGTTAGGCCCATTGGTCTTAAGATGTCCGAGAATAGCCGAGGTGGACCATAGGATCCTCGCACCATCAAAGCGATCGATCTGGGGCATTTTAAATCTGTCGCAGAGTCACGCCACATCAAGATAGCCGCCTTCAATATCTGGGATGGCCTTCACCCTTGAGACTTCTTAAAGAGCTTCTCCAACTTGCTCAATTTCAGAGTCGTCTTGTCTACCTCGAACTCAAATGGAGAGTCCGTGGTTAGGGTGATGTTTTTGGATAGTTGTGGTAGAAGGGGCGAGCCACTGCTGGATGACCCGTGTCCTCTTGGGTGTTTTGTGGGTCATGGCGAGCATTTTGTGGATTTGGGAGGGTAGCTTGGGTATTCGGATTTGGAGGGGCATTCTGGGATTTGGGAGGATTCGCCCAAGAGATGTTTGTTCGGCAATGGAGCCCCGTGGAGGGACTCGTGCGGCAGATGCGGCGTTCATTGCTGTAATCTGGCGATCAACTCGCATCATTGGGCCATGACAAAGGGCTCGTTGTTTGAAAATTCCGGGCGGATAGCATCATCTTGCATTTGCTTCATGCTTTACCATCCGGCGATCATCGCCTCTATTGTTGGGTTCTGTTGTTCCATCTGAAAAACTGGCAAGTGTGTCTCTATAGCAGAATCATGAAGCTCAACCCGACTATCTGACACTATAGTAGACCGCTCGGTGATTCGTGCTCGATATATCAGGCCTTCTCGGCCTCCTTCGATAACAGGGGTAGTGAGTGAACATCGATGTCCGTCAACTAGATCCTCGGATCGGTTGAGTCGGCGACCTCGTGTCCGCATTGCTTGGGGGTATCGACGGTTCGAAGCAATTGTGCTACAAACCGCCCTAGCAAAAGGATAAATAAAGCGAAAAAGAAATAAATAACCGTAAATAAAACGGCAAAGATAACGGCTTAAATTGAATACACCACACACACGGGTATACAACAACACACGCTTGGTAAGTCGGCTATACACCGCCCTCAAATCGGGTCAATATTCTCAGACACTGCTCGATAAATCAATCGATATCCGCGCACAACTGATTCCCAAATACTGGATAATGCCCGCAGGCGTGATTCCCAAATTCAAAAACTGATGCCCGCAGTTCGATGCCCAAACTCATACCGATACATGCATTCCTCAGAGAGGCACTCTAACAAGCACATAGCAGATAAGTGAGAGCCAAAACACCCCTATGTTGGGGTAGGGTTTCGCCCTATTTTGTCAAGAACTAGGGTTTTACTACGCACACAATGCTTCAAACAACCTATAACGGGTAAGCAACCCGGCCCTAGTTTGGAATGGTCACTATGGATCCGAATATGCACTAGGTCGAATGGTCAGGGTGCCCTAGAAACCGGGTTTGTGTTCTATATCGGCAGAGCTCAGAATCGACAACCTTATGGACATGCCTTGACAAGACAAGCCTCCCAAGAAACCGCCAGAATAGCAGATGGCAAACACGGTGTCCTAGGCGCACCGATGCAAATGCAATGCAAAGAAACACACAAGCGTAGTCAAAACAGATATCACGAGTTCGAGTCAAGTTCTCTAACTCCCAAAGAGTCGCCAGAAATCAGAATAACGCTCATGGGGACCTCGCCATTCGGACTCGATTTTTGTTGCGTTCCAAATCTCGAACCAAAGAGTCCAAATCCGCAAATCGCTTTTGAAGGAAAACAGATTTTTGAAAAGAAGTGCCAAACATGGATCGCTTTGCAGATAATGAGTCGCCACCTAAATATTTTAAAATGGAAAATTTAGGAAACCCCGACTTAAGGCCGAAAGGCCACGTGTCCGCCATCACCAAAGTTGGCTCGAACTTGGGTACGATTAGGGAAGGTCACATCGTGAGCATTCTCTCGCCGTCAAAGACCGCCTCTACTAACCATGATATCTCGATTTTGAAAACATTGTATGTTCTTATTCGATTATTAGCCTAGGATTACTATGTGATGCTCGCAAAGAAACAAGTATAGATCGGGCTGCTGAATTGGAACAAAACATTTCATGTTTGTTTGTTTGAAAATGGTTTGCTACCCGCAGGTAGGCTTAAAATGTAGATTTTGCCACAATCTAGTGGGCTTAACAAACAATTGATGAATTGCTCCAATTCAGATAACTCAACCTCCACCCACAGCATTCAAGGCGCTTATATCACATAAGCATTTAGCCTCATGGTAAGCATGCTTTCATGGCAACCACTCACACACATGCAAGGATGCTAAAGCATAAAACTTACCTAGTACTCCAAGCCAAAACAAAAGTCGATTAGAAATCATGCATGATCCTAAAATATACGTAATGCCTAATGCAACACATGCAAAAATGCAACTATAGCAGTGCTCGGCTATTCTAAACATGGTATATGGAATGCAACAACTAGCATGTATTCAACTTTAGAATTGAAATACAATGCGCTTTTGCATGATGTGCCGAGTTCGATGCATGCAATACAGATGAATGATGCAAACATGTCATTACATCAGATGCTAATTGAAATATGCCCTATATCTAACCATTCAAAGCGGGTAAATAAAAGGGAGAAAGAAATGGGGTTGGGAGACATACATCACACTCACACACCCTTATTACATTTATGCCCTCGCAGAGGGTCCGAATAAATATACAAATCAATAAAAGAATATACAATCCGAAATAAATATACAAATTCTAATTAATTAACAAGTTAATTACAAAAGAATTAAATCGTGGTGTGCAAGCGTGGGCCGCTTCGATAGATGATGTATGCCTTTGAATGGGAAATCCACCGAATGCCCGATTAGCCTCTGCTTGCCTTGTTTCTAAATGCGAACTTAACTCTGAAAAGCTGATAATTCTTCATTTTTGCTGCGACAGAGAGCAGGAAAAGGGCACAGCAATGTATTTCACAAATATATGCATGCCTCGATCCTCGCGCCACCAATCACGCATATCGATGCATGATGGCCGAGGAATCGAATTGCACAACTCAATATGGGATGAATGCATATGAATGCTACAACAAAACCTAACTCCATCATGGGTAATCCGGAGTGTCGGTGACTTGGGAATTGAGACCCGTTCCGTTACTCGGAGTACAGAACGCGCCTCATTTCCCGCGCAATACACATGATATGCATGAAATGCAACTAACATACAACCTAGCATGCTCAATGCTATGAAAATGAGATGCCTCGAAATGCGTGTCCACGGGCACGCAAACCGAGGCGATGCGGAATGACATGCGAAATGTAATGATGGACTTATACCAACATGAAGGGGGCCTCAGCCACACTCACATAGGATGCCGGAATGATAAGGATGAGGTGCCTCGAAATGCGTGCCCACTGGCACGCAAACCGAGGCAATGATGAAATGCAAACCGGATAAAACAGAGTGCCTCGAAATGCGTGCACACGGGCACGCAAACCGAGACGGAGGCATACGCAATGCCAATCGGATAAAACAGAATGTCTCGAAATGCGTGCACACGGGCACGCAAACCGAGGCAGAGGCATACGCAATGCCAAGCGGATAAAACAGAGTGCCTGGAAATGCGTGCACACGGGCACGCAAACCGAGACGGAGGCATACGCAATGCCAAGCGGATAAAACAGAGTGCCTCGAAATGCGTGCACACGGGCACGCAAACCGAGGCGAAGCCAAAATGGAAACCGGATACAATCGAGGTGCCTCGAAACGCGCACCCACAGGCGCGCAAATCGAGGCGATGATGAAATGAGAAAATCGGATAAAACCGAAGTGCCTCGAAACGCGTGCCCACAGGCGCGCAAACCGAGGCGATGATGAAAGAATGAAAATCGGATAACCGGATTCAAACGCGTGCGCCACAGCGCCGCAAAGCGAGGGGATGATGAAAGAATGAAAACCGAATAAACCGGAGGTGCCCCGAACGGCGTCCCCGCAGGCGCGCAAACCGAGGCGACGATGAAATGAGACGAGATGGCATACGGAATGCAACGATGGGCTTACACCAATATGAGAGAGCCTCACCACTCACATAGAGGCCGTCGGATAAACAAAAGTCGCTGAAACGCTGCGTGCGCGGACACGCAAATCGAGGCAATGATGTAGAAGCATGAAAATGCAAATTGGGCTTACGCCGACATGAGAGGGCCTCAACCACACTCACATAGGTCGGAATGATAAGAATGAGGTGCCTCGAAATGCGTGCCCATTGGCATGCAAATCGAGGCAATGCATTAAGGCATGAAATGACATGGGAAATGATATGCAAGCATGCAAACCATATTTCAGCACCTAAATGAAGGGGGAAACAGCCCCGAAACAATTCGAAATGACACCCGAAGCATGCATTCATCCCGAAAGTGTGAAATTAAGCCCCGAAATGGCCTATAGCCATGCTATACATGCAAAATATGATCATGGCAGAAAGAACAGTAGCAAGGCAGTCCCAAATATGGCATTTTTCAGTAACAAACATGGCCAAAATGCAAGCATAGATAGATCAACAATAGCATGCAAAATTAGTGGCCAAAAGAGGGGTATTGAGACAAGTGATATATGCAAACCCCAAATGGACAAACTTTCTTCTACAACATTGAAGATGAGATGAAAATAAGCACAATTTCAGAAGATGACATCCTCAAAATCAGAATACAAACATGCTAAAAAAACCATGCAAAGTAGGCTTCCAAATAGGCTATATCATGAGACATGCAATGCACACACCAAATGACAAAGCTTTCTTCATGAAGTATGTAAAGGGGGTCAAAATAAGACCAAAACCAGTAGGGGTCGAAGTCCCAAAAACAAACACAAATAGGTCAAAAATTGCATGCAAAAATGGCACACTTGATGAAATTTGAAGGGGGTGGTATATACAATGACCAAATGAGGTTGAGCCCTTCTACAATGTTGTAGAGGGGCTCAAAATGAGCACAAAACCAGTAGGGGTCGGACCCCAAAAAACAAAAGGAAATAGGCCTAAACTAGCATGCAAGATAATGGCATAAAAGCTAGGTATTGAAACAAGTACATCATAGAAGCCTCAAATGAAGTTGAGCCCTTCTACAAAGTTGTAGAGGGGCTCAACACAAGCACAAAAGCAGTAGGGGTCGGAGCCCCAATTCTCAACCAAATAGAGTATAGAAATGAATCAAGAAAAAGCCCTAAAAGTTGGTTTTGAAGACTTACCCTTGGAGACTTGTCTTTCTTTGATTCTTGGCTTTGATTTGTAGCTTCTCAACCTCTAAAATTCACTTCCTAGCTGCTGGAATGGTAGTAGGGATGGTGAGGCTAAGTGTTGATGAAGAGAAGACCTAGAGACTTAGAAGCTTTTTGAGGTTTTGAGCTATGAAAATGGAGGAATTTGGAGAAGTGTTCTTGAGACCAAATTTTCCAACCCTAGAGAAGAAGGGGTTGGGCCCTTTAAGTAGACAAGAAAGGGGTGTAAAAGGGGAGGGAAAAGCACCCAAGCTTTCCCTCCCAAAATATCCCCCGGATGAGGGAGACACTTTGGACAAATTGGACAGCCTGGAAAGCAGAATTCTGGCCGGCCAGGTACCTTTCGGGGAGGGGGCCGGCCCCCCACCCCACCTGGTCGGCCAGCCACCTACCATGGCCGGCCGGCCACCCCCAAAAAATGAAGTCAATATTTGCTGGCCGACCACCATGCCAAGGTGTCCTCCCAAGTGTGTAGAATAAGGTCCTGTGGTCGAATCGCAACGCCAAGGTAAGTCACAACATAGCGCTTGTAGGAGAGGCCCAAAAATCAAACCAACAATTGCTGCCCGATCACCAACTTTTTGTGTGCTCCAAGATGTGTAGAACAAGGTTCCAAGGTTGGAAATTGGCACCTCTGAAGCAGGAGCCTCAACATAGAGCTTGAAGGAGAGGCCCAAAAATGAAACCCCGAATTTCGGCCGACCACCAACCCTTAGGGTCCTCCTAGATGCCCTCATCACGTATATGTAGCTTTGGTTGGAAGAAAATACCCTAGGGTGTTCAACATTGGCGGAAGTGAGAAAACGGCTCCGGAGGAGCTAAACCGGTTATCTGGGATAATTGCTGGCTTCTCCCAAAGGATCTTCCCGATGTTGAAACAGAGGTACCGCCAAGTTTGAACAAAAACTAATGAGAAATGAACGCCGAGCCAAAACCGAGCAATTCGGGATCCCAAAATGAGCCAGGTGCCGGAAGTGGTATTCAAGAAGTGGGTATCTGCGACCCCAGTGTCGCTCGGGATGACAAAACAGAGGTCCCTGCCAAAAATCAGAGAAAACCGATGCAAAATGAATGCTCGGGACCAAAACCGGGCAGTTTGGGGTCCCGAAAACCGGTTACAGGCACCGAAAGTGGCATACGGCCACGAAGTGGGCATCGGGGGCCCCAGGGTTCCTCGAAATGTTAAAACAGAGGTCTCCGCCAAAAACCGGAGAAAGCGGATGCGAAATGAATGCTCGGGGCCCAAATCACGCAGTTCGGGGTCCCGAAAATGGGTCGCCGGGCACCGGAAGTGGTGTTCGGCTGCGAAGTAGGCATCAGGAGCCCCAGTGTTCCTCGGAACTATAAAACAGGGGTGCATGCCAAAAACCGGAGAAATCGGAGATGGTTGGGCGGTCCCGAGCTGAGGCACACGGCCTGACGACTCCGAAAACCGGGAACCGGGCTCCGAAATGGGCAAAATGGCCTACGGCCACGAAAAGTAGCTCACGGCCACCGGGAGATAATCTACGGGATCACTCCCTTCCCTCAGGAAAGAAAACAGAGAAAACCGAACCTGGTTCGCAAACCGAGACAAGGTAGAGAAGATGGTTCGGAAGTCCGGAGGCAGGGCACGCGGCCGTGACTCTGGGACTTCTGAACAAGCACAGTATGCAATATCACCGAGCGCTCAACCGGTGACGTCTGAGTCTTAAGGTCGGTCAAAAATGGGGTGTCTACACAAGGTAGGCCAAGGTGAGATACGATGCTTGGCCTAAGTGTGAGGTCTAGGTAAGAGTGATCTCAGCGACTACACTTCGGGAAGTGAAGTTTGGAGATCTGGGTTTCCACCTGTGAAGAGCATGAAGAACATGAAGAACATGAATGCTAAAATCATAACTTGTTATACAAAAATCTGGGATTTCATGCTATGAGTTCGAAAACATGGACCTGGGTACCCATACTTGAAGATCATATGGAAACAAACACGAAAACATGCATCTTGGTGCAAACTCTTGGATCAAAACATCACTTTTCTTGAAGAACACATTAATACCACTTTCTCTTTCTAAAACCGAACTTTAAATCAATGCATGGCTTACAATTCGTATTCAATCATGCAATGCAATAACATAAACATAAGGAACAACATGAGCAGATCAAGAATCTAACCTTAGAACACGGATCTAACGGTTCGATCTCTAGGGATCAAGCTTGGAAATCTACTCTCCCTCGAGAACTCCTCCTCCTTCCTCTAGAGCTTCTCTCTCCTTTTCAAAACAAGGATATAACAAATGATGGGTTTCTCTCTCTGCCGGCTGATTTAACACTTAGCTCGGACACGTGGCAACGGTTGGTTGGTTCTTCTCAAAAAGGTGATAAATTGACAAGACTTGTGTAAGACAAGGCGTACTCAACAAGCTACACGGCAAGGCACTCCGGCAAGTGATGACATCGGCTAAGGACAAAGCTTCGGCAACTAAGATGACAATGACCTCGGCGAGGAAGGACAACACTTGACTAAGCTGTGCCACACCTTGGCCTAGATGTGCCACACCTCGGTCTAGGTCATACCACTCCAGGACAAGATCACTTAGGTACAAAGATAACATCTCGGCCTAGATAATACACATCTCGGCCTTGGTGATGAACACCTCGGCCCAGATAGTGACATCTCGGCCAATATGCCTTGGTGAAAGGTGGAGGTCAAACAAAGTGGTTCCAAAGTAGTTCTAGGCTTAAGATGACCTCGGCTTGGAATGATCTAGGCTTAACATGACCTAGGCTTGACATAGCAGGGAAGGAACAAAGCATGCATACAACACTTAAGCATAGCAAGACAAGATTCATGAACGCAACTTAACATGGCAAATCATATAAATGCATGCAAGCATGACTAAGACATGAATGTGGGTTGTTACACACATAAACCATCCAGATACCGCAATGTATTAAAGTAGATGAACACATAGGTGTAATGCATACACGACAATTCAACACAACCGTGTCATCCTCCACGATGACCAAGGACAAAACCTCTAGATGCATGTATTTAGTACATCTATTAAAAGACTTAATAATCATTAGATCACAAACCCAACAATGACATTAACATGGTAGTTAAAGATACAACCTTCACATATGTGTGTTCAACACTCAAAATACAACAACCCAATTCTTATACTTATTTAGGAAATACTTTTCCCATTTCACAAACGAATTCCATTTCCTTTTGTTTTCACAAAACCAACTCCATCTCTTTTGTTTCCACAAAACCGATTCCATTTCTTTTGTTTTAACAAAACCAATTTCAAAGACAATAAAGCCATAACTCATTTTAATCCACTACATTCTTTTCAAAGCCATTCCAAATTAATTATGCAAATTAAGCCATAATCATTAAATTAGGGTTTTCCTCCCTCTTTCACAATATTGATCAAAAAGGCTCAATCATCTACAACAAGCAACAATGACCTCATTTAAGACCCAAAATATATAAGTATTTGCCCAAAGATCAAAACCCCTCTATTAATTTATTAAATCAAATAAAAGTTAGGGTTTCCTCTCCTTTCAACAACAACATGCTAATTAACACACCAATTAGCCCAAACCACAACTAATGATAATAAACCCATATTCAAACAACCAACCCAAGGTTCAATCTCATGATTTTCAACAAATCCAACATGATATAAATTTCATGCAATGCAATAACTACCACATGTCTATCTATAAACAGAGTATTGAAAAAGAGCAAGGAGAATCCCTACCTCAAATGGAGAACTCAAATGGAGAAGATGACCCGAAATCAAGGTGCTCCAAATCCACTATTTTTCAGATTAGAACGAAGTCCAAGCCACCCTCTATCTTTCTTACAAAGAGCCTAGGATGGATTCACACTAGAAGGAGATGAAAACCTAGAGAGAAGATGAGTTTAGAGAGAGAGAGTCTCGGATCTAGGGTTTTAAAACGAAAAGGGGATGAAAAAGTGATATTTTCCCTGCTTCTGCCTACTGATATAAAACAGGCTCGCTCGAGCGAAGACTTGGTCGCTCGAGCGACCAGACACAGAAAACTCTCGCTCGAGCCAAGAAGATCTTGCTCGAGCCAATAACCCAGAAGCATGTTTGAGCGACAGAATTCTCACTCGAACCAACAACTCAAACCCTTAGGTCTGCAACCAGACGCACGCTCGAGCGACGGACTGCTCGCTCGAGTGAAGAACAAACTAGATCGCTCGAGCGAAGAAAATCTCGCTCGAGCCAAGAAATGCAACTCTCAAGTCCAGAACCAGACGCAATCGCTCGCTCGAGCGAAGCCACTCTGGCTCGATCCACCAGGCACAAGACTCTACTCTCGCTCGAGCAACCAAACCCTGGCTCGAGCGAAGGACCAAAACAAAGATCTCGCTCGAGCGACCAACTTCTCGCTCGAGCGAAGGTCCAAAATTCTGGGCAGCAACCCAAGGCTCCCAAACACAACCAACCTGTAACAAACCTACCCAACACATCCTATAACTCAAATACGTAGTATGAAAGGATGTAAACAAGATATAAACAACTGCTAACATCTACGGAACCAAGTCCGGATCACTGTACAACAGGGGGTAAAACCCGGGATCACTATAATACCTTAATGATCTATATGGAAATTAAATAAAAAAGGAAATTGAATAGAAAAGGAAATTGAATCAAAATGGAAGTTGAATAAAAATAAAAATAGAAGTTCCACAAAATTAACAATGGAAGTTTATTTAAGAAACCGCTATACCTTAACAATCTATTTGGAAATCAAATAAAAAGGAAGTTGAATAGAAAAGGAAATTGGAAGTTCATTCGAGAAACCACTATACCTTAACGATTAATTTGGAAATAAAATAAAACATGAAGTTGAATAAAAATGAAAGTTGAATAAAAATAAAAATCAAAGTTCATTCAAGAAACTACTATACCTTAGCGATCTATTTGGAAAGTAAATAAAAAAGGAAATTGAATAGAAAAGGAAATTGAATAAAAATAAAAACGAAAGTTGCATTAAATTAAAAATGGAAGGTCATTCAAGAAACCACTATACCTTAACGATCTATTTAGAAATTAAATAAAAAAAGGTTCATTCAAGAAACCACTATACCTTAACGATCTATTTGGAAATTAAATAAAAAGAAAGTTGAATAGACAAGAAAATTGAATAAAAATGGAAGTTGAATAAAAATAAAAAGGGAAGTTGTATAAAATTAAAAATGGAAGTTCATTCAAGAAACCACTATACCTTAATCATTTATTTGGAAATTAAATAAAACTAGAAGTTGAATAAAAATAAAAATGGAAGTTGTATAAAATTAAAAATTGAATAAAAATGGAAGTTGAATAAAAATAAAAATTGAAGTTGCCTAAAATTAAAAATGGAGGTTCATTCAAGAAACCATTGTTAATTTTATGCAACTTCCATTTTTATTCAATTTTCATTTTTTTATTCAACTTCCTTTTTTATTCAATTTCCTTTTCTATTCAACTTCCTTTTTTTTTTTTTTTTATTCAACTTCCATATTTATTCAATTTCCTTTTCTATTCAACTTCTTTTTTTATTATAAAACAAAGGAAGTTGAATAAAAATGGAAGTTGAATAAAATTCACAATTGAAGTTGATTCAATAAAAATGGAAGTTGTATAAAATTAACAATGGAAATTCATTCAAGAAACCACTATACCTTAACGATTTATTTAGAAATTAAATAAAAAAAAGTTGCAGAAAAAAAAAATGGAAGATCATTCAAGAAACTAGTATACCATAACGATTATTTGGAAATTAAATATAAAAGGAAGTTGAATAAAAATGGAAGTTGCATAAAATTAACAATGGAAGTTCATTGAAGAAACCACTATACGTTAACGATCTATTTGGAAATTAAATAAAAAAGAAAGTTGAATAAAAATGGAAGTTGAATAAAATAAAAATGGAAGTTACATAAAATTAACAATGAAAGTTCATTAAAGAAACCACTATACCTTAATGATCTATTTGGAGATTAAATAAAAAAGAAAGTTGAATAAAAATAAAATGGAATTTGCATGAAAATAAAAATGGAGGTTCATTCAAGAAACCATTGTTAATTTTATGCAACTTCCATTTTTATTCAATTTCCATTTTTTATTCAACTTCCTTTTTTATTTAATTTCATTTTCTTTTCAACTTCCTTTTTTATTCAAATTCCTATTCTATTTAATCTCCAAATAGATCGTTAAGGTATAGTGGTTTCTCGAATGAACTTCCATTTTTAATGTTATGCAACTTCCATTTTTATTTTTACTCAACTTCCATTTTTATTTTTACTCAACTTCCATTTTTATTCAATTCTATTTTCTATTTAACTTCCTTTAATTTCCAAATAGATCGTTAAGGTATCTTGGTTTCTTGAATAAACTTCGATTTTTATTTTTATTCAACTTTCTTTTTATTGAATTTCCAAATAGATCGTTAATACAGTGGTTTTTGAATCTTCCATTTATATTTTATTCAATTTCAATTTTTATTCAATATCCATTTTTATTCAATTTCCTTTTCTATTCAACTTCCTTTTATATTTAATTTCCAAATAGATCGTTAAGGTATTATAGTTTCTTGAATGAACTTCCATTGTTAATTTTATGCAACTTCCACTTTGATTTTTATCCAATTTCCTTTTTTATTTAACTTCCATTTCTATTCAACTTCCATTTTCATTCAATTTCATGTTCTATTCAAATTCCATTTTTATTTGAATGAACTTCCACTATACCTTAACGATCTTTTTAATTTTATACAACTTTCATTTTTATTTTTATTCAATTTCCTTTTCTATTCAACTTCCTTTTTTATTGAATTTCCAAATAGATCGTTAAGGTATAGTGGTTTCCTGTTTTATTTTTATTGAACTTCCATTTTTATTCAAAACCATAATAACTTAACGATCTATTTGGAAATTAAAAATGCAAGATGATTAAAAAATGGAAGCTGAATAAAAATAAAAATGGAAGTTGCATAAAAATAAAAATGAAAGTTGAATAAAAATTAAAAATGGAAGTTCCATAAAATTAAAAATGGAAGTTCTTTCAAAAAACCACTATACATTAACGATCTATTTGGAAATTCAATAAAAAAGGAAGTTGAATAGAAAGGGAAATTGAATAAAAATAAAAATGAAAGTTGTATAAAATTAAAAAGATCGTTAAGGTATAGTGGAAGTTCATTCAAATAAAAATGGAATTTGAATAGAACATGAAATTGAATGAAAATGGAAGTTGAATAGAAATGGAAGTTAAATAAAAAAGGAAATTGGATAAAAATCAAAGTGGAAGTTGCATAAAATTAACAATGGAAGTTCATTCAAGAAACTATAATACCTTAACGATCTATTTGGAAATTAAATATAAAAGGAAGTTGAATAGAAAAGGAAATTGAATAAAAATGGATATTGAATAAAAATTGAAATTGAATAAAAATATAAATGGAAGATTCAAAAAACCACTGTACCTTAACGATCTATTTGGAAATTCAATAAAAAAGAAAGTTGAATAAAAATAAAAATCGAAGTTTATTCAAGAAACCAGTATACCTTAACGATCTATTTGGAAATTAAAGGAAGTTAAATAGAAAATAGAATTGAATAAAAATGGAAGTTGAGTAAAAATAAAAATGGAAGTTGAGTAAAAATAAAAATGGAAGTTGCATAACATTAAAAATGGAAGTTCATTCGAGAAACCACTATACCTTAACGATCTATTTGGAGATTAAATAGAATAGGAATTTGAATAAAAAAGGAAGTTGAAAAGAAAATGAAATTAAATAAAAAAGGAAGTTGAATAAAAAATGGAAATTGAATAAAAATGGAAGTTGCATAAAATTAACAATGGTTTCTTGAATGAACCTCCATTTTTATTTTCATGCAAATTCCATTTTATTTTTATTCAACTTCCATTATTATTCAACTTTCTTTTTTATTTAATCTCCAAATAGATCATTAAGGTGTAGTGGTTTCTTTAATGAACTTTCATTGTTAATTTTATGTAACTTCCATTTTTATTTTATTCAACTTCCATTTTTATTCAACTTTCTTTTTTATTTAATTTCCAAATAGATCGTTAACGTATAGTGGTTTCTTCAATGAACTTCCATTGTTAATTTTATGCAACTTCCATTTTTATTCAACTTCCTTTTATATTTAATTTCCAAATAATCGTTATGGTATACTAGTTTCTTGAATGATTTTCCTTTTTTTTTTCTGCAACTTTTTTTTATTTAATTTCTTAATAAATCGTTAAGGTATAGTGGTTTCTTGAATGAATTTCCATTGTTAATTTTATACAACTTCCATTTTTATTGAATCAACTTCAATTGTGAATTTTATTCAACTTCCATTTTTATTCAACTTCCTTTGTTTTATAATAAAAAAAGAAGTTGAATAGAAAAGGAAATTGAATAAATATGGAAGTTGAATAAAAAAAAAAAAAAGGAAGTTGAATAGAAAAGGAAATTGAATAAAAAAGGAAGTTGAATAAAAAAATGAAAATTGAATAAAAATGGAAGTTGCATAAAATTAACAATGGTTTCTTGAATGAACCTCCATTTTTAATTTTAGGCAACTTCAATTTTTATTTTTAACTTCCATTTTTATTCAATTTTTAATTTTATACAACTTCCATTTTTATTTTTATTCAACTTCTAGTTTTATTTAATTTCCAAATAAATGATTAAGGTATAGTGGTTTCTTGAATGAACTTCCATTTTTAATTTTATACGACTTCCCTTTTTATTTTTATTCAACTTCCATTTTTATTCAATTTCCTTATCTATTCAACTTTCTTTTTTATTTAATTTCCAAATAGATCGTTAAGGTATAGTGGTTTCTTGAATGAACCTTTTTTTATTTAATTTCTAAATAGATCGTTAAGGTATAGTGGTTTCTTGAATGACCTTCCATTTTTAATTTAATGCAACTTTCGTGTTTATTTTTATTCAATTTCCTTTTCTATTCAATTTCCTTTTTTATTTACTTTCCAAATAGATCGCTAAGGTATAGTAGTTTCTTGAATGAACTTTGATTTTTATTTTTATTCAACTTTCATTTTTATTCAACTTCATGTTTTATTTTATTTCCAAATTGATCGTTAAGGTATAGTGGTTTCTCGAATGAACTTCCAATTTCCTTTTCTATTCAACTTCCTTTTTATTTGATTTCCAAATAGATTGTTAAGGTATAGCGGTTTCTTAAATAAACTTCCATTGTTAATTTTGTGGAACTTCCATTTTTATTTTTATTCAACTTCCATTTTGATTCAATTTCCTTTTCTATTCAACTTCCATTTTTATTTAATTTCCAAATAGATTGTTAAGGTATTATAGTGATCCGGGTTTTACCCTGTTGTCTGATCGGGACTTGGTTCCGTAGATGTTAGCGATTGTTTATATCTTGTTTACATCCTTTCATACTACGTATTTGAGTTATAGGATGTGTTGGGTAGGTTTATTCTGAGTTGGTTGTGTTTGGGAGCCTTGGTTGCTGCTTGAGAATTTTGGACCTTCGCCGGCGAGAAGTTGGTCGCCGGCGAGATCTTTGTTTGGTCCTTCGCCGAGCGAGGTTTGGTTGCTCGGCGAGAGTAGAGTCTTGTGCTGGTGGATCGAGCGAGTGGCTTCGCCGAGCGGCGATTGCGTCTGTTCGACTTGAGAGTTGCATTTCTTGGCTCGGCGAGATTTTCTTCGCTCGGCGATCTAGTTTGTTCTTCACTTTCGGCGAGCAAATCCGTCGCCGGCGTCGCGTCTGGTTGCAGACCTAAGGGTTTGAGTTGTTGGTTCGAGTGAGAATTCTGTCGCTCAAACATGCTTCTGGGTTATTGGCTCGAGCAAGATCTTCTTGGCTCGAGCGAGAGTTTTCAGGTTGCGGTCGCTCGGCGACCAAGTCTTCGCCGAGCGAGCCTGTTTTTATATCAAGAGGCGTACAGGAAAATATCACTTTTTCATCCCCTTTTCGTTTTAAAACCCTAGATCCGAGACTCTCTCTCTCTAAACTCATATTCTCTCTAGGTTTTCATCTCCTTCTAGTGTGAATCCATCCTAGGCTCTTTGTAAGAAAGATAGAGGGTGGCTTGGACTTCGTTCTAATCTGAAAAATAGTGGATTTGGAGCACCTTGATTTCGGGTCATCTTCTCCATTTGAGTTCTCCATTTGAGGTAGGGATTCTCCTTGCTCTTTTTCAATACTCTGTTTATAGAAAGACATGTGGTAGTTTTTGCATTGCATGAAATTTATATCATGTTGGATTTGTTGAAAATCATGAGATTGAACCTTGGGTTGGTTGTTTGAATATGGGTTTATTATCATTAGTTGTGGTTTGGGCTAATTGGTGTGTTAATTAGCATGTTGTTGTTGAAAGGAGAGGAAACCCTAACTTTTATTTGATTTAATAAATTAATAGAGGGGTTTTGATCTTTGGGCAAATACTTATATATTTTGGGTCTTAAATGAGGTCATTGTTGCTTGTTGTAGATGATTGAGCCTTTTTGATCAATATTGTGAAAGAGGGAGGAAAACCCTAATTTAATGATTATGGCTTAATTTGCATAATTAATTTGGAATGGCTTTGAAAAGAATGTAGTGGATTAAAATGAGTTATGGCTTTATTGTCTTTGAAATTGGTTTTGTGAAAACAAAAGAAATGGAATCGGTTTTGTGGAAACAAAAGAGATGGAGTTGGTTTTGTGAAAACAAAAGGAAATGGAATCTTTTGTGAAATGGGAAAAGTATTTCTGAAATAAGTATAAGAATTGGGTTGTTGTATTTTGAGTGTTGAACACACATATGTGAAGGTTGTATCTTTAACTACCATGTTAATGTCATTGTTGGGTTTGTGATCTAATGATTATTAAGTCTTTTAATAGATGTACTAAATACATGCATCTAGAGGTTTTGTCCTTGGTCATCGGTGGAGGATGACACGGTTGTGTTGAATTGTCGTGTATGCATTACACCTATGTGTTCATCTACTTTAATACATTGCTGGTATCTGGATGGTTTATGTGTGTAACAACCCACATTCATGTCTTAGTCATGCTTGCATGCATTTATATGATTTGCCATGTTAAGTTGCGTTCATGAATCTTGTCTTGCTATGCTTAAGTGTTGTATGCATGCTTTGTTCCTTCCCTGCTATGTCAAGCCTAGGTCATGTTAAGCCTAGATCATTCCAAGCCGAGGTCATCTTAAGCCTAGAACTACTTTGGAACCACTTTGTTTGACCTCCACCTTTCACCAAGGCATATTGGCCGAGATGTCACTATCTGGGCCGAGGTGTTCATCACCAAGGCCGTGATGTGTATTATCTAGGCCGAGATGTTATCTTTGTACATAAGTGATCTTGTCCTGGAGTGGTATGACCTAGACCGAGGTGTGGCACATCTAGGCCAAGGTGTGGCACAGCTTAGTCAAGTGTTGTCCTTCCTCACCGAGGTCATTGTCATCTTAGTTGCCGAAGCTTTGTCCTTAGCCGATGTCATCACTTGCCGGAGTGCCTTGCCGTGTAGCTTGTTGAGTACGCCTTGTCTTACACAAGTCTTGTCAATCTATCACCTTTTTTAGAAGAACCAACCAACCGTTGCCACGTGTCCGAGCTAAGTGTTAAATCTGCCGGCAGAGAGAGAAACCCATCATTTGTTATATCCTTGTTTTGAAAAGGAGAGAGAAGCTCTAGAGGAAGGAGGAGGAGTTCTCGAGGGAGAGTAGATTTCCAAGCTTGATCCCTAGAGATCGAACCGTTAGATCCGTGTTCTAAGGTTAGATTCTTGATCTGCTCATGTTGTTCCTTATGTTTATGTTATTGCATTGCATGATTGAATATGATTTGTAAGCCATGCATTGATTTAAAGTTCGGTTTTAGAAAGAGAAAGTGGTATTAATGTGTTCTTCAAGAAAAGTGATGTTTTGATCCAAGAGTTTGCACCAAGATGCATGTTTTCGTGTTTGTTTCCATATGATCTTCAAGTATGGGTACCCAGGTCCATGTTTTCGAACTCATAGCATGAAATCCCAGATTTTTGTATAACAAGTTATGATTTTAGCATTCATGTTCTTCATGTTCTTCATGCTCTTCACAGGTGGAAACCCAGATCTCCAAACTTCACTTCCCGAAGTGTAGTCGCTGAGATCACTCTTACCTAGACCTCACACTTAGGCCAAGCATCGTATCTCACCTTGGCCTACCTTGCATGATCACTTACACCTTTAGTTGTCTCAAGATGAACCTCGACGCCTTGAAACCTTGGTAACCATACCTCGACCAGGTGGTGTGGGACCTCGGCAAAGACCTGGTTGGTACCCAGCATGTCTTCCTGACATGTAAAACAGTGTTTTGACTTCCAGCATGTTTTCCCGAGATCATTTGCATGCATGTAAGACTTGTTTTGAGAAGTACATTCAGCAGACTTTGCCATGTGTTTGTAGGACTTGGACCTTTGCTTTAACCCCGACGTCCCAAGAACTAAGTGAGTGGTATTTTTAATAAAGTTATGTTATAAAGATTTGATAAAGCCTTGTTTCGTTTTGATAAAAGTATTTACCCTAGCATGAATGATTAGCCCTATTTTTATGTATCAAGTAAGCTTTGTTTTGACGACATTCCTGGAATGTACCATTGTGTTAAAGTGGGCTACGGGCCTAAGTAACACTAGTCTATCATGTTAAAAGGATACGGTCCTTTGTAACATAGGTCCCTTGTGCTTGAGGACTCTAAACTTTCACAGTACCATTGTGTTAAAGCGGGGTACGGGCCTAAGTAACACTAGTCTATCGTGTTAAAAGGATACGGTCCTTTGTAACATAGGCCCCTCGTGCTGGAGGACTCTAAACTTGTGCAGTACCCTTGTTTGGCCACCGACGGTCTGGGAACGGGTGGATTTGTCTAATCGATTACGGATCGGTTATTCCCTTGTTTTGTTAAGTAAGTAAGCAAGTTTTGTAAGATCAAGATTGATGAATATGGTTCATCCCATGTTTTCATACAAGTTATGCCAAGTACATGTTTTGAACAAGCTATGATATATGTATGGTTTTGACAAGGACCTCGGGAATTATTCATTTAAACCTTTATTACTCATGCCATTCACTGAGTATCCAAGCTCACCCTCTCTATGTATATATGTAGGTAACAAGCAAGAAGTCGGCTACGCCGAGATGTGTGTTTTGTGCCCGATGTTTTGTATGCATGTTAGGTCGGCATCAAGGATGTCGGCAACCATGAAGATTATGCTTTTGACCTTGTACTTCCTGTATTTTAATTATGTCAGCTTGTGAAGCCCTTTTGTTAAGATGTAATATGTATTTTATTTTGTTGTATGCAAGTTGTAAGACTTTAATTAAAGATGTATGACATTTCATTGGATCTATGCACAGCTCTTATGGACTAATTAGATTTAATGTATTGCTTCCGCACATGTTAGCCCCATATGTATACTCTGATTGCGTGTGATCTTTGTAAGTTGGCCTTTGGTAATCTCGGATTACTGGCCATCATGGCACCATTCTACTAGGGGCAGTTTGGAGTCGTGACAGCATGGTATCAGAGCACGAGTTCCTTATAGTACGTTGTTCACACACTTTGAGTCCTAAAGAGCATACGATTTCCTTTAGAATGATTTTAGGATTTGCATCATATTGCTTGCTACTTGACAAGGTGTGCATCATCTCAGCATCAGCATTTATTACATCGGCATGATCATGTTCACTTGCATACATGTTTATTTGTTCGTTTGGTTCTGAGAGTCACATCCTGCATACTTTTAGCATCATGGGAAGGGGCAGACCTCCAGTTGGCCGAGATTATCTCGAGGACAGAATAGACAGATTAGAAAGATTGGTCGAAGGTTTGGCCCATGAGTTAAGACAAGCAAGGCAACAGAACACTGGTACCACCTCCACCCAGGCCGAGCAGACAGATGGCCGACATGTAGTTCCACCACCGCCAGTACCACAAGTGCCCCCACAGCCTGCTTCGTATGGAGATGGCACATTGCTCAACATGCCGACGTATGCCGGAGTACTAGACAAGGCCATCCTGGCAGAAACCAACTTGAAGAAGAGTCAGAACTTGGGGGAGAAACAGAAAAAGAGACAGAAACTATGGAAATCGCAAAGTACCGTTCAATGCTAAGAGAAAGGCGAACATGGGCAGTCCCAGCAACTCAAATCAGGAAGGTGGCACTAAGCCGACATGTACAAGTTGCGGGAGACAACATTTTGGGGTTTGTCATCGGGCATCTGGAGCATGTTTTGAATGTGGCGAGATGGGTCACCGTGTGAAAGACTGTCTGACGGTAAAGGCCAGAAAAGATAAGAAGAAATGAGGACCCGACGCCCGGAATTGTTTTGAGGACATGGTAAGTTAAGTTTGGAGGACCAAACTTCTTTAAGGGGGGAAGGATGTAACAACCCACATTCATGTCTTAGTCATGCTTGCATGCATTTATATGATTTGCCATGTTAAGTTGCGTTCATGAATCTTGTCTTGCTATGCTTAAGTGTTGTATGCATGCTTTGTTCCTTCACTGCTATGTCAAGCCTAGGTCATGTTAAGCCTAGATCATTCCAAGCCGAGGTCATCTTAAGCCTAGAACTACTTTGGAACCACTTTGTTTGACCTCTACCTTTCGCCAAGGCATATTCGCCGAGATGTCACTATCTGGGCCGAGGTGTTCATCACCAAGGCCGAGATGTGTATTATCTAGGCCGAGATGTTATCTTTGCACCTAAGTGATCTTGTCCTGGAGTGGTATGACCTAGACCGAGGTGTGGCACATCTAGGCCAAGGTGTGGCACAGCTTAGTCAAGTGTTGTCCTTCCTAGCCGAGGTCATTGTCATCTTAGTTGCCGAAGCTTTGTCCTTAGCCGATGTCATCACTTGCCGGAGTGCCTTGCCGTGTAGCTTGTTGAGTACGCCTTGTCTTACACAAGTCTTGTCAATCTATCACCTTTTTGAGAAGAACCAACCAACTATTGCCACGTGTCCGAGCTGAGTGTTAAATCAGCCGGCAGAGAGAGAAACCCATCATTTGTTATATCCTTGTTTTGAAGAGGAGAGAGAAGCTCTAGAGGAAGGAGGAGGAGTTCGTGAGGGAGAGTAGATTTCCAAGCTTGATCCCTAGAGATCGAACCGTTAGATCCGTGTTCTAAGGTTAGATTCTTGATCTGCTCATGTTGTTCCTTATGTTTATGTTATTGCATTGCATGATTGAATACGATTTGTAAGCCATGCATTGATTTAAAGTTCGGTTTTAGAAAGAGAAAGTGGTATTAATGTGTTCTTCAAGAAAAGTCATGTTTTGATCCAAGAGTTTGCACCAAGATGCATGTTTTCGTGTTTGTTTTCATATGATCTTCAAGTATGGGTACCCAGGTCCATGTTTTCGAACTCATAGCATGAAATCCCAGATTTTTGTATAACAAGTTATGATTTTAGCATTCATGTTCTTCATGTTCTTCACGGCTGGAAACCCAGATCTCCAGACTTCACTTCCCGAAGTGTAGTCGCCGAGATCGCTCTTACCTAGACCTCACACTTAGGCCAAGCATCGTATCTCACCTTGGCCTACCTTGCATGATCACTTACACCTTTAGTTGTCTTGCATGAACCTCAGCGTGCAGCCGCAAGCCGAAACCTTGGTAACTACACCTCGGCCAGGTGGTGTGGGACCTTGGCAAAGACCTGGTTGGTACCCAGCATGTCTTCTTGACATGTAAAACAGTGTTTTGACTTCCAGCATGTTTTCCCGAGATCATTTGCATGCATGTAAGACTTGTTTTGAGAAGTACATTCAGCAGACTTTGCCATGTGTTTGTAGGACTTGGACCTTCGCTTTGACCCCGACGTCCCAAGAACTAAGTGAGTGGTATTTTTAATAAAGTTATGTTATAAAGATTTGATAAAGCCTTGTTTCGTTTTGATAAAAGTATTTACTCTAGCATGAATGATTATCCCTATTTTTATGTATCAAGTAAGCTTTGTTTTGACGACATTCTTGGAATGTACCATTGTGTTAAAGCGGGCTACGGGCCTAAGTAACACTAGTCTATCGTGTTAAAAGGATACGGTCCTTTGTAACATAGGTCCCTTGTGCTGGAGGACTCTAAACTTTCACAGTACCATTGTGTTAAAGCGGCTACGAGCCTAAGTAACACCAGTCTATCAGGTTAAAAGGATACGGTCCTTTGTAACATAGGTCCCTTGTGCTGGAGGACTCTAAACTTTCACAGTACCATTGTGTTAAAGCGGGCTACGGGCCTAAGTAACACTAGTCTATCATGTTAAAAGGATACGGTCCTTTGTAACATAGGTCCCTTGTGCTGGAGGACTCTAAACTTTCGCAGTACCATTGTGTTAAAGCGGGCTACGGGCCTAAGTAACACTAGTCTATCGTGTTAAAAGGATACGGTCCTTTGTAACATAGGTCCCTCGTGCTGGAGGACTCTAAACTTGTGCAGTACCCTTGTTTTTCCACCGACGGTCTAGGAACGGGTGGATTTGTCTAATCGATTACGGATCGGTTATTCCCTTGTTTTGTTAAGTAAGTAAGCAAGTTTTATAAGATCAAGATTGATGAATACGGTTCATCCCATGTTTTGATACAAGTTATGCCAAGTACATGTTTTGAACAAGCTATGATATATGTATGGTTTTGACAAGGACCTTGGGAATCATTCATTTAAACCTTTATTACTCATGCCATTCCCGAGTATCCAAGCCCACCCTCTATGTATATATGTAGGTCACAACCATGAAGTCGGCTACGCCGAGATGTGTGTTTTGTGCCCGATGTTTTGTATGCATGTTAGGTCGGCATCAAGGATGTCGGCAACCATGAAGATTATGCTTTTGACCTTGTACTTCCTATATTTTAATTATGTCGGCTTGTGAAGCCCTTTTGTTAAGATGTAATATGTATTTTATTTTGTTGTATGTAAGTTGTAAGACTTTAATTAAAGATGTATGACATTTCATTAGATCTATGCACAGCTCTTATGGACTAATTAGATTTAATGTATTGCTTCCGCACATGTTAGCCCCATATGTATACTCTGATTGTGTGTGATCTTTGTAAGTTGGCCTTCGGTAATCTCGGATTACTGGCCATCACGGCACCATTCTACTAGGGGCAGTTTGGGGTCGTGACAATGTGTATGTAGTACACATGTTGGTTATGCCTTGTTGTATTGTGGTTGTTGGTGTTATACCCTGCGCTGAGAATCAGAGGTACCGTTACCTTCTAGCTATCGCCTGGAGAACTGACTGTGCTGAGAATCGAAGGCACCATACCCTTCCAGCTAGTGCCTGGTAAACTGGTAGATTGTTGTGAGAAGTGTATCTTTGGCTTACTACGCACATAGCTAGTAGAGCAAAGTTTTGTTGTTATTGTTTCAGTGTATCTGGGAACATTGTGGATTGTGTTGGTTACAATTTTGGAAGGCCGAGTCGCCTCATTGTTTTATCTTATGTATGTAGTTGAGTTGTTATCTCCCGTTTATAAAGGTATGCATGTATAATTATGATAGAACTGGGATTGAACCGAAATGCCCTTTTGTCTTTTGGAAGTGTGAAGAAAATTGAACATTTTAGAAGTATGTTTTGAAAAGGTACATTTGTTGTATGTGTGGAAAATGGAAGAGAGTAGTGGGCTTAGTAAATTTATTTCCTAAGAATTGTTAATGTTTTGAAAGATTGGGAACGGGGGTTAATGAAAGGAAAAGAAAGATGAATCGCTTATAGCGTTGAATGAAATGGTTGTTTTCGAGAAAAGTTCATACATATATATATATTGTATAAACTGTCGCATTATTATTCTAGTACGAGAATGAGCGTTCATGATCATAGCTATCTGTAAGTTGTTATTGTTAAGGATCATGTTGAGACCCCTATTGGACTATATGTTCATCCCACGTTGTTGAATCTTTTTCAGGTGTTTAGCAGGATGTGCTACAAGATTTGGATCCTCTTATTTGTTGGCCACGGGGCCTCTTTGTTGTAGGCGGAATGCCATATATGTAAAAGGGTTGCACCCTTCATTTGATTATTTAATGTTGTAAGCCTGAGGGCAATTTATTTAGAATGCTCATGTTGTATTTAATTAGCGTCTGAAAGAGAGAGCTGTTGTTCATTCCTTACAGTTGAACATTTGAGTTTATTTCTGCATGTTATCTCTGGAATTGAATTAAGTTAATGAACTTGGTAATGACTTCGAGTAATAAAAAGTAGGGCGTGACAGGTATAGTGGACCTTAACGATCTATTGGAAGTTAAAGAAAAAAGGTAGTAGTGGTTTCTTGAATGAACTTCAATTTTTAATTTTATGCAACTTCCATTTTTATTCAATTTCCTATTCTATTCAACTTCCTATTCTATTCAACTTCATTTTTTTAATTTAATTTTCAAATAGATCGTTAACGTATAGTGGTTTCTTGAATTAACTTCCATTGTTAATTTTGTGCAACTTCCATTTTTATTTTTATTCAACTTCCATTTTTATTTAATTTCATTTCTATTCAACTTCCTTTTTTATTTAATTTCCAAATAGAGTGTTATGGTATAGTGATTTTTTGAATGAACTTCCATTTTTAATTTTAGGCAAATTCAACTTCTAGTTTTATTCAATTTTTTTTCTATTCAACTTCCTTTTTTTATTTAATTTCCAAATAGAACGTTAAGGTATTATGGTTTCTTAAATGAACTTACATTGTTAATTTTATGAACTTCTATTTTTATTTTATTAACGATCTATTTGGAAATTAAATAAAACAGGAAGTTGAATAGAAAAGGAAATTGAATAAAAGTGGAAATCAAATAAAAAAAAGAAGTTGAATAGAAAATAGAATTAACTAAAAAAGGAAGTTGAATAAAAATAAAAAAGAAAGTTGAATAAAAATAAAAATTAAAGTTACATAGAAAATAGAATTGAATAAAAATGGAAGTTGAATAGCAAAGGAAATTGAATAAAAACAAAAATGGAAGTTGAATAAAAATAAAAAAGGAAGTTGAATAGAAAATGGAAATTGAATAAAAATAAATACAAAATTGGAAGTTGATTAGAAAAGGAAGTTGTATAAAAATAAAATGGAAGTTGCATAAAATTAAAAATTGAAGTTCATTCAAAAAAACCACTATACCATAACGATTTATTTGGAAATTAAATGAAAAAGGAAGTTGATTAAAAATGGAAGTTGCATAAAAATAACAATGGAAGTTCATTTAAGAAACCATATTACCTTAACGATCTATTTGGAAATTAAATAAAAAAGAAAGTTGAATAGAGAATGAAGTCGAATAAAAATTGACAATGTAAGTTCATTAAAGAAACCACTATACCTTAATAAAAGGAAATTGAATAAAAATGGAAGTTGCATAAAATTAAGAATTGAAGTTCATTCAAGAAACCACTGTACCTTAACGATCTATTTGGAAATTAAATAAAAAAAGAAGTTGAATTGAAAAGAAAATTGAATAAAAATGTAAGTTGAATAAAAATATAAATGGAAGTTCATTCAAGAAACCACTATACCTTAACGATTTATTTAAAAATTAAATAAAAAGGGAAGTTGAATAGAAAATGAAATTGAATAAAAATGGAAGTTGAATAAAAATAAAAATCGAAGTTCATTCAAGAAACTACTATACCTTAACGATCTATTTGGAAATTAAATAAAAAAGGAAGTTGAATAGAAAGGGAAATTGAATAAAAATGAAAGTTGCATAAAAATAAAAATGAAAGTTCATTCAAGAAAACACTGTATCTTAACGATCTATTTGGAAATTAAATAAAAAAAGAAGTTCAATAGAAAAGGAAATTGAATAAATGGAAGTTGAATAAAAATAAAAATGGAAGTTGCATAAAATTAACAATAAAAGTTTATTCAAGAAACCACTATACCTTAACGATCTATTTGGAAATTAAATAAAAAAGTAAGTTGAATAGAAAACAAAATTGAATAATAATGGCAGTTGCATAAAAAAGAAATTTGAATAAAAAATGAAAGTTGAATAAAATAAAAAAGGAAGTTGAGTAGAAAAGGAAACTCAATAAAAATGGAAGTTGAATAAAAGTAAAAAAGGAAGTTCATTTAGAAAACCACTATAACTTAACGATCTATTTGAAAATTAAATAAAAAAGGAAGTTGAATAGAAAATAGAATTGAATAGAAAAAGAAATTGAATAAAAAAAAAAGTTTAATAAAAAATGGAAGTTGAATAAAAATAAAAATGAAATTTGCATAAAATTAAAAATTGGAGTTCATTCAAGAAACCGCTATGCCATAACGATCAATTTGGAATAAAAATGAAAGTTGAATAAAAATAAAAAATGGATGTTACATAAAATTAAAAATGAAAGTTTATTCAAGAAACCACTATACCTTAACAATCTATTTGGAAATTAAAGAAAAAAGGAAGTTGAATAGAAAAAGAAATTGAATAAAAATGGAAGTTGAATAAAAATATAAATTGAAGTTGCATAAAATTAACAATGGAAGTTCATTCAAGAAACCATAATACCTTAACGATAGACTAGTGTTACTTAGGCCCGTAGCCCGCTTTAACACAATGGTACTGCGAAAGTTTAGAGTCCTCAAGCACAAGGGACCTATGTTACAAAGGACCGTATCCTTTTAACATGATAGACTAGTGTTACTTAGGCCCGTAGCCCGCTTTAACACAATGGTACATTCCAGGAATGTCGTCAAAACAAAGCTTACTTGATACATAAAAATAGGGATAATCATTCATGCTAGGGTAAATACTTTTATCAAAACGAAACAAGGCTTTATCAAATCTTTATAACATAACTTTATTAAAAATACCACTCACTTAGTTCTTGGGACGTCGGGGTTAAAGCAAAGGTCCAAGTCCTACAAACACATGGCAAAGTCTGCTGAATGTACTTCTCAAAACAAGTCTTACATGCATGCAAATGATCTCGGGAAAACATGCTGGAAGTCAAAACACTGTTTTACATGTCAGGAAGACATGCTGGGTACCAACCAGGTCTTTGCCGAGGTCCCACACCACCTGGTCGAGGTGTGGTTACCAAGGTTTTCGTCTTGGTGCCGCCGAGGTTCATCTTGAGACAACTAAAGGTGTAAGTGATCATGCAAGGTAGGCCAAGGTGAGATACGATGCTTGGCCTAAGTGTGAGGTCTAGGTAAGAGTGATCTCAGCGACTACACTTCGGGAAGTGAAGTCTGGAGATCTGGGTTTCCACCTGTGAAGAGCATGAAGAACATGAAGAACATGAATGCTAAAATCATAACTTGTTATACAAAAATCTGGGATTTCATGCTATGAGTTCGAAAACATGGACCTGGGTACCCATACTTGAAGATCATATGGAAACAAACACGAAAACATGCATCTTGGTGCAAACTCTTGGATCAAAACATCACTTTTCTTGAAGAACACATTAATACCACTTTCTCTTTCTAAAACCGAACTTTAAATCAATGCATGGCTTACAAATCGTATTCAATCATGCAATGCAATAACATAAACATAAGGAACAACATGAGCAGATCAAGAATCTAACCTTAGAACACGGATCTAACGGTTCGATCTCTAGGGATCAAGCTTGGAAATCTACTCTCCCTCGAGAACTCCTCCTCCTTCCTCTAGAGCTTCTCTCTCCTTTTCAAAACAAGGATATAACAAATGATGGGTTTCTCTCTCTGCCGGCTGATTTAACACTTAGCTCGGACACGTGGCAACGGTTGGTTGGTTCTTCTCAAAAAGGTGATAGATTGACAAGACTTGTGTAAGACAAGGCGTACTCAACAAGCTACACGGCAAGGCACTCCGGCAAGTGATGACATCGGCTAAGGACAAAGCTTCAGCAACTAAGATGACAATGACCTCGGCGAGGAAGGACAACACTTGACTAAGCTGTGCCACACCTTGGCCTAGATGTGCCACACCTCGGTCTAGGTCATACCACTCCAGGACAAGATCACTTAGGTACAAAGATAACATCTCGGCCTAGATAATACACATCTCGGCCTTGGTGATGAACACCTCGGCCCAGATAGTGACATCTCGGCCAATATGCCTTGGTGAAAGGTGGAGGTCAAACAAAGTGGTTCCAAAGTAGTTCTAGGCTTAAGATGACCTCGGCTTGGAATGATCTAGGCTTAACATGACCTAGGCTTGACATAGCAGGGAAGGAACAAAGCATGCATACAACACTTAAGCATAGCAAGACAAGATTCATGAACGCAACTTAACATGGCAAATCATATAAATGCATGCAAGCATGACTAAGACATGAATGTGGGTTGTTACACACATAAACCATCCAGATACCAGCAATGTATTAAAGTAGATGAACACATAGGTGTAATGCATACACGACAATTCAACACAACCGTGTCATCCTCCACCGATGACCAAGGACAAAACCTCTAGATGCATGTATTTAGTACATCTATTAAAAGACTTAATAATCATTAGATCACAAACCCAACAATGACATTAACATGGTAGTTAAAGATACAACCTTCACATATGTGTGTTCAACACTCAAAATACAACAACCCAATTCTTATACTTATTTCAGAAATACTTTTCCCATTTCACAAAACGAATTCCATTTCCTTTTGTTTTCACAAAACCAACTCCATCTCTTTTGTTTCCACAAAACCGATTCCATTTCTTTTGTTTTAACAAAACCAATTTCAAAGACAATAAAGCCATAACTCATTTTAATCCACTACATTCTTTTCAAAGCCATTCCAAATTAATTATGCAAATTAAGCCATAATCATTAAATTAGGGTTTTCCTCCCTCTTTCACAATATTGATCAAAAAGGCTCAATCATCTACAACAAGCAACAATGACCTCATTTAAGACCCAAAATATATAAGTATTTGCCCAAAGATCAAAACCCCTCTATTAATTTATTAAATCAAATAAAAGTTAGGGTTTCCTCTCCTTTCAACAACAACATGCTAATTAACACACCAATTAGCCCAAACCACAACTAATGATAATAAACCCATATTCAAACAACCAACCCAAGGTTCAATCTCATGATTTTCAACAAATCCAACATGATATAAATTTCATGCAATGCAAAAACTATCACATGTCTATCTATAAACAGAGTATTGAAAAAGAGCAAGGAGAATCCCTACCTCAAATGGAGAACTCAAATGGAGAAGATGACCCGAAATCAACGTCCTCCAAATCCACTATTTTTCACAATTGAACCAAGTCCATGCCACGCTCTATCTCTGTTACAAAGAGCCTTGGTTGGATTCACACTTGAAGGAGATGAAAACCTAGAGTCAAGATGAGGTTTGAGAGAGGCAGTCTCGGGTCTAGGGTTTTAAAAGCGAAAAGGGGATGAAAAAGTGATATTTTCCCTATACGCCTCTTGATATAAAACAGGCTCGCTCGAGCGAAGACTTGGTCGCCGGCGACGGAACCTGAAAACTCTCGCTCGAGCCAAGAAGATCTTGCTCGAGCCAATAACCCAGAAGCATGTTTGAGCGACAGAATTCTCACTCGAACCAACAACTCAAACCCTTAGGTGCGCAACGGGCCTGACGCTCGGCGAAATTTGCTCACTCGAGTGAAGAACAAACTAGATCGCTCGAGCGAAGAAAATCTCGCTCGAGCCAAGAAATGCAACTCTCAAGTCCAGAACCAGACGCAATCGCTCGCTCGAGCGAAGCCACTCTGGCTCGATCCACCAGGCACAAGACTCTACTCTCGCTCGAGCAACCAAACCCTGGCTCGAGCGAAGGACCAAAACAAAGATCTCGCTCGAGCGACCAACTTCTCGCTCGAGCGAAGGTCCAAAATTCTGGGCAGCAACCCAAGGCTCCCAAACACAACCAACCTGTAACAAACCTACTCAACATATCCTATAACTCAAATACGTAGTATGAAAGGATGTAAACAAGATATAAACAACTGCTAACATCTATGGAACCAAGTCCGGATCACTGTACAACAGGGGGTAAAACCCGGGATCACTATAATACCTTAATGATCTATATGGAAATTAAATAAAAAAGGAAATTGAATAGAAAAGGAAATTGAATCAAAATGGAAGTTGAATAAAAATAAAAATAGAAGTTCCACAAAATTAACAATGGAAGTTTATTTAAGAAACCGCTATACCTTAACAATCTATTTGGAAATCAAATAAAAAGGAAGTTAAATAGAAAAGGAAATTGGAAGTTCATTCGAGAAACCACTATACCTTAACGATCAATTTGGAAATAAAATAAAACATGAAGTTGAATAAAAATGAAAGTTGAATAAAAATAAAAATCAAAGTTCATTCAAGAAACTACTATACCTTAGCGATCTATTTGGAAAGTAAATAAAAAAGGAAATTGAATAGAAAAGGAAATTGAATAAAAATAAAAACGAAAGTTGCATTAAATTAAAAATGGAAGGTCATTCAAGAAACCACTATACCTTAACGATCTATTTAGAAATTAAATAAAAAAAGGTTCATTCAAGAAACCACTATACCTTAACGATCTATTTGGAAATTAAATAAAAAAGAAAGTTGAATAGACAAGGAAATTGAATAAAAATGGAAGTTGAATAAAAATAAAAAGGGAAGTCGTATAAAATTAAAAATGGAAGTTCATTCAAGAAACCACTATACCTTAATCATTTATTTGGAAATTAAATAAAACTAGAAGTTGAATAAAAATAAAAATGGAAGTTGTATAAAATTAAAAATTGAATAAAAATGGAAGTTGAATAAAAATAAAAATTGAAGTTGCCTAAAATTAAAAATGGAGGTTCATTCAAGAAACCATTGTTAATTTTATGCAACTTCCATTTTTTATTCAATTTTCATTTTTTTATTCAACTTCCTTTTTTATTCAATTTCCTTTTCTATTCAACTTCCTTTTTTTTTTATTTTATTCAACTTCCATATTTATTCAATTTCCTTTTCTATTCAACTTCTTTTTTTATTATAAAACAAAGGAAGTTGAATAAAAATGGAAGTTGAATAAAATTCACAATTGAAGTTGATTCAATAAAAATGGAAGTTGTATAAAATTAACAATGGAAATTCATTCAAGAAACCACTATACCTTAACGATTTATTTAGAAATTAAATAAAAAAAAGTTGCAGAAAAAAAAATGGAAGATCATTCAAGAAACTAATATACCATAATGATTATTTGGAAATTAAATATAAAAGGAAGTTGAATAAAAATGGAAGTTGCATAAAATTAACAATGGAAGTTCATTGAAGAAACCACTATACGTTAACGATCTATTTGGAAATTAAATAAAAAAGAAAGTTGAATAAAAATGGAAGTTGAATAAAATAAAAATGGAAGTTACATAAAATTAACAATGAAAGTTCATTAAAGAAACCACTATACCTTAATGATCTATTTGGAGATTAAATAAAAAAGAAAGTTGAATAATAATGGAAGTTGAATAAAAATAAAATGGAATTTGCATGAAAATAAAAATGGAGGTTCATTCAAGAAACCATTGTTAATTTTATGCAACTTCCATTTTTATTCAATTTCCATTTTTTATTCAACTTCCTTTTTTATTTAATTTCATTTTCTTTTCAACTTCATTTTCTATTCAAATTCCTATTCTATTTAATCTCCAAATAGATCGTTATGGTATAGTGGTTTCTCGAATGAACTTCCATTTTTAATGTTATGCAACTTCCATTTTTATTTTTACTCAACTTCCATTTTTATTTTTACTCAACTTCCATTTTTATTCAATTCTATTTTCTATTTAACTTCCTTTAATTTCCAAATAGATCGTTAAGGTATAGTGGTTTCTTGAATAAACTTCGATTTTTATTTTTATTCAACTTCCTTTTTTATTGAATTTCCAAATAGATCGTTAAGGTACAGTGGTTTTTTGAATCTTCCATTTATATTTTTATTCAATTTCAATTTTTATTCAATATCCATTTTTATTCAATTTCCTTTTCTATTCAACTTCCTTTTATATTTAATTTCCAAATAGATCATTAAGGTATTATAGTTTCTTGAATGAACTTCCATTGTTAATTTTATGCAACTTCCACTTTGATTTTTTATCCAATTTCCTTTTTTATTTAACTTCCATTTCTATTCAACTTCCATTTTCATTCAATTTCATGTTCTATTCAAATTCCATTTTTATTTGAATGAACTTCCACTATACCTTAACGATCCTTTTAATTTTATACAACTTTCATTTTTTTTTTTTATTCAATTTCCCTTTCTATTCAACTTCCTTTTTTATTGAATTTCCAAATAGATCGTTAATGTATAGTGGTTTTTTGAAAGAACTTCCATTTTTAATTTTATGGAACTTCCATTTTTAATTTTTATTCAACTTTCATTTTATTTTTATGCAACTTCCATTTTTATTTTTATTCAGCTTCCATTTTTTAATCATCTTGCATTTTTAATTTCCAAATAGATCGTTAAGTTATTATGGTTTTGAATAAAAATAGAAGTTCAATAAAAATAAAACAGGAAACCACTATACCTTAACGATCTATTTGACAATTAAATAAAAAAGGAAGTTGACTAGAAAAGGAAATTGAATAAAAATGGAAGTTGAATAAAAATTAACAATGGAAGTTCATTCAAGAAACCACTAAACCTTAACAATCTATTTGGAAATTGAATAAAAAAGGAAGTTGAATAGAAAAGTAAATTTAATAAAAATGGAAGTTGAATAAAAATAAACAATTGAAGTTCATTGAAGAAACCACTATACCTTAACGATCTATTTGGAAAGTAAATAAAAAAATGAAGTTGAATAGAATAGAAAATTGAATAAAAATGGAAGATGAATAAATAAAAAAGAAAGTTGAATAGAAAATGAAATTGAATAAAAATGGAAGTTCAATAAAAATAAAACTGAAAGTTGCCTTAAATTAACAATGGAAGTTCATTCAAGAAACCACTATACCTTAACGATCTATTTAGAAATTAAAGAAAAAAGGAAGTTAAATAGAAAAGGAAATTCAATAAAAATGGAATTGAATAAAATTAACAATGTAAGTTGCATAAAATTAAAAATGAAGTTGAATAAAAATAAAAATGGATGTTGCATATTATTAAAAAAGGAAGTTCACTTAAGAAACCACTATCAATTTCCTTTTCTATTCAACTTCCAAATAAATCGTTAAGGTATAGTGGTTTCTTCAATTAACATCCATTTTTATTTTTATTTTTATTCAACATCCATTTTTATTCAATTTCCTTTTCTACTCAGCTTCCTCTTTTCTTTTTTTTTTTTAATTTCCAAATAGATTGTTAAGGTATAGTGGTTTCTTGAATGAACTTCTATTTTCTATTTTATGCAAATTCCATTTTTATTCAATTTCATTTTCAATCTATCTTTCTTTTTTTATTTAATTTCTAAATAGACTGTTAAGGTATAGTAGTTTCTTGAATGAACTTCCATTGTTAATCTTATGCAATTTCCATTTTTATCTTAATTCAACTTCCATATTTATTTTTATTCAATTTCCTTCTCTATCCAATTTCCTTTTTTATTTAATTTCCAAATTGATCGTTAAGTTATAGTGGTTTCTGAAATGAACTTACATTGTTAATTTTTTCAACTTCAATTTTTATTTTTATTCAATTTCTTTTCTATTCAATTACGTTTTTTATTCAATTTACTTTTCTATTCAACTTCTTTTTTTTATTTCTTTTCTAAATAGATCATTAAGTTATAGTGGTTTCTTGAACTTCCATTGTTAATTTTATGCAACTTCCATTTTTATTTTATTCAACTTCCATTTTTATTCTTATTCAACTTCCATTTTTATTTTTATTCAAGTTCCTTTTTTATTTAATTTCCAAATAGATCATTAAGTTATAGTGGTTTCTTGAACTTCCATTGTTAATTTTATGTAACTTCCATTTTTATTCAATTTTCTATTCTATTCAACTTTCTTTTTTATTTAATTTCCAAATAGATCGTTAAGGTATAATGGTTTATTAAATGAACTTCAATTGTTAATTTTATGAACTTCCATTTTTATTTTTATTCAATTTCTTTTCTATTCAACTTCCATTTTTATTCAATTTCCTTCTCTATTCAACTTCTTTTTTATTTAATTTCCAAAGGAAGTTAAATAGAAAATAGAATTGAATAAAAATGGAAGTTGAATAAAAATAAAAATGGAAATTGAATAAAAATAAAAATGGATGTCGCATAAAATTAAAAATGGAAGTTCATTCAATAAACCAGTATAACTTAACGATCTATTTGAAAATTCAATAAAAAAAAGGCAGTTGAATTAACAATAGAAGTTCATTCTAGAAACCACTATACATTAACGATCTATTTGGAGATTAAATAAAAATGGAAGTTGAATAGAAAATGAAATTGAATAAAAATATGAATTGAAGTTGCATAAAATTAACAATGGAAGTTCATTCAAGAAACCACTATACCTTAACGATCTATTTGGAAATTAAACAAAAAAAGGAAATTGAATAAAAATGGAAGTTCAATAAAAATAAAAATGGAAGTTCAATAAAAATAAAATTTTTTGAATGAACTTCCATTTTTAATTTCATGCAATTTTCATTTTTATTTTTATTCAACTTCCATTTTTATTCAATTTCTAAAATGAAGTTGAATAGAGAAGGAAATCGAATAAACATAGAAGTTCAACTTCCATTTTTAAATTAAAAATTGATGTTAATTCAAGAAACCACTATACCTTAACGATCTATTTGGAAATTAAAAAAAAGAGGAAGTTGAATAGAAAAGGAAATTTAATACAAAAGAAAGTTGAATAGAAAAGGAAGTAAAATAAAAATGGAAGTTGATTAAAAATAGAAATGGAAATTGAATAAATATGGAAGTTGCATAAAATTAAAAATGGAAGTTAATTCAAGAAACCACTGTACCTTAACAATCTATTTGGAAATTAAATAAAAAAGAAAGTTGAATAGAAAAGAAAATTGAATAAAAATGGAAGTTGCCTAAAATTAACAATGGAAGTTAATTCAAGAAACCACTATACCTTAACAATCTATTTGGAAATTATAGAAAAAAGGAAGCTGAATAGAAAAGGAAATTGAATAAAAATAGAAGTTGCATAAAATTAACAATGGAAGTTTATGCAACTTTCATATTTATTCAATTTACTTTTCTATTCAACTTCCTTTTTTATTTAATTTCGAAATAGATCGTTAAGGTATAGTGGTTTAAATGAACTTCCATTTTTATTTTATGCAACTTCCATTTTTATTCAATTTGCAACTTCTATTTTTATTTTTATTCATCTTCCAATTATATTCAATTTCCTATTCTATTCAACTTCCTTTTTGATTTAATTTCCCAATAGAAAAGGAAATTGATTAAAAATGGAAGTTGAATAGAAAAGGAAATTGAATAAAAAAGGAAGTTGAATAAAAATAAAAATGGAAGTTGCATAAAATTAAAGATTGAAGAAACCATTATACCCTAGCGATCTATTTGGAAAGTAAATAAAAAAATGAAGTTGAATAGAATAGGAAATTGAATAAAAATGGAAGTTCATTCAAGAAACCACTATACGTTAACGATCTATTTGGAAATTAAATAAAAAAGGAAGTTGAATATAAAATAAAAATGAAAGATGCATAGAATTAACAATGGATGTTCATTCAAGAAACCACTATACCTTAACGATCTATTTGGAAATAAATAAAAAAGGAAGTTGAATAAAAAAGGAAATTGAATAAAAATGGAAGATGAATAAAAATAAAAATGAAATTTGCATGAAAATAAAAACAGAAGTTCATTCAAGAAACCACTATACCATAACGATCTATTTGGAAATTAAATAAAAAATGAAGTTGAATAAAAAAGGAAATTGAATAAAAATGGAAGTTGAATACTGATTTATTTGGAAATTAAATAAAAAAGGAAGTTGAAGAGAGAAAATAATTGAATACAAATGGAACTTGAATAAAAATAAGTTGCATAAAATTAACAATGTAAGTTCATTCAAGAAACCATAATACCTTAACGATCTATTTGAAAATTAAATAAAAAAAAGAAGTTGAATAGAAAAGTAAATTGAATAAATATGGAAATTAAATAAAAACAAAAATGGAAGTTGCATAAAATTAAAAATGGAAGTTTATTGAAGAAACCTTAACAATCTACTTGGAAATTAAATAAAAAAGAAAGTTGAATAAAAATAAAAATGAAAATTTCTTCAAAAAATCACAATATCTTAACGATCTATTTGGAAATTAAATAAAAAATGAAGTTGAATAGAAAAGGAAATTGAATAAAAATGAAAGTTGCATAAAATTAACAATAGAAGTTAATTCAAGAAACCACCATACCTTAGCGATCTATGGGGAAATTAAATAAAAAAATAAGTTGAATAGAAAAGGAAATTGAATAAAAATGAAAGTTGAATAAAAATAAAAATGAAAATTGCATCAAATTAAAAATGTAAGTTCTTTTAAGAAACCATTATACCTTAACGATCTATTTGGAAATTAAATAAAAAAAGAAGTTGAATAGAAAAGTCGAATAAAATAAAAATGAAAGTTGCATAAAATTACAAATGGAAGTTCATTCAATAAACCACTATACGTTAACGATCAATTTGGAAATTAAATAAAAATGGAAGTTGAATAGAAAAAGAAATCGAATAAAAATGGAAGTTGAATAAAAATATAAATGGAAGTTGCATAAAATTACAAATGGAAGTTTATTAAAGAAACCACTATATCTTAACGATCTATTTGGAAATTAAATAAAAATGGAAGTTGCAATAAAAGTAAAAATCGAAATTCATTCAAGAAACCACTCTACCTTAACGATCTATTTGGAAATTAAATAAAAAAGGAAGTTGAATAGAAAAAAAGTTGAATAGAAAAGGAAATTGAATATAAATGGAAGTTGAATAAAAACAAAAATGGCAATTCATTCAAAAAACCACTATACCTTAACGATCTATTTGGAAATTAAATAAAAAAGGAAATTGAATAAAACTAAAAATGAAAGTTGAATAGAATTAAAAATGGAAGTTCATTCAAGAGACCACTATACCTTAACGATCTATTTGGAAACTAAATAAAAAAGGACGTTGAATAGAAATGAAAATTGAATAAAAATGGAAGTTAAATAAAAATAAAAATGAAATTTACATAAAATTAACAATTGAAGTTCATTCAAGAAACCATTATACCTTAACGATCTATGTGGAAATTAAAGAAAAAAGAAAGTTGAGGAGAACAGGAAATTGAATAAAAATTGAAGTTGAATAAAAATAAAAATGGTAGTTGCATAAAATTAAAAATCGAAGTTGGATAAAAATAAAAATGGAAGTTCATTAGAAAATTAACAATGGAAGTTCATTCAAAAAACCACTACACCTTAACGATCTATTTGTAAATTAAAAAAAAAAAAGAGGAAGTTGAAAAGAAAAAGAAATAAAAAAAGACGGAAGTTGAATAGAAAAGGATATTGAATAAAAATGGAAGTTGAATGAAAATAAAAATGGTTTCTTGAATGAACTTGCATTTGTAATTTTATGCAACTTCCATTTTTATTTTTATTCGACTTCAATTTCTATTCAATTTCCTTTTCTATTCATTTTCTTTTATTATTTAATTTCTAAATAGATCGTTAAGGTACAGTGGTTTCTTGAATGGAAGTTGCATAAAATTAAAAATGGAAGTTGAATAAAATTACAAATGGAAGTTCATTCAAGAAACCACTATACGTTAACGATCAATTTGGCAATTAAATAAAAAAGAAAGATAGATAGAAAAGCAAATTGAAAAAAAATAGAAGTTGAATAAAAATAAAAATGGAAGTTGCATAAAATTAAAAATGGAAGTTCATAAAATTAACAATAGAAGTTCATTCAAGAAACCATAATACCTTAACGATCTATTTGGAAATTAAATGAAAAAAAGAAGTTGAATAGAAAAGGAAATTGAAGAAAAATGGAAGTTGCATAAAATTAAAAATCGATGTTCATTCAAGAAACCACTCTACCTTAATGATCTATTTGGAAATTAAATAAAAAAGAAAGTTGAATAGAAAAGGAAATACAATAAAAATGAAAGTAGAATAAAAATAAAAATAGAAGTTGCATAAAATTAAAAATGGAAGTTCATTCAAGGAACCACTATACCTTAACGATCTATTTGGAAATTAAATAAAAAAGGAAGTTGAATAGAAAAGGAAATCTAATGAAAATAAAAATGGAAGTTGAACAAAAATGGATGTTGAATAAAAAGGAAATTGGATTAAAAATTGAAGTTGAATAAAAATAAAAATGAAATTTGCGTAAAATTAACAATGGAAGTTGAATAGAAATGGAAGTTGAGTAAAAATAAAAATGGACGTTGCCTAAAATTTAAAATGGAAGTTCATTCAAGAAACCACTATAACTTAACGATCTGTTTGGAAATTAAATAAAAAAGGAAGTTGAATAGAAAATAGAATTGAATAAAAATGGAAGTTGAATAAAAATAAAAATGGAAGTTGAATAAAAATAAAAATGGAAGTTGCATAAAATTAAAAAAAGAAGTTAAATAGAAAAGGAAATTGAATAAAAATGGATGTTGAATAAAAATAAAAATGGAAGTTACATAAGATTAACAATGGAAGTTTATTCAAGAAACCACTATACCCTAACGATCTATTTGGAAATTAAATAAAAAAAGGAAGTTGAATTGAACATGAAATTGAATAGCAGTGGAAGTTGAATAAAAATAAAAGGAGAAATTCAATAAAAATGGATGTTGAATAAAAATAAAAATGGAAGTTGCATAAGATTAACAATGGAAGTTCATTCAAAAAACCACTCTACCTTAACGATCTATTTGGAAATTAAATAAAAAAAGAAGCTGAATGTAACGCCCTCAAAATAATGACAATAAACCCATCAATCGAACATGCATCAACATAATAAAAGTCCACCTTCTTCTATTTAACTGAACTGTTCTGTACAAAAGTATTACCAGTAAACAATAAAAGCGGATGCCTTAAAGGCTTACAATTTTCCAAGTTAACACTTGGTTACAATCAAGAGAGCTCTAGCTCAATACACGTAAAGCCCTTGGCTTGAAGTTACATGCAACACATCAAAAGTAAATAGAAGTCAAAAGGTCCATCCGCCACTAGCCTCCCAAGCTAAGTCCTTGGAGGTGGCATCTTTGCCTGCACAAAAAAATGATGTTCCCATATAGGGTGAGCCACAGCCCAGTAGAAATACACTAAACCAGTTATGAATAATGACTAAAAGATTAACAGTTGATAGATGGTCAACACTTTTACATTCTTTCATAACACATTTCAATTCCAAGACCTTCAAGTCTATATTCAATTCACTCTCCATTTTCATTAAATTCTCGCTTTATAACTCATGGCTCGTAACACGCCACACAACTCATATGAAACAACAGCTCATATTAACCACTTACAACTTCATTACTTCCACAGATATGCATACTAGCTATATCACATTCCCAAGATAAGCATATGAGCTTTATCTACGGAGTCCATCCCCTATCTTCTCCCAAACAACATCCGGTTTAGAGGTACATCCCTCTCTTCCCTAAACTGTGGAGTACATCCCCTATCTTCTCCAACACAACACAATGCATATAAACAACAATTATACACATCACAAATCAATACATAAAGTTAATGTATTCTTCAACTGTCATTCTTAACGACACATTTCAATGATTGGTTTTAATTTACCTAATCATCATGCATTGTCTACAACAATCAAGACTATCCTCCACCGATAGCCCAAAGCAGATATTTCTAAACAGAAAATAAATGCACAATGGATATATATAATCAACATCTCAATTCCACAATTAATTATCCCAATTAATTAAACAATATAATTATAGCATTTTTCCATAATTAACATTCAACCCCTAAGGTTCCATTTTCATCAATGATTCCACATTAATCTCATTTCTATGTACCAACCGTGCATATAGGTTTATTTAAAACAAATCCCCAAACTTTTATAAAATTGCATAAAAGCCCCAAACTTTTCCAAAATTACGCAACTATCCCCAACACATCAAAATGTCAAAATTTAAAGACAGAATCCATAAAGAGGAGTAGGATATCCCTACCTCAAAGTTTAAGCCCAAAAGGAGATGAAGACCCAAAGATCAAAATGCTCCAAACACCGACTTTTTCAGATTAAATCGAAGCCCTCGTCAACCTCTACCTTTTTAACAAAGCAAGATGGGAAGGAAATGATCCTAGATAGATCAAACCTTAGAGAGAATATAAAGTTAGAGAGAGAAGCTCAGATCCGGAGGATTGGATCAAAAGTTTATAAAAAAATGATTTGAAACGGAAACTCGCCGTTTAATCGATATAAATAGGCTCGCCGGCGAAGGTTTGGTCGCCGAGCGACATTACTGTAAAACCGTAGCTCGAAAGAAGGCCTCGCCGAGCCAAGATTCTAGAAGCTCGCCGGCGAAGAAAGAAAAGTTTCAGCGAAGAAAAGCTCGCCGAGCCAGAGCTCGACCTTCAGTTCGCAACTAGATGCACGCCGAAGCGAAACCGCTCGCCGAGCGAAGATCGAATCGCTGGCGAAGAATCACCGCCGAGCGAAATCATGGTGTTCAGTGTCAGCCCAGACGAGCCGCTCGCCGAAGCGGCCGCCTGCTCGACCCACGACACAAACTCAACTCTCGCCGGCGACCAACCCTCGCCGAGCGAAGGACAAAATTGGGCAAAGAACCCTTGGCTCCCAAACACAACCAACTCAAACAAACTCGCAACACATCCTATAACTCAAATACAATATATGAAAGGACGTAAACAGGACAACAATCCACTACTAACATCCACGGACACATGTCCGGATCACTATACAACAAGGGGTGAACCCGGGGTCGCTATACTGAATAGAAAATGAAATTGAATAAAAATGAAAGTTGACTAAAAATAAAAATCGAAGTTCATTCAAGAAACCACTATACCTTAACGATCTATTTAAAAATTAAATAAAAAAAGAAGTTGAATAGAAAAAAAAAATTGAATAAAAATGCAAGTTGCCTAAAATTAACAATGGAATTTAATTCAAGAAATCAGTATATCTTAACGATCTATTTGGAAATTAAATAAAAAAGGAAGTTGAATTGAAAATAGAATTGAATAAAAATAGAAGATGAATAAAAATAAAAATGAAATTTGCATAAAATTAACATTAGAAGTTCATTCAAGAAACCACTATGCCTTGACGATCTATGTGGAAATTAAATAAAAAAAGAAGTTCAATAGAAAGAGAAATTGAATAAAAATGGAAGTTGAATAAAAATAAAAATGAAGTTGCATAAAATTAAAAATTGAAGTTCATCCAATAAACTACTATACCCTAACGATCTATTTGGAAATTAAGTAAAAAATGAAGTTGAATAGAAAATGAAATTGAATAAAAAGGGAAGTTGCACAAAATAAAAAATGGCAGTTCATTCAAGAAACCACCATACGTTAACGATCTATTTGGAAATTAAATAAAAATAGAAGTTGAATAAAAATAAAAATGGAAGTTGCATAACATTAAAAATGGAAGTTCATTCAAGATCTCACTATACCTTAATGATCTATTTGGAAATTAAATAAAAAAAGAAGTTGAATAGAAAATGAAATTGAATAAAAATGGAAGTTGAATAAAAATAAAATGGGAAATTCAATAAAATTAAAAATGGAAGTTGAATAAAAATAAATATGGAAGTTGCATAAAATTAAAAATTGAAGTTCATTTAAGAAACCACTATACCTTAACGACCTATTTGGAAATTAAATAAAAAAGGAAGTTGAATAGAAAAGGAAATTGAATAAAAATGGAAGTTGAATAAAAATAAAAATGGAAGTTGCATAAAATTAACAATGGAAGTTCATTTAAGAAACCACTATACCTTAACGATCTATTTGGAGATTAAATAAAAAAGGAAATTGAATAGAAAAGGAAATTTATTACAAATGGAAGTTGAATAAAAATAAAAATAGAAGTTGCATAAAATTAACAATAGAAATTCATTCAAGAAACTACTATACCTTAGCGATCTATTTGGAAAGTAAATAAAAAAGTAAATTGAATAGAAAAGGAAATTGAATAAAAATGGAAGTTGAATAAAAATAAAATGGAAGTTGCATAAAATGAACGGTGGAAGTTAATTCAAGAAACCATTATACCTTAGCTATCTATTTGGAAAGTAAATAAAAAATTATAGCGAATTCCGGTCTTTTTCCATTTGGTTGTTGTATCCGGACTTACGTTCCGTAGATCCTGTTGTTTAATATTTGTTATTGTCGTCCTTTAATTTCTCATTTTTGAGTTGTAGGATGTTTTGAGCAGGGTGGTTACAGGTTGGGAGTGTTTGGGAGCAAAGGGTTGTCGCCTGTAATTTTGATCCTTCGCTCGAGCGAGCAGTTTGTCGCACGAGTGAGCTCTTTGTTTTTGGTCCTTCTCTCGAGCCAAGGTTTCTTAGCTCGAGCGAGCGACTACGTCTAGGTATAGACCTGAGAGTTGCATTTCTTGGCTCGAGCGATCATTCCTTCGCTCGAGCGAGAAAGGTGTATGTTTTCGAGTTCTTCGCTCGAGCAAGCATTTTGTCGCTCGAGCGTGCTTCTGGGTTGCAGACCTGAAGCTTCGAGTTTGTGGCTCGAGCGAGACTTTATTCGCTCGAGCGACGATTTCCTGTGTCTGGTCGCTCGAGCGACCAAGTCTTCGCTCGAGCGAGCCTGTTTTATATAAATACGCAGCAGCGGTTTTAAATACACTTTTTCATTCTCTTTTTGATTTCAAAACCCTAGGTCCGTGTTCTCTCTCCCTCTACACACCTTCTCTCTTAGATTTGATCTACTTAGAGTGTATTTCTACCCTAGGTCCTTTGTTAAAAAGATAGAGTGGGTCGAGGGCTTCATTCTAATCTGAAAAGTTGGGGATTTGGAGCACTTTGCATTTTCATCATCTTCACCTTTGAACTTCTTTTTCGAGGTAGGGATACCCTACTCCATTCTATATGTTTTGTCATAAGTTTTGGTTATTTTGATATGTTGGCATTGTTGGGTAAATTTGGGAAAAGTTAGGGTTTGATTTATAATTTGAGAAAAAGAGAATTTTTATATATTAAATTCCATATGTTTGTAACACATGAAAAATGACATTGTTTGTCAAATTGAGATAATTGAACCTTAGGATTGATTTTGAGGATAGGGGGAAAAACCCTAATTGTAGTAATAAATTAATTTGTATAATTAATTTTGGAAAAAATGTGGAATTAAGTTTAATTCATGGAATTGAGGAATTTATTGAGATAATGGTGTAGTTGGATAGTTTAATCACTCACCTATGAAAATGTTGAGTTTATATTTGTGGATACATTTATTTCTGCTTAGAAATAACTGTTTTGGGCTATCGGTGGAGGATAGTCGTGATTGTTGTAGACATTACATGCTGATTAGGGAAAACTAAAACTAATCACATTGATTGAGTCATTGAATATGACGGTTGAGTTAATACAGCAATTATGTGTATTGATTGAATATTGTATATGACAAGTGTTAAATACATTGTATATGCATATTGTTTGGGAGGAGATAGGGGATGTACTCCATGGTTTGAGGGAAGATAGGGGATGGACTCTCAAACCTGTTTAGGAGGAGAAAGGGGATGGACTCCATTAGTACAGCAAATGTGTGTACTTATTGATTCTTGGAAGTGTTTTAGTACAGCAAATATGTGTACTTATCGATTTATGGAAGTGTTTTAGTTTGAGCCTTAATCTCACTTAAATTGTCGATATTGGAAGTAATATTAATATGAGATGTAGTCTCATTATTAGTGTTTGGCCAGGTTCTGAGCCATGTCTGTATAAATGGAAAGTTGAATAAAAATGGAAAGTGAAACATGTCATGGACATTATTGTCATGAAACTGTATAATGATATAATGGATTTGTAAGTGTTAACCATCTATCAAATGCTAATGCTTTAGTCAATTCTTATATTTGGTTTAGTATATTTCATTGGTGTGGCTCACCCTATACGGAACATCATTTTCAAGTCCAGTGATATGCTACCTCCAAGGACTTAGCTTAGGAGGATTTGGAGTTGAAGACTCTATTTAGTTAGTTATTATTTTGTTTTATTTTGATATTACATGTAAACTCAAGCCAAGGGCTTAATGTGTAATTGAGTTAGTACTCACTTTTGTGTCCAAGTGTTGGCTTGAAAGTTGTAAGTCTGAGGGCATTTATTTTGATGTTACATGTAATGTCTTTTAATAAGAATACTCGATGAATGGAATAATGTTTTGTTTTCTTTTACCAATGCATGTCAATATTGTGTATATTATGGGTTTATTTTGAGGGCGTTACAACTTGGTACCAGAGCGTACCGGGTTCGAACACTTTGGGTACGTGGGAAGTGATTAGTATCACAATGGGTTTGTCTCGCTTGTTAGAGACTTATGTATGATAGTATGTGTTTATTTGATAACATGCTTATATGACTATTTGGGTATGGGATTTGATTTCTAGGATGTTAATTGGATCCTTGAGTTTCTATGAGTCTTGTTGGAAAAGCACTTGATCAATGCTGCTTCCAACCGGAACTCTAGCAACGCCTCAGGACTATCATTATCCAGGAATGAAATTTGTAGGTGCTTATGTGATTATGTGCTTACGTGGAGTGAATTACTGTTGTCCAATGCATTAGGACGCGAGTGTTATAGCTTCGGCACATTTATTAATGTGCTAACGTATTAATCGTCTTTGTTACCTTTATTAGGATGTCAGGACGAGGACGAGGACGTGGTAGGCGTGGTAGGCGTGGTAGGCAGGAGATGCCCATACCGGATGAGATTCCGGAATAGCAGGAGGGTGTTGGTCAGGCCAATGTGGCTGAGCCAGCGGGTCAGCAGGCTATGGGTGCCTTAGCCCGCGAGATAGCAGGGACATTCAGGGAGTCCGTGGGCATTCTTAGGGCTGAGAATCAAGCCCAGGTTCATGTTGCAGATGCAGGGCCTGCATTTCTGAAGAGAGAGTTCTTCTGGTCTAATCCGGACGAGTTTTTGGGTGATCCAAAAGAGCTGCTTAAGCGTATGAATGGCTCGAATGCATAACGAAGACGTTTGAGATGCTTGGCATCGAGGACGGGGTTTTGAAGGTGACCTTGGCATCTTTCCATCTTAAGGGGGATGCGGGTCAGTGGTGGAAATTCACGAGAGGCCGTATAGGAAGGACTTGGGAGGCCTTTGTTGACGCTTTTCAGGAGAAGTTCTTGTCTCCAGCTGTTAAGGAGAGGTTGAGGGAGCAGTTCTGCCAGCTTAAGCAGCTGAGTTTTTCTGTGGCCCAGTTTGAGGCCGTATTTACAAGTTTATCCAGGTTTGCACCTGAGCTGGTGGCGTCTGAGGAACGCCGTTGTTTAGAGTTCGAGAAGAAGTTGAGGCATGGCCTCAAGATGAGAGTTGGGGGTTCTATGACTCGAGAATATGGGCGTCTGGTGGATGCTGCAGCCCACATGGAGATCATGATGCAGGAGGAGGAGGAGAGGCAGAGGGGTTCCAAGAGGAACCAGGATGGCCAGAGTGATGGCAGGAGACATAGAGGTTTTAACCCTCAGCAGTCTCAGGGTAGCTTTACTAGATCGACTTTTCCAGTGCCGAGTGCAGGTCCTGGGAAAGGCAGCCAGGGAGACATTACCTGTTTTAAATGTGGCCAGCTGGGCCACAAGTCTCCAGCTTGCCCGCAGAAGGGAGGAGGTCAGAGAGCTGCTTCATCTTCAGCTAGACCGCAGAGCCAGAGTCAGGGCAGGGGTCAGCCACTGTCTTGTTATCAGTGTGGTCAGGCGGGGCACCTGAAGAGGTTTTGCCCGCAGTTGAGTGGCACATCTAGTGCATCTGGTTTGAGGCAGACTCAGAGTCATCAGCCACCAGCCTTCCAGCCTCGAGGGCCAATCAGGGGGCTTCATCGTCCCAACAGGCAAAGCAGTCTTATGCTCCTAGGGGTGAGCAGGTTGATCAGAGACCGTCTGGGCGCATGTATGCTGTTACCGCACAGGATCTTGTACCGGCTCCATCTGTTGTGAGAGGTACCTTCTTGTTTTGTAACTCGGTTGCTAATGTGTTGATTGATACGGGAGCATCCCATTCTTTTATATCTGCTGCATTTGCATCTGTTTTGGGATTGGAGTTGGCACAGTTAGCATCTCCTATATGTGTAGTATCACCTGTTGGGGGTGAGTTGATTTTGAAACACGGATGTAGAGGTTGTGATATAGAGGTCGCTGATCGTCGGCTTCCCTTTCCTTTTGTAGTTATGCCCATGTCGGGATTTGATGTTATTTTGGGTACGGACTGGTTATCATCATACTGAGCTGTTATTGACTGCTACCGCCAGAGGGTCACAGTTTGTACCTTGAGCGGGGAGTGTTTTCATTTTCTGGGGGATCGGGTTGGTAGTGTCTTGCCACCGGTGTATGATCCGCGAGGGCGGAACGACCTTAGTGGTCTACTTGCTAGCTTTTTGAGTAGTGAGTGTGGTGAGACCCAGATTGTTTTGCCGAGAGTGGTTTGTGAGTACTCGGACGTCTTTCCCGAGGACCTTGTTAGTTTGCCACCTCATCGAGAGATTGAGTTCTCTATTGATCTAGTGTCCAAGACGGCCGATTTCTATGGCACCTTATCGCTTTTGCCCAATGAGTTAGTTGAGTTGAAGATTCAACTCAAGAGTTGCTAGATAAGGCTATATTCGCCCTAGTGTTTCGCCATGGGGAGCACCGCCCTCTTTGCTAAAAAGAAAGGTGGTGCCTTGAGACTCAGTATCGACTATCGAAGTTGAATCGGCTACGGTCAAGAATAAGTACCCTATGCCCGTGATAGATGATTTGTTTGACCGCTTGAAGGGTTCTTGTTTCTCTAAGATAGACTTGAGATCGGGTTACCACCGCTTGAGAGTCAGTGGAGGAGGATATTCAAGACGGCATTCCAGACGTGGTATGGCCATTATGAGTTTCGGTGATGCCATTTGGGCTCACCAATGCACCGCAATCTTTATGGACTTGATGAACCGGATCTTCCAGAATTCTTGGATCGTTTTGTGGTCGTTTTTGTGGACGACATTCTTATCTATTCACCTTCTGAGGAAGAGCACGAGGAGCACTTGAGAGTGGTGCTTGAGTTACTTAGAGCCCATAAGCTTTATGCCAAGTTTGGAAAGTGTGAGTTCTGGCTAGGAGAAGTCAAGTTCTGAGGCCATGTGGTTTCTGGGAAGGGGTGTCTGTTGATACGTCCAAGATAGAGGCAGTGCAAGATTGGGCACAGCCTAAAAATGTTTTTGAGATCCGCAGTTTTCTGGGGGTAGCTGGATACTACCGACGGTTTGTGAAGGATTTCTCCAAGCTAGCTTCATTGACTAGACCGACTCGGAAGGAGTCAAATTTGTATGGAGGAGACTTGTGAAAAGTCGCTCCAAGAGCCGAAGTTAGATTGACCACCCGCCCAGTCTTGATTATTCCGGAGAGAGGGTTGGGTTATGCTGTCTATTGTGATGCCTCACGAGAGGGTTTAGGTTGTGTGTTGATGCAAGAGGGGAAAGTGGTAGCCTATGGCTCGCGTCAGTTGAAAATACACGAGAAAAATTACCCTACGCATGACCTAGAGTTAGCAGCTGTGATCTTTGCCTTGAAGATTTGGAGGCATTATCTTTATGGTGAGAGGTTCGAGGTATTCTCGGATCATAAGAGTCTGAAATATCTGTTTACACAGAAATACTTGAACTTGAGGCAGAAGAGGTGGATGGAGTTCATTGAGGATTATGACTTCGAGTTGCATTATCATCCGGGAAAGGCCAATGTGGTGGCCGCTGCACTTAGCAGGAAATCTGTTGGTGACGCAGCTAGTATAGCCATCCGGGAATGGGAGATGTTGGGTGCACTTGGGGAGTTTGATTTGCTTCTGGGCGAATCCGTTGAGGCTGCAGCCTTGTTTTTTGTCATTGTGCAGCCCTACACTTGTGACTCGAGTGTTAGAGGCACAGAGAGGTGACCTTGAGGTAGAATCGCTCCGAGAGAAGATCTCTAATGGGAAGGCTGAGAAGGGTTTGACTGTGTATCCCGACCTGAGTGTGAGATACCGAGACCGTTTGTTTGTACCGGAGTCTTGCCGGGAGGAGGTACCGAGAGTTTCATCATTCACGCCTTGCGGTGCATCCGGAGGCACTAAGATGTATCGGGATTTGGGTCGCCACTTTTGGTGGCGGGTATGAAGAGAGATGTGGCGCTTTGGTTCAAGTGCCTTACTTGTCGCCAAGTGAAGGCCGAGCATCGAGGCCGGGTTTGTTACAACCCTTGCCTATTGCCGAGTGGAAGTGGGAGCATGTCACTATGGACTTCGTTGTAGGTCTTTGGAGGACTCAGCGGGTAGTGATGCTATTTGGGTGATTATAGACCGGTTGACTAAGTCGGCGGACTTCATTCCTATGCGCGTGAGAGATTCGGTAGATCATCTTGCTGACTTGTATATTCGGGACGTAGTGAGGTTGCACGGGTCCCAAAGGACGATCGTCTCAGATAGAGACCCTCGTTTTACTACTAGGTTGTGACAGAGTTTGCAGAGTGCCTTAGGCACTAAGTTGACCTCTAGCACAGCTTATCATCCTCAGACTGACGGGCAGTCTGAGCGTACTATTCAGATCCTTGAGGATATGCTTCGGGGTTGTGTTCTTGATTTCAGTGGGTAGTGGGAGAGGCACTTGCCATTGGTGGAGTTTGCCTACAACAACAGTTTCCAGTCTAGTATCGGTATGGCACCGTTTGAGGCCTTATATGGCCACCCGTGTAGGTCTCCAGTTTTTTGGGCCGAGGTGGGTGATGCACCTTTGTTGGGTCCGGAGTTGGTAAGGGAAACGATGGAGAAAGTTGAGCTTATCCGTAGGAGGCTTGTTACTGACCCGTAGTCGCCGTAAATCTTATGCCGACCGTAGAGAGGAGACCTTTGGTATTTGAGGTGGGTGATCATGTCTTTCTAAAGATATCACCTAGGCGGGGATTGATGAGGTTTGGGAAGAGCGGGAAGTTGTCCCCTCGATTTATTGTTTCTTTTGAGATCCTTGAGAGGATTGGCGAGGCCGCTATCGCTTAGCTTTGCCACCGCAGCTTATCCGGAGTTCATGACGGTTTCATGTGAGTATGCTTCGGAAATATAAGCCGGATCCATCGCATGTATTGGATTGGACCGACTTAGAGGTAGATGAGGATGCCTCGTATGAGGAGAGACCGGTTCGGGTCTTGGATAGGCGGGATCAAGTCTTGTGAGGCAAGACCATCCCTTTGGTAAAAGTTTTGTGGAAACATCACGGAGTGGAGGAAGCCACTTGGGAACGTGAGTTGGAGGTCCGTGAGAAATATCCAGACATGTTTGTTGATGTGTAATCATGTATTGAGATTTTGTAATATTATCGAACTTTAAGAGCATTATATATGTCTTAAGTTGTAAAACATTGAAAATGTTTTGGTTTAATGGAAGTATTTTGAAACTTGCATCATAAGATAAGTTTATTGGAACATTGCATATGTGGAATGTGTTGTAGAATTGGAGTTATATCATGAAATTGAATATGATATGGAAATGAGAATCACGTATATTGAAAACTGTTGAATTTGAAAGGAAATTGCATATTGATAATGCAGGTTGAAACATATATTGTGAAATGCCTCTTGATAAGAGATGAAATGACCGGTGTTGGGTCAAGTTGTTTATTATTGTAATGTAATATTATTGGAATTTGAGAAAAACCTGTTTTTCAAAAACTTATGCTTAATTTCGGGGACGAAATTCTTTAAGGGGGGAGGTTATAGCAACCCCGGTCTTTTTCCATTTGGTTGTTGTATCCGGACTTACGTTCCGTGGATCATGTTGTTATATAATCATTGTTGTCGTCCTTTAATTCCTTATTTTTGAGTTATAGGATGTTTTGGGCAGGTTTGTTACAAGTTGGGAGTGTTTGGGAGCAAAGGGGTGCTGTCCAGAATTTTAGTCCTTCGCTCGAGCGAGCTCTTTGTTTTTGGTCCTTCGCTCGAGCTAGGGTTTATTTGCTCAAGCGAGCGACTGCGTCTGGGTATTAGACCTGAGAGTTGCCATTCCTGGCTCGAGCGAGCATTCCTTTGCTCGAGCGAGAAAGGTGTATGTTTTCGAGTTCTTCGTTCAAGCGAGCATTCTGTCGCTCGAGCGTGCTTCTGGGTTGCAGACCTGAAACCTCGAGTTTTTGGCTCGAGCAAGACTTTATTCGCTCGAGCGACGATTTCCTGTGTCTGGTCGTTCAAGCGACCAAGTCTTCGCTCGAGCGAGCCTGTTTTATATAAATACGCAGCAGCGGTTTTAAATACACTTTTTTATCCTCTTTTTGATTTCAAAACCCTAGGTCTGTGTTCTCTCTCCCTCTACACAGCTTCTCTCTTAGGTTTGATCTACTTAGAGTGTATTTCTACCCTAGGTCCTTTGTTAAAAAGATAGAGTGGGTCGAGGGCTTCATTCTAATTTGAAAAGTTGGGGATTTGGAGCACTTTGCATTTTCATCATCTTCACCTTTGGACTTCTTTTTCGAGGTAGGGATACCCTACTCCATTCTATATGTTTTGTCATAAGTTTTGGTTATTTTGATATGTTGGTATTGTTGGGTAAATTTGGGAAAAGTTAGGGTTTGATTTATAATTTGAGAAAAAGGGAATTTTTATATATTAAATTCCATGTGATTGTGAGTCATGAAAAATGACATAGGTAGTGTCAAGATGATAAAATTGAACCTTAGGGTTAATTTTGAGAGAAAGGGAAAAACCCTAATTGTTGTAATAAATTAATTTGTATAATTAATTTTGGAAAAATGTGGAATTAAGTTTAATTCATGGAATTGAGGAATTTATTGAGATAATGGTGTAGTTGGATAGTTTAATCACTCACCTATGAAAATGTTGAGTTTATATTTGTGGATACATTTATTTCTGCTTAGAAATAACTGCTTTTGGGCTATCGGTGGAGGATAGTCGTGATTGTTGTAGACATTGCATGCCGATTAGGGAAAACTAAAACTAATCACATTGATTGAGTCATTGAATATGACGGTTGAATTAATACAAAGAATTATGTGTATTGATTGAATATTGTATATGACAAGTGTTAAATACATTGTATATGCATATTGTTTGGGAGGAGATAGGGATGTACTCCATGGTTTGAGGGAAGATAGGGATGGACTCTCAAACCCGTTTAGGAGGAGAAAGGGATGGACTCCATTAGTACAAAGAAATGTGTGTACTTATTGATTCTTGAAAGTGTTTTAGTACAAAGAAATATGTGTACTTATCGATTTATGGAAGTGTTTTAGTTTGAGCCTTAATCTCACTTAAATTGTTGATATTGAAGTAATATTAATATGAGATGTAGTCTCATTATTAGTGTTTGGCCAGTTTTCGAGCCATGTCTCAGTATAAATGGAAAGTTGAATAAAATGGAAAGTGAAACATGTCATGGACATTATTGTCATGAAACGTATAATGATATAATGGATTTGTAAGTGTTAACCATCTATCGAATGCTATTGCTTTAGTCAATTCTTATATTTGGTTTAGTATATTTCAGTTGGGCTGTGGCTCACCCTATACGGGAACATCATTTTCAGGTCCAGGTGATATGCTACCTCCAAGGACTTAGCTTGGGAGGATTTGGAGTTGAAGACTCTATTTAGTTAGTTGTTATTTTGTTTTATTTTGATATTACATGTAAACTCAAGCCAAGGGCTTAATGTGTAATTGAGTTAGTACTCAGACTTTTGTGTCCAAGTGTTGGCTTGAAAGTTGTAAGTCTGTAGGGCATTTATTTTGATGTTACATGTAATGTCTTTTAATAAGAATACTCGATGAATGGAATAATGTTTTGTTTTCTTTTACCAATGCATGTCAATATTGTGTATATTATGGGTTTATTTTGAAGGCGTTACAAAAATGAAATTGAATAGAATAGGAAATTGAATAAAAATGGAAGTTCATTTAAGAAACCACTATACTTTAACGATCTATTTGGAGATTAAATAAAAATGGAAGTTGAATAGAAAAGGAAATTGAATAAAAATTGAAGTAAAATTGGAAGTTGCATAACATTAAAAATGGAAGTTCATTCAAGAAACCACTATACCTTAACGATCTATTTGGAAATTAAATAAAAGAAAGGAAGTTGAATAGAAAAGTAAATTGAATAAAAGTTGAAGCTTAATAAAAATAAAAACGCAAGTTGCCTAAAATTAACAATGGAATTTAATTCAAGAAAATACTATACCTTAACGATCTATTTGGAAATTAAATAAAAATAGAAATTGAATACAAATGGAAGTTGAATAAAAATAAAAATGGAAGTTGCATAAGATTAACAATGGAAGTTTATTCAAGAAACCACTATACCCTAACGATTTATTTGGAAATTAAGTAAAAAATGAAGTCAAATAGAAAAGCAAGCTGAATAAAAATAAAAATGGAAGTTGCCTAAAATTAACAATGGAAGTTAATTCAACAAACCACTATATCTTAACGATCTATTTGGAAATTAAATAAAAAAGGCAGTTGAATAGAAAGGGAAATTGAATAAAAATAGAAGTTGAATAAAAATAAAAATGAAAGTTCATTCAAAAAATCATTATATTTTAACGATCTATTTGGAAATTAAATAAAAGAAGAAGTCGAATAGAAAAGGAAATTGAATAAAAATGGAATTTGAATAAAAATAAAAATGGAAGTTGCATAAAATTAACAATGGAAGTTCATTCAAAAAACCACTACACCTTAACGATATATTTGGAAATTAAATAAAAAAAGGAAGTTGAATGCAAAAGGAAATTGAACAAAAATGAAAGTTGTATAAAATTAAAAATGGCAATTCATTCAAAAAATCACTATGCCTTAACGATCTATTTGGAAATTAAATAAAAAAAGAAGTTGAATAGAAAAGGAAATCAAATAAAAATCGATGTTGAATAAAAATAAAAATGGAAGTTGCATAAAATTAAAAATGAAGTTGAATAGAAAAGGAAATTGGATAAAAATGGAAGTTAATTCAAGAAACCACTATACGTTAACGATCTATTTGTAAATTAAAAAAAAAAAAGAGGAAGTTGAATAGAAAAGAAAATTGAATAAAAATGGAAGTTGAATAAAATAAAAATAGAAGTTGCATAAAATTAAAAATGGAAGTTCATTCAAGAAACCAGTATACCTTAACGATCTATTTGGAAATTAAATAAAAAAGGAAGTTGAATAGGAAAGGAAATTGAATAAAAATTGAACTTGAATAAAAATAAAAATCGAAGTCGCATAAAATTAACAATGGAAGTTCATTCAATAAACCACTATACCTTAACGATCTATTTGGAAATTAAATAAAAAAGGAAGTTGAATAGAAATGGAAATTGAATAAAAATTGAAATTGAATAAAAATTGAAGTTGAATAAAAATAAAAATGAAAGTTGCATAAAATTAACAATGTAAGTTCATTCAAGAAACCATAATACCTTAACGATCTATTTGGAAATTAAATAAAAAAAGAAGTTGGAGAAAAAGTAAATTGAATAAAAATGGAAGTTGAATAAAAACAAAAATGGAAGTTGCGTAAAATTAAAAAAAGAAGTTGAATAGAAAGGGAAATTGAATGAAAATAGAAGTTGAATAAAAATAAAAATGAAAGTTCATTCAAGAAACTACTATACCTTGACGATCTGTTTGGAAATTAAATAAAAAAAGAAATTGAATAGAAAAGGAAATTGAATAAAAATGAAAGTTGAAAAAACATAAAAATGGAAATTGCATAAAATTAACAATGTAAATTCATTTAAGAAACCACTATACCTTAATGGTCTATTTGGAAATTAAATAAAATAAAAAAAGGAGTTGAATAGAAAATAAATTGAATAAAAATGGAACTTGCATAAAATTAAAAATGGCAGTTCATTCAAAAACCACTATACCTTAACGATCTATTTTGAAATTAAAAAAAAGAATTTGAATAGAAAAGGAAATTGAATAAAAATGGAAGTCGAATGAAAAAGAAAATTGGATAAAAATCGAAGTTGAATAAAATTAAAAATGGCAGCTGCATAAAATTAAAAATGTAAGTTCGTTCAGGAAACTACTCTACCTTAACGATCTATTTGGAAATTAAATAAAAAATGAAGTTGAATTGAAAAGAAAATTGAATAAAAATGGAAGTTGCAAAAAATTAACAATGGAAATTCATTCGAGAAACCACTATCCCTTAACGATCTATTTGGAAATTAAATAAAAAAAGAAGTTGAATAAAAAATAGAATTGAATAAAAATGAAAGTTGAGTAAAAATCAAAATGGAAGTTAATTCGAGAAACCACTATACCTTAACGATCTATTTGGAAATTAAATAAAAAAGGAAGTTGAATAAAAATGGAAGTTGCATAAAATTAACAATGGAAGTTCATTTACGAAACCACTATACCTTAACGATCTATTTGGAAATTAAATAAAAAAAAGTGAGTTGAATAGAAAAGTAAATTCAATAAAAATGGAAGTTGCTATAAAATTAAAAATGAAAGTTCATTCAGGAAACCACTATACCTTAACGATTTATTTGGAAATTAAATAAAAAAGGAAGTTGAATAGAAAAGTTAATTGAATAAAAATGGAAGTTGAATAGAAAAGAAAATTGAATAAAAATGGAAGTTGAATAAAAATAAAAATGGAAGTTGCCTAAAATTAACAATGGAAGTTAATTCAAGAAACAACTATACATTAGCGATCTATTTGGAAAGTAAATAAAAAAATGAAGTTGAATAGAATAGGAAATTGAATAAAAATGGAAGTTGCATAAAATTTAAAATGGAAGTTCATTCAAGAAACCACTATATCTTAATGACCTATTTGGCAATTAAATAAAAAAGGAAGTTGAATAGAAAAGGAAATTGAATAAAAATAGAAGTTGAATAAAAATAAAAATGAAAGTTGCATAAAATTAAAAAGGGAAGTTCAATCAAGAAACCACTATACCTTAACGGTCTATTTGGCAATTAAATAAAAAAGAAAGTTGAATAGAAAAGGAAATTGAATAAAAATAGAAGTTGAATAAAATTAAAAATGGAAGTTGCATAAAATTAACAATAGAAGTTCATTCAAAAAACCCTATACCTTAACGATCTACCTGGAAATTAAATAAATAAAAAAAGAAGTTGAATAGAAAAGGAAATTGAATAAAAATAGAAGTTGAATAAAAATAAAAATCGAAGTTACATCAAATTTAAAATGGAAGTTCATTCAATAAACCACTATACCTTAACGATCTATTTGAAAATTAAATAAAAAAGGAAGTTGAATAGAAAAGGAAATTGAATAGAAATGGAAGTTGCATAAAATTAAAATGGAAGTTCCCTAAAGTTAACAATGGAAGTTAATTCAAGAAACCACTATACGTTAACGATCTATTTGGAAATTAAATAAAAAAGGTAGTTGAATAGAAAATTGAATTGAATAAAAATGGAAGTTGAGTAAAAATAAAAATGGAAGTTCATTCGAGAAGCCACTATACCTTAAATTTCTATTTGGAAATTAAATAAAAAAGGAAGTTGGATAGAAAGAGAAATTAAATAAAAATGGAAATTGAATAAAAATAGAAATCGAAGTTCATTCAAAATACCACTATACCTTAACGATCTATTTGGAAATTATATAAAAAAGGACGTTGAATAGAAAAGCAAATTCAATAAAAATGGAATTTGAATTAACATCCACTTTTAATTTTATTCAACTTCCATTTTTATTTTTATTCAACTTCCATTTTTAATTTTATGCAACTTCCATTTTTATTTTTATTCATCTTCAATTTTTATTTAATTTTTATTTCTATTCAATTTCCTTTTCTATTCATCTTCCTTTTTTATTCAATTTCCTTTTCTATACAATTTCTTTTTCTTAAATGAACTTTCATTGTTAATTTTATGCAACTTCCATTTTAATTTTTATTCAACTTCAATTTTTATTTAAATTCTAAATAGATCGTTAAGATATATTGGTTTCTTGAATGAACTTCCATTTTTAATTTTATGCAACTTCCATTTTTATTCAATTTCATTTTCTATTCAACTTCCATTTTTAATTTTATGCAAATTCCATTTTTATTCAATTTATTTTTTATTCAACTTCATTTTTTATTTAATTTCCAAATAATCGTTATGGTATATTAGTTTCTTGAATAAACTTCCATTTTTATTCAATTTCCTTTTTTATTATAGCGACCCGGTCTTTTCCCATTTGATTATTATATCCGGACTTATGTTCCGTGGATTCCGTTGTCATATTGTTGTTGTTGACATCCTTTAATCCTATTTGGTCGAGTTTTAGGATGTGTTAGGCGTGTTTCGAACAATTGGGTTGAGCCTTGGTCTAGCTGTTGGTTGCCCAGTTTTTTAGCCTTTCCCCTCGAGCGGACATTCCTACGCTCGAGCGGGGTTTACACTCTTCCAGCAATTTTTGGTCCCTGCAAAACTTCTGCAGGTGAGAGATCTACGCTCGAGCGGTTATCATTGCGCTCGAGCGGACCTTGTTTTTGTTCTTTACGCTCGAGCGGTGTGTTGTGCGCTCGAGCGGACCTGTCAAGTTTAAATACGCAGCAGCGTGTTTTAAAACAGTTTTTCAGCCCCTTTCAGATTCTAAACCCTAGGTTACGAGTTCTCTCTCTCCCAACTTACCTTCTCTCCTAGGATTGATCTATCTAGAGTGGATTTTTACCCTAGTTCCTTCACAAATAAGATAGAGAAGAGTGAGGGCTTTCATTTAATCTGAGCAATTGTTGGTTTGGAGCACTTTGAAGTTTGGGCATCGTCTTCATCTTTCCTCTTTTTGAGTTATTTCTTCGAGGTAGGGATTTCCTACTCCATTTATACGTTTTAATCCTAAGTGGTGGTATTTTGGTATGTGGGGGTAGTTTGGTAATTTTGGGAGAGACCTTAGGGTTTGTCATAGATTAATTTATATAATTAATTTAAGGGAAGATGGTGATATTGGGTTTAATTCATGAAATTGGGGGATTATGAGATAAATTGATGTAGTTGGATATTTAATCACTCATCTGTGAAATTGAGATTATTTGTGTGGTTATATTTATTTCTTGTTTAGAAATAATTGTTTTGGGCTATCGGTGGAGGATAGCCATTGATTGTTGTAGACCTTGCATACGGCTTAGGTATAACTGAAATTGAGTCACTTATTTGACTGTTGAATTGATACAGAATATTTGTGTATTGATTATGTGTTGTGTATGTCAAGTATTGATTATGTTGCATATGCATTTGGTTTTGGAGGAGATAGGGGATGAACTCCACGGTTTAGGGGAAGATAGGAGATGGACCTCTAAACCGGATTTGTTGGGAGGAGATAGGGGATGGACTCCAGTAGCATCACATATGTGTGTGCTTATTGATAATAGAAATATTTTTATTTGTTATTAATATGATACATCATCACCATGTGTGTCAGTTGAGAAGTATGGAAGTGGATTTGATTGAGATGGTTATAACACCAGCATGTGTGTTTATTTTGTTATAAGAAAGGTTTAACCTGATTTGTTATCTTTGTTGAGTTGTTTGGCCAGGTTCTGAGCCATGTCTGGATAAATGGAAGGTGTATTGTGTCATAGACCATGTGTCATAGACAACGTAGATATTCGTGTCATAATATTGCAAAGTGTATATTTTGTGTTAACCATGTATCGGGTGCTACGCTTTAGTTAATTCTTATGCTTGGTTTAGTATTTCTCTCTTTGGTGTGGCTCACCCTATATGGGAACTTCATTTACAGTTCAGTAGTTCATTACCTCCAAGGACTTAGCTTGTGAGGATTTGGATTCAAGACTTGCTTTTATTTATTTGTTTTATTTGAAACATGTAAACATTCAAGCCTAGGGCTTTATCTCGTATTGAGTTAGACTCTTATTTCTTTGTGTCCAAGTGTTGGCTTGGCAAGATGTAAGCTTTGAGGGCATTTAGTTTGATGTTACATGTAATGCTTTATTTAGTAATACTCGATGGATAGTAGAATGTGTCGTTTCTATTATTAATGCATGTTAATCTTATATATGATGGGTTTTGTTTTGAGGCGTTACAACTTGGTATCGAGCGCATCGGGTTTGAATACTTTGGGTACGTGGGAAGTGATTAGTATCACAATGGGTTCGTCTCGTTTGATAGAGACTTAGTATAATGATTACATGCTTATATGATAACATGTTTATGTGATTATGTGGGTATGGAATGTAGTTTCTAGGATGTTGATTGGATCCTTGAGTCTCTGAAAGTCTTGTTGGAAAGGCACTTGATCAATGTTGTTTCCAACCGGAACTTTAGTGGCGCCTCGGGACTATCATTATCCAGGAATGAAATTCGTAGATGCTTATGTGATTATGTGCTTACGTGGTGTGATTTATTGTTGTCCAATGTATTAGGACGCGAGTGTCATAGTTTTGGCATATTGCTTAGAGTGCTAACGTCTTTGTTTCCTTTATTAGGATGTCAGGACGAGGTCGAGGTCGTGGTAGGCGTGGTAGGCAGGCCAGGCAGGAAGTGCCTATACCGGAGGAAATTCCGGCAGTTCAGGAGGGTGTTGGCCAGGCCAATGTGGCCGAGCCAGTAGGCCAGGCTATAGGCGCTTTAGCCCGAGAGATAGCAGGGGCATTCAGGAGTCGAGGGCATCCTCCGAGCTGAGAAGCAGGCTCCGGTTGTTGTTGCGGATGCAGGACCCTCCTTTCTGAAGAGGGAGTTTTTCCGGTCTAATCCGGATGAATTTGTGGGTGATCCAAAAAAGCCGCTTAAAGCCGATGAATGGCTCGAATGCACAACGAAAAACATTTGAGATGCTTGGCATCGAAGATGAGGGGTTGAAAGTGACCTTGGCATCGCTCCACCAAGGAGATGCGGTCAAGGTGGAAGTTCACCAAGGGTCGATTGGAGGTACTTGAAGGCGTTTGTTGATGCTTTTCAGAGAAGTACTTGTCTCCAAATTGCTCAGAAAAGTTGAGAGATCGCCTGGCCACCTAAGCAGAATAGTTCATCAGTGGCTGAGTTTGAGACCTCATTTACTAGTTTGTCCAGGTTCGCACCTGAGTTAGTGGCATCTGAGGAGCGCCGGTGTATTGAGTTTGAGAAGAAGTTGAGGCGTGGCCTCATGCTGAAAGTTGTCGGATCTATGATTAGGGATTTTGGACGATTGGTTGATGCAGCAGCCCATACCGAGACTATGATGCAGGAGGAGGAGGAAGGGCAGAAAGGCTCCAAGAGGAGTCAGGAAGGCCAGAGTGATGGCAGGAGGCAGAGAGGTTTCACTCCTCAGCAGCCTCAGAGTAGTTTTTCTAGATCCACTTTTCCAGTACCGAGTGCTAGTTCTGGGAAAGGTAGTCATGGAGACGTTACCTGTTTCAAGTGTGGCCAGCTGGGTCACAAGTCTCCAGTTTGTCCTCAGAGGGGAGGAGTTCAGAGAGCAGCATCTTCTTCGGCTCGATCTCAGAGCCAGAGTCAGGGCAGAGGCCAGCCGCTCTCTTGTTTTCAGTGCGGTCAGCCGGGGCACATGAAGAGATTTTGCCCACAGTTGGGTGGCACATCTGGTGCATCAGGTTCGAGGCAGGCTCAGAGTCAGCTGCCTGCTCAGTCAGTTCAGGCCTCGAGGGCCAATCAGGGGGCTTCATCGTCCCAGTCCGTACAGCAGTCTTATGCTCCGAGGGGTGAGCAGGTTGATCAGAGGTCGTCTGGGCGCGTGTATGCTGTTACCGCGCAGGATCCTGTACCGGCTCCATCTGTTGTGAGAGGTACCTTCTTGTTTTGCAATTCAGTTGCTAGTGTCTTGATCGATACGGGTGCATCTCATTCTTTTGTGTCTCACGATTTGCATCCATTTTGGAGTTGGAGTTAGCTCAGTTAGCATCTCCTATTTGTGTAGTGTCACCTCTTGGGGGTGAGTTGATTTTGAAACAAGGTGTTAGGGGTTGTGATATAGAGGTCGATGATCATAGAATCCCTTTCTCTTTTGTAGTTATGCCCATGAAGGGCTTTGATGTTATTTTGGGTATGGACTGGTTGTCGTCATACCGAGCAGTTATTGATTGCTACCGTCAGAGGGTCACTTGTTGTACCGTGAACGGGGAGTGTTTTCGTTTTCTGGGGGATCGGGTTGGTAGTGTTTTGCCACCGGAGTATGATCCGCGGGGGCGGAGTGAGCTTAGTGGTCTACTTGCTAATCTTTCAATTAGTGAGGGTGATGAGACCCAGATTGTATTGCCAAGGGTGGTTTGTGAGTATTCGGACGTTTTCCCCGAGGATCTTGTTAGTTTGCCACCTCATCGAGAGATTGAGTTCTCTATTGATTTAGTGCCCGGCACGGCGCCGATTTCTATGGCACCTTACCGTTTTGCCCCAGCCGAGTTGGTTGAGTTGAAGGTTCAACGCCAGGAGTTACTAGATAAGGGCTACATTCGCCCTAGTGCTTCGCCGTGGGGAGCACCGGCCCTATTTGCTAAGAAGAAAGGTGGTGCTTTGAGACTTTGTATAGATTACCGGAAATTAAATCGAGTCACGGTTAAGAATAAGTACCCTATGCCTCGTATTGATGATTTGTTTTACCAGTTGAAGGGTTCCCGTTGTTTCTCTAAGATAGATTTGAGATCAGGTTATCATCAGTTGAGAGTCAGGGAGGAGGATATTCCGAAGATGGCATTCCGTACGTGGTATGGCCACTATGAGTTTCTGGTGATGCCGTTTGGGCTCACCAATGCACCGGCAGTGTTTATGGATTTGATGAACCGGATCTTCCGGGAATTCTTGGATCGTTTTGTGGTCGTCTTCGTGGACGACATTCTGATTTATTCACCTTCAAGGGAGGAGCACGAGGAACACTTGAGAGTGGTACTAGAGTTACTTAGAACCCATAAGCTTTATGCTAAGTTCGGGAAGTGTGAGTTCTGGCTAGAAGAGGTGAAGTTCTTAGGCCATATAGTTTCTGGGGAAGGGGTGTCTGTTGATACATCCAAGACTGAGGCAGTGCAAGATTGGGCACAGCCTAAGAGTGTGTTTGAGATCCGCAGTTTTCTGGGATTAGCGGGGTATTACCGTCGGTTTGTGAAAGATTTCTCCAGGTTAGCTTCAATTATTGACTAGATTGACTCGGAAGGAGTCAAATTTGTTTGGAGGAGACTTGTGAAAAGTCATTTCAGAGTTGAAAGTTAGATTGACTACCGCTCGGTCTTGATTATTCCGAGAGGGGTTGGGTTATCCAGTCTATTGTGATGCCTCACGAGAGGGTGTGGGTTGTGTGTTGATGCAAGAGGGAAAAGTGGTCGCCTATGGCTCACGTCAGTTGAAAATTCATGAGAAGAATTACCCTACGCACGACTTAGAGTTAGTAGCCGTAATATTTGCCTTGAAGATTTGGAGGCATTATCTGTATGGTGAGAAATTTGAGGTATTCTCCGATCATAAGAGTTCAAATATCTGCTACGTAAAGACACGAATTTGAGGAGAGGAGGTGGATGGAGTTCATTGAGGATTATGACTTGAGTTGCACTATCATCCGGAAAGGCCAATGTTGTGGCCGATGCCCTTAGTAGGAAATCTATTGGTGACTTAGCTAGTATAGCCATCCCGGAGTGGGAAATGTTAGGTGCGGTGGGGAGTTTGATTTGCATCCGGCGAATCAGAGAGGTCATGACCTTGTTTTCTGTTGTTGCACACCTACACTTGTGACTCGAGTGTTAGAGGCTCGAGGGGTGATCTTGAGGTAGAATCTCTCCGAGAAAAGATTTCCATTGGGAAGGTTGAGAAGGGTTTGACGGTGTATCCCGACCTGAGTGTGAGATACCCAGACCGTCTGTTTGTGCCGGAGTCTTGCCGAGAGGAGGGACTCCGAGAGTTTCATCATTCGCGCCTTGCGTACATCCGGAGGTACTAAGATGTATCAGATTTGGGTCGCCAGCTTTTGGTGGCGGGTATGAAGAGAGATGTGGCACCAGATCTAAGTGCCTTACTTGTCGCCAAGTGAAGGTCAACACCGAGGCCAGCCGGGTTTGTTACAACCTTGCCTATTGCCGAGTGGAAGTGGAGCATGTCACTATGGACTTCGTCGCTGTAGACACCCCATTTTTGACCGACCTTAAGACTCAGACGTCACCGATTGAGCGCTCGGTGATGTTATGCATCTTGCTCGTTCAAGTCTCGAGTCGTGGCCGCTACCGCCTCCCGACTTCCGAACCATCTTCTACCTTGTCTCTTGCCATAACCAGTGTTCGGTTTTTCTGCTTTTCCCGAGGGAAGGAGTGATCTCAGAGATTATCTCCCAAGGGCCGTGAGCTACTTTTTCGTGGGTCAGAGGCCATTTTGCCCATTTTCGGAGCCGGCTTGAGGCCGTCAGGTGCCTCGCTCGGACCGCCTAACCATCTCCGACTTCTCCGGTTTTTATGAGACTGCTTTTAATGTTCCGAGGAACACTGGGCCTCGATGCCCACTTCGCAATTAACACCACTTGCGTTCGGACCCATTTTCGACCTCGAATCGCGGATTTGGGCCCCGAGCATTCATTTCAGATCCGCTTTCTCCGGCTTCTGGCAGAACCTGCTTTTATCATTTCGAGGAACCCTGGGCCCTCGATGCCCACTTCAGGGTCAGATGCCACTTTCGTGCTCAGAATTTTTCGGACCCCAAATTGGCGCTTTTGGTCCCGACATTCATTTTGTATCGCTTTTCTCCGATTTTTGGCAGTACCTGCTTTTGTCATTCCAGAGGACACTGGGTCGCAGATACCCACTTCGATGTCAACACCACTTCCGCACTGCGCCCATTTTCGGATCCCGATTTGCTTTGCTTTTGGCCCGAACGCTCATTTCTCATTAGTTTTTGTTCAAACTTGGCAGTACCTCTGCTTCAACATCAGAAGATCATCGGGGGAGAAGCCAGCAATTATCCCAGATAAGGCAGCTTCCTCCTGAGCCTGCTTTTCTCACTTCCGCCAATGTTGAACACCTTGGGGGTATTTTCTTCCAACCAAAGTTACATATTTGTGATGAGGGAACATGGAGGACCCTAAAGTTACCGGGTCGGCCAGAAATGTGGTTTCATTTTTGGGCCTCTTCAAGCTCTATGTTGTGACTCTTGGTTCAATGTTGCCAAATTCTAACCTTGGATCCTTGTTCTACACATCTGGGAGGACACTTTGGTATGGTGGTCGGCCAGCAATTGTGGGTTTCATTTTTGGGCCTCTCCTTCAAGCTCTATGTTGTGACTCCTGCTTCAGAGTTGCCAGATTCCAACCTTGGGGCTTTGTTCTACACACATGGGAGGACACTTTGGTATGGTGGTCGGCCAGAGTTTTTACTGTTCATTTTTTTGGGGTGGCCGGCCGGCCATGGTGGGTGGCTGGCCGACCAGGTGGGGTGGCTGGCCGGCCACCTCCCAGAAAACCACCTGGCCGGCCAGATTCCTGCTTTCCAGCCTGTCCCAGCTGTCCGGATATCTTCCAACATATCCCGGGGCATCCGGGGGATATTTCGGGAGGGAAAGATTGGGTGCTTTCCCTCCCCTTTTACACCCCATTTCTTGCCTATTTGAAGGGCCCTCCCTCTCCTTCTTCAAGGTTGGAAAAAATTGTCTCAAGAACACTTCTCCAAATTCCTCCATTTTCATAGCTCAAAACCTCAAAAAGCTTCTAAGTCTCTAGGTCTTCTCTTCATCAACACCTAGCTTCACCATCCCTACTACCATTCCAGCAGCTAGGAAGTGAATTTCAGAGGTTGAGAAGCTACAAATCAAAGCCAAGAATCAAAGAAAGACAAGTCTTCAAGGGTAAGTCTTCAAAACCAACTTTTAGGGCTTTTTCTTGATTCATTTCTATACTCCAATTGGTTGAGAATTGGGGCTCCGACCCCTACTGCTTTTGTGCTTGTTTTGAGCCCCTCTACAACTTTGTAGAAGGGCTCAACTTCATTTGAGGCTCCTATGATATATTTGTTTCAATACCTAGCTTTTATGCCATTATCTTGCATGCTAGTTTAGGCCTATTTCCTTTTGTTTTCAGGGGTCCGACCCCTACTGGTTTTGTGCTCATTTTGAGCCCCTCTACAACACTGTAGAAGGGCTCAACTTCATTTGGCCATCGTATATACCACCTCCTTCAAATTTCATCAAATGTGCCATTTTTGCATGCAATTTTTGACCTATTTGTGTTTGTTTTTGGGACTTCGACCCCTACTAGTTTTGGTCTTATGTTTACCTCCTTTACATATTTCATGAAGAAAGTTTTGTCATTTGGTGTGTGCATTGCATGTCTCATGATATAGCCTATTTGGAAGCCTACTTTGCATGGATTTTATAGCATGTTTGTATTCTGATTTTGAGGATGTCATATTCTGAAATTGTGCTTGTTTTTATCTCATCTTCAATATTGTAGAAGAAAGTTTGTCCATTTGGGGTTTGCATATATCACTTGTCTCAATACCCCTCTTTTGGCCACTAATTTTGCATGCTATTGTTGATCCATCCCTACTTGCATTTTGGCCAAGTTTGTTACTGAAAAAATGCCATATTTGGGACTGCCTTGCTACTGTTCTTGCTGCCATGATCATATTTTGCATGTATAGCATGGCTATAGGCCATTTCGGGGCTTAATTTCACATTTTCGGGATGAATGCATGCTTCGAGTGTTATTTCAATTGTTTCGGGCTGTTTTCCTTTATTTAGGTGCTGAAATTCCATTGCCATGCTTACATATCATTCCCTATGCCATTTGCATCATTTTTGCATTGCCTCGCTTATGCGGCAGGTGCACGCCTTCGAGGCGCCTGCTTTATCCGACGCAAATTTATGTGAGTGTGGTTGAGGCCCTCTCATGTCGGCAGAAGCCCAATTTGCATTTTCATGCTTTACATCATTGCCTCGATTTGGCGGTCCGCTGGGCACGCTGCTTCGAGGCAGCTTTGTTTTTATCCGACGCTCTCCTATGCGAGTGAGCTGAGGCTCTCCCATATTAGTGTAAGCCCATCGCTGATTCCGTATGCCATTTCATCCCATTTCATCATCGCTTGGTTTGCGCGCCTGCGGCACGCACTTCGAGGCACTTCGCTTTTATCCGATTTTCTTTTCATCATCGCCGCTTTGCGCTACGCGGCACGCACTTCGAGGCACTTCGGTTTTATCCGATTTTCATCTTTCATCATCATCGCCGGGCTTATGCTACTGCAGGCACGCTGCTTCGAGGCACTTCGGTTTTATCCGATTTTCATTTTCATCATCGCCGATTTGCGCGCCTGCGGCACGCACTTCGAGGCACTTCGGTTTTATCCGATTTTCTCATTTCATCATCGCCGCTTATGCGCGCTGCGGCACGCACTTCGAGGCACTTCGGTTTTATCCGATTTTCATTTCATCATCGCCGATTTGCGCGCCTATGGGCACGCTGCTTTCGAGGCACTTCGGTTTTATCCGATTTCTATTTTGTCATCGCTTTGGTTTGCGTGTCTGCAGCACGCATTTCGAGGCATTCTGCTTTATCCGCTTTGCATTTCATGCCATCGCTTCGCTTATGCGTGCGGTGCACGCTTTTCGAGGCATCTCATTTTCATCTCATTTTCATAGCATCGCATGCTAGATTGTATGTTAGTTGCATTTCATGCATATCATGCATATTGCACGGAAACGAGGTACATTCTCAGATTCGAGTAACCGAGTGTGTCTCAATTCCTACCATCGACAATTCGGATTACCCATGATGGAGTTAAGTTTTGTTGTAGCATTCATCCCCATATTGAGTTGTGCAATCCGCCTTCCGCCATCATGCATCGATATGCGTGATTGGTGGCACGAGGATCGAGGCATGCATATATTTGTGAAATACATTGCTATGCCCTTTTCCCGCTCTCTGCTACAAAGAAACCGAGGATCAACAACTTTTCGAGTCCGCAAGATTTCGAGAAATATTGCAAACAGAGGCTAATTAGGGCATTCCAAAGGATTTCCGCCAAGCCCAAAGATACATCATCTATCGGCGAGGCGCCTCGGCTTGCACGCCAGCTTTTAATTTTTTGTAATTAATTTGTTAATTAATTAGAATTTGTATTATTTCTGACAGATATTCTTTTATTCGGTCTCAGATATTATTTATTCGACCACATGAGGGCATAAATGTAATAAGGGTGTGTGAGTGTGATGTATGTCTTCCAACCCCCATTTCTTTTCTCCCTTTTATTTACCCGCTGAATGGTTAGATATAGGGCATATTTCAATTAGCATACAAAGATGACAAAGATGTTTGCATCATTCATCTCAGATTGCATGCATCGGCTCGCACATCATGCAAACTGCATTGTATTTCAATTCTAAAGTTGAATACATGTTAGCTGTTGCATTCCATATACCATGTTTAGAATAGCCGAGCCTGCTATAGTTGCATTTTTGCATGTGTTGCATTAGGCATTCTGTATATTTTAGGATCATGCATGATTTCTAATCAGCTTTTGTTTTGGCTTGGAGTACTAGGTAAGTTTTATGCTTTAGCATCCTTGCATGCGTGTGAGTGTTGCCATGATAGCATGCTTACCATGAGGCTATGTGCTTATGTGATATAACTGCCTTGAATGCCTGTGGGTGGAGGTTGAGTTATCTGAATTGGAGCAATTCATCAATTGTTTGTTAAGCCCACTAGATTGTGGCAAAATCTATATTTTAAGGCCTACTCAAGGGTAGCAAACCATTTTCAAACAAACAAACATGAAATGTTTTGTTCCAATTCAGACGCCCATTTATACTTGTTTGTCATGAGCATCACATAGTAATCCTAGGCTAATAATCTAATAAGAGCATACAAAGTTTTCAAAAACAGATATCATGGTTAGTAGAGGCCTGCCTTTGATCGGCGAGAGGGGTGCTCACGATGTGACCTTCCCTAATCGCACTCCAAGTTCCCGAGCCAACTTTGGTGATGACGGACACGTGGCCTTTTCGCACCGAGTCGTGGTTTCCTAAATTTCCCATTTTAAAATATTTAGGTGGCGACTCATATCCGCAAAGCAGTCCATGTTTGGCACTTCTTTCAAAAAATCTGCTTTCCTTCAAAACGATTTGCGGATTTGGACTCTTGGTTCGAGATTGAGAACCGCAACAAAAATCGAGTCCGAATCAGAAGCGAGGTCCTCATGGGCGTTGTTACGCTTCGCATCACTGGGATTTAGAGAACTTGACTCAACTCGTGATATCCGGTTTTGACTACACTTGTGTGTTTCTTTGCATTGCATTTGCATTGGTGCGCCTAGGACACCGTGGTTTGCCATCCGCTATTCCTCGAGCGGTTTGTCGGAGGCTTGTCTTGTCAAGGCATGTCCATAAGGCTTGCGGTTACGGCTCGCCAAGATGGAACACAAACCCCGGTTTTACCGGGCACCCTTTTGACCATTCGACCTAGTGCATATTCGATCCATAGTGACCATTCCAAACTAGGACAAAGTTGCTTACCCGCTTATAGGTTGTTTGAAACCGCTGCAGTGCGTGAAACCCTAGCTCTTGACAAAATAGGACAGGGAAACCCTACCCCAACATAGGGGTGTTTTGGCTCTCACTTATCCGCTATGTGCTTGTTAGAGTGTGCCTCACAGGAATGCATGTATCAAGATGAGTTTGGGCATCAGTTCGGGCATCGCTTTTGAATTTGGGAATCAGTTCATGGGCATTATCCAAAGATTTGGGAATCGCTTGTCCGCTGGATATCGATTCAGCTTTATCGTAACAAAGGATACAGAATATTGACCAAGATTTGAGGACAGTATAGCCAAATTTTACTAACCGTGTGTTGTTGTATACCCGATCGTGTGGTGTATTCAATTTAAGCCGTTATGTCGCCTGCTTTATTTCGGGTTATTTATTTCTTTTTCGCTTATTTATCTTTTTGCTAGGATGCTTTGTAGCACAATTGCTTCCAACCCGCCGATACCCCCTGCTAACTCGACACGAGGTCGCCGACTAACCGATCCGAGGATCTAGTTGACGACATCCAAAGGTTTCACTCACTACCCCTCATATCGAAGGAGGCCGAGAAGGCACAAGATATCGTGAGCACGTATCACCGTAATGTAGCCTACTATAGTGTCGATAGTCGGGTTGAGATTCCTATTTCGCTATAGAGACACACTTGCCGCTTTTTCAGATGGAACAATGTAACCCAACAATAGAGGCGATGATGCGCCAGATGGTCGAAAAGCATGAAGCAAATGCAAGATGATGCTATCCGCCAGCGGAATTTTCTGCATAACAAAGTCATTATGGCCCAACAAATCGAGTTGATCACCAGACATAACAACAGAACGCAGCTCGCTTCAAATCAGCTCCTCCTCCACCCGGCCCCATTACCGAACAACTACCACGCCGTAATGCCCTCCAAACCCTCAAAATGCCCAGTCGCCTGTAATACCTCCCGAATCAATGTAACATTCTCGCCAAACCCCCAAACATTCAAGAGGACACGGGTCTTCCAATCTGGCCGCTCCGCCACCGCTTCTACCACAACCGTCCCAAAAACATTACCCCTAACCACCCTGACTTCCATTTGAGTTCGAGGTAGACCAGATACCAAATTGAGCAAGTTGGAGAAGCTCTTTAAGAAGTCTCAAGGGTGAAGGCCATCCCAGATATTGAAGACGCTATACCGATGTGGCCGTGATCACGGACAGATTTAAAATGCCCCAGATCGATCGCTTTGATGGGTCCGAGGATCCTATGGTCCACCTCCCGCTATTCTCGACATCTTAAGACCATCGGGCCTAACCCGACCGCAAAAGCTTTTGTTCGGTCGAACTCCGGGTGTGGCATCCACTTGGTACTCAAAACTCGATGATGATGTGAAACAAATCGATGAGATGGCCGAGGCCTTCATCGCTAATACTCATATAACACGCAGACGAGATCACCACTCGTGATCTCGAGACAACCAGCAGAGCCTAAAGAATCTTTTCTCGACTTTGTGACCCGTGGAGGGCGAAGGCATCGATGATGACCTTAAGGCCAACAGACAGAGACCAAATACGGATGATTGTGCGCAATCTCCAAATTAAGATTAATGAAGAAGATGATTGTAGTTCCTTCCCAACTTTCGCAGATCCGCATGATATGGGGATGCAAATAGAGGATGCGTTGAAACAGGTCTGCTTGACCATGATCGGATCAACCCCGAGAACATTTAACCTAATACCAATGCAGTCCGAGTGGCTCTTCCAATACAAGAACTTCAGTGGTCGGAATGTTCACCACCAATACCACTCCCCAACCAAGGTCCGCAGCGGCCACATCTTTTTCTGATGCCCCTGGGAGCAGTAATCAAGACCCAACATACCAAACCAGGGGTCAACGCACCTTCTCCCACTCTATATGTCTTTGTCTAAAGTCCCTGGTTCTAGTCGAAGGCACCAAACCCTTGGAACCGAGGCCTCTACCGAATCCACTCCTTCCCATAACCCACCCAAATATTGCCAATACCACCAAAGAAGATGGTCATGACACCGACCAATGTTACAGTCAAGGCCATGAGATTCAGGACTTCATTGACAAGAACATCATTCTACCTCCTCAAGGACCCAACGTCACAAACAACCCACTCCCCAAACACAACCAAGATCCACCAAAAAGAGTCAACCTTATCCACACCGGGGCGATTCACGATCCCAAAGATCTACATAACTCCTCCCACCTACCCAAGCCAGAGGTGGTCCTTCCCGACAAAGATCGACTTCAGGCAGTTGACACCTCCCCAACCCAACTCGAGCTAAAGGTGGTGACCACCGAGAATGGAACGGGCAAAGCTTCGAGGAGAGCAAAATCATTGAATCTGGGTGGAGCTATCTGAGAATTTAGCTGGCAGAGCTTATGAGCCGAGTGGATATATCTTGTCCATGAGCGAGACTAAGCTGAGTATGGGGTCGGCGGAAGAGGCTGAGTTGTGTATGACCCGGGGGGACAAGCTTGAATCAGCGGGGGATGATTTGATCAAGGTGGAAGAGGACTTCGCCAACCTTCAATCTACGAAAGCAGAATCGTGGATGCATCGATTAACCGGTTCAAGATGAGGAGTCGCCAGGTCGCCGGGTGGTTGGATGATCACCGATATTGTACCATTTGTGGCCTAAGGGCCGAGGATCGACATATTGCCGGAGAGCGCCAGACGTAAGAATTTCGCCAAGAACTAAACATTTTGAGAACCGCATAGCTTGTTGCCGGAGGAACAAGAAAAGAGATGGGACTCGAGAGAGCCCGAAAAGCAAAGAACCATGAGGAAGTTGAGAGTGTCAAGGGCATCGAAGACTGAACTTGCTGTGAGCATGAGTATTGAAATTACTGCGAGCACAAACTAGCCAGAATCGGACAGATGCCTGCTAGACGCTAATGGAATGTGGTGGGAAGATGACGACTTGTATCTTGCCCACACTGCATTTAAGATCGGGCAGTGGCTAACCGGACAAGACTGGTACCTCGAGGAGGTAGACCATATGACTAGAAGTGGGCGGTATTTCAAGCCCCCACACCTTGATCAACCCGAGGCATCAGGGAAAGATAAGGAGGCAGAGAAATGTAAAGAGAAGCAAGTGGAAGAAGAGGTCAGATCAAGCAAATTAAAGAAAATACAAGCAGACATCTCCATTTGGGATCGCTATGGCTTCGAGGGTGCACCGCAGTCAGCCTTATCTCGCCATGGACAGAGCTAAACTTTCCATCGAAACTACGCCGAACAACTAGTTGGTTTGGTCTTCCCGGAGGAGGTTCCCCAAGATTGACCTTTACGGACAAAGAATTGCCGCCGAGGGCGTGATCATAATGCACTCTCTACATCTCTCAGAGAATGCAAGGACAAATGGATTCCGGTGGTGCTTGTTGACACCGGTCCGCTTATCAATGTTTGTCCGCCGTAACGGCCTATGCAATTGGGTTAAAGCTCATGACTTCACACCGACTACTCAAGTAATCGAGCATATGATAATACAAGCAGGATGTCCCGGGGACAAGAAAATCCAAACCAAGATTGGGCCCGGGCAACACGAAATAGATTTTCATGTCCCGGAGGTCCCCGTGATCTTTTAACATGCTTTTGGGGCGCACTCGTTGCATCGTGAAGGCCGCCTCATCTACTCTACATCAAATGGTGAAATACCCCTTTGGAAAGGGAGTAGCCATTGTTTTTGGGAACTCATCAATCCATCCCTCCGGAGGTATCTACGCCACCCCGGAGATTGAACACGGCATGGAGGATATGTTTATATCGGATTTACTTTGGCCGAGGCCCGTGGTGCAAAACATAATGGTCGTGGAATGAGGGTTTGTATGTCGTCAAGCCGCCTACCTCATGAACAAGCTACAAAGATATCCTCGATGGGATTGGGAAGAAGCGCCGAAAGGTGTCGCTAGTCAAGTGCCACATAATCCACATACCTTGATTAGGTTATCTGCCCACCAAAGAAGACTCGGCAAGAAAAGGAAAGGAAATGGCCGGCAGGGCCAGAGCGAAGCAGGCTGGGAAGCCTTGTGATCTAATGCATAGGCCCATCTGGTACTCAACGGACGCTTCCGGAGGGGAAGATTTTCCATTTTGCGCTTCCCGTAACCATGGTTGAACGCGAGAGGAAGCGCTGCATCGTGTTTCAAATCTTCTTCGACCGCAACTATCGGGATGACGCTGCGCAGAGCGCATGCACTCCAATAACCGAGATTGAGCGTAATACGCAGAGGATCCCGAGGGCACCGAATTGGAAATGGGGTAGCATCGCATGTTCTCTCTCGATCCTCCGATCGACCAGATTGCTTGGGGAATAACGCCGCGTTTCCATGATTGAGATGAAACGGCCAAGGCCAACCAGCAGCCTATCTTGGACGATCGATCGCACCCTCTCATTTGGCAAGACGAGGAGGGATTCTTATCCAAAGCTTCCGGAAGTCAGTAGTGAGCCGAATCGATTCCACCGAAGTCTTCGAGTCGAATCAGTTCCACTGACCGAGTCTCGAGTCTGGTACTTCGGGATGTTAACCCGATGCCGTAGTCTTGTCCAGTCAGTTTTTTCCTTTTCATTTGAGTCTGTAACCGGCGAATCGACGATTTGGATGAACTTAATGAGAATGAGGTGAATGTGGTTTCCGAGTACTTTTCTGTGCCCCTAATTTATTGCATTAATTCAGACTTTCAAAATTTTGATCAAAACGACGAGGACGAAGTTCCTCCGGTTTTACAACGACTAATTGAGCAAGAGCAAGAGAGATTTGTTAAGCCATTAACGGATGAAATCATTTCTGTGAATATTGGTACTGAGGAGGACCCGCGGCTGGTCCAGATCGGGTCCACGTTGTCTTCGGAGGAACGCGAGCGCTTAGTCGCTTTATTAAAAGATTTCAAAGATGTTTTCGCGGTCCCACGAAGACATGCCCGAATCGATCCCGAGATTGTACAAAGATCGATCCCCTTGACCCCGAGGCCCGACCTATCAAGGTAAGCTCAATGATCCGCCCGGATTGGGCTCTCAAGATCAAAGAAGAGGTCACTACAAATTGACGCAGCTTCCCGCTAGTATCGTAATATCCCACTTGGTTGGCCAACATAGTGCCGTGTCAAGAAAGATGGCAAGATCCGCAAAAGCGAGACTTCGTGGATTTAAACAGAGCCATCCGGCGACGACTTTCCTTGCCACACATTGATGAGCTAGTGGACTTTACAGCAGGCATGCAATCGCCTCGCTCATGGATGGCTTCTGCTATAACCAGATTGTGATGGCACCAGAGACGAGAAAAGATCGTGATTCACCACCCCTGGGGAACATATCGCTATCGGTCATGCCGCTTGGGTTGAAGAATGTCGGGCTACTTATCAACGGGCCGCACCACAATATTACATGATATGATCCACAAAGAGGTTGAGGTGTACGTGATCTACATGATTGTCAAGTCCAAAGAAAGAGAGGGCTACTACACCGCCTTTGCGCAAGTTTTTCCAAAGGATCGTGAAATTTCAAAGGCGTTAAACCCTCGTAAATGTACGCTTGGTGTTACAATGAAAAATGTCGGGTTTCGACATAATAAAGGCATCGAGGTCGACTTCTTCCAAAATCAAGGCCATCTTAGAAATGCCACCACCAAAGACTGAAAAAGAGGTGCGAGGCTTTCTGGGTAAAGTGCAATTCATAAGACGGTTTATTTCAAAACTAACCTTGACTTGTGAACCACTTTTTGGTCTTCTGAAGAAAGAAAAGAAGTTCCAAGGGGACGGCCGATGCCAAGCTGCATTTGAACAGAATAAAGAAAAACTACAGAACCCACCCCTGTTATAACCACCAGAATCAGGGGAACCGTTGATTTTGTACTGCTAAGGATCGAGACCACGATGGGCAGATGCTTGCACAAGAATCGTAAGATAGGTGGAGAAAGCCATCTATTATTTGAGCAAGAATATGCTAGAGTATGAAACTCCGTATACGCCGCTGGAAAAGGCCTGGTTAGCTTTGGTATGGGCTACCAGGAAGTTGCGGCACTACTTGTTAGCTCACTCTGTAATGTTGGTTTCACGACTTGATCCCATCAAATATCTTTTTCGAGAAACCAGCCACGGTAGGCTAGCTCGTTGGTTGTCGTTGTTTCCTAATTTGATCTCACATATGTGACGCCAAGTCAAGAAGGGCAGAGCAAAGAGCAGAGTTCCTTGCCGACCATCCGTTGAGGGGATGAACCAGTTGAGTTCCTATTCCCAGATGAGGCAATTCAGCATATCGACGAGGAAAGTTGATAATGTACTTTGACGGAGCGCCAAATCAACATGGGTATGGGATAGAGTGTTGCCGATAGCACCGACAATTCCTCAGATCCTCTAGCCTTCAAACTCCGCTTCAAAGTCTCAAATAACGAAGGTATCACGGTTGCATTGTCGGTATGGAAGCACTCGAATTAGGGCAAGACTACCGACGCCATCGGAGATTCAATCTTGTTGTGTCTCAAGCTAAAGGAGACCGGAAAGTAAAAGAAGAAAATATGATGATGTATCACCAAACCTTGGATTTGCCGATTCCTCGGTTTGAAAAGTTAAGTTTTACTCATCTACTAAGAGAGAACAACAAGTTCGCAGACGCTTTTACAACTCTATCATCCATGATAGACATCCCACGTGGAGTCCGAATGCGCCCAAATATTATCGACTGTAAATTCAGACCGCCTATGAGTCGATTGCGTACCATAGATGAAGTTCGTGACTTAACACCCCGGTATTACGACATCCGAACTTTTGGAAATGTAAACATACCCGCCAGGTAAATGCCAAAGACAAGAGGGCAATCGAAGAATGTCACCCAGCCATCATCTCGGGGTAAATCAGATAGAAGAGGTCATCCGGGAATGCATAAACCGTGTGTTGATGTCAAGAGTCCAAACGCTCGATGGAAGCCATCCACGGGGTGAATGCGGTGCACATATGAATGGGGTGATGTTGGCTAGAAAGATCCTTAGACAAGGTTATTATTGGTCCACCATGGAGGAGGATTGTATCGGTTTGCCAGCGATGCCACAAATGTCGATTCATGCAAATCGCATGAACATTCCGCCACAAAGTCAGACAACATGACTTCGCCATGGCCTTTTTCTCGTCTGGGAATTGATGTGATCGAGCCGCATCGAAGGGGTCAAATGGGCATGAGTTCATCCTCGTAGCGATAGATTATTTCACAAAGTGGGTTGAGGCCCAATCTTACGCAAAGGTTGAAAGCTTCACACGCTGTAAAATTCATCGAAACAACATTATCCGTCGCCACGAGTCCCAAATGAAATAGTTTCGACAATGGTTCCCACTTCAAGAAGGAGGTGATTGACTTGTTGGAGAAATACAACGTGGCTTTTCATAAGTCGCCTACTTATCGCCGCAAAACCAACGGAGCAGCTTGAGGCCGCCAACAAGAATATCAAGCGATATTACGAAGATGGTGGAAACCTACAGGATCGCCAGATAAGTTGCCGCTTGCTCTATGGGGCTACAGACTTCGATCGTAACTTCATCGGGCGACTCAGACTCATTAGTCTATGGATGGAGGCCGTTTCTACCAATCGAGATTGAGGTCCCATCATTGAGAGTATTGGCCGAATGCCGATAGTCAAGCAGATTGGCAAAGAAAGGTGATTTGAAGAACTCATGCTTTTGATGAAAGGAGATTGAAAGCACTGCATCACGCTCAGGTTATCAACGCAGAATCGCCTAAGCTTTCAACAAGAAGGTTAAGTCCAGAACTTGAAAGAAGGAGATTTGGTACTCAAAGACAACCGAGCTCCCATCCACGCACTCTAAGGGCAAGTTCGCACTCCAATTGACCGGTCCTACATCATCAAGTCAACTGGGTCGTGGAGCTGTGGTTCTGATGGATCTAGATGGCTTGGAGTTTTCCCAACCGATCAATATGGACAAGTTGAAGAAATACTACCCTTGAGAGGCTCGCTAGGCCGAAAACCCGAAAGGGCGACCTAGGCAAAACTCAGAGCATAGAAAATTTGAAAATTATAAAACCGAGCTCAAGAAGGTTGAAAACCCGCAAAGGGCGGCCTTGGCAAAAGTTAGAGCGCAAAAGGAGAGCAAAAACACTCGAGCGAACCTAAGCCTGAACTACGTAAGACTTGATTCCCATCTTTGGGATACGTAGGCAGCTTCATCTTGAAGTTCAGTCATAATCTTTTCCCCGATCAACTTAGTCCATTTTGATCACCTCAGTCATCTTTATTCATCAGCATTCACTACGATCTCCCAGACAAGGTTATTCAAACTAGGGGCAACTTTCCGTTGCAATGGAGTGTTGCGGCATCATCCAGACTAGGGGCAACTTTCCGTTGCCACACTTTGCCGAAGCACCTTTTCAAACTAGGGGCAACTTTCCAGTTGCTAGGATTCAGGGTTGTGTATCTCAGTGACAGATTTCAGGCGTGTCCAGTTCTGATCCATATCGAAAATAGTTTTGAAAAGTTTTCATAAAAGTTGACTTTGTTCAAATTAATCTTTTCACAACTAAGACCATTTTTGGACCAAAAGCGGAGGATTTTCAGTACCACAACCTTCAATTTCATTAATTTCAAAACAGAGTTCTTTTGCTCTTGCATACAATTGAAGTTGTTTTTTTATTACACTCACGCTAGAAAACTTTGAAAGTACTAATAAAGCAATAAATCTGGGGCATAGTCTAGTCAGGTGTCCCTGCGCCCCCTCCCAGAGCTAGTCGAAGCTTCAGATGCCAACTTAGGCCCAGCTTGTATGACCGAACTGGCGCGGAGTACGGAATGGGAGATAAAATATACAGTGAGTCAAGCCGATCAGACGGATCCCAAGATCTCGAACATGTCAGAGCTCATCGCCGAAAGAGTAAGCTGTGACGGCGCCATGCAATGCGATTCGGCCGACAAGTTATGATCCATTCGAGCCACCAGCTCTCATCGAGCATTAACTAGGCGTTGTCGAAAGAAGTAGCCGCTGAATAGGCAGGCAAGAGTCCACAACTTGCAACTTCTCCGCCAACCATATCTCGGGGAGGGATGAAAATGAGAGAATAAAGAATAGAGAGATGTGACGAGAGAAAAGTAAGATAAGGGTTTTATGAGAAAAGTCGAGCCCGAGGGTCGAAAGTGATGTAAGCAAATACAAGTGAGCTTGGGTGGGAAACATTACCTATAGCAAGAGTGGACTCCTCGCAACTGGTTGTCTCCTACAAAGAGAAGGCATCCGTGCCTATCAATTTTGGATACACTCCATTATCCAGATAGTCCATCCAAGTACATCGTGTTATATTTTTGCTTATCGAGTTGTTGTTTTTGCTTATTGAGTTGTAAGTTTTGTCGAGCCGTCGCTGCTTTTATGCTTTTGAGTTGTTACTTTTTGATTACACAATTTTGTTAAGTCTTGTCTATTGAGTCGTTAACATTATTGTACTTTTGTTTATCGAGTTGTAAACTCGCTAAGATTCTGCTTTTATTTCTTAGTGAGTCGCTTTTGTTTTGCTTTGTTGCGCTTGCCCTACCTAACCCGTAAATACATGAGGCGATTTCCATTCAATTCCATTTTGTGCAAAATAATGCGATGCGATGTCGAGAATTTCAAATACAACATCTTTTCAAAAGTCGTTTCATTTCATCATGTCTTACAACAATAAAGGTACAAGTTTTACGTAAAATAAACCGCTTAACAATGTGCAAAGTGCTACAAACTACTAGCTAAAAAGTAGAATAAAGCAGAAATAACATCGTTCCTCGAGCGAGAAGGGGAGGCCCTCATCCTCTTCTCATGGATAATCTCTACATCATCATCACCATCCGGATCGGAGTCGCCATCCTCCGGATCCTCCTCAGCCTGCCTCCGCCTCGAACCAAGACCACTGTGGCCTCCTCTCCAGGAATGCTCGACACATGATTCGCGATCTCCTCCTCGTCATCCTCGACGATGGGTGCCTCAAGGCTCATGAGACGACCTCGCCTCGAACTCCTCGAGAAGGCCTAGATGGCCCAAATCCCGAGAAGGCTCGATGGCCCAAGACTGACCTCTCCGAGAAGGCCCGGTGGCCCACCTCGGCCGAAGCATATAATCGGAGGCATCCGAAAATGCAAGGTGCAATGCATTAGTTCAAACATAAAAAGCAGTGCAAATGCGTACGTGAATAGGGTGTGTCGATGTGCTCTAATACCTACCAATACAAAGAAGGTTCAAAACCGAGTATCATCGTAAACATGCTAGTACAGGAAAATGAACAATACCTCCACACCCACGATGCTCATCTCGCCTCCCTCCGTGAAGATCATGCCCTCGAATGTGGCCAAGATCCCGAAAGTACCGTCCAGATATTCAACAGAGGTCGCAAATACAAATGCAAAACTATCAAGAACGGAATCAATGTTCAAATATCCGATCGATAAATCAAAGTCAAAAACATACCGGGCGTAGTCGTGGTCTCTAACATATCTGGATCGGGCAGAGGAGGCTCTAGCGGACCGTAAGGCGCCCCAAATCGCCAGTCATTAACTCGGCCGGCATGTTCGCCACCCCGATGATCAAGAGTCTGAGGGATCGGAGGGATCGAATCGCCTCACCTTCGATGTGCCACCGCTAGAAGAAGGGATATTCAGAGTATGGGCGCGACCAAGATGGTGCGCCAAGAGACCTCGTGCGAGTCCCGCATTCTCCGCCAAGGGGGCATCGATATATACGGCGGTAGGTGGCGAGTTCCCATCAAGAAGATGCAATAAAGCATCATCGCTCAGATATATCGCCGACCTCCTCGAGGATAATCTATCGCCATTCGCATGGTGTCTGGAGGCACGGCAGGAGGCTCCTGAGAATCGCCTCTATATCTCGACGCCAAAGCGTTTCAAGAACCAAACCTCGCCGACCGGGTCCTCGAAAGCAGAATCTATATCGACAACAACTCGACGCTTCCAGGTATCTGAGTCTCGAAGCTCGCCAAGATCGCCTAAGGCCGCCAGTGATCTGTGGATAACCAAAGGTACAAATCAAATCGATATACAGAGCAGATCAAAGATAAAAATAAAAGGAACTGAGAGTTCAAGCAATACCTCTGCCGCCGAACAAAGATCAAAGTATCGCCGCAGAGGAGAGAGTCTCGAGGCCTCGCCAGATGCTCGCCTCAAACATCAATGAAAATGGAGTCATAGGAGGTCCCACCACCTCCATCTCCTGAGCTAATGCGGGAAGTACACATACACCCACAGCTGAGAAAGGCAATGCAGAGTGTGAGTACAAAGTGCTAAAGGCAGAATACAGGATGCGAAGTGCGTCGTGTGTGTGCAGTGAACAAGTAATGAGGAGCAAAATGTAAATCAAGAGGACGGAATGTACCTCCCAGTTCTCCAAGAGCCACCGAGTAAGTCCCTCGTGTGCGAGAGACCGCTACCATATAACAAAGACAGGTAGCCAAAGGCCGCCCCAATCATACTGACCAACCTGTGATAAGTCCACTAGAGTGCTCAGTAAGTACAACCCTACCATGTTCCCTCTATCGGCGAACAAGGTGGTGCCGGGGAGGTACATGAGGAAACCGCGGGCATACTGCTCCGCCTCCTCAGGAGTCTCAAGCTCCATCTGTGGGTCACGGAAATGGGCAAAGAAACCAGAGTATCTGACTCTCCCTAACCTCTCGCTTCACAAAGCGGGTGTGTCCTCAATAAGTGCATCCAGCAGCCTCCCACCGCCCATATCCTCGCTATAAGGAATGGATACACCGCCTATGTTCAGGCCGGTGATCATAGCAAAGTCCAATGGGTCATGGTCATATCCCCGCCGCAGAGAAATGGAAAGAATTGGTGGTATCCCACCATCTCTCTGCTAAGGCAGCAAATAAAGTCCTACTGATCTGGCAATGAGATAACCCTCTGCAGAATGGCCCAAATCCCGCAAGGTCAATCAATCCCCGGACAGCTTCCGGAAGCTCAAAATACCACTCCCTCGCGGCGGTGGAGCCATATCTCAAGATCAGGCGAGAACGAACTCAGATTTAGAATCAACGCATGGATCAGCAAATGAAGTGAAAATGAGCTGTGTGCAAATGAAGCGAAAATGAGCTGTGTGCAAATGAAGGGAAAATGAGCTGTGTGCAAATGAAGTGAAGACGGGCTGCGTGTTCAGTAAATTTGGTATTTGGGCTGTGTGTTCAAAGTTTCAGTACATCTGAGTTTGGGACTGTGTGTTCTACTCAACATCAAGGTCAGGTGTTCGCTTCAAATTGGGACTGTGTGTTCTACTCAACATCGCTGGTCAGGTGTTCGCTTCAAATTGGGATCAGGTGTTCTACTCAACATCGCTGGTCGGTGTTCGCTTCAAATTGGGATCAGGTGTTCTACTCAACATCAAGCAATGTGTGTTCGCTTCAAATTGGGATCGTGGTGTTCTACTCAACATCGCTGGGTCAGGTGTTCGCTTCAATTGGGATCGTGTGTTCTACTCAACATCGCTGGTCGTGTGTTCGCTTCAAATTGGGATCGTGTGTTCTACTCAACATCAAGGGGTCATGTGTTCGCTTCAAGTTTGGGATCGTGGTGTTCTACTCAACATCGCGGGCAGGCGTTTCGCTTCAAGTTTGGGATCGGTGTTCTACTCAACATCGCGGACTGTGTTCGCTTCAAATTGGGATCGTGTGTTCTACTCAACGCCGCTGGCCGTGTGTTCGCTTCAAATCTGGCCGTGGTGTTCGGTGCTTCAAGTTTAGGGTCAGGTGTTCTACTTTTAATCAATGGTGTGTGTTCGCCTCAAGTGGCCGTGTGTTCGTAAAACTGAAGTTTTGAGATCGCGTGTTCTATTCTTGGCCAAGATGTGTGGTGCTCATTTTCAACTTCGGCCAGGTCTTCAGTGAATCAATGTTGAGCCGTGGTGTTCAATTTCTAACTAATGTGCACCGTATGCTCACAATTATTCAATGTGCCAAGTGTTCATGAAATTCAAGTGTCTAAGTCACATGCTCAAGATACAAGTATCGCGACGTAAGCTAAATCGCTGTCTAAGCATGGCAAAAGTACGTAATGCACGAAAGATGCGGATAGTAAAATACCTCTCATCATAAGAGAGGTGCCGCTCGCTCTCGAGAAGAAGATCCTGCGTGCCCGATCGTTAAAATCGGTGAAGTGACGGAAAGTGGCTCATGGAAGCCTATGAACCACGGAGCATATCGACGGAAAGAAAGGGCGAACCCTGGGGAATACCATAAAGTCAAAATCATCTCCTAAGACCGGAAAACCTCCGTCGTGAGGGAAATGACCGCCATTGCGAGAAATCTGCAAAGAGGAGCAAAATGAGCAAAATGGGCCAAAATTGGAAAAAGTCAACAAAAGTCAACTCTCGGGAAATGAAAAGTCAACAAAAGTCAACCCCCGGGAAAATTTTCCAAATATTGAAACAAAATTACCTCAAGTGGTGAAAATGAGAAGAGAAGCCCCAAAGTCGAAGTTTAGTCGCTTCAAAGTGCTTAAATCTGAAAGATTTCGCAGAAACAACTTGCGTGGGAGGCCGAGGGGCGCGTATAAAATGCAGATCTGAAAGAGAAAGTGGCTTAGAGAGCAAGAGGAAGAAGTTTTGCAACTTTGGGTGTGATTTCGGAGGCAATGGAGGTGTGTATATATAGAAAATGAAAAATGACCATTTTGCCCCCGCAGGGTGTGGCCGACCACCTAACCCGGGCTGGCCGCCCTCTACTTTTTGGCCTGGCCGATGGCCTCCTAGGGCAAAGGGCTGGCCGACCACCTTCCCTCCCTCCCTACCTCTCGCAAATTTTGAGGAAAATCGGAGCTCCCGGGACCCGAAGAAGTTGAAGAAAAGTACACTTTCTGGCGCGAATTGCTCCGCTGAAACTTTAATTGCAATTATTGGCATGTGTCTCATCATTATTCATCAGAATCGGAGTTTAACATGTTGTGACCTCTCCGAATGTAAATCGAGGTCATGATCGAGTTGCCGCCACGAATGCGCGCTTTCCAAATTATGTTATCATGCAACGGGCATCCTGATCTGTGCCCGTTTTGCATTATTTGGCTTATAATTTGCATTCTCATGAATGTTTTGCATTGTCATGCATGCTTTCTTGATGTGCCATACTTCTATGCTTAAACATGCGTTGTCGCCAAGATTATCTTTTCTCGCTATGTTGCATTCATTCATCTAAGACTGTGTGTCGACTTTTGGAATCATAGGAATCACATTGAATATATGTTGTTGGCATATTGTTCTTGTTGCATTTCTATTTTGCGTGCACGATATTGTATGTACGGTTCATTTGAGGTCGGTGCGACTGCAAACTAATCGCCAAGCAGTATCGATCTTCTCCGTGTGAGACGCGACGAGAATTGAATGATTCTCCGTGATTCCTAATCGCATGAAATGTAGTTGTTTGCTTTGCATTCTTGCTTAAAACTGCATCTATTTGTCAATACCGCTTCATTACAACTTTGTCAGATTTGCATGATCATCCGCTCGCTACTACCATTTTGCATTTTGCCCCGCTCATGGGCACATATCTCTGCTTATCTCAGATGTTTGTCTAAGTCTTCGCCTTGTCAAAATGGGTCGCCTCGGGCTTTGACATTCACTCCCGCCACTTCTTGACTTCCGAAGTTCACAAAGAGGGGCAATCAGAGACACCCCATTTTTGACCGACCTTAAGACTCGACGCCACCGATTGAGCGCTCGGTGATGTTGCATCGTGCTCGTTCAAGTCTCAGAGTCGTGGCGCGCGTCGCCTCCCGACTTCAACCATCTTCTACCTTGTCTCGGTTAAGTTCGGTTTTCTCTGTTTTCTTTCCCGAGGGAAGGAGTGATCTCAGAGATTATCTCCGGTGGCCGTGAGCTACTTTTTCGTGGTCAGAGGCCATTTTGCCCATTTCGGAGTCTTGCCTTTTGAGTCATAGGGTCGCAGGCCTCGCCGACCGCCTAACCATCTCCGATTCTCCGGGTTTTATGAGACCTGCTTTTAATGTTCCGAGGAACACTGGGGCCCTCGATGCCCACTTCGCACCGAACACCACTTTGCGTCGGCGACCCATTTCGGACCCCGAATCGCGTGATTTGGGCCCCGAGCATTCATTTCAGATCCGCTTTCTCCGCTTCGGCAGGAACCTCTGTTTTATCATTTCGAGGAACCCTGGGCCCCCCGATGCCCACTTCGTGGCCGTATGCCACTTTCGGTGCCTGCGACCCATTTTCGGGACCCCAAATTGGCGGTTTGGGCCCCGGACATTCATTTTGTATCAGTTTTCTCCGTTTTTTGGGAGGGACCTGCTTTTTGTCATTCCGAGGACACTGGGTCGCAGATACCCACTTCGATGTCACCACTTCCGCACTGCGCCCATTTTCGATCCCGATTTGCCTTGCTTTTGGCCGAACGCTCATTTCTCATTAGTTTTTGTTCAAACTTGGCAGTACCTCTGCTTCAACATCGTGAAGATCACCGGGAGGAGAAGCCAGCAATTCTCCCACATAAGCAGTTTCGCCCTTCCGGAGCCTGTTTTTCTGACTTGCGCGCCAATGTTGAACACCTTGGGAGTATTTTCATCCAACCAACGTTACATATTTGTGATGAGGGAACATGGGAGGACCCTAAAGGTCTTGGTCGGCCGTAAATCTGTGGGTTTCATTTTTGGGCCTCTTCTTCAAGCTCTATGTTGTGACTCTTGGTTCAATGTTGCCAAATTCTAACCTTGGATCCTTGTTCTACACATCTAGGAGGACACTTTGGTATGGTGGTCGGCCAAAGAATTGTGGGTTTCATTTTTGGGCCTCCTTCAAGCTCTATGTTGTGACTCCGCCTGTGAGTTGCTGATTCCAACCTTGGGGCTTTGTTCTACACACATGGGAGGACACTTTGGTATGGTGGTCGGCCGAGTTTTTACTGCTCATTTTGGGGTGGCCTACGGGCCATGGTGGGTGGTCGGCCGACTGTGGGTGGTGGCCGGCCACCACCTCCCAGAAACCACCTGCCGGCCAGATTCCTCGCTTTCCACTGTCCCACTGTCCTGGATATCTTCCAACATATCCCGGCATCCGGGATATTTCGAGGGAAAGATTGGGTGCTTTCCTCCCTTTACACCCCATTTCTTGCCTATTTGAAGGACCCTCCTCTCCTTCTTCAAGGTTGGAAAAATTGTCTCAAGAACACTTCTCCAAATTCCTCCATTTTCATAGCTCAAAACCTCAAAAAGCTTCTAAGTCTCTAGGTCTTCCCTTCATCAACACCTAGCTTCACCATCCCTACTACCATTCCAGCAGCTAGGAAGTGAATTTCAGAGGTTGAGAAGCTACAAATCAAAGCCAAGAATCAAAGAAAGACAAGTCTTCAAGGGTAAGTCTTCAAAACCAACTTTTAGGGCTTTTTCTTGATTCATTTCTATACTCCAATTGGTTGAGAATTGGGGCTCCGACCCCTACTGCTTTTGTGCTTGTTTTGAGCCCCTCTACAACTTTGTAGAAGGGCTCAACTTCATTTGAGGCTCCTATGATATACTTGTTTCAATACCTAGCTTTTATGCCATTATCTTGCATGCTAGTTTAGGCCTATTTCCTTTTGTTTTCAGGGGTCCGACCCCTACTGGTTTTGTGCTCATTTTGAGCCCCTCTACAACATTGTAGAAGGGCTCAACTTCATTTGGCCATTGTATATACCACCTCCTTCAAATTTCATCAAGTGTGCCCTTTTTGCATGCAATTTTTGACCTATTTGTGTTTGTTTTTGGGACTTCGACCCCTACTGGTTTTGGTCTTATTTTGACCCCCTTTACATATTTCATGAAGAAAGTTTTGTCATTTGGTGTGTGCATTGCATGTCTCATGATATAGCCTATTTGGAAGCCTACTTTGCATGGATTTTATAGCATGTTTGTATTCTGATTTTGAGGATGTCATCTTCTGAAATTGTGCTTATTTTTATCTCATCTTCAATATTGTAGAAGAAAGTTTGTCCATTTGGGGTTTGCATATATCACTTGTCTCAATACCCCTCTTTTGGCCACTAATTTTGCATGCTATTGTTGATCTATCCCTACTTGCATTTTGGCCAAGATTGTTACTGAAAAATGCCATATTTGGGACTGCCTTGCTACTGTTCTTGCTGCCATGATCATATTTTGCATGTATAGCATGGCTATAGGCCATTTCGGGGCTTAATTTCACATTTTCGGGATGAATGCATGCTTCGAGTGTTATTTCGAATTGTTTCGGGGCTGTTTTCCCCTTTATTTAGGTGCTGAAATTCCATTGCCATGCTTACATATCATTCCTTATGCCATTTGCATCATTTTTGCATTGCCTCGGTTTGCGTGCCAGTGTGCACGCCTTTCGAGGCGCCCCTGTTTTATCCGACGGCAGCCTATGTGAGTGTGGTTGAGGCCCTCTCATGTCGGCGTAAGCCCAATTTGCATTTTCATGCTTCTACATCGTTGCCTCGATTTGCGTGTCCGCGGGCACGCGTTTCGAGGCAGCTTTGTTTCTACCCGACGGCCTCCTGTGTGAGTGAGCTGAGGCTCTCCCATGTTGGTGTAAGCCCATCGTCGCATTCCGAATGCCATTTCATCCCATTTCATCGTCGCCTCGGTTTGCGCGCCCGTGGGCACGCACTTCGAGGCACTTCGGTTTTATCCGATTTTCTTCTTTCATCATCGCCTCGGTTTGCGCGCCTGTGGGCACGCACTTCGAGGCACTTCGGTTTTATCCGATTTTCATCTTTCATCATCGCCTCGGTTTGCGCGCCCGTGGGCACGCGTTTCGAGGCACTTCGGTTTTATCCGATCTTCTCATTTCATCATCGCCTCGGTTTGCGCGCCCGTGGGCACGCACTTCGAGGCACTTCGGTTTTATCCGATTTTCTCATTTCATCATCGCCTCGGTTTGCGCGCCTGTGGGCACGCACTTCGAGGCACTTCGGTTTTATCCGATTTTCTCATTTCATCATCGCCTCGATTTGCGCGCCTATGGGCACGCGTTTCGAAGCACTTCGGTTTTATCCGGTTTCTATTTTGTCATCGCCTTGGTTTGCGTGCGTCTGCAGTGCACGATTTCGAGGCATTCTGCTTTATCCGCTTGCATTTCATGCCATCGCTTCGGTTATGCGTGCTGTGCACGCTTTTCGAGGCTTCTCATTTTCATCCCATTTTCCATAGCATCGTGCATGCTAGGATTGTATGTTAGTTGCATTTCATGCATATCATGCATATTGCACGGGAAACGAGGTACATTCTGTACTCCGAGCGACCGAGTGTGTCTCAATTCCCCAGTCATCGACACTCCGGATTACCCATGATGGAGTTAAGTTTTGTTGTAGCATTCATCCCCATATTGAGTTGTGCAATCCGGTTCCTCTGCCATCATGCATCGGTATGCGTGATTGGTGGTACGAGGATCGAGGCATGCATATATTTGTGTGAAAATACATTGCTATGCCCTTTTCCTGCTCTCTGTTACAGCAAAACCGAGGATCAACCACTTTTCGGAGTCCGGCGCGCATTTCGAGAAATACTACAAACAGAGGCTAATTAGGGCATTCCAGTGGATTTCCGCGCCAAGCAGCCTAACATACAACATTTATCAGAAGCGAGGCAGTCCCTGGCTTGCACGCCAGTTTTAATTCTTTTGTAATTAATTCGTTAATTAATTAGAATTTGTATTATTTCGGACTGTATATTCTTTTATTCGGGTCTGTATTATTATTTATTCGGACCCTCTGCGCGAGGGCATAAATGTAATAAGGGTGTGTGAGTGTGATGTATGTCTTCCAACCCCCATTTCTTTCTCCCTTTTATTTACCCGCTTTGAATGGTTAGATATAGGGCATATTTCCATTAGCATACAAAGATGACAAAGATGTTTGCATCATTCATCTCAGATTGCATGCATCGCTCGGCACATCATGCAAACCGCATTGTATTTCAATTCTAACGTTGAATACATGTTAGTTGCATTCCATATACCATGTTTAGAATAGCCGAGCGCTTATAGTTGCATTTTTGCATGTGTTGCATTAGGCATTCTCAGATATTTTAGGATCATGCATGATTTCTAATCGCCTTTTGTTTTGGCTTGGAGTACTAGGTAAGTTTTATGCTTTAGCATCCTTGCATGCGTGAGTGTTGCCATGATAGCATGCTTACCATGAGGCTATGTGCTTATGTGATATAACCCTTGAATGCCTGTGGGTGGAGGTTGAGTTATCTGAATTAGAGCAATTCATCAATTGTTTGTTAAGCCCACTAGGTTGTGGCAAAATCTACATTTTAAGCCTACCTGCGGGTAGCAAACCATTTTCAAACAAACAAACATGCAATGTTTTGTTCCAATTCAGACGGCCATTTATACTTGTTTGTCATGAGCATCACATAGTAATCCTAGGCTAATAATCTAATAAGAGCATACAATGTTTTCAAAACAGATATCATGGTTAGTAGAGGCGGTCTTTGACCGGCGAGAGGGGGTGCTCACGATGTGACCTTCCCTAATCGTACCCAAGTTCCCGAGCCAACTTTGGTGATGATTGACACGTGGCCTTCAAGGCACCGAGTCGTGGTTCCCTAAATTTCCCATTTTAAAATATTTAGGTGGCGACTCGTTATCCGGCAAAGCATCCATGTTTGGCACTTCTTTTCAAAATCTGCTTTCCTTCAAAAACGATTTGCGGATTTGGACTCTTTGGTTCGAGATTGAGAACCGCAACAAAAATCGAGTCCGAATCAGAAGCGAGGCCCATGGCGTTATTCTGATCGTGGGTCTTCCGAGGACTTCGCGGGTAGTGATGCTATTTGGGTGGTTGTAGACCGGACGAAGTCGGCGCACTTCATTCCTATGCGTGTTAGAGATTCGTAGATCATCTTGCCGACTTATATATCCGGACATAGTGAGGTTGCACGGGTCCCAAAGGACGATCGTCTCGAGATAGAGATCCTCGTTTTTTGCTAGGTTGTGGCAGAGTTTACAGTGGTGCTTTAGGCACCAAGTTGACCTTTAGCACGGCTTATCATCCTCGGTGACCGACGGGCGGTCGGCGTACTATCAGATCCTTGAGGATATGCTTGGGGTTGTGTTCTCGACTTTAGTGGGTCGTGGGAGAGGCACTTACCATTAGTGGAGTTTGCCTACAACAATAGCTTTCGATCTAGTATCGGTATGGCACCGCTTTGAGGCCTTGTATGGCCGAATCGTAGATCTCTGCTTGTTGGGCCGAGGTGGGTGATGCACCTCTGTGGGGTCCGGAGTTGGTGAGGGAAACGAGGGAGAAAGTTGAGGCTATGCGTAGGAGACGTGTTTCAGACCATAGTTGGCAGAAATCTTATGCTGACCGTAGGAGGAGTCCTTTGGTATTTGATGTGTGTGATCATGTCTTTCTGTAGATATCACCTAAGCGAGGTTTGATGAGGTTTGGAAAGAGGGAAGTTATCCTCGATTTATTGGCCCTTTGAGATCCTTGAGAGGATTGGCGAGGCGCCTATCGCTTTAGCTTTGCCACCGCAGCTTTTCGAGTTCATGATGTGTTTCATGTGAGTATGCTTGAAGTATGAGCGATCCGTCACATGTGTTGGATTGGACTGATTTAGTGGTTGATGAGGATGTCTCGTATGAGGAGAGACCGATACGGGTTTTGGATAGCGGGATCAAGTTTTGCAGGCAAAACCATCCCTTTAGTGAAAGTTTTGTGGAAGCATCACGGAGTGGAGGAAGCCACTTGGGAACGTGAATTGGAAGTACGTGAGAAATATCCGGACATGTTTAGTGATTAGAAATCTTATATATAGATTTTGTAATATTGTTGAACTTGAGAACTTTTATATATATATCATAAGTTGAAAAACATTGAGAATGTTTTGGATTTAATGTTAGCATTTTGAACTTGCCTTTTTATGGAAGTAGAATATAACATTTATATATTGAATGTGTTGTTTATATCATGAGATTGAATATGATATGGAATTTGTTAACATTGAAAGGAATAATGCATAACATTGATGCAGGCTGAAATCTATGTTGGGTTATACATATTATGAGATGCCTCTTGATAAGAGATGAAGTGACCGGTATTGGGTCAAGTGTTGTTTATTGTTTTATAATATCATTGGGAATTGAGAAAAACCTGTTTTTACAACTTATGCTTAATTTCGGGGACGAAATTCTTTTAAGGGGGGGAGGTTATAGCGACCCGGTCTTTTCCCATTTGATTATTATATCCGGACTTATGTTTCGTGGATTCCGTTGTCATATTGTTGTTGTTGACATCCTTTAATCCTATTTGGTCGAGTTTTAGGATGTGTTAGGCATGTTTCGAACAATTGGGTTGAGCCTTGGTCTAGCTGTTGGTTGCCCAGTTTTTTAGCCTTTCCGCTCGAGCGGACATTCCTACGCTCGAGCGGGGTTTACACTCTTCCAGCAATTTTTGGTCCCTGCAAAACTTCTGCAGGTGAGAGATCTACGCTTGAGCGGTTATCATTGCGCTCGAGCGGACCTTATTTTTGTTCTTACGCGGTGCGTTGTGCGTGTTCGGCGGACTATCAAGTTTAAATCTGCGGCGTGTTTTAAAAGGATTTTCGGCCCCTTTCAGATTCTAAACCCTAGGTTACGAAGTTCTCTCTCCCAACTTACCTTCTCTCCTAGGATTGATCTATCTAGAGTGGATTTCTACCTAGTTCCTTCACAAATAAGATAGATGAGAGTGAGGGCTTTCATTTAATCGAGCAATTGTTGGTTTGGAGCACTTTGAAGTTTGGGCATCGTCTTCATCTTTCCTCTTTTTGAGTTATTTCTTCAGGTAGGGATTTTCTACTCCATTTATACGTTTTAATCCTAAGTGGTGGTATTTTGGTATGTGGGGGTAGTTTGGTAATTTTGGGAGAAACCTTAGGGTTTGTCATAGATTAATTTATATAATTAATTTAAGGGAAGATGGTGATATTGGGTTTAATTCATGAAATTGGGGGATTATGAGATAAATTGATGTAGTTGGATATTTAATCACTCATCTGTGAAATTGAGATTATTTGTGTGGTTATATTTATTTCTTGTTTAGAAATAATTGTTTTGGGCTATCGGTGGAGGATAGCCATTGATTGTTGTAGACCTTGCATGCGGCTTAGGTATAAGCGAAATTGAGTCACTTATTTGACGTTGAATTGATCTGAGAATAATATTTGTGTATTGATTATGTGTTGTGTATGTCAAGTATTGATTATGTTGCATATGCATTTGGTTTTGGAGGAGATAGGGGATGAACTCTACGGTTTAGGGGAAGATAGGGGATGGACCTCTAAATCGGATTTGTTGGGAGGAGATAGGGATGGACTCGGAGCATCACATATGTGTGTGCTTATTGATAATAGAAATATTTCTATTTGTTATTAATATGATACATCATCACCATGTGTGTCAGTTGAGAAGTATGGAAGTGGATTTGATTGAGATGATTATAACACCAGCATGTGTGTTTATTTTGTTATAAGAAAGGTTTAACCTGATTTGTTATCTTTGTTGAGTTGTTTGGCCAGGTTCTGAGCCATGTCTGGATAAATGGAAGGTGTATTGTGTCATAGACCATGTGTCATAGACAACGTAGATATTCGTGTCATAATATTGCAAAGTGTATATTTTGTGTTAACCATGTATCGGGTGCTACTGCTTTAGTTAATTCTTATGCTTGGTTTAGTATTTCTCTACTGGGCTGTGGCTCACCCTATATGGGAACTTCATTTTCAGGTTCAGGTGGTTCATTGCCTCCAAGGACTTAGCTTGTGAGGATTTGGATTCGAAGACTTGCTTTTATTTATTTGTTTTTATTTGAAACATGTAAACATTCAAGCCTAGGGCTTTATCTGTATTGAGTTAGACTCTTATTTCTTTGTGTCCAAGTGTTGGCTTGGCAAGATGTAAGCCTGTAGGGCATTTAGTTTGATGTTACATGTAATGCTTTATTTAGTAATACTCTGATGGATAGTAGAATGTGTCATTCTCTATTATTAATGCATGTTAATCTTATATATGATGGGTTTTGTTTTGAGGGCATTACATTTATTCAATTTATTTTCTATTCAACTTCCTTTTTTATTTAATTTCCAAATAATCGTTAACGTATAGTAGTTTCTTGAATGAATTTCCATTGTTAATTTTAGGCAACTTGCATTTTTATTCAATTTTGTTTTTTATTCAACTTCCTTTTATATTTAATTTCCAAATAGATCGTTAAGGTATAGTGGTTTCTTGAATTAAATTCCATTGTTAATTTTATGCAAATTCCAATTTTATTTTTATTCATCTTGCATTTTTATCCAATTTCGTTTTCTATTCAACTTCCTTTTTTATTTAATTTCCAAATAAATCGTTAAGGTATAATGGTTTCTTGAATGAACTTCCATCGTTAATTTTATGCAACTTCCATTTTTATTTTTATTCAACTTCCATTTTTATCCAATTTTCTTTTCAATTCAACTTCTTTTTTTATTTAATTTCCAAATAGATCGTTAAGGTATAGTGGTTTCTTCAATGAACTTCCATTGTTAATTTTATGCAACTTCCATTGTTAATTTTATGCAACTTCCATTTTTATTCGATTTCTTTTTCTATTCAACTTCATTTTTTTTTTTAATTTCTAAATAGATCGTTATGGTATAGTGGTTTTTTGAATGAACTTCTAATTTTATTTTCATTCAACTTCCATTTTTATTCAATTTCCTTTTCTATTCAACTTCCTTTTATATTTAATTTCTAAATAGATCATTATGGTATAGTGGTTTCTTGAATTAAATTTCATTGTTAATTTCATGCAAATTCCATTTTTATTTTTATTCATTTTGCATTTTTATCCAATTTCCATTTCTATTCAACTTCCTTTTTTTATGTAATTTTCATATATATCGTTAAGGTATATTGGTTTTTGGAATGAACTTCCATTTTTATTTTTATTCAACTTCCATTTTTATTTAATTTTCAAATAGATCGTTAACGTATAATGGTTTCTTGAATTAACTTCCATTGTTAATTTTAGGCAACTTGCATTTTTATTCAATTTTGTTTTCTACTCAACTTCCTTTTTTATTTAATTTCCAAATAGATCGTTAAGGTATAGTGGTTTCTTGAATTAAATTTCATTATTAATTTTATGAAAATTCCATTTTTATTTTTATTCATCTTGCATTTCTATCCAATTTCATTTTCTATTCAACTTTCTTTTTTATTTAATTTCCAAATAGATCGTTAAGGTATAGTGGTTTCTTGAATGAACTTCCATTTTTATTTTTACTCAACTTCCATTTTTATTCAATTCTATTTTCCATTCAACTACCTTTTTTATTTAATTTCCAAATAGATCGTTAAGTTATAGTGGTTTCTTGAATGAACTTCCATTTTTAATTTTATGCAACTTCCATTTTTATTTTTATTAAATTTCCATTTTTATTCAATTTCTTTTTCTATTCAACTTCCATTTTTATTTAATTTCATTTTCTATTCAACTTTCTTTTTTAATTTAATTTCCAAATAATTCATTAAGGTATAGTGGTTTCTTGAATGAACTTCCATTATTAATTTTATACAACATCTATTTTTATTTTTATTCATCTGCCATTTTTATTTTTATCCAATGTCCTTTTCTATTCAACTTCTTTTTTTATTTAATTTCCAAATAGATCGTTACGGTATAATGGTTTCTTCAATGAACTTCCATTTTCAATTTTATGCAACTTCGATTGTTAATTTTATGCAACTTCTATTTTTATTCAATTTTCTTTTCTATTCAATTTCCTCTTTTTTATTTTATTTCCAAATAGATCGTTAAGGTATAATGGTTTCTTGACAGAACTTCCATTGTAAGTTTTACGCAACTTCCATTTTTATTTTTATTCAACTTCTAGTTTTATCCAATTTCCTTTTGTATTCAACGTCCTTTTTTATTTAATTTCCAAATAGGTCGTTAAGGTATAGTAGTTTCTTAAATGAACTTCCATTGTTAATTTTATGCAACTTCCATTTTTATTTTTATGTAACTTCCATTTTTATTTTTATTCAACTTCCATTTTTATTCAATTTCCTTTTCTGTTCAGCTTCTTTTTTTTATTTAATTTCCAAATAAATCGTTAAGGTATAGTCGTTTCTGGAATGAACTTCCATTATTAATTTTGTGTAACTTCCATTTTTATTTTTATTCAACTTCAATTTTTATTCAATTTCCTTTTCTATTCAACTTTCTTTTTTATTTAATTTCCAAATAGATCATTAAGGTATCATGGGATCTTGAATGAACTTCGATTTTTATTCTTATTCAACTACCATTTTTATTCAATTTCCCTTTCTATTCAACTGCCTTTTTTACTTAATTTCCAAATAGATCGTTTTGGTATATTCGTTTCTTGACTGAACATCCATTGTTAATTTTATACAACTTCTTTTTTTATTTTTCTTCAACTTCCACAGTTATTCAATTTCTTTTTTTATTCAGCTTTCTTTCTTATTTAATTTCCAAATAGATTGTTAAGCTATAATGGTTTCATGAAAGAACTTCCATTGTAGGTTTTGCGCAACTTCCATTTTTATTTTTATTCAATTTTCATTTTTATTCAAGTTACTTTTCAATTCAACTTCCTTTTTTATTTAATTTCCAAATAGATCGTTAAGGCAGAGTGGTTTTTTGACTGAACTTCGTTTTTTAATTTTATGCAACTTCCATTTTTCTTCAATTTTCTTTTCTATTCAACTTCATTTTTTATTTAATTTCCAAGTAAATCGTTAAGGTATAGTGGTTTCTTGAATGAACTTCCATTCTTAATTTTATGCAACTTTCATTTTTATTTTTATTCAACTTCCATTTTTATTTAATTTCCAAATAGATCGTTAAGGTATAATGATTTTTTAAATGAACTTCTATTGTTAATTTTATGCAACTTTCATTTTTACTTTTATTCTTATTCAACTTCCATTTTTATTCAATTTGTTTTTCTATCTATCTTTCTTTTTTATTTAATTTCCAAATTGATCGTTAACGTATAGTGGTTTCTTGAATGAACATCCACTTTTAATTTTATTCAACTTCAAGTTTTATTCAATTTCCATTTCTATTCAACTTTCTTTTTTATATAATTTTCAAATAGATCGTTAAGGTAGAGTGGTTTCTTCAATGAACTTCCATTTTTAATTTTTTGCAACTTCCGTTTTTATTTTTATTCAACTTCCATTTTGACACAATGTCATTTTGTAGTCAATTTCCTTTTTTATTTAATTTCCAAATAGATCGTTAAGGTATAGTGGTTTTTTGAAAGAACTTCCATTTTTAATTTTATGCAACTTTCATTTTTATTTTTATTCAACTTCCATTTTTATTCAAGTTACTTTTCTATTCAACTTTCTTTTTTTATTTTATTTCCAAATAGATGTTAAGGTATAATGGTTTCTTGAAAGAACTTCCGTTGTAAGTTTTACTGTCACGACCCCATCCCGCCCCTAGTAGGATGGTGCCATGATGGCCAGTAATTCGAGACTACCAAAGGCCACTTACAAGATCACACACGCACAAATCAGAGTAAACATATGGGGCTTACAAATGCGGAAGCAATAAATAAAAACCAAGTAGTCCATAAGAGCAGTGCTTAAGTTAAATGGAATGACATCCATCTCAAAATAGCTTTAATACAACAAAATGGAGTACAAAGATTACATCTTGACTAAAAGGCTTCTCGGCCATCAATTACAAAATACAAGGAAATAACAAAGAAGCATAATCTTCAAGATGTTGCAAAACATGAATCCAAAACACATCGGCAAGCACACCTAGGCGTCACCGCCGCCTTGCTCATCACCTACATATATATATATAGAGAGGGTGAGCTTGGATACTCAGTGAATGGCATAATTAATAAAGGGGTTTACATGAATGATATCCGAGGTCTTTTAACAAAACAATACATGAGATAAATCAAGCTCATCTATCAAATCCTTCAAGCTTCAAGGGATGTTTACTAACATCAATATAATACAAGAGATGACATTCCGGACAAACAAACCCACGCGGTAAAACCGTCAGTGGCAAGGCAAGACAAGACAAGAGAGATCTCTAAACAAGGGTGTCGTTGCATTATAGTCCCCGGACACTAAGGACTTATGCTACGAATGCTTATAGTCCCCTAGCACGTACGGACTTCCAAACTTTGTGCTACAAATGCTTATAGTCCCCTAGCACGTACGGACTTCCAAACTTTGTGTTACAAATGCTTATAGTCCCCTAGCACGTACGGACTTCCAAACTTTGTGCTACAAATGTTTATAGTCCCCTAGCACGTACAGACTTCCCGAGAATGTCATTGAAACAAGATATAATACTTATTGCAGGTAGGAATAATCATTCATGTTGTAAACAATTTTCCAAACAAGACAAAACAAGGCTTTATCAAAGCTTTATAACATATCTTTATTAAAATACCACTCACTTATTCCTTCGAACGTCGGGGTCAAGGCAAGTCCAAGTCCTACAAACACATGGCAGAAATATGTTGATTGCACTCTCAAACAAACTTTATATGAATGCAAATGATCTCGGCATTCTCCAAGAACCAAGTCAAATCAAAACAAACACCGCTCTCCCATCTCGGGAAACATCTCAGCACCAACTGTCTTGGCCGAGGTCCCACACCTTCGCCGAGGTGTGGTCCCGAGCCACTTTCAAAGAAATGAGGTCGGAAAACTGGGTTTTCCTCCGCTCAAGAACATGAAGAACATGAACATGAAGATCATGAAGGAGATGAATGCCAAAATCATAACCTGCGTATCAAAATCTGAGTTTTCATGCTATGAGTTCGAAATCATGAACCTGGGTGCCCATACTGGAAGATCTTACAAAAACAAACACAAAAGCATGTAACTTGTTGCAAACTTTCGGATTAAACAAGGCTTTTTCTTCAAAGCTTATGAACACCAACTTTCTCTTTCTAAAACCAGTCTTTAAATCAATGTATGGCATTCAAAACATACTCAATCATGCAATGCAACTAGATGATCAATAAGAACAACAAGAGTTAATCAAGATTCTAACCTCAATACTCGAATCCAACGGTTTGAACTCTAAGGATCAAGCTTGGTATCTACTCTCACTCTAAAATCCTCCTTCTCCTTCTAGAGCTTCTCTCTCTTCTCCAAAACAAGGATGTAACAAATGATGGGTTTCTCTCTCTCTGCCGGCTGATTTAACACTCAGCTCGGACACGTGGCAACGGTTGATTGGTTCTCCTCAAAAGGTGATAGATTGACAAGACAAGTCTATGACAAAGCGTGTTCAACAAGCTAGGCGGCAAGGGACTCCGGCAAGTAATGACATCGGCTAACAACAAGACTTCGGCAAGTCAAAGAACAATGATCTCGGCTAGGAAGGACAACACTTGACTAAGCTGTGCCACACCTTGGCCTAGGTGCGCCACACCTCGGCCTAGGTGCGCCACACCTCGGTCTATGTCATACCACTCCAGGACAAGATCACTTCAGCACAAGGATAACATCTCGGCCCAAATAATACACATCTCGGCCTTGGCGATACACACCTCGGCCCAGATGATAATCATCTCGGCCAATATGTCAGGACAAAGGTGGAGGTCAACAAAGAAATCCTAAGGTGGTCCTAAGCGTAAGAGTATCAAAAGGGTGACCTAGGCTCAAGATGACCTCGGCTGAAACACACACACCAGGAAATGACAAGGCATATGAGCAACATCCAAATAAGACAAGACTAAATTTGCTAATGTAACACAACAAGTCAGGATCACATATAAATGTATGCAAGTATGACAAGAGTAAGGTGAGGGTCACTACATTTACGCCACTTCCATTTTTATTTTTATTCAACTTCTAGTTTTATCCAATTTCCTTTTGTATTCAACTTCTTTTTTTATTTAAGTTCCAAATAGATCGTTAAGGTATAGTGGTTTCTTGAATGAACTTTCATTGTTAATTTTATGCAAGTTCCATTTTTATTTTTCTTCAACTTCCATTTTTATCCAATTTTCTTTTCAATTCAACTTCCTTTTTTATTTAATTTCCAAATAGATTGTTAAGGTAAAGTGGTTTCTTGAATGAACTTCGATTTTTAATTTTATGCAACTTCCATTTTTCTTCAATTTCCTTTTCTATTCAACTTCATTTTTTATTTAACTTCCAAGTAAATCATTAAGGTATAGTGGTTTTTTGAATGAACTTCCATTTTTAATCTTATGTAACTTCCATTTTTATTTTAATTCAACTTCCATTTTGATTCAATGTCCTTTTGTAGTCAATTTCCTTTTTTATTTAATTTCCAAAATAGATCGTTAAGGTATAGTGGTTTTTTGAAAGAACTTCCATTTTTAATTTTGTGCAACTTTCATTTTTAGTTTTATTCAACTTCAATAGTTATTCAATTTCCTGTTCTATTCAACTTCCTTTTTTATTTAATTTCCAAATAGATTGTTAAGGTATAGTGGTTTTTTGAATGAACTTCCATTTTTAAGGTTATGCAACTTCCAATTTTATTTTTATTCAACTTCCATTTTTATTCAATTCTATTTTCTATTCAGCTTCCTTTTTTATTTAATTTCCAAATAGATCGTTAAGGTGTAGAGGTTTCTTGAATGAACTTCCATTTTTAATTTTATGTAACTTCCATTTTTATTTTTATTTTTATTCAACTTCCATTTTTATTCAAGTTACTTTTCTATTCAACTTTCTTTTTTATTTTATTTCCAAATAGATCGTTAAGGTATAATAGTTTCTTGAAAGAACTTCCATTGTAAGTTTTATGCAACTTCCATTTTTATTTTTATTCAACTTCTAGTTTTATCCAATTTCCTTTTTTTATTCAAGTTCCTTTTTTATTCAATTTCCTTTTCTATTGAACTTCTTTTTTTATTTAATTTCCACATAGATCGTCAAGGTATAGTGATTTTTTGAATGAACTTCGAATGTTAATTTTATGCAACTTTAATTTTTAATTTTATTCAACTTCCATTTTTATTCAACTTTCTTTTTTATTTAATTTCCAAATAGATCGTTAAGGTATAGTGGTTTCTTCATCCAATAAACTACTATACCCTAACGATCTATTTGGAAATTAAATAAAAAAGGACGTTGAATAGAAAAGAAAATTGAATAAAAATGGAAGTTGAATAAAAATAAAAATGAAAGTTGCATAAAATTAACAATAGAAGTTTATTCAAGAAACCACTATACCTTAACGATCTATTTGGAAATTAAATAAAAAAAGAAGTTCAATAGAAAAGGAAATTGAATAAAAATTCAAGTTGACTAAAATTAAAAATGGTTGTTTCATAAAATTAAAAATAAAAGTTAATTAAAGAAGCCACTATACCTTATCGATCTATCTGGAAATTAAGTAAAAAGGAAGTTGAATAGAAAAGAAAATTGAACTTTTATTGTTAATTTTAAGATACCACTATACCTTAACGATCTATTTGAAAATTAAATAAAAAAGGACGTTGAATAGAAAAGGAAATTGAATAAAAATAAAAATGAAAGTTGGATAAAATTAACAATAAAAGTTTCATTGAAGAAGCCACTATACCTTATCGATCTATCTGGAAATTAAATAAAAATGGAAGTTGAATAGAACATGAAATTGAATAACAAAGAAAATTGAATAACAATGGAAGTTCATTCAAGAAACAAGTATACCTTAACGATCTATTTGGGTATTAAATAAAAAGGAAGTTGAATAGAAAACAAAATTGAATAAAAATGCAAGTTGCCTAAAAATATAAATGGAAGTTGTATATAATTAAAAATTGAAGTTTATTCAAAAAACCACTCTACCTTAACGATCTATTTGGAAATTACATAAAAAAAGGAAGTCAAATAGAAAAGGAAATTGAATAAAAATAAAAATGGAAGTTGCATAAAATTAAAAATTGAAGTTCATCCAATAAACCATAATACCTTAACAATCTATTTGGAAATTTAAAAAAACAGGAAGTTGAATAGAATATGAAATTGAATAACAATGGAAGTTGAATAAAAATAAAAGGGGAAATTCAATAAAACAAAAAATGGAAGTTCTTTCAAAAAAACAACTATAACTTAACGATCTATTTCGAAATTAAAGAAAAAATGAAGTTGAATAGAACAGGAAGTTGAATAAAAATGGAAGTTGAATAAAAAGGAAATTGAACATCCACTTTTAATTCTATTCAACTTCCATTTTTGTTTTTATTCAAGAAACCATTATATCTTAACGATCTATTTGGAAATTAAATAAAAAAGGAAGTTGAATAGAAAAGGAAATTGGATAAAAATAGAAGTTGAATAAAAATAAAAATAAAAATAAAAGTTCATTCAAGAAACCACTATACCTTGACGATCTATGTGGAAATTAAATAAAAAAAGAAGTTCAATAGAAAAAGAAATTGAATAAAAATGGAAGTTGAATAAAATTAAAAATGGAAGTTGCATAAGATTAACAGTCCATAAACATCATATCAAGGTTTAATATACATTATTTGGAACTCATACCTACTTAAAAAGTTGAATAGAAAAAGGAAATTTAACTTCCATTTTTATTTTTATTCAACTTCGATTTTTATTTTAATACAATTTCCTTTTCTATTCGACTTCATTTTTTTTTAATTTCCAAATAGATCATTAAGGTATAGTGGTTTCTTGAATGAACTTCTATTGTTAATTTTATGCAACTTCCATTTTTATTTTTATTAAACTTCTTTTTTTTTTTTTTAATTTCCAAATAGACCGTTAAGGTATCATGGGATCTTGAATGAACTTCGATTTTTATTCTTATTCAACTACCATTTTTATTCAATTTCCCTTTCTATTCAACTGCCTATTTTATTTAATTTCCAAATAGATCGTTTTGGTATATTCGTTTCTTGAATGAACATCCATTGTTAATTTTATACAATTTCCTTTTTTCTTTTTCTTCAACTTCCATAGTTATTCAATTTCTTTTTTATTCAGCTTTCTTTCGTATTTAATTTCCAAATAGATCGTTAAGGTATAATGGTTTCTTGAAAGAACTTCTATTGGAAATTAAAAATTAAATAAAAATGGAAGTTGAATAAAAATAAAAATGGATGTCGCATAAAATTAAAAATGGAGGTTCATTCAAGAAACCACTATACCTTAACGATTTATTTGGAAATTAAATAAAAAAGGAAGTTGAATAGAAAGGGAAATTAAATAAAAATGGAAGTTGAATAAAAATATAAATGAAAGTTGCATATAATTAAAAATTGAAGTTTATTAAAAAAACCACTCTACCTTAACGATCTATTTGGAAATCAAGTAAAAAATGAAGTTGAATAAAAATGAAAGTTGCATAAAATTAACAATAGAAGTTGCATAAAATTCACAATTGAAGTTCATTCAAGAAACCACTATACTATAAAGATCTACTGGGAAATTAAATCAAAAAAGAAGTTGAATAGAGAAGGAAATTGAATAAAAATGGAAGTTGAATAAAAATAAAAATGGAAGTTGCATATAATTAAAAATGGAAGTTCATTCAAGAAACCACTATACCTTAACAATCTATTTGGCAATTAAATAAAAAAGGAAGTTGAATAGAAAAGGAAATTGGATAAAATCGGAAGATGAATAAAAATAAAAATGGAAGTTGCATAAAATTAACAATGTAAGTTCATTCAAGAAACCATAATACCTTAACGATCTATTTGGAAATTAAATATAAAAGGAAGTTGAATAGAAAAGGAAATTGGATAAAATCAGAAGTTGAATAAAAATAAAAATGGAAGTTAATTCAAGAAACCATTATACCTTAACGATCTATGTGGAAATTGAATAAAAGAGGAAGTTGAATAGAAAATGAAATTTAATAAAAAAGGAAGTTGAATAAAAACAAAAATGGAAGTTGCATAAAATTAAAAATGGAAGTTTATTGAAGAAACCACTATACCTTAACAATCTATTTGGAAATTAAATAAAAAAGAAAGTTGAATAGAAAAGGAAATTGAATAAAAATTGAAGTTGAATAAAAATAAAAATGGAAGTTGAACAAAAATAAAAGTGGAAGTTGCATAAAATTACAAATGGAAGTTCATTCAAGAAACCACTATACCTTAACGGTCTATTTGAAAATTAAATAACAAAGGAAGTTGAATAGAAAAGGAAATTAAATAGAAAAGGAAATTGAATAAAAAAGGAAGTTAAATAAAAATAAAAAAGGAAGTTGCATAAAATTAACAACTGAAGTTCATTCAAGAAACCACTATACCTTAACGATCTATTTGGAAATTAAATATAAAAGGAAGTTGAACAGAAATGGAAGTTGAATAAAAATAAAAATGGAAGTTACATAAAATTAAAAAGGGAAGTTCATTCAAGAAACCTCTATACCTTAAAGATCTATTGGGAAATTAAATCAAAAAAGAAGTTGAATAGAGAAGGAAATTGAATAAAAATGGAAGTTGAATAAGAATAAAAATGGAAGTTGCATAAAATTAAAAATGGAAGTTCATTCAAGAAACCACTATAACTTAACGATCTATTTGGAAATTAAAAAAAAAAAGAAAAAAGAAGAAGTTGAATAGAAAAGGAAATTGAATAAAAATGGAAGTTGAATAAAAATAAAAATAGAAGTTGACTAAAAATAAAATAAAAATGGACGTTAAATAAAAATAAAAATCGAAATTTATTCAAGAAACCAATATACCTTAACGCTCTATTTGGAAATTAAATAAAAAAGGAAGTTTAATACAAAAGGAAATTGAATAAAAATGGAAGTTGCATAAAAATAAATATGGACGTTGCATAAAATAAAAAATTGAAGTTTATTTAAGAAACCACTATACTTTAATGATCTATTTGGAAATTAAATAAAAAAAGAAGTTAAATAGAAAATAAATTGAATACAAATGGAAGTTGCAGAAAATTAAAAATGGAAATTAAATAAAAAAAAAGGAAGTTGAATAAAAATAAAAATGAAAGTTGAATAGAAAATGATATTTAACAAAAAAGGTAGTTGAATAAAAATAAAAAGGGAAGTTGTTTAAAATAAAAAATGGAAGTTCATTCACGAAACCACTCTACCTTAACGATCTCTTTGTAAATTAAAAAAAAAAAAAACAAGTTGAATAGAAAAGGAAATTGAATAAAAATTGAAGTTGAATTAAATAAAAATGGTAGTTGCATAAAATTAACAATATAAGTTCTTTCAAAAAAACTACTATACCTTAGCGATCTATTTGGAAAGTAAATAAAAAAATGAAGTTGAATAAAAATAAAAATGGAAGTTGCATAAAATTAACAATGGAAGTTGAATAAATGCTGGTTGATAATGCTGGTTGTTATGTATAATGTGAATTGCCTCTTGAATAGAGATGGATTGATCGGTAATGGGTCGGATTGTTAAATATTATGTTGTAATATTGTTGGGAATGTCTTAGTTATTGCTTATACTGTGTTTAGCATATCTCTATTGGGCGTTGGCTCACCCTTTATGGGACATTATTTTCAGGTACAGGTAGCATGCCACCTCAAAGGACATAGCTTGGATGGTTATGGGAGTTGAAGACTCTTTTTGGTTATTTTGTTTGTAATACTTGTATATCCAGCCAAGGGCTTCTTTTGTATAGAGTTAGTACTCTTCTTTGTGTAACCAAGTGTTGACTTGGAAAGCTGTAAGCCCGTAGGGCATTTGCTTTTGTTGTTAACATGTAATACTGTTGTAAGAACTACTCTAATGAATAGAAATTGTTGATTTCTCTTATATCAATGCATGTCTAAGGTGATGGGTTTTATGTATTATTTTGAGGGCGTTACAACTTGGTATCAGAGCGTACCGGGTTCGAATACTTTGGGTACGTGGGAAGTGATTAGTATCACAATGGGTTTGTCTCGCTTGATAGAGACTTAGATGTAATGTTATATGCTTGTGTGATAACATGCTTATGTGACTACTTGGGTATGGGATTTGACTTCTAGGATATTGATTGAATCCTTGGGTTTCTGTGAGTCTTGTTGGAAAAACACTTGATCAATATTGTTTCTAACCGGAACTCTAGTAATGCCTCGGGACTATCATTATCCGGGAATGAAATTCGTAAGTGCTTGTGTGTTTATGTGCTTACGTGGAGTGAATTACAGTTGTCCATGCATTAGGATGCGAGTGTTTAGTTTTCGGCACATTTATGAATGTGCTAACGTCTTCGTTACCTTTAATAGGATGTTAGGACGAGGACGAGGTGGTAGGCGTGGTAGGCCTAGGAGGCAGGAAGAACCTTTACCAGATGACGTTCCGGCAATGCAGGAGGGAGTTGGTCAGACCAATGTGGCCAAGCCAGCGGGTCAGCAGGCTATGGGTGCCTTGGCCCGAGAGATAACAGGAGCTTTGGGTATTCTCAGAGCTGAGAATCAGGTTGTTGAGGCAGGTCCTTCTTTCTTGAAGAGGGAGTTCTTCCGGTCTAACCCGGACAAGTTTGTTGGGGACCCGAAAGAGCCGCTTAAGGCTGACGAGTGGTTGGAACAGATAGAGAAGACGTTCGAGATGCTGGGCATCGAGGACAGGGCTTTAAAGGTGACCTTGGCATCCTTCCAACTGAAGGGAGATGCGGGTCAATGGTGGAAGTACGAGAAGGGCCGTGTTGGTGGTACATGGGAGGCTTTTGTAGATGCCTTTCAGGAGAAGTTTTTATCTTCAGCTGCTAGGGAGAAGCTGAGGGAATAGTTTTGCCAGCTTAAACAGCAGGGTTTGTCAGTGGCCGAGTTTGAGGCTACTTTTACTAGTCTGTCCAGGTTTGCACCTGAACTTGTGGCGTCCGAGGAACGCCGTTGCTTTGAGTTTGAGCGGAAGCTAAGGCGTGGACTCAAGTTGAGGGTTTGAGGGTCGTTTATCTAGGAGTATAGACGTTTAGTGGATGTTACAGCTCATATGGAGCTTATGATGCAGGAGGAGGATGAGGAGAAGCATAAAGGCTCCAAGAGGAGCCAAGATGGCCAGAGTGATGGCAGGAGACAGAGGGGTTTTAACCCTCAGCAGTCTCAGGGTGGTTTGGCTAGATCGACCTTTCCAATGCAGAGTGCAGGCTCCGGGAGAGGTAATCAGGGAGGTTTGACTTGTTACACATGTGGCCAGTTGGGTCACAAGTCTTCGGTTTGCCCGCAGAAGGGAAGGGGTCAGCGAGCTGCTTCTTCTTCAGCTAGACCTCAGACTGAGTCAGGCAGGGCGGCCTTTGTCCCGCTTATCACAGTGTCACTGGCACTGAAGAGGTTTTGCCCACAGTTGAGTGCCACTTCGGGATAGTCTGGTTCTAGGCAGACGCAGAGTTATCACTGATTCACCAGGCAGCCTCGAGGGCCAATCCGGAGCTGGCCATCCCAACAGGCAGCAGCTGCTTGCTCCTAGAGGTGAGCAGGTGGATCAGGGGCCTACAGGGCGCGTGTATGCTGTTAACGCACATGACTTAGTACCGGCTCCATCAAGAGGTGAGAGGTATCTTCTGCTTTTGCAACTCGGTTGCTAGTGTGTTGATTGATACGGTGCATCTCATTCTTTTGTATCTCACGATTTGCATCTGTGTTGGAATTGGAGTTAGCACTGTTGGCATCTCCTATTTGTGTAGTATCACCTGTTGGGGGTGAATTGATTTTGAAACACGGATGTAGAGGTTGTGATATAGAGGTCGCCGACTATAGGCTTCCTTTTCCCTTTGTTGTTATGCCCATGAAGGGTTTTGATGTTATTTTGGGTATGGACTGGTTATCGTCATACCGGGCAGTTATCGATTGCTACCGCCAGAGGGTTACAGTTTGTACCTTGAGCGGGGAGTGTTTCCATTTCTTGGGGAATCGGGTTGGTAGTGTGTTGCCACCGGTGTATGATCCGCGAGGGCGGAATGAGCTTAGTGGTCTACTTGCTAGCTTCTTGACTAGTGAGTGTGATGAGACCCAGATTGTATTACTGAGGGTGGTTTGTGAGTATTCGGATGTTTTTCCCGAGGACCTCGTTAGTTTGCCACCTCACCGAGAGATAGAGTTCTCTATTGATTTAGTGTCCGGCACGGCGCCAATTTCAATGGCACCTTATCGTTTTGCCCCAGCCGAGTTGAGTGAGTTGAAGATTCAACTCCAGGAATTGTTAGATAAGGGATTTGTTCGCCCTAGTGTTTCGCCATTGGGGAGCACCGCCCTCTTGCTAAAAAAGAAAGATGGTGGCTTGAGATTGTGTATCGACACGGAAGTTGAATCGGCTACGATTAAGAATAAATACCCTATGCCCGTATAGATGATTTGTTTGACCATTGAAGGATTCCGTTGTTTCTCTAAGATAGACTTGAGATCGGGTTACCACCATTGAGGGTCGGAGGAGGACATTCCGACGGCATTTCCGTACGCGGTATGGCCATTATGAGTTTCTAGTGATGCCATTTGGGCTTACCAATGCACCGACAGTCTTCATGGACTTGATGAACCGGATCTTCCGGGAATTCTTAGATCAATTTGTGGTCGTTTTCGTGGACAACATTCTTATCTATTCGCCTTCTGAGGAGGAGCACGAGAAACACTTGAGAGTGGTGCTTGAGTTGCTTAGAGCCCATAGGCTGTATGCCAAGTTTGGGAAATGTGAGTTCTGGCTAGGAGAAGTCAAGTTCTTAGGCCATGTGGTGTCCGGGGAAGGGGTGTCTGTTGATACATCCAAGGTTGAGGCAGTGCAGGATTGGGCACAGCCTAAGAGTGTGTTTGAGATCCACAGTTTTCTGGGATTAGCTAGGTATTACTACCGGTTTGTGAAAGATTTCTCCAGGCTAGCTTCGCCGTTGACTAGACTGACTCGGAAGGGAGTCAAGTTTGTGTGGAGTGAGACTTGTGAAAAGTCGTTCCAGGAGTTGAAAGTTAGATTGACCACCGCTCCGGTCTTGATTATTCCAGAGAGAGGGTTGAGTTATGCAGTCTATTGTGATACCTCACGAGAGGGTTTGGGTTGTGTGTTGATGCAAGAGGGAAAAGTGGTTGCCTATGGCTCACGTCAGTTGAAAACTCACGAGAAGAATTACCCCACACATGACCTAGAGTTAGCAGCAGTGATCTTTGTTTTGAAGATTTGGAGGCATTACCTTTATGGTGAGAGATTCGAGGTATTCTCGGATCATAAGAGTTTGAAGTATCTGTTTACACAGAGAGACTTAAATTTGAGGCAAAGAAGATGGATGGAGTTCATTAAGGACTACGATTTTGAGTTGCACTATCACCCGGGAAAGGCCAATGTAGTGGCCGATGCCCTTAGTAGAAAATCCATTAGCGATGTAGCTTGTATAGCCATCCGGGAATGGGAGATGTTGGGTGCACTTGGGGAGTTTGATTTGCTACTGGGCGAATCTGTTGAGGCTGCGGCCTTGTTTTCTGTTGTCGCACAGCCTACACTCGTGACTCGGATGTTGGAGGCACAGAGAGGTGATCTTGAGGTAGAGTCTCTCCGAGAGAAGATCTCCAGTGGGAAGGTTGAGAAGGGTTTGGCAATGTATCCCGACCAGAGTGTGAGATACCGAGACCGTCTGTTTGTGCCGGAGTCTTGCCGAGAGGAAGTACTCCGAGAGTTTCACCATTCACGCCTTGTGGTGCATCCGGGAGGCACTAAGATGTATCAGGATTTGGGCCGCCAGCCGTGGCGGGAATGAAGAGAGGTGTGGCGCCAGATCGGCGCCTTACTTGTCAGCAAGTGAAGGCCGAGCATCAGAGGCCATCGGGTTTGTTGCAACCCTTGCCTATTGCGGAGTGGAAGTGGGAGCATGTCACTGTAGACTTCGTTGTAGGTCTTTCGAGGACTCAACGGGGTAGTGATGCTATTTGGGTGGTTGTAGACCGGTTGACTAAGTCGGCGCACTTTATCCCTATGCGCGTGAGAGATTCGGTAGATCATCTCGCCGACTTGTATATTCGGGACAGAGTGAGGTTGCACGGGGTCCCAGTGATGATCGTCTCAGATAGAGATCCTCGTTTTACTGCTAGGTTGTGGTAGAGTTTGCAGAGTGCCTTGGGCACTAAATTAACCTTTAGTACGGCCTATCACCCTCAAACTGACGAGCAGTCCGAGTGTACTATTCAGATCCTTGAGGATATGCTTCGAGGTTCTGTCCTTGACTTTAGTGGACGTGGGAGAGGCACTTACCCTTGGTGGAGTTTGCCTACAACAATAGCTTTCAGTCTAGTATCGGTATGGCACCGTTTGAGGCCTTGTATGGCCGACCGTGTAGATCTCCAGTTTGTTAGGCCGAGGTGGGGGATGCACCTTTGTTGGGTCCGAAGGTGGTTAGGGAGACAACGGAGAAAGTTGAACTTATCCGTAGGAGGCTTGTTATGTTCGTAGTCGCCAAAAGAGTTATGCCGACCGAGGAGGAGGCCTTTATGCTTGAGATAGGTGATCATGTTTTCTTGAAAATATCACCTAGGCGAGGTTTGATGAGGTTTGGGAAGAGTGGGAAGTTATCCCCTCGGTTTATTCTTCCCTTTGAGATCCTTGAGAGGATTGGGGAAGTTGCTTATCGTTTGGCTTTGCCACCGCAGTTGTCCGGGGTTCATGATTTGTTTCATGCTAGTATGCTTCGGAAGTACGAGCCGGATCCATCCCATGTGGTGGATTGGACCGATTTAGAGATAGATGAGGATGCCTCGTATGAGGAGAGACCGGTTCGGGTCTTGGATAGGCGGGATCAAGTCTTGCGAGACAAGACCATTCCCTTGATAAAAGTTTTGTGGAAGCATCACGGAGTGGAGGAAGCCACTTGGGAACGTGAGTTGGAAGTCCGTAAGAAGTATCCGGACATGTTTGTTGATGTGTAATCATGTAATGAAATTTTGTAATAATATTGAACTTTTGGAACATTATGTATGTCTTAAGTTGTAAAACATTGTGAATGTTTTGGTTAATGAAAGTTGCTTTAGCATGGCGTATGTTAAGTAGATTGTGGAAATGCAAGCATGATGTTAATGTTACATGTGTTATGGAATTGTGGAAAATGAGTTGAAATTGATAAATTTCAAAGAGATGCAGGTTGATAATGCCAAGTTGTTATGTATAATGTGAATTGCCTCTTGAATAGAGATGGATTGACCGGTAATGGGTTGGATTGTTAAATATTATGTTGTAATATTGTTGGGAATGGAGAGAACTTGTTTTTGAAAACTTATATTTAATTTCGGGGACGAAATTCTTTAAGGGGGAAAGGTTATAGCGATCCCAGTCTTCCCTTTCTGTAGTTGTCATATCCCGGACTTGGTTCCGTGGAGTTGATGGTTGTTTATCTTGTTGTCATCCTTTAATTCCGTATGTTTGAGTTTTGGGACGTTGTGGGCAGGTGTGTTACAGGTTGGTTGAGTCTAAGTCTCAAATCTAGTTGCCCAGGTTTTTGGTGTTACGCTCGAGCGGGTTATTATGCGCTCAAGCGGAGTTTGGCTTTTGGTTGTCCGCTCGAGCGGGCCTTCTTGCGCTCGAGCGGGGTTTACACACTCCCAGTATTTCGTGCCTCTGCAAAACTTCTGCATGTGTGTTTTTCACGCTCGAGCGGGTTTCTTTACGCTCGAGCGGGTATGTTGGAGCTCGAGCGGGTAGTGCTTTGTCTGTGAAAGTTCTGGGAGGGGGAAATCTACGCTCGAGCGAACTGGTTTTCGCGCTCGAGCGGATGTGCTTTATCCTTGTGTCTTGGCGCTCGAGCGGGCCATGTTGCGCTCGAGCGGACCATGGTTTTTGTTCTTGACGCTCGAGCGTTCTGTTCTCTGCTCGAGCGGACCTGTCGTATATCAGATAGCAATTGGGCATTTTTGAATCACTTTTCACTTTTCTTTTCTCTCTTTTACTTTCCCAAAAATGATTTTGAGAGCCTCTCTCTCTAGAAACTCCCTTCTCTCTAGGGTTTGATCTAGTTAGAGTTTTTTCCTTCCCTTTGGCCTTTGTAAAAGTTGTGTTGATTGTTGAGGGCTTCATTTTGATCTGTGGATCTTGGAGTTTGGAGCATTTTGGTTTCTTCATCTTCTTCCCTTGGCTCAAATTTGAGGTAGGGATTCCTACTCACTACTATGGGTTTTGACCTAGATTTTTGGACATTTTGTTAAATGGTTGACTTTGGGAAGTTAGGGTTTGGAAATGTTGAAAGAGGGTTTTGGTTATTTTGATTCTAAAAAGTGTAATTTGGGTTTCAAAATAATGACATTGTTGTTGGTTGTTGAAATATAGACCATTGGGTCAACATTGAGAAATGGGGTAGAAAACCCTAATTTGTTGTATAAATTAATTGGTATAATTAATTTGGAAAAATTGTTGTTATTTGGAAGTGAGTTGGAAATAATGAAATTGGCTCATTATATTGTAAAATGGTAGAGTTGGATTTATTAATCGCTCACTGTTGAAAACATTGATATTTTATCTGTTGGAGCTTTTATTATCTGTTTAGAAATAATTGCTTTGGGCTACCGGTGGAGGGTAGTTTTGATTGTTGTAGACAATGCATGATGATTAGGCAAACTAAAACTAATCAATTGGATGTGTCATAGAGTATGACGGTTGATGGAAAACATTGACGTTATGTATTGATTGATTGTGTATGTGACCTATGTGTATATACGTTGTGTTGTGTGGGAGAAGATATGGGATGTACTCCACGGTTTAGGGGAAGATAGGGGATGGACCTCTAAACCGAATGTTGTTCGGGAGGAGATAGGGGATGGACTCCGCTGATACAGCTCATATGCTTGTTAGTTAATGTGTTGATATAGCTCATATGCTTATCTATGAAAGTGTTGATATAGCTCATATGCTTATCTATGGAAGTATTGATATAGCTTATATGCTTATCTGTTGAGATGTTGATATAGCTAGCATGCTTATCTATTGTGAAATGGGAAATGTTTAATATGAGTAACTACCTCATGTAAGTTGTTGGCCAGGTTCTGAGCCGTTGTTGTGAATTGGGAATTTGATAAAAAAAATGGAAAATGAAATGAAACATGGACATCGTGGTCATGTAATGACAATGAGTTATGATTTGATTTATGGTAACTAAACATTTATCAATTGCTAATGTCTTAGTTATTGCTCATACTGTGTTTAGCATATCTCTACTGGGCGTTGGTTCACCCTTTATGTAACATTATTTTCAGGTACAGGTAGCATGCCACCTCCAAGGACATAGCTTGGATGGTTATGGGAGTTGAAGACTCTTTTTGGTTATTTTGTTTGTAATACTTGTATATCAAGCCAAGGGCTTCTTTTGTATAGAGTTAGTACTCTTCTTTGTGTAACCAAGTGTTGACTTGGAAAGCTGTAAGCCCGTAGGGCATTTGCTTTTGTTGTTAACATATAATACTGTTGTAAGAACTACTCTAATAAATAGAAGTGGTTGATTTCTCTTATATCAATACATGTCTAAAGTGATGGGTTTTATATAATACTTTTGTTGTTAACATGTAATACTGTCGTTAAGGTATAGTGTTTTCTTTAATGAACTTCCATTTTTATTCAATTTCCTTTTTTATTTAATTTCCAAATAGATCGTTAAGGTATAGTGGTTTCTTGAATGAACTTCCATTTTCAATTTTGATGCAACTTCCATTTTTATTTTTACGCAACTTCCATTTTTATTTTATTCAATTTCCTTTTCCATTCAACTTCATTTTTTATTTAATTTCCAAATAGATCGTTAAGGTATGTTGTTTCTTGAATGACCTTCCATTGTTAATTTTATGCAACTTCCATTTTTATTTTTATTCAATTTTCATTTTGATTCGATTTCCTTTTGTATTCAGCTTCCTTTTGTATTTAATTTCCAAATAGATCATTATGGTATAATGGTTTCTTGAATTAAATTCCATTGTTAATTTCATGCAAATTCCATTTTTATTTTTATTCAACTTCCATTTTTAATTTTATGCAATTTCTATTTTTATTTTTATTCAATTTTCTTTTTCTGTTCAGCTTCCTTTTTTTTATTTAATTTCCAAATAGATCGTTAAGGTATAGTGGTTTCTTGAGTGAACTTCCATTTTTAATTTTATGCAACTTCCATTTTTTTTTTATTCAACTTCAATTTTTATTTAATATCCTTTTCTATTAAACTTCCTTTTTTATTTAATTTCCAAATAGATCTTTAAGGTATACTGGTTTCTGGAAAGAACTTCCATTGTTAATTTTATAAAGCTTCCTTTTTCATTTTTCTTCAACTTCTATTTTTATTCAATTTCACTTTCTATTCAAATTCCTTTTTTGTTTAAATTTCGAATAGATCGTTAACGTATAATGGTTTTTGAATGAACTTCCAATTTTTAATTTTATACAACTTCCATTTTTATTTTTATTCGACTTCCATTTTTATTCAATTTCCTTTTCTGTTCAGCTTCCTTTTTTTATTTAATTTCTAAATAGAACGTTAAGGTATAGTGGTCCATTGCTAATTTAAGGCAACTTCCAATTTTATTTTTATTGAATTTCCATTTTTATTCAATTTCAATTTCTATTAAACTTCCTTTTTAATTTAATTTCCGAGTAGATCGTTAAGGTATAGTGGTTTCTTCAGTGAACTTCCATTTTTAATTTTATGCAACTTCCATTTTTGTTTTTATTCAATTTCCTTTTCTATTCAACGTCCTTTTTTATTTAATTTCCAAATAGATCGTTAAGGTATAATGGTTTTTTGAATGAACTTCAATTTTTAATTTTATTTAACTTCCATTTTTATTCAATTTTCTTTTCTATTCAACTTTTTTTTTTTTAAATTTCCAAATAGATCGTTAAGGTATAGAGGTTTCGTCAATGAACTTCCATTTTCAATTTTATGCAACTTTCATTTTTATTTTTATTCAACTTCTATTTTTATTCAATTTCATTTTCTATTCAACATCCTATCTTATTTAATTTCCAATTAGATCGTTAAGGTATAGTGGTTTATTGAATTAACATCCACTTTTAATGTTATGCAATTTCCATTTTTATTTTTATTCAGCTTCCATTTTTGTTCAATTTCTGAATTCTTGAATGAATTTTGATTTTTAATTTTATGCAACTTCCTTTTTTATTTTTATTCATTTTCCGATTTTATTCAATTTCCTTTTCTATTCAACTTACTTTTTTTTATTTAATTTCCAAATAAATCGTTAAGGTATAGTGGTTTCTTAAATGAACTTACATTGTTAATTTTATGCAACTTCCATTTTTATTTTTATTCAATTTCAATTTTTATTCAACTTCCTTTGTTTTTCAATTTCCAAATAGATCGTTAAGTTATACTGGTTTATTGAATGAACTTCCATTTTTAATTATATGCAACTTCCAATTTTATTTTTATTCAACTCCCACTTTTATCCAATTTTCTTTTCAATTCAACTTCCTTTTTTATTTAGTTTCCAAATAGATCGTTAAGTTATACTGGTTTACTGAATGAACTTCCATTTTTAATTTTATGCAACTTCCATTTTTATTTTTATTCAACTTCTATTTTTATCCAATTTCCTTGTCTGTTCAACTTCCTTTTTTATTTAATTTCCAAATAGATTGTTAAGATATAGTGGTTTCTTGAATGACAATGAACTTCCATTTTTAATTTTATGCAACTTCCATTTTTATTTTTATTCAACTTCTAGTTTTATCGAATTTCTTTTTCTATTCAATTTCCTTTTTTATTTAGTTTCCAAATAGATCGTTAAGGTATAGTGGTTTCTTAAATGAACCTCCACTTTTAATTTTATGCGACATCCATTTTTATTTTTATTCAACTTTCATTTTTATTCAATTTCCTTTTCTATTCAATTTCTTTTTTTATTCAATTTTCAAATCGACTGTTAAGGTATAGTGGTTTCTTGAATGAACTTCCATTTGTAATTTTATGCAACTTCCATTTTTATTCAATTATCTTTTCCATTCAACTTCCTTTTTTATTCAATACCTAAATAGATCGTTAAGGTATGGTGGTTTCTTGAATGAACTTCCAGTTTTATTTTTATTCAGCTTTTATTTTTATTCAATTACCTTTACTATTCAACTTCCTTTTATATTTAATTTCCAAATAGATCATTGTGGTATAGTGGTTTCTTGATTTAAATTCCATTGTTAATTTCATGCAAATTCCATTTTTAATTTTATGTAACTTCCATTTTTAATTTTATGAATTTCGATTTTTAATTTTATGCAACTTTCATTTTTCTTCAATTTCCTTTTCTATTCAACTTCATTTTTATTTAATTTCCACGCAGATCGTCAAGGTATAGTGGTTTCTTCAATGAACTTCCATTTTTAATTTTATGCAACTTCCATTTTTATTTTTATTCAACTTCATTTTGATTCAATGTCCTTTTCTATTCAACTTTCTTTTTCATTTACTTTCCAAATAGATTGCTAAGGTATAATGGTTTCTTGAATTAACTTCCATTGTTAATTTTAGGCAACTTGCATTTTTATTCAATTTTGTTTTCTATTCAATTTCCTTTTTTATTTAATTTCCAAATAGATCGTTAAGGTATAGTGGTTTCTTGAATTAAATTCCATTGTTAATTTTATGCAAATTCCATTTTTATTTTATTCAACTTCCATTTTGATTCAATGTCCTTTTGTAGTCAATTTCTTTTTTTATTTAATTTCCAAATAGATCGTTAAGGTATAGTGGTTTTTTGAAAGAACTTCCATTTTTAATTTTATGCAACTTTCATTTTTATTTTTATTCAACTTCCATTTTTATTTAAGTTACTTTTCTATTCAACTTTCTTTTTTATTTTATTTCAAAATAGATCGTTAAGGTATAATGGTTTCTTGGAAGAACTTCCATTGTATGTTTTACGCAACTTCCATTTTTATTTTTATTCAACTTTTAGTTTTATCCAATTTCCTTTTGTATTCAACTTCCTTTTTTTATTTAATTTCCAAATAGATCGTTAAGGTATAATGGTTTTTTGAATGAACTTCCATTGTTAATTCTATGCAACTTCAATTTTTATTTTTATTCAACTTTCATAGTTATTCAATTTTCTTTTCTGTTCAGCTTCCTTTTTTTACTTAATTTCCAAATAGATTATTCAGGTATAGTGATTTCTTGAATAAACTAACATTGTTAATTTTATGCAATTTTATTCGATTTCTTTTTCTATTCAACTTCTATTTTTATTTAATTTCCAAATTGATCGTTAATGTATAGTGGTTTCTTGAATGAACTTCCAGTTTTATTTTTATGCAACTTCCATTTTTATTCAATTTCCTTCTCTATTCAACTTCTTTTTTTATTTAATTTCCAAATAGATCGTTAAGGTATAGTAGTTTCTTGAATGAACTTCCATTTTTAATTTTATGCAACTTCCATTTTTATTTTTATTCAATTTATTTTTCTATTCAACTTCTTTTTTTATTTAATTTCCAAATAGATCGTTAAGGTATAGTGGTTTTTTGAAAAAACTTCAATTTTTATTTAATTTTCAAATAGATCGTTAAGTTATAGTGGTTTTTTCAATGAACTTCCATTTTTAATTTTATGCAACTTCCATTTTTATTCAATTTCCTTTTCTATTCAACTTCATTTTTATTTAATTTCCACGCAGATCGTCAAGGTATAGTGGTTTCTTCAATGAACTTCCATTTTTATTTTTATTCAACTTCATTTTGATTCAATGTCCTTTTCTATTTAACTTTCTTTTTCATTTACTTTCCAAATAGATCGCTAAGGTATAATGGTTTCTTGAATTAACTTCCATTGTTAATTTTAGGCAACTTGCATTTTTCTTCAATTTTGTTTTCTATTCAACTTCCTTTTTTATTTAATTTCCAAATAGATCGTTAAGGTATAGTGGTTTCTTGAATTAAATTCCATTGTTAATTTTATGCAAATTCTATTTTTATTTTATTCAACTTCCATTTTGATTCAATGTCCTTTTGTAGTTAATTTCTTTTTTTATTTAATTTCCAACTAGATCGTTAAGGTAGAGTGGTTTTTTGAAAGAATTTCCATTCTTAATTTTATGCAACTTTCATTTTTATTTTTATTCAACTTCCATTTTTATTTACGTTACTTTTCTATTCAACTTTCATTTTTATTTTTATTCAACTTCCATTTTTATTTACGTTACTTTTCTATTCAACTTTCTTTTTTATTTTATTTCGAAATAGATCGTTAAGGTATAATGGTTTCTTGGAAGAACTTCCATTGTATGTTTTACGCAACTTCCATTTTTATTTTTATTCAACTTTTAGTTTTATCCAATTTCCTTTTGTATTCAACTTCCTTTTTTATTTAATTTCCAAATAGATCGTTAAGGTATACTGGTTTTTTGAATGAACTTCCATTGTTAATTCTATGCAACTTCAATTTTTATTTTTATTCAACTTTCATAGTTATTCAATTTTCTTTTCTGTTTAGCTTCCTTTTTTTACTTAATTTCCAAATAGATTATTCAGGTATAGTGGTTTCTTGAATAAACTAACATTGTTAATTTTATGCAATTTTATTCGATTTCTTTTTCTATTCAACTTCTATTTTTATTTAATTTCCAAATTGATCGTTAATGTATAGTGGTTTCTTGAATGAACTTCCAGTTTTATTTTTATGCAACTTCCATTTTTATTCAATTTCCTTCTCTATTCAACTTCTTTTTTTATTTAATTTCCAAATAGATCGTTAAGGTATAGTAGTTTCTTGAATGAACTTCCATTTTTAATTTTATGCAACTTTCATTTTTATTTTTATTCAATTTATTTTTCTATTCAACTTCTTTTTTTATTTAATTTCCAAATAGATCGTTAAGGTATAGTGGTTTTTTGAAAAAACTTCAATTTTTATTTAATTTTCAAATAGATCGTTAAGTTATAGTGGTTTTTTCAATGAACTTCCATTTTTAATTTTATGCAACTTCCATTTTTATTCAATTTCCTATTTTATTCAATTTCATTTTTTTATTTAATTTCCAAATAGATCATTACGGTATAGTGGTTTCTTGCATGAACTTCCATTATTAATTTTATGCAACATCCATTTTTATTTTTATTCAATTTCCTTTTCTATTCAACTTCCTTTTTTATTTAATTTCCAAATAGATTGTTCATGTATAGTGGTTTCTTGAATATAGTTACATTGTTAATTTTATGCAACTTCAATTTTTATTCAATTTCCTTTTCTATTCATTTTCATTTTTTATTTAATTTCAAAATAGATCGTTAAGTCATAATTGTTTTTTTGAAAGAACTTCCATTTTTAATTTTATGCAACTTCCATTTTTAATTTTATGCAACTTCTATTTTTATTTTTATTCAACTTCCATTTTTATTCAATTTCTTTTTTTATTCAGCTTTCTTTCCTATTTAATTTCCAAATAGATCGTTAACGTATAATGGTTTCTTGAAAGAACTTCCATTATAAGTTTTACGCAACTTCCATTTTTATTTTTATTCAACTTCTACTTTTATCCAACTTCCTTTTGTATTCAATTTCGTTTTTTATTTAATTTCCAAATAGATCGTTAAGGTATAGTGGTTTCTTGAATAAACTTCCATTGTTAATTTTATGCGACTTCCATTTTTATTTTTATTCAACTTCCATTTTTATCCAATTTTCTTTTCAATTCAACTTCATTTTTTATTTAATTTCCAAATAGATCGTTAAGGTAGAGTGGTTTCTTGAATGAACTTCGATTTTTAATTTTATGCAACTTCCATTTTTCTTCAATTTCCTTTTCTATTCAACTTCATTTTTTATTTAATTTCCAAATAATTCGTTAAGGTATAGTGGTTTCTTGAATGAACTTCGATTTTTAATTTTATGCAACTTCCATTTTTAATTTTATTCAACTTCGATTTTTATTCAATTTCATTTTCTATTCAACTTCTTTTTTTATTTAATTTTCAAATAGACCGTTAAGATATAGTGGTTTCTTCAATGAACTTCCATTTTTAATTTTATACAACTTCCATTTTTATTTTTATTCATCTTCCATTTTTGTTTTTATTCAATTTTCTTTTCAATTCAATTTCCTTTTTATTTAACTTCCAAATAGATTGTTAAGGTATAGTGGTTTCTTCAATGAACTTCCATTTTTATTTTTATTCAACTTCTATTTTTATTCAATTTCCATTTCTATTGAACTTCTTTTTTTATTTAATTTCCAAATAAATCGTTAAGTTATAGTGGTTTCTTGAATGAACTTCTATTGTTAATTTTATGCAACTTCCACTTTTATTCGATTTCTTTTTCTATTCAACTTCATTTTTTTTTTTTAAAATTTCGAAATAGATCGTTATGGCATAGTGGTTTCTTGAATGAACTTCCAGCTTTATTTTTATTCAACTTCCATTTTTATTCAATTTCCTTTTCTATTCAACTTCTTTTTATATTTAATTTCCAAATAGATCATTATGGTATAGTGGTTTCTTGAATTAAATTCCATTGTTAATTTCATGCAACTTCCATTTTTCTTTTTATTCAACTTCCATTTTTATTCAATTTCCTTTTCTATTCAACTTTCTTTTTTATTTAATTTCCAAATAAATCGTTAAGATATAGTGGTTTCTTGAATTAACTTCCATTGTTAACTTTAGGCAACTTCCATTTTAATTTTTACTCAACTTCCATTTTTATTCAATTTCCTTTTCTATTCAACTTCTTTTTTTTATTTAGTTTCCAAATAGATCGTTAAGGTATAATGGTTTCTTGAATTAGCTTCGATTTTTATTTTTAGTCAACTTCCAGTTTTATTTTTATTGAACTTCCATTTTTATTCAATTTCATTTTCTATTCAACTTCTTTTTTTGTTTAATTTCCAAATAAATTGTTAACGCATAGTGGTTTCTTTAATGAACGTCCATTGTTAATCATATGCAACTTCCATTTTTGTTTTTATTCAATTTTCTTTTCAATTCAATTTCTTTTTTATTTAATTTCCAAATAGATTGTTAAGGTATAGTGGTTTCTTCAATGAACTTCAATTTTTAATTTTATGCAACTTCTATTTTTATTTTTATTCATCTTCCGATTTTATCCAATTTCATTTTCTATTCAACTTCCTTTTTTTATTTAATTTCCAAATAGATCGTTAAGGTGTAGTGGTTTCTTCAATGAACTTCCATATTTAATTATATGCAACTTCCATTTTTATTTTTATTCAACTTCCATTTTTATTCAATTTCATTTTCTATTCAACTTTCTTTTTTATTTAATTTCTAAATAGATCGTTAAGGTATAGTGGTTTCTTCAATGAACTTTCACTTTTAATTTTATGCAACTTCCATTTTTATTTTTATTCAACTTTCATTTTTATTCAGGTTACTTTTCTATTCAACTTTCTTTTTTATTTTATTTGCAAATAAATCGTTAAGGTATAGTGATTTCTTGAATGAACTTTCATTTTTAATTTTATGCAAATTCCGTTTTTATTTTTATTCAACTTCAATTTTTATTCAATTTCATGTTCTCCTCAACTTCCTTTTTTCTTTAATTTCCAAATAGATCGTTAAGGTATAGTGGTTTCATGAATGAACTTCCATTGTTAATTTTATGTAACTTCCATTGTTATTTTATTCAACTTCAATTTTTATTCAATTTTTTTTTCTATTCAATTGTCTTTTTTATTTAATTTCCAAATAGATTGTTAAAGTATAGTGGCTTTATGAATGAACTTCCATTGTTAATTTCATGCAACTTCCATTTTTATTTTTATTCAACTTCCATTTTTATTCAATTTCATTCTCTATTCAACTTCATTTTTTATTTAATTTCCAAATAGATCGTTAAGGTATTGTGGTTTCTTGAAGGAACTTACATTGTTAATTTTATGCAGCTTTCATTTTTATTTTTATTCAACTTCAAATTTTATTCAATTTCCTATTCTATTCAACTTCCTTTTTTATTTAGTTCCCAAATAGATCGCTAAGGTATAATGGTTTCTTGAATTAACTTCCATTGTTAATTTTAGGCAACTTGCATTTTTATTCAATTTTGATTTTTATTCAACTTCCTTTTTTATTTAATTTCCAAATAGATCGTTAAGGTATAGTGGTTTCTTGAATGAATCTCCATTTTTAATTTTATGCGACATCTATTTTTATTCAATTTTCTTTTCTATTCAACTTCATTTTTTATTCAACTTCCATTTTTATTCACTTTCCATTTCTTTTCAACTTTCATTTTTATTTTTATTCAATTTCCTTTTATGTTCAACTTCCTTTTTTATTTAATTTCTAAATAAATCGTTAAGGTATAGTGGTTTCTTAAATCAACTTACGTTTTTATTCAACTTTTTTTTTATTCAATATCCTTTTCTATTAAACTTCCTTTTTTATTTAAATAACAATTCGACCTATTGAATAAAAATAAAAATAGAAGTTGCATAAAATTAAAAATGGAAGTTCATTGAAGAAACCACTATACGTTAACGATCTATTTGGAAATTAAATAAAAATGGAAGTTGAATAAAAATAAAATTGGAAGTTCATTCAGAAAACCACTATACCTTAACGATCTATTTGAAAATTAAACAAAAAAAGGAGTTGAATAGAAAAGAAAATTGCATAAAAATGGAAGTTGAATAAAAATCAATATAAGTTGCATAAAATTAAAAATGGGAGTTCATTCAAGAAACCACTATACCTTGACGATCTATTTGGAAATTAAATAAAAAAAGAAGTCGAATAGAAAAGGAAATTGAATAAAAATGGAAGTGGAAATTGAATACAAATGGAAGTTGAGTAAAAAACAAAAATGGAAGTTAAATAAAAAAGGAAGTTCAACAGAAATGGAAATTGAATAAAAAATAGAATTGAATAAAAATGGAAGTTCAATAAAAATAAAAATGGAAATTGCACAAAATTAACAATGGAGGTTCATTGAAGAAGGATGTTGCATAAAATTAAAAATGGAAGTTCAATCGAGAAACCATTATACCTTAACGATCTATTTGGAAATTAAATAAAAAAGGATGTTGAATAGAAAAGGAAATTGAATAAAAATAAAAATCGAAGTTCATTCAAGAAACCACTATACCTTAACGATCTATTTGGAAATTAAATAAAAAAATGAAGTTGAATAGAAAAAGAAATTGAATAAAAATAAAAATGGAAGTTGAATAAAAAAAAGAAGTTGAATAAAAATAAAAATGGAAGTTGCATAAAATTAAAAATGGAAGTTAATTGAAGAAACCAGTTTTATTTTTATTGAACTTCCATTTTTAATCAATTCCCTTTTCTACTCAACTTTCTTTTCTATTTCATTTCCTTTTCTATTCAATTTCCTTTTATATTTAATTTCCAAATAGATCGTTAAGGTATAGCGGCTTCTTGAATGAACTTCTATTTTTATTCAACTTCCATTTTTATTCAATTTCCTTTTCTGTTCGACTTTATTTTTTACTTAATTTTCAAATAAATCGTTAGGGTATAGTGGTTTATTGAATGAACATCCATTTTTAATTTTATTCAACTTCCATTTTTCTTCAATTTTGTTTTCTATTCAACTTCTTTTTTTTTATTTAATTTCCAAATAGATCGTTAAGGTATATTGGTTTCTTCAATGAACTTCCATTTTTAATTTTATGCAACTTCCATTTTTCTTCAATTTCCTTTTCTATTGAACTTCCTTTTTTCTTTAATTTCAAATCATTAACGTATAGTGGTTTCTCGAATGAACTTCCATTTTTAATTTTATGCAACTTCCATTTTTATTCAATTTCGTTTTGTAGTCAGTTTCCTTTTTTTATTTAATTTCCATTTTTATTCAACTTCGATTTTTAATTCTATTCAACTTCAATTTTTATTCAATTTCCTTTTTTTATTTAATTTCCAAATAGATCGTTAAGTTATAGTGGTTTATTGAATGAACATCCATTTTAAATTTTGTGCAACGTCCATTTTCATTTTTATTCAATTTCCATTTTTATTGAGTTTCCTTTTCTATTCAACTTTCTTTTTTATTTAATTTCTAAATAGATCGTTAAGGTATAATGGTTTCTTGAAAGAACTTCCATTGTTAACTTTATGCAACTACCATTTTTAATTTTATTCAGCTTCCATTTTTATTCAACTTCCTTTTCTATTCGACTTCAATTTTCGTCAATTTCCTATTCTATTCAACTTCCTTTTTTATTTAATTTCCTATTCTATTCAACTTCCTGTTTTATTCAATTTCTTTTTCTATTCAACTTCCTTTTTATTTAATTTGCAGATAGATCGTTAAGGTATACTGGTTTCTTGAATGAACTTCTATTTTAATTTTTATTCAACTTCTTTTTTTATTTAATTTCCACATAGATCGTTAAGGGATAGTGGTTTCTCGAATGAACTTCAATTTTTAATTTTATTCAACTTCCGTTTTTATCTAATTTCCAAATAGATCGTTAAGTTATAGTGGTTTCTTGAATGAACTTCCATTGTTAATTTTATGCAACTTTCATTTTTATTCAATTTTCATTTTTATTCAACTTCCATTTTTATTCAACTTCCTTTTTTAATTGTATTCAACATCCTTTTTTATTTAATTTCCAAATAGATCGTTAAGGGATAGTGGAAGTTGAATAAAAATGGAAGTTGAAGAGAAGTTGAAATTAAATAAAAATGAAGTCAAATAAAAAAGGAAGTTGAATAAAAATAGAAGTTGAATAAAAATAAAAAAGGAAGTTGAATAAAATTAAAATTGAAAGTTCATTCAAGAAACCACCATGCATTAACGATCTATTTGGAAATTAAATAAAAAAGGAAGTTGAATAGAAAATAGAAGTTGAACAGAAATGGAAGTTGAATAAAAATAAAAATGGAAGTTCATAAAATTAACAATAAAAGTTCATTCAAAAACCACTATACCTTAACGATCTATTTGGAAATTAAAAAAAAATAGAAGTTGAATAAAAATGGAAATTGAATAATCATGGTAGTTGAATAAAAATAAAAATGGAAGTTGCACAAAATAAAAATGGAAGTTCATCGAAGAAACCACTATACCTTAACGATCTATTTGGAAATTAAATGATCGTTAGGGTATAGTGGTTTCTTGAATGAACTTCCATTTTTAATTTTATGCAACTTCCATTTTTATTCTTATTCAACTACTATTTTTATGCAACTTCCATTTTTATTTATATTTAACTTCCAAATAGATCGTTAAGGTATAGTGGTTTCCTAAATGAACTTCCATTTTTAAATTTATGCAACTTCCATTTTTATTTTTATTCAATTTCCATTTTTAATTTTATGCAACTTCCATTTTTATTCAACTTCCTTTTTTATTGAATTTCCAAATAGATCGTCAAGGTATAGTGGTTTCTTGAATGAACTTCCATTTTTATTCAATTTTCTTTTTTTATTAAACTTCCTTTTTTATTTAATTTCCAATTTCATTTTTTATTTATTTTTCAAATAGATCGTTAAGATATAGTGGTTTATTGAATCAACTTCCATTGTGAATTTTATGCAACTTTCATTTTTATCCAATTTTCTTTTCTATTCAACTTACATTTTTATTTTTCTTCAACTTCCATAGTTAGTCAATAAAAATGAAAGTTGAATAAACATATAAATGAAACTTACATATAAAATAAATATGGAAGTTGCATAAAATTAAAAATGAAAGTTCATTTAAGAAACTACTATACCCTAACGGTCTATTCGAGAAACCACTATCCCTTAACGATCTATTTGGAAATAAAATAAAAAAGGAAATTGAAACCACTATAACTTAATGAATTAAATAAAATGGAAATTGAATAAAAATAAAAATGGAAGTTGTATAAAATTAAAAGATTGTTAAGGTATAGTGGAAAAGAAAAGGAAATTGAATAAAAATGAAAGTTGATTCAAGAAACCACTATACCTTAACGATCTATTTGGAAATAAAATGAAAAAGAAAGTTGAATAAAAAAACTACTATACCTTAACGATCTATGTGGAAATTAAATAAAAAAAGGAAGTTGAATACAAATGGAAGTTGGATAGAAATGAAGTTTAATAAAAATAAAAATGGAAGTTGCATAAAACTAAAAATGGAAGTTGCATAAAATTAAAAATGTAAGTTCATTTCTATTCAACTTCATTTTTTACTTAACGATCTATTTGGAAATTAAATAAAAATGGAAGTTCAATAAAAATAAAATTGGAAGTTCATTCAAGAAACCACTATACCTTAACGATCTATTTGGAAATTAAATATAAAAGGAAGTTGAATAGAAAAGAAAATTGAATAAAAATGAAAGTTGAATAGAAAAGGAAATTTAATAAAAAAAGGAAGTTGAATAAAAACGGAAGTTGAAAGTTGCATATAATTAAAAATGGAAGTTCATTTAAGAAACCATTATACCTTAACGATCTATTTGGAAATTGAATAAAAAATGAAGTTGAATAGAAATGGAAATTGCATAAAAATGGAAGTTGAATAGAAAAGGATATTGAATAAAAATAAAAATGAAAGTTCATAAAATTAACAATAAAAGTTAATTCAAGAAACCATTATACCTTAGCGATCTATTTGGAAAGTAACTAAAAAAAATGAAGTTGAATGGAATAGGAAATTGAATACAAATGGAAGTTCCATAAAATTAACAATGGAAGTAGTATGAAATTAAAAATAAAAATGGAAGTTACATAGAAAAGGAAGTTGAATAAAATAAAATTGGAAGTTGCCTAAAATTAACAATGGAAGTTAATTCAAAAAACCACTATACCCTAACGATTTATTTGGAAATTTAGTAAAAAATGAAGTCGAATAGAAAAGATTAACAATGGAAGTTCATTGAAGAAACCACTATACCTTAACGAATTATTTAAAAATTGAATAAAAATGGAAGTTGAATAAAAATAAAAAAGGAAATTGAATAAAAATGGAAGATAAATAAAAATAAAAATGGAAGTTCAATAGAAAAAGAAATTGTATAAAAATTGAAGTTGCATAAAAATAAAAATGAAGTTCATTCAATAAACCAGTATAACCACTATACCTTAACGATCTATTTAGAAATTAAATAAAAATGAAAGTTGCATAAAATTAAAAACGAAGTTGAATAGAATTAAAAATGGAAGGTGATTTATTTGTAAATTAATTAAAAATAGCAGTCGTATAAAATAAAAATGGAAGTTGAATAAAAATAAAAATGGATGTCGCATAAAATTAAAAATGGAGGTTCATTCAAGAAACCACTATACCATAATGATCTATTTAGAAATTATATAAAAAAAAAATAAAGTTGAATAGAAAAGGAAATTGAATAAAAATGGAAGTTGAATAAAAATAAAAATGGAAGTTGCATAAAATTAACAATGGAAGTTGAATAGAAAATGAAATTGAATAAAAATGGAAGTTGAATAAAAATAAAAATAGAAGTTGAATAAAAATAACAATGGAAGTTGCATAACATTAACAATGGAAGTTAATTCAAAAAACCACTATATCTTAACAATCTATTTGAAAATTAAAAATGGAAGTTGCATAAAATTACAATGGAAGTTCATTCAAAAAACCACTATACCTTAACGATCTATTGGAAATTGAAAAAAAAAAAGGAAGTTGAATGGAAGTTGAAATTAAATAAAAAAAGAAGTTGAATAGAAAAGGAAAGTTCATTCAAGAAACCATTATACCTTCACGATCTATTTGGAAATTAAATAAAAATGGAAGTTGCATAAAATTCTAGTTCATTCAAGAAAACACTATATCTTAACGATCTATTTGGAAATTAAATGAAAAAAGGAAGTCGAATAGAAAAAGAAATTGAATAAAAATAAAAGTTGAATAGAAAAGGAATTTGAATAGAAAAGGAAATTTAATAAAAATGAAAGTTGAATAAAAATGGAAATTGAAGTTGAATAAAAATAAAAACGGAAGTTGAACAAAAATGGATGTTCAATAAAAATGAAAGTTGAATAAAAATAAAAATGCAAGTTGCTTAAAAATAAAAATGGAAGTTTATTCAAGAAACCATTATACCTTAACGATCAATTTGGAAATTAAATAAAAATGGAAGTTAAATAGAAATGAAAGTCGAATAAAAATAAAAATGAAAGTTGCATAAAATTAAAAATGGAAGTTTATTCGAGAAACCACTGTACCTGAACGATGTATTTGGAAATTAAATAAAACAGGAAGTTGAATAGAAAGGGAAATTAAATAAAAATGGAAGTTCATTCAAGAAACCAAATAGATCGTTAAGTTATAGTGGTTTCTTGAATGAACTTTCATTTTTAATTTTATTCAACTTCAATTTTTATTCAATTTCTTTTTCTATCTATCTTCCTTTTCTATTTAATTTCCACATAGATCGTTAAGGTATAGTGGTTTCTCGAATGAATTTCCATTGTTAATTTTATGCAACTTCCATTTTTAATTTTTTTCAACTCCCATTTTTATGCCATTTCCTTTTCTATTCAATATCCTTTTTTATTTAATTTCCAAATAGATTGTTAAGGTATAATGGTTTCTTGAATAAACTTCCCTTGTTAATTTTATGCAACTTCCATTTTTATTTTTATTCAACTTCCATTTTTATTTTTATTCAATTTCCTATTCTATTTTATGCAACTTTCATTTTTAATTTTATGCAACTTCTGGTTACTTGAATTAACTTCCATTGTGGTTTCTTGAATGAACTTCCATTGTTAATTTTATTCAACTTCCATTTTTAATTTTATTCAACTTCCTTGTTTATTCAACTTTCTTTTTTATTTTATGCAACTTCCATTTTTATTTTTATTCAACTTCTATTTTTCTTCAACTTTAATTTTTATTCAATATCCTTTTCTATTAAACTTCCTTTTTCATTTTTATTCAACTTCCGTTTTTATGCAAGTTCCTTTTTTATTCAATTTTCTATTCTATTCAACTTCATTTTTTGTTTAATCTCCAAAAAGATCGTTAAGATATAGTGCTTTCTTGAATGAATTTCCATTTTTATTTTTATTCAACTTCTATTTCTATTGAATTTTTTAATTTTAGGCAACTTCCATTTTTATTTTTATTCAACTTCCATTTTTATTCAAGTTTCTTTTTTATTCAACTTCCATTTTTATTTTTATTCAACTTCCATTTTTATTTTTCTTCAACTTCAACTTTTATTCAACTTCCATTTTTATTTTTATTCAACTTCCATTTTATTTTTATTCGACTTCCATTTTTATTCAGCATCTTCTTTTTTTTAATTTCCAATAGATCGTTAAGGTATAGTAGTTTCTTGAAAGAACTTCCATTGTAAGTTTTACGCAACTTCCTTTTTTATTTTTATTCAACTTCTAGTTTTATCCAATTTCCTTTTGTATTCAACTTCCTTTTTTATTCAATTTCCTTTTCTATTTATCTTCCTTTTTTATTTAATCTCCAAATAGATCATTAAGGTATAGTGGTTTCTTAGAAGTTTAATAAAAATAAAAATGGAAGTTCATTGATGAAACCACTATACGTTAACGATCAATTTGGAAATTAAATAAAAATGAAGTTCAATAGAAAATAGAATTAAATAAAAATAAAAATGGAAGTTGCATGAAATAAAAATGGAAGTTGAATAAAAATAACAATAGAAGTTTATTCAAAAAACCATAATACCTTAACGATCTATTTGGAAGTTAAATAAAAAAATGAAGTTGAATAGAAAAGGAAGTTGAATAAAAAAGGAAGTTGAAAAGAAATGGAAATTGAATAAAAATTGAAGTTGAATAAAAATAAAAATGGAAATTGAATAAAATTAACAATGTAAGTTCATTCAAAAAACCATAATACCTTAACGATTTATTTGGAAATTAAATAAAAAGAAAGATGAATAGAAAAGTAAATTGAATAAAAATTGAAGTTGAATAAAAATAAAATGGATGTTGCATACAATTAAAAATTGAAGTTCATCCAATAAACTACTATACCCTAACGGTCTATTTGAAAATTAAATAAAAAGGAAGTTGCATAAAACTAGCAATGGAAGTTCATTCAATAAACCACTATAACTTAACGATCTATTTGGAAATTAAATAAAAAAGGAAGTTGAATAGAAAAGGACATTGAATAAAAACAAAAATGGAAGTTCATTCAAGAAACCACTATACCTTAACGATCTATTTGGAAATTAAATAAAAAAGAAAGTTGAATAGAAATGGAAATTGAATAAAAAATGAAGTTGAATAAAAATAAAAATGGAAATTGCATAAAATTAAAAAAGGAAGTTAATTCAAGAAACCACTATACCTTAACGATCTATTCAAAAATTAAATAAAAATGGAAGTTGCATAAAAATAACAATGGAAGTTGCATAAAATTAACAGTGGAAGTTAATTCAAAAAATCACTGTGCATTAACGGTCTATCTGGAAAGTAAATAAAAAAAGGAAATTGAATAGAAAAGAAAATTGAATAAAAATTGAAGTTGAATAAAAATAAAAATAGAAGTTCATTCAAGAAACCACTATACCATAACTATCTATTTGGAAATTAAATAAAAAATGAACTTCCATATTTATTGAATGAACTTCGATTTTTATTTTTATTCAACTTCCATTTTTATTTTATATTCAACTTCCATTTTTATTCAACTTTCGTTTATTCAATTTCGAGAAACCACTATACCTTAACGATCTATTTGGAAATTAAATAAAAAAAATTGGATGTTCATTCAAGAAACCACTATACCTTAATGATCTATTTGGAAATAAAATAAAAAATGAAGTCGAATAGAAGAGGAAATTGGGTAAAAATGGAAGTTGAATAAAAATAAAAATCGAAGTTCAATGAAGAAACCACTATACCTTAATGATCTATTTGGCAATTAAATAAAAAAGGAAGTTGAAAATTAAATAAAAAAATGAAGTTGCATAAGATTAACAATGGAAGTTCAATAAAATTAACAATGGAAGTTAAATAAAATTAAAAATGAAAGTTCATCCAATAAACTATTATACCCTAACGATCTACTTGGAAATTAAATAAAAAAGAAAGTTGAATAGAAATTGAAATTAAATAAAAATGGAAGTTGAATAAAAATAAAAATGGAAGTTGTATAAAAATAAAAATGGAAGTTGCATAAAATTGGAAATTAAATAAAAAAGGAAGTTGCATAAAAATAAAAATGTAGTTGAATAGAAAAGGAAATTTAATAAAAATTGAAGTTTAATAAAAATAAAAATGGAAGTTGTATAGAAAAGGACATTGAATAAAAACAAAAATGGCAATTCATTCAAGAAACCACTATATATTAACGATTTATTTGGAAATTAAATAAAAAAATGAAGTTGAATAGAATAGGAAATTGAATAAAAAATGGATGTTTAATCAAATTAAAAATGGAAGTTCATTTGAGAAACCACTATCCCTTAACGATCTATTTAGAAATTAAATAAAAAAAGAAGTTGAATAGAAAAAAAAAATGGAAGTTGCATAAAAATAAAAAAAGGACATTGAATAGAAAAGGAAATCGAAAAAAAATGGAAGTTGAATAAAAATAAAAATTAAAGTTGAATAAAAATAAAAATGGAAGTTGCATAAAATTAAAAATGCAAGTTGCCTGAAATTAACAATGGAAGTTAATTCAAGAAACCACTATACCTTAACAAATTATTTGGAAATTAAATAAAAATGGAAGTTGCATAAAATTAACAATGTAAGTTCCTTTAAGAAACCACTATACCTTAACGATGTATTTGGAAATTAAATAGAAAAGGAAAATGAATAAAAATGGAAGTTGAATAAAAATAAAAATGGAAGTTTATTTAAGAAATCACTATACCTTAACGATCTATTTGGAAATTAAATAAAAATGGATAAAAAAGGAAGCTGAATAAAAATGGAAGTTGCATAAAATTAACAATGGAAGGTCATTGAAGTTCATCCAATAAACCTTAATGATCTATGTGGAAATTAAATAGAAAATGAAGTTGAATAGAAATGGAAATTGAATAAAAATCGAAGTTGAATAAAAATGGAAGTTCGAATAAAAATGGAATTGAATAAAATAAAAATGGAAGTTGAATAAAAATAAAAAAGGAAGTTGCATAAAATTAAAAATGGTAGTTCATTCAAGAAACCACTATACCTTAACGATCTATGTGGAAATTAAATGGTGGTTTCTTTTAAGAAACCACTATACTAAATTATTTAATTTCCAAATTGATCGTTAAGTTATAGTGGTTTCTTAAATGAACTTCAATTTTTGATTAAAAATGAAAGTTCATTCAAGATCACACTATACCTTAACGATCTATTTGGAAATTAAATATAAAAGGAAGTTGAATAGAAACGGAAATTGAATAAAAATGGAAGTTGCATAAAATTAACATTGGAAGTTCATTCAATAAACCACTATAACTTAATGATCTATTTGGAAATTAAATAAAATATGAAGTTGAATAGAAAAGGAAATTGAATAAAAATGAAAGTTGAATAAAAATAAAAATGGAAGTTAATTCAAAAAACCACTATACCTTAATAATCTATTTGGAAGTTGAATAGAAAAGCAAATTGAATAGAAAAGGAAGTTGAATGGAAAAGAGAATTGAATAAAAATGGAAGTTGAGTAAAAATAAAATGGAAGTTGCATAAAATTAAAAATGGATGTTTCATAAAATAATAATGGAAGTTCATTCAAGAAACCACTATACCTTAACGATTTATTTGGAAATTAAATAAAAAAGAAAGTTGAATAGAAAAGGAAATTGAATAAAAAAGGATGTTGAATAAAAATAGAAGTTCAATAAAAATGGAAGTTCATTCAAGAAACCACTATACATTAACGATCTATTTGGAAATTAAATAAAAATGGAAGTTGAATAAAATTAAAAATGGAAGTTCATTCAACAAATCACTATACCATAACGATTTATTTGGGTATTAAATAAAAAGGAAGTTGAATAGAAAAGGGAATTGAATAAAAAACAAAGTTGAATAGAAAAGTAAATTAAATAAAAATAGAAGTTGAATAAAATGGAAATTTAATAAAAAAGGAAGTTGAATAAAAATAACAATGGAAGTTGTTAAAATAAAAAATGGAAGTTCATTCAAGAAACCAATATACTGGAACGATCTATTTCGAAATTAAATAAAAAAGGAAGTTGAATAGAAAAGCAATTTGAATAAAAATGAAGTTGAATAAAAGTAAAAATGGAAGTTGCATAAAATTAACAATGTAAGTTCATTTAACAATGGAAGTTAATTCAAGAAACCATTATACCTTAACGATCTATTTGGAAATTAAATAAAAAAAGAAGTTGAATAGAAAAAAAAATTCAATAAAAATGGAAGTTTAATAAAATTAAAAATGGAAATTCATTCAAGATCCCATGATACCTTAACGATCTATTTGGAAATTAACTAAAAAAGGAAGTTGAATAGAAAATGAAATTGAATAAAAATGGAAGTTGAATAAAAATAAAAATGGAAGTTGCATAAAATTAACAATGTAAGTTCATTTAAGATCACACTATACCTTAACGATCTATTTGGAAATTAAATAAAAAAGAAAGTTAAATAGAAAAAGAAATTGAATAAAAATGGAAGTTAAATAAAATTAAAAATGGATGTTTCATAAAATTAAAAATGGAAGTTCATTCGAGAAACCACTATACCTTAACGATTTATTTGGAAATTAAATAAAAAAGGAAGTTGAATAAAAATGCAAGTTGAATAAAAATAAAAATGGAAATTCCACAAAATTAACAATGGAAGTTCATTTAAGAAACCACTATACCTTAACGATCTATTTGAAAATTAAATAAAAAAGAAAGTTGAATAGAAAAGGATGTTGAATAAAAATTGAAGTTGAATACAAATAAAAATGGAAGTTGCATAAAATTAAAAATGGAAGTTCATTGACGAAACCTCTATACCTTAACGATCTATTCGGAAATTAAATAAAAAAGGAAGTTTAACAGAAAAGGATATTGAATAAAAATTGAAGTCGAATAAAAATAAAAATGGAAGTGGAATAGAATAAGAAATTGAATAAAAATGGAAGTTGAATAAAATAATAATGGAAGTTCATTCAAGAAACCACTATACCTTAACGATCTATTTGCAAACCAAATAGATTGTTAAGGTATAGTGGTTTATTCAACTTCCTTTTTTATTAAATTTCTTTTTCTATTCAACTTCCTCTTTTTTATTTAATTTCCAAATAAATCGTTAAGGTATAGTGGTTTCTTGAATGAACTTCCATTATTATTTTATGCAACTTCCATTTTTATTTTTATTCAACTTCCATTTTTGATTATATGCAACATCCATTTTTATTTTTTTTCAACTTCCATTGTTATTCAACTTCGATTTTTATTCAAATTTCCTTTTCTATTCAACTTCATTTTTAATTTAATTTCCAAATAGATCGTTAAGGTATACTGGTTTTTTGATATAGCGACCCCGGTCTTTTCCCATTTGGTTGTTGTATCCGGACTTACGTTCCGTGGATCCTATCATTGTATAATTGTTGTTGTCATCCTTTATCTTCTCTTTTTGAGTTATAGGATGTGTTGGGCAGGTTTGTTACAGGTTGGTTGGGTTTGGAAACCAAGTGTTGCTGTCTAGAATTTTGGACCTTCACTCCAGCGAGGAGTTGGTCGCTCGAGCGAGCTTTTTTTTTTGGTTCTTCGCTCGAGCGAGGGTTTGGTCACTCGAGCTAGAGTAGAATTTTGTGTCTGGTGGCTCGATCTAGGGTCTCTTTGCTCGAGCGAGAAATTGCGTCTAGTATAGACCTAAAGCTTCGAGTTCTTGGATCGAGCAAGACTTTCTTCGCTCGAGCGAGTCTTTCTTGTGTCTAGTCGCTCGAGCGAGCCTGTCAGGTTTAAATAGGCAGCAGCGGGTTTTAAAACACTTTTTCATCCTCTTTTTGATTCCAAAACCCTAGGTCCGACTTCTCTCTCCCTCCACTCACCTTCTCTCTTAGGTTTCATCTACTTTTAGGGTGTTTCTACCCTAGGCACTTTATTAAAAAGATAGAGTGAGTCGAGAGCTTCGTTTTAATCTGAGCGTTTGGCGGTTTGGAGCACTTTGGATTTTGGGTCATCATCTCCATTCGGGTTATTTACATCGAGGTAGGGATTTCCTACTCCATATTATAGATGTTGTTCTAAGTTTTGGTATTTTGTTATGTTGGGATTGTTTGGTAATTTTGGGAAAAACCCTAGTTGTTGTAATAACTTAATTTGTATAATTAATTTAAGGAAAATTGGGGAATTTAGTTGAATCCATGAAATTGGGGAAATTATGAGATTTATGGTGTAGTTGAATAGTTTAATTACTCACCTTTGAAAAATGTTAAATTTACATTTGTTGATACATTTATTTCCTGTTTAGAAATAATTGTTTTGGGCTATCGGTGGAGGATAGTCGCGATTGTTGTAGACATTGCATGTGGATTAGGGAAAACTGAAACTAATCACATTGGTTGAGTCATTAATTTTGACTGTTGAATTAATACAGAAAAATACATGTATTGATTGAGTATTGTATATGACAAGTGTTTAATACATTGTATATGCATATTGTTTGGGAGGAGATAGGGGATGTACTCCACGGTTTGGGAGGAGATAGGGGATGGACTCCTAAACCGAATATTGTTTGGGAGGAGATAGGGGATGGACTCCATTAGCACCACTAATATGTGTGCTTATTAATTTATGGAAGTGTTTTTACATGTTATTGATACATCACTAAAATGTGTATCAATTGGAAAGTATGGAAGTGAATTTTGGTTGAGGTTGATACAACACCAACATGTGTATCCATTATGATATTAGAAATGTTTAACTTGATTTGTTATCCCAATTGAATTGGAAATATTGTTAATAAGAGATGTAATCTCTGTTGAGTTATTTGGCCAGGTTCTGAGCCATATTTGTATAAATGGAAAGTTGAATAAATAATGGAAAATGAAACGTGTCATGGACATTAGTGTCATGAAACTGTATGATGATGAAACTGATATTTTGTGTAGTCCATCTATTGAATGCTATTGCTTTATTCAATGCTTATATTTGGTTTAGTATATTCCTCTGGTTGTGGCTCACCCTATCTGGAACATCATTTTCGTGCAGTGTGATGTGCTACCTCCAAGGAATTAGCTTGGAAGGATTTAGAGTTGAAGACTCTGTTTAGATTAGTTGTTATTTCAGTTTATTTGATATTACATGTAAACTCAAGCCAAGGGCTGAATTTGTAGTTGAGTTAGTACTCACATTTTTGTGCCCAAGTGTTAAGCTTGGAAAGATGTAAGCCCATAGGGCATTTTATTTTGATGTTATATGTGATATCCTTCAATAATGATACTCTGATGAATGAGATAATGATTGGTTTTCTTTTATCAATGCATGCTACTGTTATATATTATGGGTTTATTTTGAGGGCACTACAACTTGGTATCAGAGCGTACCGGGTTCGAATACTTTGGGTACATGGGACGTGATTAGTATCACAATGGGTTCATCTCGCTTGATAGAGACTTAGATGTACTGTTATATGCTTATATGATAACATGTTTATGTGACTATGTGGGTATGGAATGTAGTTTCTAGGATGTTGATTGGACCCTTGAGTTTCTGAAAGTCTTGTTGGAAAGGCACTTAATCAATGTTGTTTCCAACCGGAACTTTAGTGACGCCTCGGGACTATCATTATCCAGGAATGAAATTCATAGGTGCTTATGTGATTATGTGCTTACGTGGAGTGAATTATTGTTGTCCAATGCATTAGGACGCAAGTGTTATAGTTTTGGCACACTTATTAATGTGCTAACGTCTTTGTTACCTTTATTAGGATGTCAGGACGAGGACGAGGACGTGGTAGGCGTGGTGGGCAGGAGATGCCTATACCGGATGAGATTCCGGCAGTACAGGAGGGAGTTGGCCAGGCCAATGTGGCCGAGCCGGTAGGCCAGCAGGCTATGGGCGCTTTGGCCCGAGAGATAGCAGGGGCATTCAGGGAGTCAGTAGGCATTCTCAGAGCTGAGAATCAGGCTCAGGTTCATGTTGCGGATGCAGGGCCTTCTTTTCTGAAGAGGGAGTTCTTCCGGTCTAACCCGGACGAATTTTTAGGTGATCCTAAAGAGCCACTTAAGGCAGATGAATGGCTCGAACAGACAACGAAGACGTTTGAGATGCTAGGCATCGAAGACGAGGTACTGAAGGTGACCTTGGCATCTTTCCAGCTTAAGGGGGATGCGGGTCAGTGGTGGAAGTTCACTAAGAGTCGTATAGGAGGGACTTGGAAGGCTTTTGTTGACGCTTTCCAGGAGAAGTTCCTGTCTCCAGCTGTTAAGGAGAGGTTGAGAGATCAGTTCTGCCAGCTTAAGCAGAACAGTTCTTCAGTGGCCGAGTTTGAGGCCGCATTTACTAGCTTGTCCAGGTTTGCACCCGAGTTGGTGGCGTCTGAGGAACGCCGTTGTATTGAGTTCGAGAAGAAGTTGAGGCGCGGCCTCAAGTTGAGAGTTGTAGGGTCTATGATTCGAGATTATGGGCATCTGGTTGATGCTGCAGCCCATACGGAGATCATGATGCAGGAGGAGGAGGAAGGGCAGAAAGGCTCCAAGAGGAGTCAGGATGGACAGAGTGATGGTAGGAGACAGAAGGGTTTTAACCCTCAGCAGTCTCAGGGTAGCTTTTCTAGATCGACTTTTCCTGTGCCGAGTGCTAGTTCTGGGAAAGGCAGCCAGGGAGACATTACTTGTTTCAAGTGTGGTCAGCTGGGCCACAAGTCTCCAGCTTGCCCGCAGAAGGGAGGAGGACAGAGAGCAGCGTCATCTTCGGCTCGATCTCAGAGCCAGAGTCAGGGTAGAGGCCAGCCGCTCTCTTGTTTTCAGTGTGGTCAGGCAGGGCACATGAAGAGGTTTTGCCCGCAGTTGAGTGGCACATCTGGTGCATCTGGTTTGAGGCAGACTCAGAGTCATCAGCCAGCTCAGTCAGTTCAGGCCTCGAGGGCCAATCAGGGGGCTTCATCGTCCCAGTCTGTGCAGCAGTCTTATGCTCCTAGGGGTGAGCAGGTTGATCAGAGATCGTCTGGGCGCGTGTATGCTGTTACCGCGCAGGATCTTGTACCGGCTCCATCAGTTGTGAGAGGTACCTTCTTGTTTTGCAATTCGGTTGCTAGTGTATTGATTGATACGGGTGCATCCGTGTGTTTTTTGCATTTTTTTTTTTTGGAGAGTGTTAGTTAGCATAGCCATCTCCTATTTGTGTAGTGTCACTTGGGGTGAATGATTGATGAACAAACAAGTAGGGGGGGTGATATATAGAGGCCGCCAATCATAGGCTTCCGTTTTCTTTTGTAGTTATGCCTATGAAGGGCTTTCATGTTATTTTGGGTATGGACTGGTTATCGTCATACCAGGCAGTTATTGATTGCTACTGCCAGAGGGTCACTTGTTGTATCGTGAGCGGGGAATGTTTCCATTTCTTGGGGGATCGGGTTGGTAGTGTTTTGCCACCGGGGTATGATCCGCGAGAGCGGAGTGAGTTGAGTGGTTTTCTTGCTAGCCTTTTGAGTAGTGAGTGTGATGAGACCCAGGTTGTGTTGCCGAGAGTGGTTTGTAAGTACTCAGACGTCTTTCCCGAGGATCTTGTTAGTTTGCCACCTTACAGAGAGATTGAGTTCTCTATTGACTTAGTGCCCGGCACGGCGCCGATTTCTATGGCACCTTATCGTTTTGCCCCAGCTGAGTTAGTTGAGTTGAAGATCCAACTCCAGGAGTTGCTAGATAAGGGCTATATACGTCCAAGTGTTTCGCCGTGGGGAGCACCGGCCCTCTTTGCTAAGAAGAAAGGTGGTGCTTTGAGACTGTGTATCGATTACCGAAAGTTGAATCGGGCTACGGTCAAGAATAAGTACCCTATGCCTCGTATAGATGATCTGTTCGATCAGTTAAAGGGTTCCCGTTGTTTCTCTAAGATAGATTTGAGATCAGGTTACCACCAGTTGAGAGTCAGGGAGGAGGATATTCCGAAGACGGCATTCCGTACGCGGTATGGCCACTATGAGTTTCTGGTGATGCCATTTGGGCTCACCAATGCACCTGCAGTCTTTATGGACTTGATGAACCGGATATTCCGGGAATTCTTGGATCGTTTTGTAGTAGTCTTTGTAGACGATATTCTTATCTATTCACCTTCAGAGGAGGAGCACGAGGAGCACTTGAGAGTGGTGCTTGAGTTACTTAGAGCCCATAAGCTTTATGCTAAGTTTGGGAAATGTGAGTTCTGGCTAGAGGAGGTGAAGTTCTTAGGCCATGTGGTTTCCGGGGAAGGGGTGTCTGTTGACACATCCAAAATTGAGGCAGTGCAAGATTGGGCACAGCCTAAGAGTGTGTTTGAGATCCGCAGTTTTCTGGGATTAGCTGGGTACTACCGACGGTTTGTGAAGGATTTCTCCAGGTTAGCTTCGCCGTTGACTAGATTGACTCGGAAGGGAGTCAAATTTGTATGGAGTGAGACTTGTGAAAAGTCGTTTCAGGAGTTGAAGGTTAGATTGACCACCGCTCCGGTTTTGATTATTCCGGAGAGAGGGTTGGGTTATGCAGTCTATTGTGATGCCTCACGAGAGGGTTTGGGTTGTGTGTTGATGCAAGAGGGGAAAGTGGTAGCCTATGGCTCACGTCAGTTGAAAATACACGAGAAGAATTACCCTACCCATGACCTAGAGTTAGCAGCTGTGATCTTTGCCTTGAAGATTTGGAGGCATTACCTTTATGGTGAGAGATTCGAGGTATTCTCGGATCATAAGAGTCTGAAATATCTGTTTACACAGAAAGACTTGAACTTGAGGCAGAGGAGGTGGATGGAGTTCATTGAGGATTATGACTTCGAGTTGCATTATCATCCGGGGAAGGCCAATGTGGTGGCCGATGCCCTTAGCAGGAAATCTGTTGGTGACGTAGCTAGTATAGCCATCCGGGAATGGGAGATGTTGGGTGCACTTGGGGAGTTTGATTTGCTTCTGGGCGAATCCGTTGAGGCTGCGGCCTTGTTTTCTGTTGTTGCACAGCCTACACTTGTGACTCGAGTGTTAGAGGCACAGAGAGGTGACCTTGAGGTGGAATCTCTTCGAGAGAAGATCTCCAATGGGAAGGTTGAGAAGGGTTTGACGGTGTATCCCGACCTGAGTGTGAGATACCGAGACCGTCTGTTTGTGCCGGAGTCTTGCCGAGAGGAGGTACTCCGAGAGTTTCATCATTCACGCCTTGCGGTGCATCCGGGAGGCACTAAGATGTATCGGGATTTGGGTCGCCAGTTTTGGTGGCGGGGTATGAAGAGAGATGTGGCAGCTTTCGTGTCCAAGTGCCTTACTTGTCAGCAAGTGAAGGCCGAGCATCAGAGGCCAGCGGGTTTGTTACAACCCTTGCCTATTGCCGAGTGGAAGTGGGAGCATGTCACTATGGACTTCGTTGTAGGTCTTCCGAGGACTCAGCGGGGTAGTGATGCTATTTGGGTGGTTGTAGACCGGTTGACTAAGTCGGCGCACTTCATTCCTATGCGCGTGAGAGATTCGGTAGATCATCTTGCCGACTTGTACATTCGGGACATAGTGAGGTTGCACGGGGTCCCAGTGACGATCGTCTCAGATAGAGATCCTCGTTTTACTGCTAGGTTGTGGCAGAGTTTGCAGAGTGCCTTAGGCACTAAGTTGACCTTTAGCACGGCTTATCATCCTCAGACTGACGGGCAGTCCGAGCGTACTATTCAGATCCTTGAGGATATGCTTCGGGGTTGTGTTCTTGACTTTAATGGGTCGTGGGAGAGGCACTTGCCTTTGGTGGAGTTTGCCTACAACAACAGTTTCCAGTCTAGTATCGGTATGGCACCGTTTGAGGCCTTGTATGGCCGACCGTGTAGGTCTCCAGTTTGTTGGGCCGAGGTGGGTGATGCACCTTTGTTGGGTCCGGAGTTGGTGAGGGAAACGACGGAGAAAGTTGAGCTTATCCGTAGGAGGCTTGTTACAGCCCAGAGTCGTCAGAAATCGTATGCCGACCGTAGGAGGAGACCTTTGGTGTTTGAGGTAGGTGATCATGTCTTTCTGAAAATATCACCTAGGCGGGGATTGATGAGGTTTGGGAAGAGCGGGAAGTTGTCCCCTCGGTTTATTGGTCCTTTTGAGATCCTTGAGAGGATTGGCGAGGCTGCCTATCGTTTAGCTTTGCCGCCACAGTTATCCGGAGTTCATGACGTGTTTCATGTGAGTATGCTTCGGAAGTATGAGCCGGATCCATCACATGTGTTGGATTGGACCGACTTAGAGGTTGACGAAGATGTCTCGTATGAGGAGAGACCGGTTCGGGTTTTGGATAGGCGGGATCAAGTTTTGCGAGGCAAGACCATCCCTTTGGTAAAGGTTTTGTGGAAACATCACGGGGTGGAGGAAGCCACTTGGGAACGTGAGTTGGAAGTCCGCGAGAAATATCCGTACATATTTGTTGATATGTAATCTTGTATTTAGATTTCGTAATATTGTTGGACTTAAGAGCTTTATATATGTCTTAAGTTGTAAAACATTGAAAATGCTTTGGTTTAATGAAAGTACGTTTTGGAACTTGCCTCAATATGGAAGTTGAATGTAACATTTATATATGTTGAATATAGTGTAGAATTGGAGTTATATCATGAAATTGAATATGATATGGAAATGGGAATCACGTATATGAAAACTGTTGAAATTGAAAGGAAATTGCATGTTGATAATGCAAGTTGAAATATATGTTGTTTTACATATTGTGAGATGCCTCTTCATAAGAGATGAAATGACCGATATTGGGTCAAGTTGTTTATTATTAGATTGTCATATTGTTGGAATTTGAGAAAAACCTGTTTTTGAAAAACTTATGCTTAATTTCGGGGACGAAATTCTTACTGGGAGGTTATAGCGAATTCCGGTCTTTTCCCATTTGGTTGTTGTATCCGGACTTAGGTTCCGTGGATCCTATCATTGTATAATTGTTGTTGTCATCCTTTATCTTCTCTTTTTGAGTTATAGAATGTGTTGAGCAGGTTTGTTACAAGTTGGTTGGGTTTGGAAACCAAGTGTTGCTGTCCAGAATTTTGGACCTTCGCGCGAGCGAGGAGTTGGTCGCTCGAGCGAGCTTTTGCTTTTGTTTTTGGTTCTTTGCTCGAGCGAGGGTTTGGTCGCTCGAGCTAGAGTAGAATTTTGTGTCTGGTGGCTCGATCCAGGGTCCCTTCGCTCGAGCGAGCGATTCCGTCTAGTATAGACCTGAAGCTTCGAGTTCTTGGATCGAGCGAGACTTTCTTCGCTCGAGCGAGTCTTTCTTGTGTTTGGTCGCTCGAGCAACCAATCCTTTGCTCGAGCGAGCCTGTCAGGTTTAAATAGGCAGCAGCGGGTTTTAAAACACTTTTTCATCCTCTTTTTGATTCCAAAACCCTAGGTCCGACTTCTCTCTCCCTCCACTCACCTTCTCTCTTAGGTTTCATCTACTTTTAGGGTGTTTCTACCCTAGGCTCTTTATTAAAAAGATAGAGTGAGTCGAGAGCTTCGTTTTAATCTGAGCGTTTGGCGGTTTGGAGCACTTTGGATTTTGGGTCATCATCTCCATCTTCTCCATTCGGGTTATTTACATCGAGGTAGGGATTTCCTACTCCATATTATAGATGTTGTTCTAAGTTTTGGTATTTTGATATGTTGGGATTGTTTGGTAATTTTGGGAAAAACCCTAGTTGTTGTAATAACTTAATTTGTATAATTAATTTAAGGAAAATTGGGGAATTTAGTTGAATTCATGAAATTGGGAAAATTATGAGATTTATGGTGTAGTTGAATAGTTTAATTACTCACCTTTGAAAAATGTTAAATTTACATTTGTTGATACATTTATTTCCTGTTTAGAAATAATTGTTTTGGGCTATCGGTGGAGGATAGTCGCGATTGTTGTAGACATTGCATGTGGATTAGGGAAAACTGAAACTAATCACATTGGTTGAGTCATTAATTTTGACTGTTGAATTAATACAGAAAAATACATGTATTGATTGAGTATTGTATATGACAAGTGTTTAATACATTGTATATGCATATTGTTTGGGAGGAGATAGGGGATGTACTCCACGGTTTGGGAGGAGATAGGGGATGGACTCCTAAACCGGATATTGTTTGGGAGGAGATAGGGGATGGACTCCATTAGCACCACTAATATGTGTGCTTATTGATTTATGGAAGTGTTTTTACATGTTATTGATACATCACTAAAATGTGTATCAATTGGGAAGTATGGAAGTGAATTTTGGTTGAGGTTGATACAATACCAAAATGTGTATCCATTATGATATAAGAAATGTTTAACTTGATTTGTTATCCCAATTGAATTGGAAATATTGTTAATAAGAGATGTAATCTCTATTGAGTTATTTGGCCAGGTTCTGAGCCATATTTGTATAAATGGAAAGTTGAATAAATAATGGAAAATGAAACGTGCCATGGACATTAGTGTCATGAAACTGTATGATGATGAAACTGATATTTTGTGTAGTCCATCTATTGAATGCTATTGCTTTATTCAATGCTTATATTTAGTTTAGTATATTCCTACTGGGCTGTGGCTCACCCTATACGGGAACATCATTTTCAGGTACAGGTGATGTGCTACCTCCAAGGAATTAGCTTGGAAGGATTTAGAGTTGAAGACTCTGTTTAGATTAGTTGTTATTTCAGTTTATTTGATATTACATGTAAACTCAAGCCAATGGCTGAATTTGTAGTTGAGTTAGTACTCACATTTTTGTGCCCAAGTGTTAAGCTTGAAAAGATGTAAGCCCATAGGGCATTTTATTTTGATGTTATATGTGATATCCTTCAATAATGATACTCTGATGAATGAGATAATGATTGGTTTTCTTTTATCAATGCATGCTACTGTTATGTATTATGGGTTTATTTTGAGGGCGTTACATTTGAATTAACTTCCATTTTTATTTTTATTCAACTTCAATATTTATTCTATTTCCTTTTCTATTCAACTTCCTTTTTTATTTAATTTCCAAATAGAACGTTAAGGTATTATGGTTTCTTGAATGAACTTAGATCGTTAAGGTATAGTGGTTTCTTGAATTAACTTCCATTTTAAATTTTATTCAACTTCCATTTTTATTTAATTTCCATTTTTATTCAACTTCCATTTTTAATTTTATGCAACTTTCATTTTTATTTTTATTCAACTTATATTTTTATTCAATTACCTTTTCTATTCAACTTCCTTTTTTATTTAATTTCCTTTTCTATTCAACTTCATTTTTAATTTTATGCAACTTCCATTTTTATTCAATTTCCAAATAGAAAGTTCAACTTCGAAATAGATCGTTAAGGTAGAGTGATTTTTTTTAATAAACTTCCATTTTTAATTTTATGCAACTTCCATTTTTATTTTTATTCAACTTCCATTTTTATTCAATTTCATTTTCTATTTAATTTCTAAATCGATCGTTAAAGTATAGTTGTAACGCCCTTAAAATAATACATAAAACCCATCATTTAGACATGCAATGATATAAGAGAAATCAACACCTTTCTATTTATCAGAGTAGTTCTTACAACAGTATTACATGTTAACAACAAAAGCAAATGCCCTAAGGGCTTACAGTTTTCCAAGTCAACACTTGGTTACAAAAAGAAGAGTACTAACTCTATACAAAATAAGCCATTGGCTTGATATACATGTAATACAAACAAAATAATCAAAAGAGTCTTCAACTCCCACAAGCATCCAAGCTATGCCCTTGGAGGTGGCATGCTACCTGTACCTGAAAATGATGTCCCATAAAGGGTGAGCCAACGCCCAGTAGAGATATGCTAAACACAATATGAGCAGTAACTAAGACGGTAGCAAATAATAAATGTTTGACTCACATAAATCAATTCATACACCCTTTTCACTACATGACCAAAGTGTCCATGTTACATTTCATTTTCCATTTCTTACCAAATTCACAATTTACAACTACGGCCCAGAACCTGGCCAACAATTTCAATGAGGTAGTAACTCATATTAAACATTTCCCATTTCACAATATATAAGCATATTAGCTATATCAATACTTCGATAGATAAGCGTATGAGCTCTATCAACAATTCAACAGATAAGCATATTAGCTCTATCAACACTTCCATAGATAAGCATATGAGCTCTATCAACACATCATTATATAAGCATAAGAGCTGTATCTACGAAGTCCATCCCCTATCTCCTCCCAAACACTATCCAGTTTAGAGGTCCATCCCCTATCTTTCCCTAAACCGTGGAGTACATCACCTATCTCCTCCCACACAACACAACGTATATACTCGTAGGTCATATACATAATCAATCAATACATAAAATCAATGTATTCTTTCAACTGTCATATTCTATGACACATCCAATTGATTAGTTTTAGTTTGCCTAATCATCATGCATGGTCTACAACAATCAAAACTACCCTCCACCGGTAGCCCAAAGCAATTATTTCTAAACAGATAATAAAAGTACCAACAGATAACATATCCGCATTTTTAAAAGTGGACGATTTATTAATCCGACTCCACTATTCCAACTCATAATGAGTCACTATCATTATATTCAACTCAATTTCTCAAATCCATAACTTTCCCAAATTAATTATACCAATTAATTTATATACAAATTTGGGCTTTCTTCCCCATCTTTCAATATTAACCCAATGGTTCAAATATCTACTATCAACAACAATAACATCATTTTGAAACCCAAAATACATATTTAAGAATCAAAATAACAAAACCCTCTTTTGTATCTTTTGAAACCCTAAGTTTCAAAACCAACCATTTAAACAACAAGCTCAAAATCTAGGTCAAAACGCATAAGAGTGAGTAGGAATCCCTACCTTAAATTCGTAGCCCAAGGGAAGAAGATGAAGAAATTGAAGATGCTCCAAATCCCAAAATTTTCGGATCAAAAGATAGCCCTCGACGATCAATACAACTTTTATAAAGGCCCAAGGTGAGGAAATCACTCCTACTAGATCAATACTTAGAGAGAAGTTAAGTTTTAGTGAGAGAAGCTCTCAAATGGCTTTTTCGAAAAAGTAAGAAAGAGAAAGGATGTTGAAAAGTGATTCAAAAATGGAATCCCGAAGTTGTTATAAAAATCGCCCCGCTCGAGCGTGGAAACCCCCGCTCGAGCGTCACTCATAGACTCACGCTCGAGCGTCTAAACTACCGCTCGAGCGCCGGATACACATTCCCAGAACTTTTGCTGAACCAGTCTCGCCGGCGTCAAACTCACGCCGAAGGCACACACAGCTCACGCCGAAGGCCAAAACGCACGCCCGAGCGTCCAACACTGCAGAGGAAATACTAGGAGATGTAAAATCACGCTCGAGCGTCAAAACTCCCGCTCGAGCGGAGAAGCAACAACAAAGGGCCCGCTCGAGCGTCAAAACCTCCGCTCGAGCGTGAAGGCTAATTTCTGGGCAACTACTTTTGGTTTCCAAGCTCAACCAACCTGTTTCAAACCTGCCCAACACAACCCAAGACTCAAATACAAAGAGTAAAGGATGCAAACAAGATATACACAACAACCAACTCTACGGAACCTAAGTCCGGATACAACAATTAAAGAAAGGGAAACCGGGATCGCTATAATATTTGTTTCTCAAATGAACTTCCATTTTTAATTTAATGCAACTTCCTTTTTTATTCAATTTTCTTTTCTATTCAACTTTCTTTTTTTATTTAGTTTCCAAATAGATCGTTAAGGCATAATGGTTTTTTGAATTAACTTCCATTGTTAATTGTAGGCAACTTGCCTTTTTATTGAACTTCCTTTGTTTTTTAATTTTCAAATAGATCGTTAAGGTATAGTGGTTTCTTCAATGAACTGCCCTTTTTAATTTTATACAACTTCCATTTTTATTTTTATTCAACTTCCATTTTTATTCAATTTCCTTTTCTATTCAACTTCCTTTTTTATTTAGTTTCCAAATAGATCGTTAAGTTATAGGGGTTTATTGAATGAACTTCCATTTTTAATTTTATGCAACTTCCATTTTTATTTTTATTCAATTTCCATTTTGATTCAATTTCCTTTTCTATTCAACTTCATTTTTTATATAATTTCCAAATAGATCGTTATGGTATAGTGGTTTCTTGAATGAACTTTTATTGTTAATTTTATGCAATTTGCATTTTTACTTTTATTCAACTTCATTTTTATTCAATTTGCTTTTCTATTCAACATCCTTTTTTATTTAATTTCAAAATAGATCATTCAGGTATAGTGGTTTCTTGAATGAATTTCCATTGTTAATTTTATACAACTTCCATTTTTATTTTTATTCAAGTTCCATTTGTATTCAATTATTTCTCTCTTCAACTTCCTTTTTTATTTAATTTCCGAATAGATCTGTAGGGTATAGTGGTTTTTTGAATGAACTTTCATTTTTAATTTGATGCAATTTTCATTTTTATTTTTATTCAACTTCCGTGTTTATTCAATTTCTTTTTCTATTCGACTTCCTTTTTTCATTTAATTTCCAAATAGATCGTTAAGATATAGTGCTTCTTGAATGAACTTCCATTTTAAATTTTATGCAACTTTCATTTTTATTCAATTTCCTATTTTATTCAACTTCATTTTTTTATTTACTTTCCAAATAGATCACTAAGGTATTGTGGTTTCTTGAATTAACTTCCATTATTAATTTTAGGCAACTTCCATTTTTATTTTTATTCAACTTCCATTTTTATTCAATTTTCTTTTCTATTCAACTTCCTTTTTTATTTAATCTCCAAATAGATCGTTAAAGTATAGTGGTTTCTTAAATGAACTTCCATTGTTAATTTTATGCAACTTCCATTTTTATTCAATTTCCAAATAGATCGTTAAGGTATATTGGTTTCTTAAATGAACTTACATTGTTAATTTTATGCAACTTCCATTTTTATTTTTATTGAACTTCTATTTTTATTCAATTTGTTTTTCTATCTATCTTTCTTTTTTATTTAATTTCCAAATTGATCGTTAACGTATAGTGGTTTCTTGAATGAACATCCACTTTCTTCAATGAACTTTTATTACTAATTTTATGCAACTTTCATTTTTATTCAATATCATTTTTTATTTAATTTCCAAATAGATCGTTATGGTGTAGTGGTTTCTTGAATGAACTTCTATTTTTTTTTTCATGCAAATTTCATTTTATTTTTATTCAACTTCCATTTTTATTCAATTTCCTTTTTCTATTCAACGTCATTTTTTATTTAACTTCCAAATAGATCGTTAGGGTATAGTAGTTGTCACGACCCCATTCCGCCCCTAGTAGAATGGTGCCATGATGGCCAGTAATTCGAGATTACCCAAGGCCACTTGCAAGAAAACACACACAAATCAGAGTAAACATATGGGGCTTACTAGTGCGGAAGCAATAAACAAAATAAGGTAGTCCATAAGAGCAGTGCTTGAGTTAAATGAAATGACAGACATCTTATAGTAGCTTTAATACAAAATAATGAAGTACAAAAATTACATCTTGATCAAAAGGCTTCTCAGCCATCAAATACAAAATACAATGAAATAACCAAGAAGCATGATCTTCAAGATGCTGCAAAACATGGATCCAAAACACATCGGCAAAATGCTACAGCAAAACACGTCGGCTAAGCACAACTAGGCGTCACCGCCGACCTGCTCATCACCTACATATATATATAGAGAGGGTGAGCTTGGATACTCAGTGAATGGCATAGATAATAAAGGGTTTTCATGAATGACATCCGAGGTCTTTTAACAAAATAGTACATGGAACAAATCAGGTGCATCTATCAAATCTTTCAAAGCTTCAAGGGATGTTTACTAACATCAATATAATACAAGAGATGACATCTCGGACAAACAAGGCCCACGCGGTAAAACCGTCAGTGGCAAGGCAAGACAAGACAAAACAAGAGAGATCTCAAATCGATGGTGTCGTTGCATTATAGTCCCCGAACACTAAGGACTTGTGCCACAAATGCTTAAAGTCCCCTGGCACGTACGGACTTCCAAACTTGTGCTACAAATGCTTATAGTCCCCTAGCACGTACGGACTGGTGCCACAAATGCTTAAAGTCCCTTGGCACGTACGGACTACCCGAGGATGTCATCAAAACAAGATATAATACTTACTGCAAATAGGGATAATCATTCATGCTTACAAATACTTTCCAAACAAGGCAAAACAAGGTTTCATCAAAGCTTTATAACATATCTTTATTAAAATACCACTCACGTAGTTCTTTGGACGTCGGCGTCAAGGTGAATCCAAGTCCTACAAACACACGGCAAGTCCATTGAATGCACTCTTAAACAAGCTTCTCATGCATACAAATGATCTCGGCATTCTTCTAAACTAAGTCAAGTCAAAACAAACATTGTTTCCCACCTCGGAGAAACATCTCGGGCACCAATCAAGTCTTGGCGAGGTCCCACACTTCGCCGAGGTGTGGTCCCGAGGGCCACTTACAAGGAAATGAAGCCGGAAAACTGGGTTTCTCTACTCAAGAACATGAAGAACATGAATATGAAGACCATGAAGGAGATGAATGCAAGGATCACAACTTATGATTATAAGACTTCAGATTTCATGCTATGAGTTTAAAAACATGGACCTGGGTGCCCATTCAAGAAGACCATGCAAGAACAAACACAAAAACATGATTCTTGTTCCAAACTTTCGGATCAAAATGAGGTTTTCCTTTAAGAACACATGAACATCATTTTTCTCTTTCTAAAACCAACTTTAAATCAATGCATGACATGCAAGACAGATTCAATCAAGCAATGCAGCTAAGTGATTGGTAAGAACAATCGAAGTAGGGCAAGAATCTAACCTTAAAGCTTAAATCCAACGGTTTGATCTTTAAGGGTTAAGCTTGAAACTCCACTTCTCTCTCTAGAACTCTTCCTAGAGCTTCTCTCTCTAAAACAAGGATTTGAGACCAAAATGATTTGGTTCTAAGTCTATCGGCCGTCTTAACCTTCTCGTTGGGACCGCGTGGCATTACCGGGTTGGTGTAACTCAAAAAGTGACTGATGGATAAGACAAATCTCTGACAAAGTGTGTTCAACAAGCTAGGCAATAAAGGACTCCGGCGAGTAACGACATCGGCGAATAACAAGACTTCGGCAAACAAAAGACAATGACTTCGGCAAGTCAAGGAATGATGATCCCGGCTAGGAAGGTCAACACTCGACCTAGCTGTGCCACACCTCGGCCCATGTCATACCATTCCAGGACAAGATCACTTCGGTACAAGGATAGCATCTCGGCCCAGATAATACACATCTCGGCCTTGGCGATACACACCTCGGCCCAGATGATAATCATCTCGGCCAATATGCCAAGGCGAAGGTGGAGGTCAAACAAAGGGACTCCACTAATAGCTACAGGCTTAGGATGACCTCGGCGGTACTCACTAGGAAATGACAAGGCATGCAAGCAACACCCGAATAAGACAAGACTAAATTTGCTAATACAACACAACAAGTCAAGATCACATATGAATGTATGCAAGTATGTCAAGAGTAAGGTGAGGGTCACTACAGTCTACCCCCCTTAAAGAAGTTTGGTCCCCAAACTTAAATTACCTTGCTCTACAAATAACTCTGGGTAACGGATTCTCATGTCCTCTTCTTTCTCCCATGTGGCTTCATGCCATAGTGCTCCTTCCATTCGACCTTTACCATTAGTATCGACTTGTTTCTCAAGCGCCTCACTTGTCTATCAATAATCCTCATTGGTTTCTCCTCGTAGCCCAAGACCCCTGTCACCGCGATTCCCGAGTAGTCAATTATATGCAATGGATCTCGAATGTACTTCCTCAACATCGAAACATGGAACACATTGTGGACTTGGCTTAAATCTGGCGGCAGGGCAAGTCTGTAGGCAACGGGGTTAATCTTTTCAAGAATTTCGAACGGTCCTGTATATCGAGGGGTTAGTTTACCTTTCTTCCCAAATCTTGAAACTCCGGTTGTCGGCGAGATCTTCAAAAATACATGATCCCCAACTTCGAATTCTAGCTCCCTTCTCCTCTGGTTAGCATAACTCTTCTGTCGGCTCTGGGCGGTTTTGATCCTCTGCTGAATGAGCTTAATCTTTTCGGTCGTTTCTTGCACTAGCTCGGCGCCAATCAAAGCTGTATCTCCCACCTCGGTCCAACATATCGGCGATCTGCACTCCCTTCCATACAAAGCTTCATATGGTGCCATGCCAATGCTGGCTTGATAACTGTTGTTGTACGCAAATTCTACTAATGGCAAATGCCGTTCCCAACTTCCCCTGAAATCTAACACGCACAATCTGAGCATATCCTCAAGTGTCTGAATAATTCTTTCCGTTTGCCCATCGGTCTGGGGGTGAAAAGCTGTGCTAAACTTCAACTCGGTTCCCAAGGCTCTCTGCAGGCTCTGCCAAAATCTAGAAACAAACTTCGAATCTCGGTCTGATACAATGGACATCGGCACACCGTGAAGTTTGATGATTTCATTCATGTACAGTTCGGCAAGTCGGTTGGCATTGAATGTAGTCTTCACAGGCAAGAAGTGTGCTGATTTGGTAAATCTGTCAACTATAACCCAGATTGAATCCATTCCTCTTTGTGTCCTCGGCAAACCCACCACGAAATCCATGGAGATGTGCTCCCATTTCCATTCAGGAATTGGCAAAGGTTGAAGGAGTCCTGCTGGTCTCTGGTGTTCCGCTTTCACTTGTTGACAACACAAACACTGGAATACGAATTCGGCTATTTCCCTTTTCATATTTGGCCACCAAAAAGTCTGCTTCACATCTTGATACATCTTGGTGCTTCCCGGATGGACGGCAAATTTGGATTTGTGGGCTTCTTGCAAAATCTTCTTTTTCGGCTTCGAACGTCCACACATAGCCTTCCTCGAACTTAAGCACTCCATTCTCAAAGGTGTAACCTGACCTCGGCCCGGTGTTAATCTCGTCGGCTACCTTCTTCAGGAACTCATCCTCCATTTGCCTTGCTTTTACTTCTTCAATGATGGTCGGCTCCGCTGAGATCATGGCTAAACACGCCAAACTTCCCAACGACTTCCTCCTTAATGCATCGGCTACTGAGTTGGCTTTGCCTGGGTGGTACTTGAACGCATGTCGTAGTCCTTCAATAATTCCAGCCATCTTCTCTGTCTCAAATTTAGTTCCTTCTGAGTAAATAAGTACTTCAAACTCTTATGGTCCGTGAAAACTTGACAAGAAGCTCCATACAAGTAATGACGCCAAATCTTCAAAGCAAACACCACGGCTGCTAGCTCCAAATCATGGGTAGGATAATTCTTCTCGTGAGGTTTTAACTGGCGAGATACCCCCTTGCATCAATACACAACCCAAACCCTTATGTGAAGCATCACTATAAATCTGAAATTCTTCATTACCTGATGGCGATAAGAACTGTCTCAGTAACCAACCTCGTCTTCAACTCCTGGAAGGCTGATTCTCTATCTTTGGTCCATTCATATGTTACTCCCTTCTGAGTTAACTGTGTCAATGGTACTGCAATCCTTGAGAAGTCCTTCACAAACTTTCGGTAATAACTTGCCAAACCCAGAAAACTACGAACCTCGGACACGTTGGTCGGCGTCGGCCAACTTACCACGGCTTCAATCTTGCTGGGATCAACAGAGATACCCTCTTCATTAATCACATGCCCCAAGAATGAAATGCTGGAAAGCCAAAACTCACACTTACTCAACTTAGCATACAATTTCCTGTCCCTCAAGGTCTGTAGGGCAAGTCTCAGATGACTCTCATGCTCATTTGTGCTCTTGGAATAGATCAATATGTCGATGAAAACAACCACGAACTCATCTAAGTACGGCTTGAAAACTCTGTTCATTAAATCCATGAATGCTGCAGGTGCATTAGTCACTCCAAAAGGCATTACTAGGAATTCATAGTGACCATACCTCGTCCGAAAAGCAGTCTTCTCAATATCCTCGGCTTTGACCTTCAACTGGTGGTAGCCCGACCTAAGGTCAATCTTGGAAAAGACTCTTGCTCCTTGTAGTTGATCTAGCAAATCATCAATCCTAGGCAACGGATACTTGTTCTTAATGGTTACCTTGTTAAGTTCTCTATAGTCAATACAAAGGCGGAGTGTACCATCCTTTTTCTTAACAAACAAGACTGGTGCTCCCCATGGTGAAGTGCTCGGCCTAACAAAACCCTTATCCAACAATTCTTGCAGTTGCACTTTCAACTCCTTAAGTTCGGCTGGGGCCATTCTATAGGGTGTTTTGGAGATCGGCTGCGTTCCTGACACAATATCCACAGTAAACTCTATTTCTCTATCAACTAAGTGGCCAGGCAATTCATTTGGAAAGACGTCGGGGAATTCATTAACAACTGGGATGTCGGCTATATCAACATTTCCATTCTGATCATTCAGTATACTACACAAGTAGCCATGGCACCCTTTCTGGATTAGTTTATAGGCCTTAATGGCCGAAATCAAGTAAGGAGGGGGCACTACCCCTTTACCTCGGAAAATAACCTCGGCTCGGTCTGGGGGTCTCAATGTGACACTCTTCAAAACACAATCTATAGATGCATGATTCATCACTAACCAATCCATTCCTAGTATGACATCAAAGTGAGTCATGTTTAACCAAGATCAAATCAACTAATAATTCTACACCCTCAATCACAATAGCACACGCCCTATAGATAGATGTAACAATCGTAGTTCTCCCGGATGGAGCGGATACATATAACACAAAATCAAGGGTTCTTGTTCTCTATTTAACTTCTCGGCAAACCTAGCAGATACAAATGAATCGTAGAACCGAATCTATCAATATGCATGCATCTTGAGAACAGTTGGAAGTATACGATACTCTTGTCTCAAGATTCGGTGTCTCTGGCACTAGCGCAAAAACTACGCCTGCCTCATCTGCGTCCTTAGATGTTGCTTCCTGCAGAGCAGAGGTGCTCCCACTTCTCTTACCATCATCAATCTTTGACTTGGACAATCTTTCACACGGTGACCCATTTCCCCACATTCAAAACAAGCGCTGGCCCAACGGCAAACTCGAAATGCGGCCTCCCACTGCACACATCGGCCTAGTATTACCTTCTGGTCCGAGTTGCCCGAGCTGCTCACATTCGCTTTCTTCTTGGTGTTAAGCGGAACTCGGCGATTATCATAATTACATCTCTTTCTCGATTCTCCCTGCATTACGATATCGGTTCAGATTAGCCTCGGCAAGAATAGCCTTGTCCAAAACTCTGCATAAGTCGGCATGTTGTGCATGTTGACTCTATCCTGTCGGTCCACGCAATCCGCTTTCAAACTTCACGGCTTTCCTATACTCATCATCGATCATATGGTAGCGTACCGCCAATTCGGTGAAAGCTTCGATCGTGATTCACTCTTGTTTTGTTCCTTGTATCAAAGTCTGAACTCCGTGGTCTTGCGATCTCGCACACTAATGGGAAAGTGCTTGTTATAAAATAGCTCCAAAAATTTGGCCCAAGTTAAATCAGGATTTTCTTCTCGGGTCAAGATATCCACCATCTTAGGCGTCATCGTCCAATGTGAATGACCAATGCCACCTTCGTACATCTGTCTTTGGGAAAGATCTCAAATAGCTTCTCCATTCCTAGAACCCATGCTTCGGCTTTCATCGGCTCGATGCCCCCTTGGAATCTCGGCGGGTTCATCTTCTTGAACTCCTTAATCAAAGTCAGGGGTCCCTCCCCATACAAAATTTGGTTGTGGAGGTACTTGAGGTACTGGAGGTGGTGGAGGCGGAACTGCATATCGGCCATTAGTCTGTTCGGCCTGGGTAGTTGTAGCACTGACATTTTGCTGTCTCACTTGTCTTAACTCCCGAGTTAACCCTTCCACTAGTCTTTCTAATCGGTCCAGTCTATCCTCTGATCGATCTCGGCCAACTGGTGGTCTTCCTCTCCTCATAGTGCTATGAGTATGCAAAATGTGACTTTAAAACAAAATGCACAACAAAGTATGTATGCTAGCAACAAGTAACCATGCCGGGATGATGCACACATTTGTCAAGTAGCAAGCAACATGATGCAATCCTAACATCTTTCTAAGGGAAATCCTATGCTCTTTAGGACTCAAGTGTGTGAACAACGTACTATGAGGAACTTGTGCTCTGATACCATTCTGTCACGACCCCATTCCGCCCTAGTAGAATGGTGCCATGATGGCGATAATTGAGATTACCCAAGGCCACTTGCAAGAAAACACACACAAATCAGAGTAAACATATGGGGCTTACTAGTGCGGAAGCAATAAACAAAATAAGGTAGTCCATAAGAGCAGTGCTTGAGTTAAATGAAATGACAGACATCTTATAGTAGCTTTAATACAAAATAATGAAGTACAAAAATTACATCTTGATCAAAAGGCTTCTCAGCCATCAAATACAAAATACAATGAAATAACCAAGAAGCATGATCTTCAAGATGCTGCAAAACATGGATCCAAAACACATCGGCAAAATGCTACAGCAAAACACGTCGGCTAAGCACAACTAGGCGTCACCGCCGACCTGCTCATCACCTACATATATATATAGAGAGGGTGAGCTTGGATACTCAGTGAATGGCATAGATAATAAAGGGTTTTCATGAATGACATCCGAGGTCTTTTAACAAAATAGTACATGGAACAAATCAGGTGCATCTATCAAATCTTTCAAAGCTTCAAGGGATGTTTACTAACATCAATATAATACAAGAGATGACATCTCGGACAAACAAGGCCCACGCAGTAAAACCGAAATCGATGGCAAGGCAAGACAAGACAAAACAAGAGAGATCTCAAATCGATGGTGTCGTTGCATTATAGTCCCCGAACACTAAGGACTTGTGCCACAAATGCTTAAAGTCCCCTGGCACGTACGGACTTCCAAACTTGTGCTACAAATGCTTATAGTCCCCTAGCACGTACGGTCTGGTGCCACAAATGCGTAAAGTCCCTTGCGCGTCACGGACTACCGAGGATGTCATCAAAACAAGATATAATACTTACTGCAAATAGGGATAATCATTCATGCTTACAAATACTTTCCAAACAAGGCAAAACAAGGTTTCATCAAAGCTTTATAACATATCTTTATTAAAATACCACTCACGTAGTTCTTCGGACGTCGGCGTCGAGGTGAATCCAAGTCCTACAAACACACGGCAAGTCCATTGAATGCACTCTTAAACAAGCTTCTCATGCATACAAATGATCTCGGCATTCTTCTAAACTAAGTCAAGTCAAAACAAACATTGTTTCCCACCTCGGAGAAACATGCTGGGCACCAATCAAGTCTTGGCCGAGGTCCCACACTTCTCCGAGGTGTGGTCCGGAGGGCCACTTACAAGGAAATGAAGCCGGGGAAAATCTGGGTTTCCCCTCTACTCAAGAACATGAAGAACATGAATATGAAGACCATGAAGGAGATGAATGCAAGGATCACAACTTATGATTATAAGACTTCAGATTTCATGCTATGAGTTTAAAAACATGGACCTGGGTGCCCATTCAAGAAGACCATGCAAGAACAAACACAAAAACATGATTCTTGTTCCAAACTTTCGGATCAAAATGAGGTTTTCCTTTAAGAACACATGAACATCATTTTCTCTTTCAAAAACCAACTTTAAATCAATGCATGACATGCAAGACAGATTCAATCAAGCAATGCACTAAGTGATTGGTAAGAACAATCAGTAGGGCAGAATCTAACCTTAAAGCTTAAATCCAACGGTTTGATCTTCAAGGGTTAAGCTTGAAACTCCACTTCTCTCTCTAGAACTCTTCCTAGAGCTTCTCTCTCTAAAACAAGGATTTGAGACCAAAATGATTTGGTTCTATGTCTATCGGCCGTTTTAACCTTCTGTTCGGACACGTGGCATTACCGGGTTGGTGTAACTCAAAAAGTGACTGATGGATAAGACAAGTCTCTGACAAGGTGTGTTCAACAAGCTAGGCAATAAAGGACTCGGCGAGTAATGACATCGGCGAATAACAAGACTTCGCAAACAAAAGACAATGACTTGGCAAGTCAAGGAATGATGATCTCGGCTAGGAAGGTCAACACTGACCTAGCTGTGCCACACCTCGGCCTAGATGTGCCACACCTCGGCCTATGTCATACCATTCCGGGACAAGATCACTTCGGCACGAGGACAGCATCTCGGCCCAGATAATACACATCTCGGCCTTGGCGATACACACCTCGGCCCAGGTGATAATCATCTCGGCCAATATGCCAAGGCGAAGGTGGAGGTCAAACAAAGGGACTCCACTAATAGCTCTGAGCTTAGGATGACCTCGGCTATACTCACTAGGAAATGACAAGGCATGCAAGCAACACCGAATAAGACAAGACTAAATTTGCTAATGCAACACAACAAGTCAAGATCACATATGAATGTATGCAAGTATGTCAAGAGTAAGGTGAGGGTCATTACATCCCCCTTAAAGAAGTTTGGTCCCCAAACTTAAATTACCTTGATCTACAAATAACTCGGGTATTGGATTCTCATGTCCTCTTCTTTCTCCCATGTGGCCCTTGCCATAGTGTTCCTTCCATTCAACCTTTACCATTAGTATAGATTTGTTTCTCAAGCTGTTTCACTTGTCTATCAATAATTCTCATTGGTTTCTCCTCGTAGCCCAAGTCCTCTGTTTATCACAATTCCAAGTAGTCAATTATATGCAATGGATCTCGAATATACTTCCTCAACATCGAAATATGGAACACATTGTGGACTTGACTTAAATCTGGTGGTAAAGCAAGTCTCAGAGCAGCGTGTTAATCTTCTCAAGAATTTCAAATGGCCCGATGTAACGAGGTGCTAACTTACCTTTCTTCCCAAATCTTGAAACTCCTTTTGTTGGCGAAATCTTCAAGAATACATGATCCCCAACTTCAATTCTAGCTCTCTTCTTCTCTCGGTCGGCATAGCTCTTACGCCGGCTCTGGCGGTTTTGATCCTTTGTCGAATAAGCTTAATCTTCTCGGTTGTTACTTGCACTAGCTCGGGCCGATCAAACTTTATCTCCTACTTCGGTCCAACATATCGGCGATCTGCACTTCCTTCCATACAAAGCTTCATATGGTGCCATGCCAATCTAGCTTGATAAGCTGTTGTAAGCAATTCCACTAATGGTAAATGTGCTTCCCAACTTCCTGAAATCTAGTACACATAACTGAGCATATCCTCAAGTGTCTGAATAATTCTTTCCGTTTGCCCATCGGTCTGGGGGTGAAAAGTTGTGCTAAACTTCAACTCGGTTCCCAAGGCTCTTTGCAGGCTCTGCCAAAATCTAGAAACAAACTTCGAATCTCGATGCGAAACAATGGACATCGGCACACCATGAAGTCTGATGATCTCATTCATATACTGCTAGACTAGTCGATTGGCATTGAATGTAGTCTTCACGAGCAAGAAGTGTCTTGACTTGGTTAATCATCAATTATAACCCAAATTGAATCCATTCCTCTTTGTGTCCTCGGCAAACCCATCACAAAATCCATGGAGATGTGCTCCCATTTCCATTGAGAATCGGCAAAGGTTGAAGAAGTCTGCTGGTCTTTGTGTTACGCTTTCACTTGTTGACATTGCAAACATTGGAATACGAATTCGGCTATTTCTCTCTTCATGTTTGGCCACCAAAAAGTCCGCTTTACATCTTGATACATCTTAGTGTTTCTGGATGGACGCAAATTTGGAACCATGGGCTTCTTGCAAAATCTTCTTTTTCGGAACGTCGGCCACCACACATAGCCTTCCTCGAACTTAAGCACTCCATTCTCAAAGGTGTAACTTGACCTCGGCTAGTGTTAATCTCGTCGGCTACCTTCTTGAGAACTCATCCTCCATTTGCCTTGCTTTTACTTCTTCAATGATGGTCGGCTCATGAGATCATGGCTAAACACGCCAAACTTCCCAATGACTTCTGCTTAATGCATCGACTCTTGAGTTGGCTTTGCACGGGTGGTCTTGAATCGCATGTCATAGTCCTTCAATAATTCAGCCATCTTCTCTGCCTCAAATTTAGTTCCTACGAGTAAATAAGTACTTCAAACTCTTATGATCCGTGAAAACTTGACAAGAAGCTCCATACAAGTAATGGCGCCAAATCTTCAAAGCAAACACCACTTGCTAGCTCCAAATCATGGGTAGGATAATTCTTCTCGTGAGGTTTTAAGCTGGCGAGATGCATATGCTATGACCTTACCCCTTGCATCAATACACAACCCAAACCCTTATGTGAAGCATCACTATAAATCTGAAATTCTTCATTACACGATGGCGGTACAAGACTGGTCTTTGTAACTAACCTCGTCTTCAACTCTGGAAGGTGATTCTCTATCTTTGGTCCATTCATATGTTACTCCTTACGAGTTAAGCGTGTCAATGGTAACGCAATCCTTGAGAAGTCCTTCACAAACTTTCGGTAATAACTTTGCCAAACCAGAAAACTACGAACCTTGGACACGTTGTTTGGCGTCGGTCAACTTACCACGGCTTCAATCTTCTTTGGGATCAACAGAGATACCCTCTTCATTAATCACATGCCCCAAGAATGAAATGCTGGAAAGCCAAAACTCACACTTACTCAACTTAGCATACAATTTCCTGTCCCTCAAGGTCTGTAGGGCAAGTCTCAGATGACTCTCATGCTCATTTGTGCTCTTGGAATAGATCAATATGTCGTCGATGAAAACAACCACGAACTCATCTAAGTATGGCTTGAAAACTCTGTTCATTAAATCCATGAATGCTGCAGGTGCATTAGTCACTCCAAAAGGCATTACTAGGAATTCATAGTGACCATACCTCGTCCGAAAAGCAGTCTTCTCAATATCCTCGGCTTTGACCTTCAAGCTGGTGGTAGCAGACCTAAGGTCAATCTTGGAAAAGACTCTTGCTCCTTGTAGTTGATCTAGCAAATCATCAATCCTAGGCAGCGGATACTTGTTCTTAATGGTTACCTTGTTAAGTTCTCTATAGTCAATACAAAGCGAGTGTACCATCCTTTTTCTTAACAAACAAAATGGTGCTCCCCATGGTGAAGTGCTCGGCCTAACAAAACCCTTATCCAACAATTCTTGCAGTTGCACTTTCAACTCCTTAAGTTAATTTGGGGCCATTCTATAGGGTGTTTTGGAGATCGGTTTGCGTTCTGACACAATGTCCTGATAAACTCTATTTCTCTATCAACTAAGTGGCCGGGGGCAATTCATTTGGAAAGAGCGTCAGAATTCATTAACAAGCTGGGATGTCGGCTATATCAACATTTCCATTACGATCATTCAGGTATACTACACAAGTAGCCATGGCACCCTTTGGATTAGTTTATAGGCCTTAATGGGCCGAAATCAAGTAAGGAGGGCACTACCCTTTACCTCGGAAAATAACCTCGGCTCGATGCAGGGGTCTCAATGTGACACTCTTCAAAACACAATCTATAGATGCATGATTCATCACTAACCAATCCATTCCTAGTATGACATCAAAGTGAGTCATGTTTAACGGCATCAAATCAACTAATAATTCTACACCCTCAATCACAATAGCACACGCCCTATAGATAGATGCAACAATCATAGTTCTCCCGGATGGGCGGATACATATAACACAAAATCAAGGGGTTCTTGTTCTCTATTTAACTTCTCGGCAAACCTAGCGATACAAATGAATCGTAGAACCGAATCTATCGGTATGTATGCATCTTGAGAACAGATTGGAAGTATACGATACTCTTGTCTCGATTACGGGTGTCTCCGGCACTAAGCATAAAAACTCGCCTGCCTCATCTGCGTCCTTAGATGTTGCTTCCTGTCTGAGCCGAGGTGCTCCCACTTCTCTTACCATCATCAATCTTTGACTTGGACAATCTTTCACGGTGACCCATTTCTCCACATTCAAAACAAGCGCTGGCGTAGCGGCAAACTCGAATCGGCCTCCCTGGCACACATCGGCCTAGTATTACCTTCTGGTTCGAGTTGCCGCTCACATTCGCTTTCTTCTTGGTGTTAAGCGGAACTCGGCGATTATCATAATTACATCTCTTTCTCGATTCTCCCTGCATTACGATATCGGTTCAGATTAGCCTCGGCAAGAATAGCCTTGTCCAAAACTCTGCATAAGTCGGCATGTTGTGCATGTTGACTCTATCTATGTCGGTCCACGGAATCCGCTTTCAAACTTCCCGGCTTTCCTATACTCATCATCGATCATATGAGGCGTACCTCGCCAATTCGGTGAAAGCTCAATCGTGATACGCTCTTTGTTTTGTTCCCTTGTATCAAAGTCTGGAACTCCGTGGTCTTGCGATCTCGCACACTAATGGGAAAGTGCTTGTTATAAAATAGCTCCAAAAATTTGGCCCAAGTTAAATCAGGATTTTCTTCTCGGGTCAGTATCCACCATCTTCGGGCGTCATCGTCCAATGTGAATGCGGCCAATGCCACCTTCTGTACATCTGTGCTGGGAAAGATCTCAAATAGCTTCTCCATTCCTAGAACCCATGCTTCGGCTTTCATCGGCTCGATGCCCCCTTGGAATCTCGGCGGGTTCATCTTCTTGAACTCCTTAATCAAAGTCAGGGTTCCCTCCCCATACAAGGCTGGTTGTGGAGGTACTTGAGGTACTGGAGGTGGTGGAGGCGGAACTGCATATCGGCCATTAGTCTGTTCGGCCTGGGTAGTTGTATAGCGACATTTCTTTGTCTCACTTGTCTTAACTCCCGAGTTAACCCTTCCACTAGTCTTTCTAATCGGTCCAGTCTATCCTCTGATCGATCTCGGCCAACTGGTGGTCTTCCTCTCCTCATAGTGCTATGAGTATGCAAAATGTGACTTTAAAACAAAATGCACAACAAAGTATGTATGCTAGCAACAAGTAATCATGACGGGGTGATACACACATTTGTCAAGTAGCAAGCAACATGATGCAATCCTAACACCTTCCTAAGGGAAACCCTATGCTTTTTAGGACCCAAAGTGTGTGAACAACGTACTATGAGGAACTTGTGCTCGATACCATTACATCACGACCCCATTCCGCCCTAGTAGAATGGTGCCATGATGGCGATAATTCGAGATTACCCAAGGCCACTTGCAAGAAAACACACACAAATCGAGTAAACATATGGGGCTTACTAATGCGGAAGCAATAAACAAAATAAGGTAGTCCATAAGAGCGATTAGCTTGAGTTAAATGAAATGACAAACATCTTATAGTAGCTTTAATACAAAATAATGAAGTACAAAAATTACATCTTGATCAAAAGGCTTCTCAGCCATCAAATACAAAATACAATGAAATAACCAAGAAGCATGATCTTCAAGATCTTTGCAAAACATGGATCCAAAACACATCGGCAAAATGCTACAGCAAAACACGTCGGCTAAGCACAACTAGGCGTCACCGACCTGCTCATCACCTACATATATATATAGAGAGGGTGAGCTTGGATACTCAGTGAATGGCATAAATAATAAAGGGTTTTCATGAATGACATCCGAGGTCTTTTAACAAAATAGTACATGGAACAAATCAGGTGCATCTATCAAATCTTTCAAAGCTTCAAGGGATGTTTACTAACATCAATATAATACAAGAGATGACATCTCGGACAAACAAGGCCCACGCGGTAAAACCGTCAGTGGCAAGGCAAGACAAGACAAAACAAGAGAGATCTCAAATCAATGGTGTCGTTGCATTATAGTCCCCGAACACTAAGGACTTGTGCCACAAATGCTTAAAGTCCCCTCGCGTCACGGACTTCCAAACTTGTGCTACAAATGCTTATAGTCCCCTAGCGTGCAATTTGGTGCCACAAATTCTTAAAGTCCCCTGGCACGTACGGACTACCCGAGGATGTCATCAAAACAAGATATAATACTTACTGCAAATAGGGATAATCATTCATGCTTACAAATACTTTCCAAACAAGGCAAAACAAGGTTTCATCAAAGCTTTATAACATATCTTTATTAAAATACCACTCACGTAGTTCTTCGGACGTCGGCGTCGAGGTGAATCCAAGTCCTACAAACACACGGCAAGTCCATTGAATGCACTCTTAAACAAGCTTCTCATGCATACAAATGATCTCGGCATTCTTCTAAACTAAGTCAAGTCAAAACAAACATTGTTTCCCACCTCGGAAAAACATCTTTGGGCACCAATCGAGTCTTGCCGGGGGTCCCACACTTCTCGCCGAGGTGTGGTCCCGAGGGCCACTTACAAGGAAATGAAGCCGGGGAAAATCTGGGTTTCCCCTCTACTCAAGAACATGAAGAACATGAATATGAAGACCATGAAGGAGATGAATGCAAGGATCACAACTTATGATTATAAGACTTGATTTCATGCTATGAGTTTAAAAACATGGACACAGGTACCCATTCAAGAAGACCATGCAAGAACAAACACAAAAACATGATTCTTGTTCCAAACTTTCGGATCAAAATGAGGTTTTCCTTTAAGAACACATGAACATCATTTTCTCTTTCTAAAACCAACTTTAAATCAATGCATGACATGCAAGACAGATTCAATCAAGCAATGCAGCTAAGTGATTGGTAAGAACAATCGAAGTAGGGCAAGAATCTAACCTTAAAGCTTAAATCCAACGGTGTGATCTTTAAGGGTTAAGCTTGAAACTCCACTTCTCTCTCAAGAACTCTTCCTAGAGCTTCTCTCTCTAAAACAAGAATTTGAGACCAAAATGATTTGGTTTTAACTCTATCGGCCGTTTAACCTTCTCGTTGGGACACGTGGCATTACTAGGGTTGGTGTAACTCAAAAAGTGGTGATGGATAAGCCAAGTCCCTGACAAAGTGTGTCCAACAAGCTAGGCAGTAAAGGACTCCGGCGAGTAACTACATCGGCGAATAACAAGACTTCGGCAAACAAAAGACAATGACTTCGGCAAGTCAAGGAATGATGATCTCGGCTAGGAAGGTCAACACTCGACCTAGCTGTGCCACACCTCGGCCTAGATGTGCCACACCTCGGCCTATGTCATACCATTCCGGGACAAGATCACTTCGGCACGAGGACAGCATCTCGGCCCAGATAATACACATCTCGGCCTTGGCGATACACCTCGGCCGGATGATAATCATCTCGGCCAATATGCCAAAGCGAAGGTGGAGGTCAAACAAAGGGACTCCACTAATAGCTACAGGCTTAGGATGACCTCGGCGGTACTCACTAGGAAATGACAAGGCATGCAAGCAACACCCGAATAAGACAAGACTAAATTTGCTAATGCAACACAACAAGTCAAGATCACATATGAATGTATGCAAGTATGTCAAGAGTAAGGTGAGGGTCACTACAGTCTACCCCCCTTAAAGAAGTTTGGTCCCCAAACTTAAATTACCTTGCTCTACAAATAACTCTGGGTAACGGATTCTCATGTCCTCTTCTTTCTCCCATGTGGCTTCCTGCCATAGTGTTCCTTCCATTCAACCTTTACCATTAGTATCGATTTGTTTCTCAACCGCTTCACTTGTCTATCAATAATCCTCATTGGTTTCTCCTCGTAGCCCAAGTCCTCTCAGAATCGCGATTCCCGAGTAGTCAATTATATGCAATGGATCTCGAATGTACTTCCTCAACATCGAAACATGGAACACATTGTGGACTTGGCGTAAATCTGGTGGTAAAGCAAGTCCAGAGGGCAACGGGGTTAATCTTCTCAAGAATTTCAAATGGTCCTCAGATAACGAGGTGCTAGTTTACCTTTCTTCCCACATCTTGAAACTCTGGTTGTCGGCGTGATCTTCCAAAATACTTGATCCCCTACTTCGAATTCTAGATCCCTTATCCTATGGTCTGCATATCTCTTCTGTCGGCTCTGGGCGGTTTTGATCCTCTGCTGAATGAGCTTAATCTTTTCGGTCGTTTCTTGCACTAGCTCGACGCCAATCAAAGCTGTATCTCCCACCTCGGTCCAACATATCGGCGACCTGCACTCCCTTCCATACAAAGCTTCATATGGTGCCATGCCAATGCTGGCTTGATAACTGTTGTTGTACGCAAACTCTACTAATGGCAAATGCTATTCCCAACTTCCCTTGAAATCTAATACGCACAATCTGAGCATATCCTCAAGTGTCTGAATAGTTCTTTCCGTTTGCCCATCGGTCTGGGGGTAAAAAGATGTGCTAAACTTCAACTCAGTTCCCAAGGCTCTCTGCAGGCTCTGCCAAAATCTAGAAACGAACTTCGAATCTCGGTCTGATACAATGGACATCGGCACACCGTGAAGTCTGATGATCTCATTCATGTACAGTTCGCCAAGTCGGTCGGCATTGAATGTAGTCTTCACAGGCAAGAAGTGTCTTGACTTAGTTAATCATCAATTATAACCCAGATTGAATCCATTCCTCTTTGTGTCCTCGGCAAACCCACCACGAAATCCATGGAGATGTGCTCCCATTTCCATTCAGGAATTGGCAAAGGTTGAAGGAGTCCTGCTGGTCTCTGGTGTTCCGCTTTCACTTGTTGACAACACAAACATTGGAATACGAATTCGGCTATTTCCCTTTTCATATTTGGCCACCAGAAAGTCCGCTTCACATCTTGATACATCTTGGTGCTTCCCGGATGGACGGCAAATTTGGATTTGTGGGCTTCTTGCAAAATCTTCTTTTTCAGTTCTGGAACGTCGGCCACACATAGCCTTCCTTCGAACTTAAGCACTCCATTCTCAAAGGTGTAACCTGACCTCGGCCCGGTGTTAATCTCGTCGGCTACCTTCTTCAGGAACTCATCCTCCATTTGCCTTGCTTTTACTTCTTCAATGATGGTCGGCTCCGCTGAGATCATGGCTAAACACGCCAAACTTCCCAACGACTTCCTGCTTAATGCATCTCTTCGAGTTGGCTTTGCTCGGTGGTCTTGAATCTGCATGTCATAGTCCTTCAATAATTCCAGCCATCTTCTCTGCCTCAAATTTAGTTCCTTCTGAGTAAATAAGTACTTCAAACTCTTATGATCCGTGAAAACTTGACAAGAAGCTCCATACAAGTAATGACGCCAAATCTTCAAAGCAAACACCACGGCTGCTAGCTCCAAATCATGGGTAGGATAATTCTTCTCGTGAGGTTTTAACTGGCGAGATGCATATGCTATGACCTTACCCCCTTGCATCAATACACAACCCAAACCCTTATGTGAAGCATCACTATAAATCTGAAATTCTTCATTACCTGATGGCAGTACAAGAACTGGTGCTGTAACCAACCTCGTCTTCAACTCCTGGAAGGCTGATTCTCTATCTTCGGTCCATTCATATGTTACTCCCTTCTGAGTTAACTGTGTCAATGGTACTGCAATCCTTGAGAAGTCCTTCACAAACTTTCGGTAATAACCTGCCAAACCCAGAAAACTACGAACCTCGGACACGTTGGTCGGCGTCGGCCAACTTACCACGGCTTCAATCTTGCTGGGATCAACAGAGATACCCTCTTCATTAATCACATGCCCCAAGAATGAAATGCTGGAAAGCCAAAACTCACACTTACTCAACTTAGCATACAATTTCCCGTCCCTCAAGGTCTGTAGGGCAAGTCTCAGATGACTCTCATGCTCATTTGTGCTCTTGGAATAGATCAATATGTCGTCGATGAAAACAACCACAAACTCATCTAAGTACGGCTTGAAAACTCTGTTCATTAAATCCATGAATGCTGCAGGTGCATTAGTCACTCCAAAAGGCATTACTAGGAATTCATAGTGACCATACCTCGTCCGAAAGCGTCTTCTCAATATCCTCGGCTTTGACCTTCAATCGGTGGTAGCCGACCTAAGGTCAATCTTGGAAAAAGACTCTTGCTCCTTGTAGTTGATCTAGCAAATCATCAATCCTAGGCAACGGATACTTGTTCTTAATGGTTACCTTGTTAAGTTCTCTATAGTCAATACAAAGGCGGAGTGTACCATCCTTTTTCTTAACAAACAAGACTGGTGCTCCCCATGGTGAAGTGCTCGGCCTAACAAAACCCTTATCCAACAATTCTTGCAGTTGCACTTTCAACTCCTTAAGTTCGGCTGGGGCCATTCTATAGGGTGTTTTGGAGATCGGCTGCGTTCCTGACACAATGTCCACAGTAAACTCTATTTCTCTATCAACTAAGTGGCCAGGCAATTCATTTGGAAAGACGTCGGGGAATTCATTAACAACTGGGATGTCGGCTATATCAACATTTCCATTCTGATCATTCAGTATACTACACAAGTAGCCATGGCACCCTTTCTGGATTAGTTTATAGGCCTTAATGGACGAAATCAAGTAAGGAGGGGGCACTACCCCTTTACCTCGGAAAATAACCTCGGCTCGGTCTGGGGGTCTCAATGTGACACTCTTCAAAACACAATCTATAGATGCATGATTCATCACTAACCAATCCATTCCTAGTATGACATCAAAGTGAGTCATGTTTAACGGCATCAAATCAACTAATAATTCTACACCCTCAATCACAATAGCACACGCCCTATAGATAGATGCAACAATCATAGTTCTCCCAGATGGAGCAGATACATATAACACAAAATCAAGGGGTTCTTGTTCTCTATTTAACTTCTCGGCAAACCTAGCAGATACAAATGAATGCGTAGAACCCGAATCTATCAGTATGTATGCATCTTGAGAACAGATTGGAAGTATACCTGATACTACTGTCTCAGTATTCTGGGTGTCTCCTGGCACTAGCGCAAAAACTCTGCCCTGCCTCATCTGCGTCCCTCCGGTGTTGCTTCCCTGTGCAGAGCCCGAGGTGCTCCCACTTCTCTTACCATCATCAATCTTTGACTTCGGACAATCTTTCACACGGTGACCCATTTCTCCACATTCAAAACAAGCGCCTGACGCCCAACGGCAAACTCCGAAATGCGGCCTCCCACAAACTGGCACACATCGGCCTGGTATTACCTTCCTGGTTCGAGTTGCCCGAGCTGCTCACATTCGCTTTCTTCTTGGTGTTAAACGGAACTCGGCGATTATCATAATTCTGTCTCTTTCTCTGATTCTCCCCTGCATTCTGATATCGGTTCAGATTAGCCTCGGCAAGAATAGCCTTGTCCAAAACTCCTGCATAAGTCGGCATGTTGTGCATGTTGACTCTATCCTGTATCGGTCCACGCAATCCGCTTTCAAACTTCCTGGCTTTCCTATACTCATCACTGATCATATGAGGCGCGTACCTCGCCAATTCGGTGAAAGCTCGATCGTATTCTCTTCGTTTTGTTCCTTGTATCAAAGTCTGGAACTCCGTGGTCTTGCGATCTCGCACACTAATGGGAAAGTGCTTGTTATAAAATAGCTCCAAAAATTTGGCCCAAGTTAAATCAGGATTTTCTTCTCGTCAAGATCCACCATCTTGAGCGCCATCGTCTAATGTGAATGCGCCAATGCCACCTTCAGACATCTGTCTGGGAAAGATCTCAAATAGCTTCTCCATTCCTAGAACCCATGCTTGGCTTTCGGCTCGATGCCCCTTGGAATCTCGGCGGGTTCATCTTCTTGAACTCCTTAATCAAAGTCGTGGTTCCTCCCCATACAAGGCTGGTTGTGGAGGTACTTGAGGTACTGGAGGTGGTGGAGGCGGAACTGCATATCGGCCATTAGTCTGTTCGGCCTGGGTAGTTGTAGCACTGACATTTTGCTGTCTCACTTGTCTTAACTCCCGAGTTAACCCTTCCACTAGTCTTTCTAATCGGTCCAGTCTATCCTCTGATCGATCTCGGCCAACTGGTGGTCTTCCTCTCCTCATAGTGCTATGAGTATGCAAAATGTGACTTTAAAACAAAATGCACAACAAAGTATGTATGCTAGCAACAAGTAATCATGCCGGGATGATGCACACATTTGTCAAGTAGCAAGCAACATGATGCAATCCTAACATCTTTCTAAGGGAAATCCTATGCTCTTTAGGACCCAAAGTGTGTGAATAACGTACTACGAGGAACTCGTGCTCTGATACCATTCTGTCACGACCCCATTCCGCCCCTAGTAGAATGGTGCCATGATGGCCAGTAATTCGAGATTACCCAAGGCCACTTGCAAGAAAACACACACAAATCAGAGTAAACATATGGGGCTTACTAATGCGGAAGCAATAAACAAAATAAGGTAGTCCATAAGAGCAGTGCTTGAGTTAAATGAAATGACAAACATCTTATAGTAGCTTTAATACAAAATAATGAAGTACAAAAATTACATCTTGATCAAAAGGCTTCTCAGCCATCAAATACAAAATACAATGAAATAACCAAGAAGCATGATCTTCAAGATGCTGCAAAACATGGATCCAAAACACATCGGCAAAATGCTACAGCAAAACACGTCGGCTAAGCACAACTAGGCGTCACCGCCGACCTGCTCATCACCTACATATATATATAGAGAGGGTGAGCTTGGATACTCAGTGAATGGCATAAATAATAAAGGGTTTTCATGAATGACATCCGAGGTCTTTAACAAAATAGTACATGAAACAAATCAGGTGCATCTATCAAATCTTTCAAAGCTTCAAGGGATGTTTACTAACATCAATATAATACAAGAGATGACATCTCGGACAAACAAGGCCCACGCGGGAAAACCGCTGGCAAGGCAAGACAAGACAAAACAAGAGAGATCTCAAATCAATGGTGTCGTTGCATTATAGTCCCCGAACACTAAGGACTTGTGCCACAAATGCTTAAAGTCCCCACGCGACGGACTTCCAAACTTGTGCTACAAATGCTTATAGTCCCCTAGCACGCAATTTGGTGCCACAAATGCTTAAAGTCCCTTGGCGCACGGACTACCCGAGGATGTCATCAAAACAAGATATAATACTTACTGCAAATAGGGATAATCATTCATGCTTACAAATACTTTCCAAACAAGGCAAAACAAGGTTTCATCAAAGCTTTATAACATATCTTTATTAAAATACCACTCACGTAGTTCTTCGGACGTCAGCGTCGAGGTGAATCCAAGTCCTACAAACACACGGCAAGTCCATTGAATGCACTCTTAAACAAGCTTCTCATGCATACAAATGATCTCGGCATTCTTCTAAACTAAGTCAAGTCAAAACAAACATTGTTTCCCACCTCGGAGAAACATGCTGGGCACCAATCAAGTCTTGGCCGAGGTCCCACACTTCTCGCCGAGGTGTGGTCCCGAGGGCCACTTACAAGGAAATGAAGCCGGGGAAAATCTGGGTTTCCCCTCTACTCAAGAACATGAAGAACATGAATATGAAGACCATGAAGGAGATGAATGCAAGGATCACAACTTATGATTATAAGACTTCAGATTTCATGCTATGAGTTTAAAAACATGGACCGGTGCCCATTCAACAAGACCATGCAAGAACAAACACAAAAACATGATTCTTGTTCCAAACTTTCGGATCAAAATGAGGTTTTCCTTTAAGAACACATGAACATCATTTTTCTCTTTCTAAAACCAACTTTAAATCAATGCATGACATGCAAGACAGATTCAATCAAGCAATGCAGCTAAGTGATTGGTAAGAACAATCAGTAGGGCAGAATCTAACCTTAAAGCTTAAATCCAACGGTTTGATCTTCAAGGGTTAAGCTTGAAACTCCACTTCTCTCTCTAGAACTCTTCCTAGAGCTTCTCTCTCTAAAACAAGGATTTGAGACCAAAATGATTTGGTTCTACGTCTATCGGCCGCTTTAACCTTCGTTGGGACACGTGGCATTACCGGGTTGGTGTAACTCAAAAAGTGACTGATGGATAAGACAAGTCTCTGACAAAGTGTGTTCAACAAGCTAGGCAATAAAGGACTCCGGCGAGTAACGACATCGGCGAATAACAAGACTTCGGCAAACAAAAGACAATGACTTCGGCAAGTCAAGGAATGATGATCCCGGCTAGGAAGGTCAACACTCGACCTAGCTGTGCCACACCTCGGCCAAGATGTGCCACACCTCGGCCCATGTCATACCATTCCAGGACAAGATCACTTCGGTACAAGGATAGCATCTCGGCCCAGATAATACACATCTCGGCCTTGGCGATACACACCTCGGCCCAGATGATAATCATCTCGGCCAATATGCCAAGGCGAAGGTGGAGGTCAAACAAAGGGACTCCACTAATAGCTACAGGCTTAGGATGACCTCGGCGGTACTCACTAGGAAATGACAAGGCATGCAAGCAACACCCGAATAAGACAAGACTAAATTTGCTAATGCAACACAACAAGTCAAGATCACATATGAATGTATGCAAGTATGTCAAGAGTAAGGTGAGGGTCACTACAGTAGTGTATTGGATGAACTTCAATTTTTAATTTTATACAACTTCCTTTTTTATTTTTATTCAACTTCCATTTTTATTCAATTTCCTTCTCTTTTCAACTAGTTTTTTCATTTAATTTCCATATAGATCGGTAAGGTAGAGTGGTTTTTTGAATGAACTTCCATTTTTAATTTCATACAACTTCCATTTTTATTTTTATTCAACTTCCATTTTTATTCAATTATTTGCTCTCTTCAACTTCATTTTTTATTTAATTTCCGAATAGATCTGTAGGGTATAGTGGTTTTTTGAATGAATTTCCATTTTTAATTTTATGCAACTTCGATTTTTAATTTTACGCAACTTCCATTTTTATTTTTATTCAACTTCTAGTTTTATCCAATTTCCTTTTGTATTCAACTTTCATTTTTATATTTATTTTTATGCAACTTCCATTTTTATTCAATTACCTTTCCTATTCAACTTCCTTTTTTATTTTATTTCCAAATAGATAGTTAAGGTATAGTGCTTTCTTGAATGAACTTCCATTTTATGGAACTTCCATTTTTATTTAATTTCCAAATAGATCGTTATGGTATAGTGGTTTCTTGAATGAACTTCCATTTTATGGAACTTCCATTTTTATTTAATTTCCAAATAGATCGTTATGATATAGTGGTTTCTTGAATGAACTTCTATTTTTTTTTTTCATTCAAATTCCATTTTATTTTTATTCAAGTTCTATTTTTATTCAATTTCATTTTTCTATTCAACGTCATTTTTTATTTAACTTCCAAATAGATCGTTAGGGTATAGTAGTTTATTGGATGAACTTCAATTTTTAATTTTATACAACTTCCATTTTTATTTGTATTCAACTTCCATTTTTATTCAATTTCCTTCTCTTTTCAACTAGTTTTTTCATTGAATTTCCAAATAAATCGGTAAGGTAGAGTGGTTTTTTGAATGAACTTCTATTTTTAATTTCATACAACTTCCATTTTTATTTTTATTCAATTTCCATTTTTATTCAATTATTTTCTCTTTTCAACTTCATTTTTTATTTAATTTCCGAATAGATCTGTAGGGTATAGTGGTTTTTTGAATGAACTTCCATTTTTAATTTTATGCAACTTCTATTTTTAATTTTACGCAACTTTCATTTTTATTTTTATTCAACTTCTAGTTTTATCCAATTTCCTTTTGTATTCGACTTCCATTTTTATTTTTATTTTTATTCAACTTCCATTTTTATTCAATTACCTTTTCTATTCAACTTCCTTTCTTATTTTATTTCCAAATAGATCGTTAAGGTATAGTGCTTTCTTGAATGAACTTCCATTTTATGCAACTTCCATTTTTATTTAATTTCCAAATAGATCGTTAAGGTATAATGGTTTCTTGAACTAACTTCCATTGTTAATTTTATGCAACTTCTATTTTTATTTTTATTGAACTTCCATTTTTAATTTTATGCAACTTCCATTTTTATTCAATTTACTTTTCTATTCGACTTCATTTTTTTATTTAATTTCCAAATAGATCGTTAAGGTAGAGTGGTTTCTTAAATGAACTTCCATTGTTAATTTTATGCAACTTCCATTTTTATTCAACTTCCTTTTTTATTTAATTTCCAAATAGATCGTTAAGGGATAGTGGTTTCTCGAATAAACTTCCAATTTTAATTTTTTCCAACTTCCATTTTTAATCAATTTCCTTTTCTATTCAACTTCTTTTTTGTTTTATTTCCAAATAGATTGTTAGGGTATAGTGGTTTCTTAAATGAACATCTATTTTCATTTTTATTCAATTTACAGTTCTATTCAACTTCCATTTTAATTCAATTTCCTTTTTTCTTTAATTTCCAAATAAATCGTTAAGGTATAGTGGTTTCTTGAATGAACTTACAATTTCTTTTTCTACTGAACTTCCTTTTTTATTTAATTTCCAAATAGATCGTTAAGGTATAGTGGTTGTTTGAATGAATTGCCATTTTAATTTTATGCAACTTCCATTTTTGTTTTTATTCAATTTCTTTTTCTATTCAACGTTTTTTTTATTTAATTTCCAAATAGATTGTTAGGGTAGAGTAGTTTATTTGATGAACTTCAATTTTTAATTTTATGCAACTTCTATTTTTATTTTTATTCAACTTCCATTTTTATCCAATTTCCTTTTCTATTCAACTTCCTCTTTTATTTAATTGCCAAATAGATTATTAAGGTATAGTGGTTTTTTGAATTAACTTCCATTTTTTATTTTATACAACTTCCATTTTTAATTTTATGCAACTTCCATTTTTATTTTATTCAACTCCAATTTTTATTCAACTTTCTTTTCTATTCTACTTCTTTTTTTATTTAATTTCCACATAGATCGTCAAGGTATAATGGTTTCTTGAATGAACCTCCAATTTAAATTTTATGCAACTTCCATTTTTATTCAATTTTCTATTCTATTCAACTTTATTTTTTTATTTAATTTCCAAATAGATCGCTAAGGTATAATGGTTTCTTGAATTAACTTCCATTGTTAATTTTAGGCAACTTCCATTTTTATTTTTATTCAACTTCCATTTTTACCCAATTTCCTTTTCTATTCAACTTCCTTTTTTATTTAATTTCCAAATATATCGTTAAGGTATAGTGGTTTCCAGAATGAACTTACATTGTTAATTTGATGCAACTTCTATTTTTATTTTTTTTCAACTTTCATTTTTATTCAATTTGTTTTTCTATCTATCTTTCTTTTTTATTTAATTTCCAAATTGATCGTTAACGTATAGTGATTTCTTGAATGAACTTCCATTTTAAATTTTATGCAACTTCCATTTATATTTTTATTCAACTTCCATTTTTATTTTTATTCAACTTCCCTTTTTAGTTAATTTCCAAATAGATCGTCAAGGTATTATGGTTTCTTTAATGAACTTCCATTTTTAATTTTATGCAACTTCCATTTTTGTTTTTATTCAATTTCCATATTTATTCAATTTACTTTTCTATTCAATTTCCTTTTTTATTCGATTTCCAAATAGATCGTTAAGGTATAGTGGTTTTTTGAATGAACTTCCATTTTTAATTTTATGCAACTTCCATTTTTATTTAATTTCCTTTTCTATTCAACTTCCTTTTTTTATTATTTAATTTCCAAATAGACCGTTAAGGTATAGTGGTTTCTTGATTGAACTTCCCTTTTTAATTTTATGCAACTTCCATTTTTATTTTTATTCAACTTCTATTTTTATTCAATTTCATTTCTATTCAACTTTCTTTTTTATTTAATTGGCAAACAGATCGTTAAGGTATAGTGGTTTCTTGAATGAGCTTCCATTTTTAATTTCATACAACTTCCATTTTTATTTTTATTCAACTTCCATTTTTAATTTTATGCAACTTTCATTTTTATTTTTATTCAAGTTCCATTTTTATTCAACTTCCTTTTGCATTCAACTTCCTTTTTTTATTTAATTTCCAAATATATCGTTAAGGTATAGTGGTTTTTTGAATGAACTTCCATTGTTAATTTTATGCAACTTCAATTTTTATTTTTATTCAAATTCCATTTTTATTCAATTTCCTTTTCTATTCGACTTCATTTTTTATTTAATATCCAGATAGATCGTTAAAATATAATGGTTTTTTGAATGAACTTTCATTTTTATTTTTATTCAACTTTCATTTTTATTCAATTTCCCTTTCTATTCAACTTCTTTTTTTATTTAATTTCCAAAGAGATCGTTAAGGTATAGGGGTTTCTTGAATAAACTTCCATTGTTAATTTTGTGCAACTTCCATTTTTATTCAATTTCCTTTTCTATTCAACTTCTTTTTTTATTTAATTTCCAAATCGATCGTTAAGTTATAGTGGTTTATTGAATGAACTTCCATTGTTAATTTTATGCAACTTTCATTTTTATTTTTATTCAACTTCTATTTTTATCCAATTTCCTTGTCTATTCAACTTCCTTTTTTATTTAATTTCCACATAGATCGTTAAGGTATAGTGGTTTATTGAATGAACCTCCATTTTTAATTTTATGCGACATCCAATTTTATTTTTATTCAACTTCCATTTTTATTAAATTTCCTTCTCTATTCAACTTCCTCTTTTATTTAATTTCCAAATAGATCATTAAGGTATAGTGGTTTCTTGAATAAACTTCCATTGTTAATTTTAAGCAACTTCCATTTTTGTTTTTATTCAACTTCCATTTTTATTCAATTTCCTTTTCTATTCAACTTCCTTTTTTATTTAATTTCCAAATAGATCATTAATGCATAGTGGTTTTTTGAATGAACTGCCATTTTTAATTTTATGCAACTTCCATTTTTAATCAATTTCCTTTTCTATTCAACTTTCTTTTTTATATAATTTCCAAATAGATCGTTAAGGTATAGTGGTATCTTGAATGAACTTCCACTTTTAATTTTATGCAACTTTCATTTTTATTTTTATTCAACTTCTATTTTTATTCAATTTCCTTTTCTATTCAACTTCCTTTTTTTATTTAATTTCGAAATAGATCGTTAACGTATAGTGTGATCCTGAATGAACTTCCATTATAATTTTTATTCAGCTTTCATTTTTATTCAATTTCCTTTTTTTTATTCAACTTCATTTTTTATTTACTTTCCAAATAGATCGCTAAGGTATAATGGTTTCTTGAATTAACTTCCATTATTAATTTTATGTAACGTCCATTTTTATTTTTATTCATCTTCCGATTATATTCAATTTCTTTTTCTATTCAACTTACTTTTTTATTTAATTTCCAAATAGATCGTTAAGGTATAGTGGTTTCTTAAATGAACTTACATTGTTAATTTTATGCAACTTCCATTTTTATTCAATTTGTTTTTCTATCTATCTTTCTTTTTTATTTAATTTCCAAATTGATCGTTAACGTATAGTGGTTTCTTGAAGGAACATCCACTTTTAAATTTTATGCAACTTCCATTTTTATTTTTATTCAACTTCCTCTTTTTTTTTAATTTACAAATAAATCGTCAAGGTATAGTTGTTTCTTTAATGAATTCCATTTTTATTCAACTTCCATTTTTATTTAATTTTTTATTCAATTTCCTTTTCTATTTAACTTCCTTTTTTCTTTAATTTCCGGATAGATCGTTAAGGTATAGTGGTTTCTTGAATGAACTTCCATTGTTATTTTTAGGCAACTTCCATTTTTATTTTTATTCAATTTTCTTTTTCTATTCGACTTCCTTTTTTCATTTAATTTCCAAATAGATCGTTAAGATATAGTGCTTTCTGCCAACTTGTATATTCGGGACATAGTGAGGTTGCACGGGGTCCCTGTGACAATTGTCTCAGATAGAGATCCTCGTTTTACTGCCAGGTTGTGGTAGAGTTTGCAGAGTGCCTTGGGTACTAAGTTGACCTTTAGTACAGCTTATCATCCTCAGACTGACGGGCAGTCCGAGCGTACTATTTAGATACTTGAGGATATGTTTCGGGTTTGTGTCCTTGACTTTAGTGGGATGTGGGAGAGGCACTTGCCCTTGGTGGAGTTTGCCTACAACAATAGTTTCCAGTCTAGTATCGGTATGGCACCGTTTGAGGCCTTGTATGGCCGACTGTGTAGGTCTCCAGTTTGTTGGGCCGAGGTAGGTGATGCACTTTTGTTGGGTCCAGAGTTGGTGAGGGAAACGACGGAGAAAGTTGAGCTTATCCGTAGGAGGCTTGTTACAGCCCAGAGTCGTCAGAAATCTTATGCCGATCGTAGGAGGCGACCTTTGGTATTTGAGGTGGGTGATCATGTCTTTCTAAAGATATCACCTAGGCGGGGATTGATGAGGTTTGGAAAGAGTGGGAAGTTGTCCCCTCGGTTTATTGGCCCTTTTGAGATCCTTGAAAGGATTGGCGAGGTTGCCTATCGTTTAGCTTTGCCGCCGCAGTTGTCCAGAGTTCATGACGTGTTTCATGTGAGTATGCTTCAGAAGTATGAGCCAGATCCATCGCATGTATTGGATTGGACCGACTTAGAGGTTGATGAGGATGCCTCGTATGAGGAGAGACCGGTTCTGGTCTTGGATAGGTGGGATCAAGTCTTGCGAGGCAAGACCATTCCCTTGGTAAAAGTCTTGTGGAAACATCACGGGGTGGAGGAAGCCACTTGGGAACGTGAGTTAGAGGTCCGAGAGAAATATCTGGATCTATTTGTGGATGTTTGAGTATATGTTGTGTATTTTATTGTATTAGTGGACCTTAAGAGTATTGAATATATCTAAGGTTGTAAAACGTGGTATATGTTTTGGTTTGATAGAAGTATTTTGAAACTTGCCTCGAAATGAAAGTTTAATGTAACATTGCATATGTTGATTATATTGTAGAAATGGAATTATATCATGAAAAATGAATATGATATGGAAATGGGAATCATGTATATTGTAAACTGTTGAAATGGAAAGGAAATGCATGTTGAAATGTATATATTGTGAAATGCCTCTTGACAAGAGATGGAATGATCGGGATGGGTCGAGTTGTTGAATGTTGAATGTAACATTGCTTAAAATGGAGAAAATCTTGTTTTTGAAAAACTTGTATTTAATTTCGGGGACGAAATTCTTTAAGGGGGGAAGGTTATAGCGATTCTGGTTTTCCCTTTCTGTATTTGTTATATCCGGACTTAGGCTTCGTGAAGTTGGTTATTGTATATGTCTCGTTTACATCCTCTACTCTTTGTATTTGAGTCTTGGGTTGTGTTGGGCAGGTTTGAAATAGGTTGGTTGAGCTTAGAAACCAAAAGTAGTTGCCCAAAATCTAGCCTTCACGCTCGAGCGGAGATTTTGACGCTCGAGCGGGGGTTTTGGCGCTCGAGCGGTAATATCCATCTCCCAGCACTTTCCTCTGCAGTGTTTGACGCTCGAGCGGGCGTTTTGACGCTCGAGCGTGAGTTTGTGTGTGACGCTCGAGCGGGGAGTTTTACGCTCGAGCGGGGTCCTGGTTCTGCAAAAGTTCTGGAAGTGTGTATCCGGCGCTCGAGCGGGGGTTTGGACGCTCGAGTGGGGAGACGCATATATCACTCCGAGTTTTAGCTTTTTGGATCACTTTTTCAACTCCATTTCTCTCTCTTACTTTTCAAAACAGCCATTGGAGAGCTTCTCTCACTAAAACCACCACTTCTCTCTAGGGTTTGATCTAGTTAGAGTAATCTCTCACCCTTTGGCCTTTGTAAAAAGTGTGTTGATCGTCGAGGGCTACCTTTTGATCCGAGAATTTTGGGATTTGGAGCATCTTCGTTTTCTTCATCTCCTTCATTGGGTTTCACCTTTTGAGGTAGGGATATCCTACTCCTCCTTATGAGCTTTGTCTTTAAATTTTAGCATTTTGATATGTTGGGGTTTGTTGGGTAATTTTGAGAAAGTTTGGGCCTTTATGTAATTTTACAAAAGAAAGGGGTTTTACTTATATAAACCTATATGCATGTTTAGCATGGAGAAATGAGGTAAATGTTGGGTCATTGATAGAAATGGAACCTTAGGGTTGTTTTGTTAATTATGGAAAATGCCCTAATTACACTGATAAATTAATTTGTAAGAATTAATTTTTGAGAAATGAGAAATTGAATTGAGAATGTTGAAATTGGGAATGTATGGGATTAAAGGGTGTAGTTGGATCATTTATCACTCACCTAGTTGAAATGTTGATATTTTATCCATTTGGTGCATTTATTTTACATTTAGAAATAACTGCTTTGGGCTATCGGTGGAGGATAGTCTTGATTGTTGTAGACAATGCATGATGATTAGGCAAACTAAAACTAATCGATTGAGTATGCTAACAAATATAGCGGTTGGAATAATACATTAACTTTATGTATTGATTGATTATGTATATGATCTACGTTTATATACATTGTGAGTGTGGAAGGAGATAGGGGATGTACTCCACGGTTTAGGGGAAGATAGGGGATGGACCTCTAAACCGGATTTTGTTTGACATTGATACAGCACTACAATGTGTGTCAAGTGTGGATTATGGAAGTGTTTGAATTGATTTGATATAGCACTACAATGTATATCGTTATCAATTGTGAAGTATAGAAGTATTTTTATGGTATATTGATACAGCACCAAAATGTGTATCCTTCGTGAAGTATGGAAGTGGTTTATGTGTTATTGATACATCACCAAAATGTGTATCCATTATGAATTTCAAAAGTGTTTTAAGGATGAGTCATAATCTCATTAAGTCATTTGGCTAGGTTCTGAGCCTTGTTTTCAAACTCAAAGTTGAAAAAGAAGTGGGAAACGAAATGTAACATGGACTTGAATGTCATGAAACTGTAATGTGTTATAAGTGGGAATATAAGTGTGGACCATCTATCAAATGCTGTTATTTTAGTCATTGTTTATAGTTGGTTTAGTATATTTCTATTGGGCTGTGGCTCACCCTATATGGGACATCATTTTCAGGTACAAATAGCATGCCACCTCCAAGGACATAGCTTGGGAGGCTAGAGGCAGACATACTTTTCGTTGTTTTGCTTTCCTTTGATGTATTACATGTAAATTCAAGCCAAGGGCTTAATATGCATATGAGTTAGTACTCATTTCTTGTAACCAAGTGTTGGCTTGGAAAGTTGTAAGCCCTTAGGGCCTTTACTTTTGTTGTCAACATGTAATACTTTTGTAAGAACTACGCTGATAAATAGAAGGATGTTTATTTCTCTTATATTGTTGCATGTCAAGAATGATGGGTTTTATGCATTTTTTTTGAAGGCGTGACAACTTGGTATCAGAGCGTATCGGGTCCGAATACTTTGGGTACGTGGAAAGTGATTAGTATCACAATGGGTTTGTCTCGCTTGTTAGAGACCTATGTGTGACATTATGTGTTTATTTGATAACATGTTTATGTGACTATGTGGATATGAGATTTAGTTTCTAGGATGTTGATTGGATTCTTGGGTTTCTGTGAGTCTTGTTGGAAAAGCACTTGATCAATACTGTTTCTAACTGGAACTCTAGTAACGCCTAGGGACTATCATTATCCAGAAATGAAATTCGTAAGTGCTTATGTGATTATGTGCTTACGTGGAGTGAATTACAGTTGTCCATGTATTAGGACGTGGGTGTTTAGTTTTGGCACATTTATGAATGTGCTAATGTTCTTCGTTACCTTTATTAGGATGTCAAGACGAGGAAGAGGTGGTAGATGTGGCACAGCGGTGGCGAGGAGATGCCTTCTGGGATAATATTACGCATAGCAGGAGGGGGTTGGCCAGGCCAATGTGGCCAAGCCAGCAGATCAGCAGGCTATGGGCGTCTTAGCCCATGGGATAGCCGATGCTTTGAGGGAATCTATGGGCATTCTCAGAGCTGAGAACCCAGTTCAGGCCCAGGTTGTGGATGCAGAGCCTTCCTTTCTGAAGAGGGAGTTCTTCCGATCTAATCCGGACGAGTTTGTTGGTGACCCGAAAGAGCCACTTAAGGCGGATGAGTGGTTGAAACAGATGAGTAAGACGTTTGAGATGCTAGGCATCGAGGACGGAGCCTTGAAAGTGACCTTGGCATCTTTCTAGCTGAAGGGGGATGCGGGTCAGTGGTGGAAATTCGTGAAGGGTCGTTTAGATGGCACTTGGGAGGCTTTTGTGAATGCTTTCCAGGAGAAGTTCTTATCTCTAGCAGTCAGGGAGAAGCTGAGAGACCAGTTTTGCCAACTTTTGCAGTTGAGTTCTTCAGTGGCCGAGTATAAGGCTGCTTTTACTAGCTTGTCCAAGTTCGCACCTGAACTTGTGGCATCCGAGGAACGCCGTTGTGTCGAGTTTGAGAAGAGGTTGAGGCGCGACCTCAAGATGAGAGTTGGGGGTTCTATGATCCAAGACTATGGGCGCTTGGTTGATGTTGCAACCCATATGGAGATCATGATGCAGGAGGAGGAGGGACAGAGAGGCTCCAAGAGGAGCCAGGATGGTCAGGGTGATGGCAGAAGACAGAGGGGTGCTAACCCTCAGCAGTCTCAGGGTGGTGTTGCTAGATCGACCTTTTCAGTGCCGAGTGCAGGCTCGGAGAGAGGCAATCAGGGAGATTTGACTTGTTACAAGTGCGGTCAGCTGGGCCACAAGGCTTCGGTTTGCCCACAGAGGGGAGGAGGTCAGAGAGTTGCTTCATCTTCAGCTAGACCGCAGAGCCAGAGTTAGGGTAGGGGCCAGCCCTTGTCTTGTTATCAGTGTGGTTAGCCTGGGCACCTGAAGAGGTTTTGCCCACAGTTGAGTGCCACTTCAGGCGCGTCTGGTTCTAGGCAGACGCAGGGTTTTCAGCCAGCTCAGTCTGTGCAGGCCTCGAGGGCCAATCCGGGAGCTTCGTCGTCCCAGTCTGTGTAGCAGTCGTACGCTCCGAGAGGTGAGCAGGTGGATCAGGGGCCTATAGGGCGCGTGTATGCTGTTACCGCGCAGGATCTTGTACTTGCTCCATCAGTTGTGAGAGATACCTTCTTGTTTTGCAACTCGGTTGCTAGTGTATTGATTGACATGGGTGCATCTCATTCTTTTGTATCTGCTGCATTTGCATCTGTTTTGGGATTGGAGTTGGCACAGTTAGCATCTCCTATTTGTATAGTGTCACCTATTGGGGGCGAGTTGATTTTGAAACAAGGATGTAGGGGTTGTGATATAGAGGTCGCCGATCGCCGACTTCCGTTTCCTTTTGTAGTGATGTCCATGTCGGGATTTGATGTTATTTTGGGTATGGACTGGCTATCGTCATACCGGGCTGTTATTGATTGCTACCGCCAGAGGGTCACAGTTTGTACCTTGAGTGGGGATTGTTTCCATTTTTTGGAGGATCGGGTTGGTAGTATGTTGCCATTGGTGTATGATCCGCGAGGGCGGAGTGAGCTTAGTGGTCTTCTTGCTAGCTTTTTTAGTAGTGAGTGTGATGAGACCCAGATTGTATTGCTGAGAGTGGTTTGTGAGTATTCGGATGTTTTTCCCGAGGATCTCGTTAGTTTGCCACCTCACCGAGAGATCGAGTTCTCTATTGATTTAGTGCCCGGCACGGCGCCGATTTCTATGGCACCTTATCGTTTTGCTCTAGTTGAGTTGAGTGAGTTGAAGATTCAGCTCCAGGAGCTACTAAATAAGGGCTTTATTTGCCCTAGTGTTTCGCCGTGGGGAGCACCGGCCCTCTTTGCCAAAAAGAAAGATGGTGCCTTGAGACTTTGTATCGACTACCAGAAGTTGAATCGGGCTACGGTCAAGAATAAGTACCCTATGCCCCGTATAGATGATCTGTTTGACCAGTTGAAGGGTTCCCGTTGTTTCTCTAAGATAGATTTGAGATCGGGTTACCACTAGTTGAGGGTCAAGGAGGAGGATATTCCGAAGACGGCATTCCGTACGCGGTATGGCCATTATAAGTTTCTAGTGATGCCATTTGGGCTCACCAATGCACCGGCAGTCTTTATGGATTTGATGAACCGGATATTCCGGGAATTCTTAAATCGCTTCGTGGTCGTTTTCGTGGACGACATTCTCATCTATTCACCTTCAGAGGAGGAGCACGAGGAACACTTGAGAGTGGTGCTCGAGTTACTTAGAACCCATAGGCTGTATGCCAAGTTTGGGAAGTGTGAGTTCTGGCTAGGGGAAGTCAAGTTCTTAGGCCATGTGGTTTCCAGAGAAGGGGTGTCTGTTGATACATCCAAGATTGAGGCAGTGCAAGATTGGGCACAGCCTAAGAGTGTGTTTGAGATCCGTAGTTTTCTGGGATTAGCTGGGTATTACCGCCGGTTTGTGAAGGATTTCTCCAGGTTAGCTTCGCCGTTGACTAGACTGACTCGGAAGAGAGTCAAATTTGTATGGAGTGAGACTTGTGAAAAGTTGTTCCAAGAGCTGAAAGTTAGATTGACCACCGCTCCGGTCTTGATTATTCCAGAGAGAGGGTTGGGTTATGCAATCTATTGTGATGCCTCACGAGAGGGTTTGGGTTATGTGTTGATGCAAGAGGGGAAAGTGGTTGCCTATGGCTCACGTCAGTTGAAAATACACGAGAAGAATTACCCTACACATGACATAGAGTTAGCAGCAGTGATCTTTGCCTTGAAAATCTGGAGGCACTACCTTTATGGTGAGAGATTCGAGGTGCTCTCGGATCATAAGAGTCTGAAATATCTGTTTACACAGAAAGACTTGAACTTGAGGCAGAGGAGGTGGATGGAGTTTATTGAGGATTACGACTTCGAGTTGCACTATCATCCGGGAAGGCCAATGTTGTGGCCGATGCCCTTAGCAGGAAATCCATTAGTGATGTAGCTTGTATAGCCATCCGGGAGTGGGAGATGTTAGGTGTGCTTGGCGAGTTTGATTTGCTTCTGGGTGAATCCATTGAGGCTGCGACCTTGTTTTCTGTTGTTGCTTAGCCTACACTTATGACTCGAGTGTTAGAGGCACAGAGAGGTGACATCTCTCCGAGAGAAGATCTCCAGTGAGAAGGTTGAGAAGGATTTGTCTGTGTATCCCAACCAGAGTGTGAGATACCGAGACCGATTGTTTGTGCCGGAGTCTTGCCGAGAGGAGGTACTCTGAGAGTTTCACCATTCACGCCTTACGGTGCATCCGGGAGGCACTAAGATGTATCGTGATTTGGGGCGTTAGTTTTGGTGGAGGGGTATGAAGAGAGATGTGGCAGTTTTTGTGTCTAAGTTCCTTACTTGTCAGCAAGTGAAGGCCGAACATCAGAGGCCAGCGGGTTTGTTACAACCCTTGCCTATTGCCAAGTGGAAATGGGAGCATGTCACTATGGACTTCGTTGTAGGTCTTCCGAGGACTCAGTGAGGTAGTGATGTTATTTGGGTGGTTGTAGACTGGTTGACTAAGTCGGCGCACTTCATTCCTATGCGCGTGAGAGATTCGATAGATTATCTTGCCGACTTGTATATTTGGGACATAGTGAGGTTGCACGGGGTCTCAGTGACGATTGTCTCAGATAGAGATCCTCGTTTTACTGCCAGGTTGTGGCAGAGTTTGCAAAGTGCCTTGGGTACTAAGTTGACCTTTAGTACGGCTTATCATCATCAGACTGACGGGCAGTCCGAGCGTACTATTCAGATCCTTGAGGATATGCTTCGGGGTTGTGTCCTTGACTTTAGTGGGATGTGGGAGAGGCACTTGCCCTTGGTGGAGTTTGCCTACAACAACAGTTTTCAGTCTAGTATCGGTACGACACCGTTTGAGGCCTTGTATGGCCGACCGTGTAGGTCTCCAGTTTGTTGGGCCGAGGTGGGTGATACACCTTTGTTGGGTTCGGAGTTGGTAAGGGAAACAACAAAGAAAGTTGAGCTTATCCGTAGGAGGCTTGTTACAGCCCAGAGTCATCAGAAATCTTATGCCAATCGTAGGAGGCGACGTTTGGTATTTGAGGTGGGTGATCATGTCTTTCTAAAGATATCACCTAGGTGGGGATTGATGAGGTTTGGGAAGAGTGGGAAGTTGTCCCCTCGGTTTATTGGCCCTTTTGAGATCCTTGAGAGGATTGGCGAGGTTACCTATCGTTTAGCTTTGCCGCCGCAGTTGTCCAGAGTTCATGACGTGTTTCATGTGAGTATGCTTCGGAAGTATGAGCCAGATCCATCGCATGTATTGGATTGGACCGACTTAGAGTGTCACGACCCCATCCTGCCCCTAGTAGAATGGTGCCATGATGGCCAGTAATCCGAGATTACCAAAGGCCAACTTGCAAAATCTACACACAATCAGAGTATACATATGGGGCTTACAAGTGCGGAAGCAATAAATTTAAAACTAATTAGTCCATAAGAGCTGTGCATAGATCAAATGATATGACATACATCTTAACAAGGTCTTACAACTTGAATACAACAAAATAAAGTACAAAAATACATTTTGACCAAAAGGCTTATCAAGCCATCATATACAAAACACAATGAAATGCAGGCTAAGAAGCATGATCTTCAAGATGCTACAAAATGCGAATCCAAAACAAGTTGCAAGGCACATCTAGTCGTCGCCGTCGTCCTGCTCATCACCTACATATATATAGATAGGGTGAGCTTGGATACTCAGTGAATGGTACAAGTAATAAAGGGTTTGCATGAATGATATCCGAGATCTTTAACGAAACAATACATAATCATAGTTTGTAACAAAACATGGGATGAATCAAGTTCATCTAACAAATCTTTCAAGCTTCATCAATCGAAGTCTTTCTAGGCTTTCAAGCTTCAAGGGATGACATTAAAAAAGGTTGTGCTACAAATGCTTATAGTCCCCTAGCACGTACGGACTTTCAAAGGTTGTGCTACAAATGCTTATAGTCCCCTAGCACGTACGGACTTTCAAAGATTGTGCTACAAATGCTTATAGTGCCCTAGCATGTACGGACTTTCAAAGGTTATTCAACTTCCATGTTTTATTTAATTTCCAAATAGATTGTTAAGGTACAGTGGTTTCTTGAATGAACTTACATTTTTAATTTTATGCAACTTCCATTTTTGTTTTTATTCAATTTCCTTTTCTATTCAACTTCCTTTTTTTATTTAATTTCCAAATAGATCGTTAAGTTATAGAAAAAGAAATTGCATAAAAATAGAAGTTGAATAAAAATAAAAATGGAAGTTGCATACAATTAAAAATGGAAGTTCGTTGAAGAAACCACTATACCTTAACAATCTATTTGGAAATTAAATAAAAAAAGGAAGTTGAATAGAAAAGAAAATTGAATAAAAATAAAAATGGAAGTTGCATAAAATTAACAATGGAAGTTCAATCAAGAAACCACTATACCTTAACGATCTATTTAGAGATTAAATAAAAAAGGAAGTTGAATAGAGAAGAAAATTGAATAAAAATGGAAGTTGAATAAAAATAAAAAAGGAAGTTGCATAAAATTAAAAATGGAGGTTCATTCAAGAAACCACTATAACTTAACGATCTACTTGGAAATAAAATAAAAAAGAAAGTTGAATAGAAAAGTAACTTGAATAAAAATTGAAGTTGAATAAAAATAAAAATCAAAGTTCATTCAAGAAACCACTATACCTTAGCAATCTATTTGGAAATTAAATAAAAAAAAGAAGTTGAATAGAAATGGAAATTGAATAAAAATAAAAATAAAAATGGAAGTTGCATAAAATTAACAGGAAGTGGAATAGAAATGGAAGTTGAATTTAATAAAAATGGAAGTTGAATAAAAAAGAACTTGAATAAAAATGGAAGTTGAGTAAAAATAAAAATGGAAGTTCATTCGAGAAACCACTATACCTTAACGATCTATTTGGAAATTTAATAAAAATTGGAAGTTGAATAAAAATAAAAATAAAAGTTGCATAAAATTAAAAATCGAAGTTCATTCAAGAAACCCACCATGCCTTAACGATCTATTTGGAAACTAAATAAAAAAGAAAGTTGAATAGAAAAGGAAATTGAATAAAAATGGAAGTTGCATAAAATTAAAAATGGAAGTTCATTCAAGAAACCACTATACGTTAATGATCTATTTGGAAATTAAAGAAAAAAGGAAGTTGAATAGCAATGGAAATTGAATAAAAATGGAAGTTGCATAAAATTAACAATAGAAGTTCATTCAAGAAACCACTATCCCTTAAAGATCTATTTGTAAATTAAATAAAAAAAAATGAAGTTGAATAGAAAAAGAAATCAAATAAAAATGAAAGTTGCATAAAATGAAAAATGGAAGTTCGTTCAAGAAACGACTCTACCTTAACGATCTATTTGGAAATTAAATAAAAAAAGAAGTTGAATTGAAAAGAAAATTGGATAAAAATGGAAGTTGAATAAAAATTAAAATGGAAGTTCATTCAAGAAACCCCTATACCTCAACGATCTCTTTGGAAATTAAATAAAAAAAGAAGTTGAATATAAAGGGAAATTCAATAAAAATGGTTGTGCCATATAATTAAAAGTGGAAGTTCATTCAAGAAACCATTATACCTTAATGATTTATTTGTAAATTAAAAAAGAGAGGAAGTTGAATAGAAAAGGAAATTTAATAAAAAAGGAAGTTGAATAAAAATAAAAATGAAAGTTGCACAAAATTAACAATGGAAGTTCTTTTAAGGAACTTCCATTGTTAATTTTATGCAACTTTCATTTTTATTCAATTTCCATTTCTATTCAACTTCCTTTTGTATTTAATTTCCAAATAGATCTTTAAGGTATAGTGGTTTTTTGAATGACCTTCCATTTTTAATTTTATGCAACTTCCATTTTTATTTTTATTCAACTTCCATTTTTATTCAATTTCCTATTCTATTCAACTTCATTTTTTTATTTAATTTCCAAATAAATCATTAAGGTATAGTTGTTTTTTTGAAAGAACTTCCATTTTAATTTTATGCAACTTCCATTTTTATTTTTATTCAACTTCCGTTTTTTATTTAATTTCCATTTCTGTTCAACTTCCTTTTTTTTTATATTTAATTTACAAATAAATCGTTAAGGTATAGTGGTTTCTTGAATGAACTTTCATTTTTATTCAATTTCCTATTCTATTCAACGTCATTTTTTTATTTACTTTCCAAATAGATCGTTAAGGTATAGTGGTTTCTTCAATGAACTTCCATTGTTAATTTTATTGAACTTCAATTTTTAATTTTATACAACTTCCATTTTTATTTTTATTCAACTTCCATTTTTATTCAATTTCCTTCTCTATTCAACTTTCTTTTTTATTTAATTTCCAAATAGATCGTTAAGGTATAGTTGTTTCTTGAATGAACTTACATTGTTAATTTTATGCAAATTTCATTTTTATTTTTATTTATCTTGCAATTTTATTTTTATTCAACTTCCATTTTTATTCGATTTCCTTTTCTATTCAACTTCCTCTTTTATTTAATTTCCAAATAGATCGTTAAAGTATAGTGATTTCTTGAATGAACTTCCATTTTTAATTTTAAGCAACTTCCATTGTTATTTTTATTCAACTTCAATTTTTATTAAATTTCATTTTCTATTCAACTTCATTTTTTTTTTTACTTTCCAAATAAATCGCTAAGGTATAATGGTTTCTTGAATTAACTTCCATTGTTAATCTTATGCAACTTGCATTTTTATTCAATTTCCATTTCTATTCAACTTCCTTTTTTCTTTAATCTCCAAATAGATCGTTAAGATATAGTGGTTTCTTGAATGAACTTTCAATTTTAATTTTATGAAACTTTCATTTTTATTCAATTTCCTTTTCTATTCAACTTCATTATTTATTAAATTTCCAAATAGATCGTTAAGGTATAGTCGTTTCTCGAACGAACTTCTATTTTTAATTTTATTCAATTTTTATTTTTATTCAACTTCCATTTTTATTCAATTTCCATCTTCCATTTTTATGCAACTTCCATTTTTATTTTTATTTTTATTCAACATCCATTTTTATTCAATTTCCTTTTCTATTTAACTTCCTTTTTTATTTAACTTCCAAATAGATCGTTAAGATATAGTGGTTTTTTTGAATGAATTGCCATTTTTAATTTTATACAACTTCCATTTTAAATTTTATTCAACTTTCATTTTTATTTTTATTCAACTTCCATTTCTATTTAACTTCCTTTTTTATTTAATTTCCAAATAGATCGTTAGGGTATAGTAGTTTATTGGATGAACTTCAACGATCTATTTGGAAGTTAAAAAAAAAGGAAGTTAAATAGAAGTGGAAGTTGCATAAAATTAAAAATGAAAGTTCATTCAAGAAACCACTATACCTTAACGATCTATTGGGAAATTAAATAAAAAAGGAAGTTGAATAAAAATGGAAGTTGCCTAAAATTAAAAGTGGAAGTTCATTCAAGAAATCACTATACCATAACGATCTATTTGGAAATTAAATAAAAAAAGAAATTCAATAGAAAAGGAAATTGAATAAAAATCAAAGTTGAATAAAAATAAAAATGGAAGTTGTATAAAATTAACATTGGAAGTTCATTCAATATCCCACTATACCTTAACGGTCTATTTGGAAATTAAATAAAAAAGAAAGTTGAATACAATTAAAATTAAATAAAAATGGAAGTTGCATGAAATTAACAATGGAAGTTCATTCAAGAAACCACCATATGTTAACGATCTATTTGGAAATTAAATGAAAAAGGAAGTTGAATAAAAAAAAATAAAAGTTGAATAGAAAATAGAATTGCATAAAAATGGAAGTTGCATAAAATTAACAATTGAAGTTCATTCAGGAAACCACTAAAATTAACAGTGGAAGTTAATTCAAGAAACCATTATACCTTAGCGAACAATTTGGAAATTAAATAAAAAATGAACTCGAATAGAAAACGAAATTGAATAAAAATTGAAATTAAATAAAATTAAAAATGAAAGTTGCCTAAAATAAAAAATGGAAGTTCATTTAAGAAACCACTATAACTTAACGATCAATTTTTATTTTTATTCAACTTCTAGTTTTATCCAATTTTCTTTTGTATTCAACTTCATTTTTTATTTAATTTCCATTTTTATTCAACTTCCATTTTTATTCAATTTCCTTTTCTATTCAACGTCCTTTTTTATTTAATTTCCAAATATATAGAAAATAGAATTGAATAGAAAAAGAAATTAAATAAAAAAGGAAGTTGAATAAAAAATGGAAATTGAATAGAAAAGGAAGTTAAATAGAAAAGGAAATTGAATAAAAATAGAAATTGAATAGAAAAGGAAGTTAAATAGAAAAAGATATTGAATAAAAATGGAAGTTGAATAAAATCGGAAGATGGATAAAAATAAAAATGGAATTTGCATAAAATTAACAATGGAATTTAATTCAAGAAACTACTATACCTTAACGATCTATTTGGAAATTAAATAAAAAAAGAAGTTGAATAAAAATGGAAGTTGAATAACAATGGAAGTTTATTCAAGAAACAACTATACCCTAACGATTTATTTGGAAATTAAGTAAAAAAGGAAATTGAACAGAAAAGGAAATTAAATAAAAATGAAAGTTGAATAAAAATAAAAAAGTAAGTTGCATAAAATTAACAACGGAAGTTCATTGAAGAAACCATTATATTAAATAAAAATGGAAGTTGCATAAAATTAACAATGGAAGTTGATTCAAGAAAAGCAAATTGAATAAAAATGAAAATTGAATAAAAATTGAAATTGCATAAAAATAAAAAAGGAAATTGCATAAAATTAAAAATTGAAATTGAATAGAGAAGGAAATTTAACAAAAAAGGTAGTTGAATAAAAATAAAAATGCAAGTTGACTAAAAATAAAAATGGAAGTTCATTCAAGAAACCACTATACCTTAACGATCTATTTGGAAATTAAATAAAAAAATGAAGTTGAATAGAAAAAGAAATCGAATAAAAATGGAAGTTGCATAAAATTAAAAATGGAAGTTCATTCAAGAAACCACTACTATACCTTAAAGATCTATTTGGCAATTAAATAAAAAAAAGTACGTTGAATGGAAAAGGAAATTGAATAAAATTGAAGTTCAATAAAATTAACAATGGAAGTTCATTCGAGAAACCATTATACCTTAGCGATCTATTTGTAAATTAAAAAAAAAAAAAAGAAGTTGAATAAAATAAAAATGGAAGATGAATAAAAATAAAAATGAAAGTTGCATAAAATTAAAAATGGAAGTTCATTCAAAAAACCACTATACCTTAACGATCTATTTGGAAATTTAAAAAAAAAAAAAGAAGTTGAAGAGAAAGGAAAATTAGATAAAAATAGAAGTTGAATAAAAATAAAAGTGAAAGTTGCATAAAAAAGGAAGTTGAATAGTAAAGGAAATTGAATAATCTATTTGGAAATTAAATAAAAAAGGAAATTGACTACAAAAGGAAATTGAATCAAAATGGAAGTTGAATAAAAATAAAAATGGAAGTTGCATAAAAATAACAATAGAAGTTCATTTAAGAAACCACTACACCTTAACGATCTATTTGAAAATTAAATAAAAAAAAAAATTGAATAGAAAAAGAAATTGAATAGAAATGGAAGATGAATAAAAATAAAAATGGAAGTTGCATAAAACTAACAATGTAAGTTCATTCAAGAAACCACTATACCATAACGATCTATTTGGAAATTAAATAAAAAAAAGGAAGTTGAATAGAAAAGAAAATTGAATAAAAATGGAAGTTGAATAAAATTAAAAATGAAGTTGAATAAATTAAAAATGGAGGTTCATTCAAGAAACCACTATACCTTAACGATCTATGTGGAAATTAAATAGAAAAGGAAGTTGAATAGAATAGGAAATTGAATAAAAATGGAAGTTAAATAAAATTTAAAAAATGGCAGTTCATTCAAGAAACCACTATACCATAATGATCTATTTGGAAATTAAATAAAGAAGGAAGTTGAATAGAAAAGGAAACTAAATAAAAATTGAAGTTGAATAAATTAGAAATGGAGGTTCATTCAAGAAACCACTATACCTTAACGATCTATGTGGAAATTAAATAAAAAGGGAAGTTGAATAGAAAAGGAAATTGAATAAAAATAGAAGTTGAATAAAAATAAAAATGGATGTTGCATCTAATTAAAAATGGAAGTTCATTCAAGAAACCACTATACCTTAACGATCTATTTGTAAATTAAATAAAAAATGAAGTTGAATAGAAAAGGAAATTGAATAAAAATGGAAGTTGAATAAAAATAAAAATGAAAGTTGCATAAAATTAACAATGGAAGTTGAATAAAATAAAAAAAGGAAGTTGAACAGAAAAGGGAACTGAATAAAAATGGAAGTTGTATAAAATTAAAAATGGAAGTTCATTCAAGAAACCACTATATCTGAATGATCTATTTGGAAATTAAATAAAAAATAAAGTTGAATAGAAAAGGAAGAAAGCAATATACCTTAACGATCTAATTTGGAAATTAAATAAAAAAAATTTAATAGAAAAAGAAATTGAATAGAAATGGAAGATGAATAAAAATAAAAATGGAAGTTGCCTAAAATTAACAAAGAAAGTTCATTCAATGAATAGAAAAAGAAGTTGAATAAAAATGGAAGTTGAATAAAAATATAAATGGAAGTTGAATAAAATAAAAAAGATCATTAAGGTAGAGTGGTTTTTTGAATAAACTTCAATTTTTAATTATATGCAACATCCATTTTTAATCAACTTCATTTTTTATTTAATTTCCAAATAGATCGTTAAGGTATAGTGGTTTCTTGAATGAACTTCCATTTTTAATTTTATGTTACTTCCATTTTTATCCAAATAGATCGTTAAGGTATAGTGATTTCTTGAATAAACTTCCAATTTTATTCAACTTCATTTTGTTTTTTAATTTCCAAATAGATCGTTATGGTATAGTGGTTTCTTGAATGAACTTCCATTTTTATTCAACTTCATTTTTTATTTAATTTCCAAATAGATCGTTAAGGTATAATGGTTTCTTGAATGAACTTCCATTTTTAATTCTATTCAACTTCCTTTTTTATTTTTATTGAACTTCAATTTTTATTCAATTTTCATTTCTTTTCTTGAATGAACTTCCATTGTCAAATTTATGCAACTTCAATTTTTATTTTTATTCAACTTTCATTTTTATCCAATTTTCTTTTCAATTCAACTTCCTTTTTTATTTAATTTTCTTCTCTATTCAACTTCCATTTTTTATTTAACTTCAATTTTTATTCAATTTCCTTTGCTATTTAACTTCCATTTTTATTTCTATTCAACGTCCTTTTTTATTTAATTTCCATTTTCTATTCAACTTCCTTTTTTATATAATTTACAAATAGATTGTTAAGGTATATTAGTTTTTTGAATTAAAAATGGAAGCTGAATAAAATTAAAAAAGGAAGTTGAATAAAAGTTAAAAAGGCAATTCATCCAAGAAACCACTATACCTTGACGATCTATTTGGAAATTAAATAAAAAAGGAAGTTGTATAAAATTAACAATGGATGTTCATTCAAGAAACTACTATACCCTAACGATTTATTTGGAAATTAAGTAAAAAATTGAAGTCGAATAGAAAAGGAAATTGAATAAAAATCGAAGTTGTATAAAATTAAAAATTGAAGTTCATCCAAGAAACCACTATACCTTAACGATTTATTTGGAAATTAAATAAAAAAAAGAAGTTGAATAGAAAAGTAAATTTAATAAAAATGGAAGTGAAATAAAAATAAAAATGAAAGTTGCATAAAATTAATAATGGAAGTTCATTCAAAAAACTACTATACCTTAATAATCTATTTGGAAATTAAATAAAAAAAGAAAATTGAATAGAGAATGAAATTGAATAAAGATGAAAGTTGAATAGAATAGGAAATTGAATAAAATTTAAAAAATGGCAGTTCATTCAAGAAACCACTATACCTTAACGATCTATTTGGAAATTAAATAAAAAAGGAAATTCACTACAAAAGGACATTGAATCAAAATGGAAGTTGAATAAAAATAAAAATGGAAGTTGCATAGAAAATTGAAGTTCAATAAAATTAAAAATTGATGTTTATTCAAAAAACCATTCTACCTTAACGATCTATGTGGAAATTATATAAAAATGGAAGTTGCATAAAATTAAAAATGGAAGTTCAAAAAACCACTATACCTTAGCGAGCTATTTGGAAATTAAATAAAAAAGGACGCTGAATAGAAAAGGAAATTGAATAAAAAAGTAAGTTGAATAGAAAAGGTAATTGAATAAAAATCGAAGTTGAATAAAAATGGAAATTGGATAAAAATTGAAGTTGAATAAAAATGGAAGTTGAATAGAAAAAGAAATTGAATAAAAATGGACGTTGAATAGAAAAGGAAATTGAATAAAAATAAAAATGGAAGTTGCATAAAATTAAAAATGGAAGTTAATTCAAGAAACCACTATACTTTAATGATCTATTTGGAAATTAACTAAAAAAGAAAGTTGAATAGAAATGGAAATTGAATAAAAAAGTAAGTTGAATAGAAAAGGTAATTGAATAAAAATGGAAGTTGAATAGATTTTCTATTCAACTTCCATTTTTATTCAATTTCCATTTCTATTCAACTTCCTTTTTTTTTATTTAATTTCCAAATAGATCGTTAAGGTATGGTGGTTTCTTGAATGAATGAACTTCCATTGTTAATTTCATGCAACTTTCATTTTTATTTTTATTCAACTTCCTTTTCTATTCAACTTCATTTTTTACTTAATTTCCAAATAGATTGTTATGGTATTATGGTATCTTCAATGAACTTCAATTTTTAGTTTTATGCAACTTCCATTTTTATTCAATTTCCTATTCTATTCAACTTCATTTTTTTATTTACTTTCCAAATAGATCGCTAAGGTATAATGGTTTCTTGAATTAACTTCCATTGTTAATTTTAGGCAACTTGCATTTTTATTCAATTTTGTTTTCTATTCGACTTCCTTTTTTATTTAATTTTCAAATAAATCGTTAAGATATAGTGGTTTCTTGAATGAACTTTCATTTTTAATGTTATGCAACTTCCAATTTTATTTTTATTCATCTTCCTTTTTTATTCAACTTCCTTTTTTTATTAAATTTCCATATAGATCGTTTAGGTATAATGGTTTTTTGAATGAACTTCCATTGTTAATTTTAGGCAACTTGCATTTTTATTCAATTTTATTTCTATTCAACTTCATTTTTTGTTTAATTTCCAAATAGATCGTTAAGGTATAATGGTTTCTTGAATTAACTTCCATTGTTAATTTTAGGCAACTTGCATTTTTATCCAATTTCTTTTTCTATTCAACTTCATTTTTTATTGAATTTCCAAATAGATCGTTAAGGTATACTAGTTTCTTGAATGAACTTCCATTGTTAATTTCATGCAACTTCTATTTTTATTTTTATTCACCTTCCTTTTCTATTCAACTTCATTTTTTACTTAATTTCCAAATAGATCGTTATGGTATTATGGTATCTTCAATGAACTTCCATTTTTAGTTTTACGCAACTTCCATTTTTATTTAATTTCCTATTCTATTCAACTTCATTTTTTTATTTACTTTTCAAATAGATCGCTAAGGTATAATGGTTTCTTGAATTAACTTCCATTGTTAATTTTAGGCAACTTGCATTTTTATTCAATTTTGTTTTCTATTCGACTTCCTTTTTTATTTAATTTCCAAATAGATCGTTAAGATATAGTGGTTTCTTGAATGAACTTCCATTTTTAATGTTATGCAACTTCCAATTTTATTTTTATTCATCTTCCTTTTCTATTCAACTTCATTTTTTTATTAAATTTCCATATTGATCGTTAAGGTATAATGGTTTTTTGAATGAACTTCCATTGCTAATTTTAGGTAACTTGCATTTTTATTCAATTTTATTTCTATTCAACTTCATTTTTTGTTTAATTTCCAAATAGATCGTTAAGGTATAATGGTTTCTTGAATTAACTTACATTGTTAATTTTAGGCAACTTGCATTTTTATCCAATTTCCTTTTCTATTCAACTTCTTTTTTTATTGAATTTCCAAATAGATCGTTAAGGTATACTAGTTTCTTGAATTAACTTCCATTGTTAATTTTAAGCAACTTGCATTTTTATCCAATTTTCCTTTCAATTCAACTACTATTTTTATTTAATTTCCAAATAGAATTAAAGAAAAGAGGAAATTGAATAGAAAACGATTTCATTCAAGAAACAACTATAACTTAACGATCTATTTGAAAATTAAATAAAAAATGAAGTTGAATAGAAAGGGAAATTGAATAAAAATGCAAGATGAATCGTTAAGGTATAGTGGTTTCTTGAATTAACTTTCATTGTTAATTTAAGGTAAGGTATATTGGTTTGTTGAATGAACTTCTATTTTTAATTTTATGCAACTTCCATTTTTATTCAATTTTCTTTTCTATTCAACTTTCTTTTTTTACTTAATTTCCAAATAGATCGTTAAGATATAGTGGTTTCTTCAATGAACTTCCATTTTTATTTTTATGCAACTTCGATTTTTATTTTTATTCAACTTCCATTTTTATTTGTATTCAACTTCCATTTTTATTTTTATTTATTTTTATTCAACTTCCATTTTTATTTTTATTCAAGTTCCATTTTCATTCAATTTCCTTTTTTATTTAATTTCCACATAGATCGTCAAGGTATAGTAGTTTCTTAAATGAACTTCCATTTTTATTTGATTTCCAAATAGATCGTTAAGGTATAGTGGTTTCTTGAATGAACATACATTGTTAATTTTATGCAACTTCCATTTTTATTTTTATTCAACTTCTATTTTTATTTATTTTCATTTTCTATTCAACTTCTTTTTTTATTTAATTTCTAAATAGATCTTTAAGATATAGTGTTTTCTTGAATGAACTTCCATTGTTAATTTTATGCAAATTCCATTTTTATTTTTATTCAACTTCCATTTTTATTCAATTACCTTTTCTATTCAACTTCCTTTTTTATTTAATTTTCAAATAGATCGTTAAGGTATATAGTGGTTTATTGAATAAACTTCCATTTTTATTTTTATTCAACTTCCATTTTTATTCAATTTTCTTTTCTATTTGATTTCCAAATAGATCGTTAAGGTATAGTGGTTTCTTGAATGAACTTCAATTGTTAATTTTAGGCAACTTTCATTTTCATTTTTATGCAACTTCCATTTTTATTTTTATTCGACTTCAATTTCTATTCAATTTCCTTTTCTATTCAACTTCATTTTTTTTATTTAATTTCCAAATCGGTTGGAAGTTTATTCAAGAAACCACTATACCCTAACGATTTATTTAGAAATTGAATAAAAAATAAAGTCGAATAAAAAAGGAAATTGAATAAAAATGGAAGTTGAATAAAAATAAAAAATGGAAGTTGCCTAAAATTAACATTGGAAGTTAATTCAAGAAACCATAATATCTTAGCGATCTGTTTGGCAAGTAAATAAAAATGGAAGTTGAATAGAAAAGGAAATTGCATAAAATTAAAAATGTAAGTTTATTCAAGAAACCACTATACCCTAACGATTTATTTGGAAATTAAATAAAAAATGAAGTCGAATAGAAAAGGAAATTGAATAAAAATGGAAGTTGAATAAAAATAAAAATGGAAGTTGCCTAAAATTAACAATTGAAGTTTATTCAAGAAACCATTAAACCTTGACGATCTATTTGGAAGTCAAATAAAAAAGGAAATTGAATAAAAATGGCAGTTGAATAAAAATAAAAATTGAAGTTCATTCAAGAAACCACTATACCTTAACGATTTTCTTAGAAATTAAATAAAAAAAGAAGTTCAATAGAAAAGGAAATTGAATAAAAATGGAAGTTGAATAAAAATATAAATGGAAGTTGAATAAAATTAAAAATGGATGTTTCAAAAAATTAAAAATGGAAGTTCATTCGAGAAACCACTATACCTTAACGATCTATTTGGAAATTAAATAAAAAAAGAAGTTGAATAGAAAAGGACATTGAATCAAAAAAGAAGTTGAATAGAAAAGTAAATTGAATAAATATGGAAGTTGAATAAAAATAAAAATGGAAGTTACATAAAATTAACAATGGAAGTTGAATAAAATTAAAAATTGAAGTTCATTCAAAAAAGTACTATACCTTAACGATCTATTTGGAAATTAAATAAAAATGAAAGTTGAATAAAAATAAAAATGAAAATTGCATATAATTAAAAATTGAAGTTTATTCAAAAAACCACTATACCTTAACGATCTATTTGAAAATTAAATAAAAATGGAAGTTGAATAGAGAATGAAATTTAACAAAAAAGGTAGTTGAATAAAAATAAAAATGGAAGTTGCATAAAATTAACAAATGGAAGTTCATTCAAGAGTTCATTCAATAAAACACTATAACTTAACGATCTATCTGGAAATTGAATAAAAAAGGAAGTTGAATAGAAAAGGTAATTGAATAAAAATGAAAGTTGAATAAAATTTAAAATGGAAGTTGCATGTAATTAAAAATTGAAGTTGCATAAAATTAACAATATAAGTTCATTTAAGAAACCACTATACCTTAACAATCTATTTAGAAATTAAAGAAAGAAGGAAGTTGAATAGAAATGGAAATTGGATAAAACTAAAAATGAAAGTTCATTCGAGAAACCACTATACCTTAACGATCTATTTGGAAATTAAACAAAAAAAGAAGTTGCATAAAAACGGAAGATGAATAAAAATAAAAATGGAAGTTGTATAAAATTAAAAATGGAAGTTCATTCAAGAAACCACTATACCCTAACGATCTATTTGGAAATTAAACAAAAAAAGAAGTTGAATAGAGAAGGAAATTGAATAAAAAAAGGAAGTTGAATAAAAATAAAAATGAAAATTGTATAAAATTAAAAATGGAAGTTCATTCAATAAACCACTATAACTTAACGATCTATTTGGAAATTAACTAAAAAAGGAAGTTGAATAGAAAAGTAAATTGAATAAATATGGAAGTTGAATAAAAATGGAAGTTGCAAAAAATTACAAATGGAAGTTCATTCAAGAAACCATTATACCTTAGCGATCTATTTGGAAAGTAAATAAAAAAATGAAATTGAATAGAAAAGGAAGTTGAGTAAAAATAACATGGAAGTTGTATAAAATTAAAAATTGAAGTTGAATAAAAATAAAAATGGAAGTTGCAAAAAATTAACAATGGAAGTTCATTCAAGAAACCATTATACCTTAACGATCTATTTAGAAAGTAAATAAAAATTGAATAAAAATAAAAATGGAAGTTCATTAAAAAAAACCACTATATTTTAACGATCTATTTGGAAATTAAATAAAAAAAGAAGTTGAATAAAAAAAGAAATCGAATAAAAATGGAAGTTGCATAAAATTAAAAATGGAAGTTCTTTCAAAAAAATCACTATAACTTAACGATCTATTTGAAAATTAAATAAAAAAGGAAGTTGAATAGAAAAAGAAATTAAATAAAAAAGGAAGTTGGATAGGAAACGAAATTAAATAAAAATGGAAGTTGAATACAAATAAAAATGGAAGTTCATTCAAGATACCACTATACCTTAACGATCTATTTGGAAATTATATAAAAAAGAAAGTTGAATAGAAAACAAAATTGAATAAAAATGCAAGTTGCCTAAAATTAAAAATGGAAGTTCATTCAAGAAACCACTATAACTTAACGATCTATTTGGAAATTAAATAAAAAAGGAAGTTGAATAGAAAAGGAAATTGAATAAAAATGCAAGTTGAATAAAAATAAAAATGGAAGTTGCGTAAAATTAACAATGGAAGTTCATTCAAAAAACCACTATAACTTAACGATCAATTTGGAAATTAAATAAAAATGGAAGTTGAATAGAAAAGGTAATTGAATAAAAATGGAAGTTGAATAAAATTAAAAATGGAAGTTGCATATAATTAAAAATTGAAGTTGCATAAAATTAACAATGTAAGTTCATTTAAGAAACCACTATACCTTAACAATCTATTTAGAAATTAAAGAAAGAAGGAAGTTGAATAGAAATGGAAATTGGATAAAACTAAAAATGGAAGTTCATTCGAGAAACCACCATACCTTAACGATCTATTTGGAAATTAAACAAAAAAAGAAGTTGCATAAAAACGGAAGATGAATTAAAATAAAAATGGAAGTTGTATAAAATTAAAAATGGAAGTTCATTCAAGAAACCACTATACCCTAACGATCTATTTGGAAATTAAACAAAAAAAGAAGTTGAATAGAGAAGGAAATTGAATAAAAAAGGAAGTTGAATAAAAATAAAAATGAAAATTGTATAAAATTAAAAATGGAAATTTATTCAATAAACCACTATAACTTAACGATCTATTTGGAAATTAACTAAAAAAGGAAGTTGAATAGAAAAGTAAATTGAATAAATATGGAAGTTGAAGAAAAATGGAAGTTGCAAAAAATTACAAATGGAAGTTCATTCAAGAAACCATTATACCTTAGCGATCTATTTGGAAAGTAAATAAAAAAATGAAATTGAATAGAAAAGGAAGTTGAGTAAAAATAACATGGAAGTTGTATAAAATTAAAAATTGAAGTTGAATAAAAATAAAAATAGAAGTTGCATAAAATTAACAATGGAAGTTCATTCAAGAAACCGTTATACCTTAACGATCTATTTGGAAAGTAAATAAAAATTGAATAAAAACAAAAATGGAAGTTCATTAAAAAAAAACCACTATATTTTAACGATCTATTTGGAAATTAAATAAAAAAAGAAGTTGAATAAAAAAAGAAATCGAATAAAAATGGAAGTTGCATAAAATTAAAAATGGAAGTTCTTTAAAAAAATCACTATAACTTAACGATCTATTTGGAAATTAAATAAAAAAGGAAGTTGAATAGAAAAGGAAATTAAATAAAAAAGGAAGTTGAATAGGAAAGGAAATTAAATAAAAATGGAAGTTGAATACAAATAAAAATGTAAGTTCATTCAAGATATTACTATACCTTAACGATCTATTTGGAAATTATATAAAAAAGAAAGTTGAATAGAAAACAAAATTGAATAAAAATGCAAGTTGCCTAAAATTAAAAATGGAAGTTCATTCAAAAAACCACTATAACTTAACGATCTATTTGGAAATTAAATAAAAAAGGAAGTTAAATAGAAAAGGAAATTAAATAAAAAAGGAAGTTGAATAGGAAAGGAAATTAAATAAAAATGGAAGTTGAATACAAATAAAAATGGAAGTTCATTCAAGATACCACTATACCTTAACGATCTATTTGGAAATTATATAAAAAAGAAAGTTGAATAGAAAACAAAATTGAATAAAAATGCAAGTTGCCTAAAATTAAAAATGGAAGTTCATTCAAGAAACCACTATACCTTAACGATTTATTTGGAAATTAAATAAAAAAGAAAGTTGAATAGAAAAGGAAATTGAATAAAAATGGATGAATAAAAATAAAAATGGAAGTTGCGTAAAATTAACAATGGAAGTTCATTCAAGAAACCACTATAACTTAACGATCAATTTGGAAATTAAATAAAAATGGAAGTTGAATAGAAAAGGAAATTGAATAACCTATTTGGAAATTAAATAAAAAAGGAAATTGACTACAAAAGGACGGGTATAGTGGTTTCTTGAATGAAGTTCCATTTTTAATTTTATGCAACTTCCATTTTTATTTTTAGTCAACTTCCATTTTTATTCGACTTTCTTTTTTACTTAATTTCCAAATAGATCGTGAAGGTATAATGATTTTTTGAATAAACTTCAATTTTTAATTTTATTTTTATTCAACTTTCATTTTTGAATTTAATTTCCAAATTGATCATTAAGGTATAGTGGTTTCTTTAATGAACTTCCATTTTTAATTTTAGGCAACTTGCATTTTTATTCATTTTTGTTTTCTATTCAACTTTCTTTTTTATATAATTTCTAAATAGATCGTTAAGATATAGTGGTATTTTGAATAAACTTCCATTTTTATTTGTATTCAACTTCCTATTTTATTTTATTTCCTTTTCTATTCAACTTCTTTTTTTATTTAATTTCCAAATAGATCGTTAAATTATAGTGGTTTTTTGAAAAAACTTTCATTTTTAATTTTATGCAACTTTCATTTTTATTCGATTTCTTTATTTATTCCACTTCCTTTTTTATTTAATTTTCATTTTTATTCAACTTCCTTTTTTATTTAATTTCCAAATTGATCGTTAAAATATAGTGGTTTTTTCAATGAACTTCCATTTTTATTTTTATTCAATTTTTATTTACTTTCCAAATAGATCGTTAAGCTATCATGGTTTCTTGAATGAACTTCCATTGTTAATTTTATGCAACTTCCATTTTTATTTTTATTCAACTTCAATTTTTAATTTTATGCAACTTCCATTTTTATTTGATTTCTTTTTATATTCAACTTCCTTTTTTATTTAATTTCTAAATAGATCGTTAAGTTATAGTGGTTTCTTGAATGAACCTCCATTTTTAATTTTATGCGTCATCTATTTTTATTTTTATTCAACTTCCATTTCTATTCAACTTCCATTTTTATTTAATTTCCAAACATCCATTTTTAATTTTATGCAACTTCCTTTTTTTTATTTAATTTCATTTTCTATTCAACTTCCATTTTTAATTTTATTCAACTTCCTTTTTTATTAAATTTCTTTTTCTATTCAACTTCCTCTTTTTTTTTTTTTATAGTAGTTTCTTGAATGAACTTCCATTTTTAATTATATGCAACTTCCAGTTTTATTTTTATTCAACTTCCATTTTGATTCAATTTCCTTTTCTAGTCAATTTCCTTTTTTATTTAATTTCCAAATTGGTCGTTAAAATATAGTGCTTTCTTGAATGAACTTCCATTTTTAATTTTATTCAACTTCCATTTTATTTTTATTCCACTTCTATTTTTATTAAATTTCCTTTTTTATTCAAGTTCCTTTTCTATTCAACTTCCTTTTTTATTTAATTTCCGAACAGATCGCTAAGGTATAGTGGTTTTTTGAATGAACTGCCATTTTTAATTTTATTCAGCTTCCATTTTTGTTCAACTTCCTTTTTTATTTAATTTCCAAATAGATCGTTAAGGTATAATGGTTTTTTGAATTAACTTCCACTGTTAATTTTATTCAACTTCCATTGTTAATTTTCTGTAACTTCCATTTTTATTTTTATTCGACTTCCTTTTTTATTTAATTTCCAAATAGATCGTTAAGTTATACTGATTTCTTGAATGAACTTCCATTTTTATTCAACTTCCTTTTTTATTTTTATTACACTTCCTTTTCTATTCAACGTCCTTTTTTATTCAACTTCCAAATAGATTGTTAAGGTATAGTGGTTTCTTGAATTAACTTCTATTGTTAACTTTAGGCAACTTCCATTTTTATTCAATTTCCATTTCTATTCAACTTCCTTTTTTCTTTAATTTCCAAATAGATCATTAAGGTATAGTGGTTTCCTGAATGAAATTCCATTTTTAATTTTATTTAACTTCCATTTTTAATTTCATGCAACTTCGATTTGTAATTTTATGCAACTTCGATTTTTAATTTCATGCAACTTCCATTTATATTTTCATTCAACATCCATTGTTTATTTAATTTCGTTTTCTATTCAACTTCCTTTTCCATTTAATTTCCAAATAGATCGTTAATGTATAGTGGTTTCTTCATTGAACTTCGATTTTTATTTTCATTGAACTTCCATTTTTACCCAATTTATATTCAACTTCCATTTTTATTCAATTTTTTTTTTTTATTCAACTTCCATTTTTATTCAATTTTGTTTTCTATTCAACTTTCAATTTTATTCAATTTTGTTTTCTAATCAACTTCCTTTGTAAATTAAAAAAAAATGGAAGTTGAATAAAAATAAAAATGGAAGTTGCACAAAAAATAAAATTAAATAAAAATGGAAGTTGAATAAAAATGGAAGTTGCATAAAATAAAAATGAAAGTTGAATAAAATTAAAAATGGAAGTTTATTCAAGAAACCACTACACCTTAACGATTTACTTGGAAATTAAATAAAAAATGAAGTTGAATAGGAAAAGAAATCGAATAAAAATAGATGTTGCATAAAATTAATAATGGAAGTTCATTCAAGAAACCACTATACCTTAACGATCTATTTGGAAATTAAATAAAAAAGAAAGTTGAATAGAAAAAGAGATTTAATAAAAATGGAAGTTCATTCAAGAAACCACTATACATAAACGATCTATTTGGAAATTAAATAACCATACCTTAACGATCTATTTGGAAATAAAATAAAAAAGGAAGTTGAATAGAATAGGAAATTTAATAAAAATGGAAGGTCATTTAGGAAACCACTGTACCTTAATGATCTATTTGAAAAGTAAATAAAAAATGAAGTTGAATAGAATAGGAAATTGAATAAAAATGAAAGTTCATTCAAGAAACCACTATATCTTAAGGATCTATTTGGAAGTTAAAAAAAAATGAAATTGAATAGAAAAAGAAATTGAATAAAAATAGAAGTTGAATAAAAATAAAAAAGGAAGTTGAATAAAAATGGATATTGAATAAAAATGGAAGTTGAATAGAGAAGGAAATTGAAGAAAAATGGAAGTTGCATAAAAATGGAAGTTAATTCAAAAAACCACTATACCTTAACGATTTATTTCGAAATTAAATAAAAAGTGAAGTTGAATAGAAAAGGAAATTGAATAAAAATGGAAGTTGAATAAAAATAAAAAGGGAAGTTGAATAAAAATGGAAATTGAATAAAAATGGAAGTTGAATAGAGAAGGAAATTGAAGAAAAATGGAAGTTAGATAAAAATCGAAGTTCATTTAAGAAACCACTATACCTTAACGATCTATGTGGAAATTAAATAAAAAAGAAAGTTGCATAAAAATAAAAATGGAAGTTGAATAAAAATAAAAATGGAAGTTGCATAAAATTAACAATGTAAGTTCATTAAAAAAAAACCACTATACCTTAACGATTTATTTGTAAATTTAAAAAAAAAAAAAAAAGAGGAAGTTGAATAGAAAAGAAAATTGCATAAAAATGGAAGTTGAATAAAAATAAAAATGAATAAAATAAAGGGAAGTTGAATAAAAATAAAAATGGCAGTTGCCTAAAATTAAAAATTGAAGTTCATCCAATAAACCACTATACCATAATGATCTATTTGGAAATTCAATAAAAAAGAAAGTTGAATAGAAATGGAAATTGAATAAAAATAGAAGTTGCAGAAAATTACAAATGGAAGTTCATTCAAGAAACCACTATACCTTAACGGTTTATTTGAAAATTAAAAAAATAAAATAAAAAAGGTAGTTGAATAGAAAAGAAGTTGAATAAAAATGGAAGTTGAATAAAAATAAAAATGAAAGTTTCATAAAATTAAAAATGGAAGTTCATTCAAGAAACCACTATACCTTAACAATCTATTTGGAAATTAAACAAAAAATGAAATTGAAGTTGAATGAAAATAAATATAGAAGTTGCATATAATTAACAATGGAAGTTCATTCAAGAAACCACTATACCTTAACGATCTATTTGGAAATTAAACAAAAAAAAGAAGTTGAATAGAGAAGGAAATTGAATAAAAAAGGAAGTTGCATAAAATTAAAAATGAAAGTTGCATAAAATTAACAATTGAAGTTCTTTTAAGAAACCACTATACCTTAACGATCTATTTGGAAATTAAATAAAAAATGAAGTTGATTGAAGAAAAAATTGAATAAAAATGGAAGCTGAATAAAAAATGAAGTTGAATAAAATTGGAGATTGAATAAAAATATAAATGGAAGTTGCATATAATTAAAAATTGAAGTTTATTCAAGTAACCACTATACCTTAACGATCTCTTTGAAAATTCAATAAAAAATGAAGTTGAATAGAAAAGGAAATTGAATAAAAAAGAGGAAATTGAATAAAAATGGAAGTTGAATAAAATCAATGTTAATTCAAGAAACCACTATACCTTAACGATCTGTTTGGAAATTAAATAAAAAAGGAAGTTGAATAGAAAACAAATTTGAATAAAAATGAAGTTGAATAAAAGTAAAAATGGAAGTTGTATAAAATTAACAATGGAAGTTCAATTCTCTTTTCCAATCAACTTCCATTTTCATTCAATTTCCGATTCTATTCAACTTCATTTTTTTATTCACCTTGCATTTTTATTCAAATTTATTTTTTATTCAACTTTTATTTTCATTTTTTATTCAACTTCCATTTTTATTCAATTTTGTTTTCTATTCAACTTTCATTTTTATTCAATTTTGTTTTCTATTCAACTTCCTTTGTAAATTAAAAAAAAGTGGAAGTTGAATAAAAATAAAAATGGAAGTTGCACAAAAAATAAAATTAAATAAAAATGGAAGTTGAATAAAAAAAAATTAAATAAAAATGGAAGTTGAATAAAAATGGAAGTTGCATAAAATAAAAATGAAAGTTGAATAAAATTAAAAATGGAAGTTCATTCAAGAAACCACTATACCTTAACGATTTACTTGGAAATTAAATAAAAAATGAAGTTGAATAGAAAAAGGAATCGAATAAAAATAGATGTTGCATAAAATTACTAATGGAAGTTCATTCAAGAAACCACTATACCTTAACGATCTATTTGGAAATTAAATAAAAAAGAAAGTTGAATAGAAAAGGAAATTGAATAAAAATGGAAGTTCATTCAAGAAATCACTATACATTAACGATCTATTTGGAAATTAAATAACCATACCTTAACGATCTATTTGGAAATAAAATAAAAAAGGAAGTTGAATAGAATAGGAAATTGAATAAAAATGGAAGGTCATTTAGGAAACCACTGTACCTTAACGATCTATTTGAAAAGTAAATAAAAAAATGAAGTTGAATAGAATAGGAAATTGAATAAAAATGAAAGTTGATTCAAGAAACCACTATAACTTAACGATCTATTTGGAAATTAAATAAAAATGAAAGTTGAATAAAATTAAAAATGAAAATTCATTCAAGAAACCACTATATCTTAACGATTTATTTCGAAATTAAATAAAAAATGAAGTTGAATAGAAAAGGAAATTGAATAAAAATGGAAGTTGAACAAAAATAAAAAGGGAAGTTGAATAAAAATGGAAATTGAATAAAAATGGAAGTTGAATAGAGAAGGAAATTGAAGAAAAATGGAAGTTGGATAAAAATCGAAGTTCATTCAAGAAACCACTAGACCTTAACGATCTATGTGGAAATTAAATAAAAAAGAAAGTTGCATAAAAATAAAAATGGAAGTTGAATAAAAATAAAAATGGAAGTTGCATAAAATTAACAATGTAAGTTCATTCGAAAAAACCACTATACCTTAACGATTTATTTGTAAATTAAAAAAAAAAAAGGAAGTTGAATAGAAAAGAGAATTGAATAAAAATGGAAGTTGAATAAAATTAAAATGAATAAAATAAAGGAAGTTGAATAAAAATAAAAATGGAAGTTGCATAAAATTAAAAATGGAAGTTCATTCAAGAAACCACTATACCCTAATGATCTATTTGGAAATTAAATAAAAAATAAAGTTGAATAGAAATGGAAATTGAATAAAAATAGAAGTTGCATAAAATTACAAATGGAAGTTCATTCAAGAAACCACTATACCTTAACGGTCTATTTGAAAATTAAAAAAATAAAATAAAAAAGGTAGTTGAATAGAAAAGAAGTTGAATAAAAATGGAAGTTGAATAAAAATAAAAATGAAAGTTTCATAAAATTAAAAATGGAAGTTCATTGAAGAAACCACTATACCTTAACAATCTATTTGGAAATTAAACAAAAGATGAAATTGAAGTTGAATGAAAATAAATATAGAAGTTGCATGTAATTAACAATTGAAGTTCATTCAAGAAACCACTATACCTTAACGATCTATTTGGAAATTAAACAAAAAAAAGAAGTTGAATAGAGAAGGAAATTGAATAAAAAAGGAAGTTGCATAAAATTAAAAATGGAAGTTGCATAAAATTAACAATTGAAGTTCTTTTAAGAAACCACTATACCTTAACGATCTATTTGGAAATTAAATAAAAAATGAACTTGATTCAAGAAAAAATTGAATAAAAATGGAAGCTGAATAAAAATGAAGTTGAATAAAATTGGAAATTGAATAAAAATATAAATGGAAGTTGCATATAGTTAAAAATTGAAGTTTATTCAAGAAACCACTATACCTTAACGATCTCTTTGAAAATTCAATAAAAAATGAAGTTGAATAGAAAAGGAAATTGAATAAAAAAGAGGAAATTGAATAAAAATGGAAGTTGAATAAAATCGATGTTAATTCAAGAAACCACTATACCTTAACGATCTATTTGGAAATTAAATAAAAAAGGAAGTTGAATAGAAAACAAATTTGAATAAAAATGAAGTTGAATAAAAGTAAAAATGGAAGTTGTATAAAATTAACAATGGAAGTTCAATTCTCTTTTCCAATCAACTTCCATTTTCATTCAATTTCCTATTCTATTCAACTTCATTTTTTTATTCACCTTGCATTTTTATTCAAATTTATTTTTTATTCAACTTTTATTTTCATTTTTTATTCAACTTCCATTTTTATTCAATTTTGTTTTCTATTCAACTTTCATTTTTATTCAATTTTGTTTTCTATTCAACTTCCTTTGTAAATTAAAAAAAAGTGGAAGTTGAATAAAAATAAAAATGGAAGTTGCACAAAAAATAAAATTAAATAAAAATGGAAGTTGGATAAAAATGGAAGTTGCATAAAATAAAAATGAAAGTTGAATAAAATTAAAAATGGAAGTTCATTCAAGAAACCACTATACCTTAACGATTTACTTGGAAATTAAATAAAAAATGAAGTTGAATAGAAAAAGGAATCGAATAAAAATAGATGTTGCATAAAATTACTAATGGAAGTTCATTCAAGAAACCACTATACCTTAACGATCTATTTGGAAATTAAATAAAAAAGAAAGTTGAATAGAAAAGGAAATTGAATAAAAATGGAAGTTCATTCAAGAAATCACTATACATTAACGATCTATTTGGAAATTAAATAACCATACCTTAACGATCTATTTGGAAATAAAATAAAAAAGGAAGTTGAATAGAATAGGAAATTGAATAAAAATGGAAGGTCATTTAGGAAACCACTGTACCTTAACGATCTATTTGAAAAGTAAATAAAAAAATGAAGTTGAATAGAATAGGAAATTGAATAAAAATGAAAGTTGATTCAAGAAACCACTATAACTTAACGATCTATTTGGAAATTAAATAAAAATGAAAGTTGAATAAAATTAAAAATGAAAATTCATTCAAGAAACCACTATATCTTAACGATTTATTTCGAAATTAAATAAAAAATGAAGTTGAATAGAAAAGGAAATTGAATAAAAATGGAAGTTGAACAAAAATAAAAAGGGAAGTTGAATAAAAATGGAAATTGAATAAAAATGGAAGTTGAATAGAGAAGGAAATTGAAGAAAAATGGAAGTTGGATAAAAATCGAAGTTCATTCAAGAAACCACTAGACCTTAACGATCTATGTGGAAATTAAATAAAAAAGAAAGTTGCATAAAAATAAAAATGGAAGTTGAATAAAAATAAAAATGGAAGTTGCATAAAATTAACAATGTAAGTTCATTCGAAAAAACCACTATACCTTAACGATTTATTTGTAAATTAAAAAAAAAAAAAAAGAGGAAGTTGAATAGAAAAGAAAATTGCATAAAAATGGAAGTTGAATAAAATTAAAATTGAATAAAAGAAAGGGAAGTTGAATAAAAATAAAAATGGAAGTTGCCTAAAATTAAAAATTGAAGTTCATCCAATAAACCACTGTACCATAATGATCTATTTGGAAATTAAATAAAAATAAAGTTGAATAGAAATGGAAATTGAATAAAAATAGAAGTTGCATAAAATTACAAATGGAAGTTCATTCAAGAAACCACTATACCTTAACGGTCTATTTGAAAATTAAAAAAATAAAATAAAAAAGGTAGTTGAATAGAAAAGAAGTTGAATAAAAATAGAAGTTGCATAAAAATAAAATGAAAGTTTCATAAAATTAAAAATGGAAGTCCATTGAAGAAACCACTATACCTTAACAATCTATTTGGAAATTAAACAAAAGATGAAATTGAAGTTGAATGAAAATAAATATAGAAGTTGCATATAATTAACAATTGAAGTTCATTCAAGAAACCACTATACCTTAACGATCTATTTTGAAATTAAACAAAAAAGAAGTTGAATAGAGAAGGAAATTGAATAAAAAAGGAAGTTGCATAAAATTAAAAATGGAAGTTGCATAAAATTAACAATTGAAGTTCTTTTAAGAAACCACTATACCTTAACGATCTATTTGGAAATTAAATAAAAAATGAAGTTGAATATAAAAGGAAATTGAATAAAAATGGAAGTTGAATAAAAAAGGAAGTTGAATAGAAAAGGTAATTGAATAAAAATATAAATGGAAGTTGCATATAATTAAAAATTGAAGTTTATTCAAGAAACCACTATACCTTAACGATCTCTTTGAAAATTCAATAAAAAATGAAGTTGAATAGAAAAGGAAATTGAATAAAAAAGAGGAAATTGAATAAAAATGGAAGTTGAATAAAATCGATGTTAATTCAAGAAACCACTATACCTTAACGATCTATTTGGAAATTAAATAAAAAAGGAAGTTGAATAGAAAACAAATTTGAATAAAAATGAAGTTGAATAAAAGTAAAAATGGAAGTTGTATAAAATTAACAATGGAAGTTCAATTCTCTTTTCCAATCAACTTCCATTTTCATTCAATTTCCTATTCTATTCAACTTCATTTTTTTATTCACCTTGCATTTTTATTCAAATTTATTTTTTATTCAACTTTTATTTTCATTTTTTATTCAACTTCCATTTTTATTCAATTTTGTTTTCTATTCAACTTTCATTTTTATTCAATTTTGTTTTCTATTCAACTTCCTTTGTAAATTAAAAAAAAGTGGAAGTTGAATAAAAATAAAAATGGAAGTTGCACAAAAAATAAAATTAAATAAAAATGGAAGTTGAATAAAAAAATTAAATAAAAATGGAAGTTGGATAAAAATGGAAGTTGCATAAAATAAAAATGAAAGTTGAATAAAATTAAAAATGGAAGTTCATTCAAGAAACCACTATACCTTAACGATTTACTTGGAAATTAAATAAAAAATGAAGTTGAATAGAAAAAGGAATCGAATAAAAATAGATGTTGCATAAAATTACTAATGGAAGTTCATTCAAGAAACCACTATACCTTAACGATCTATTTGGAAATTAAATAAAAAAGAAAGTTGAATAGAAAAGGAAATTGAATAAAAATGGAAGTTCATTCAAGAAATCACTATACATTAACGATCTATTTGGAAATTAAATAACCATACCTTAACGATCTATTTGGAAATAAAATAAAAAAGGAAGTTGAATAGAATAGGAAATTGAATAAAAATGGAAGGTCATTTAGGAAACCACTTGTACCTTAACGATCTATTTGAAAAGTAAATAAAAAAATGAAGTTGAATAGAATAGGAAATTGAATAAAAATGAAAGTTGATTCAAGAAACCACTATAACTTAACGATCTATTTGGAAATTAAATAAAAATGAAAGTTGAATAAAATTAAAAATGGAAATTCATTCAAGAAACCACTGTACATTAACAATCTATTTGGAAATTAAATAAAAAAAGAAGTTCAATAGAAAAGGAAATTGAATAAAAATGGAAGTTGAACAAAATAAAAAGGAAGTTGAAGAGAAATGGAAATTGAATAAAAAATAGAATTGAATAGAGAAGGAAATTGAAGAAAAATGGAAGTTGGATAAAAATCGAAGTTCATTCAAGAAACCACTAGACCTTAACGATCTATGTGGAAATTAAATAAAAAAGAAAGTTGCATAAAAATAAAAATGGAAGTTGAATAAAAATAAAAATGGAAGTTGCATAAAATTAACAATGTAAGTTCATTCGAAAAAACCACTATACCTTAACGATTTATTTGTAAATTAAAAAAAAAAAAAAAGAGGAAGTTGAATAGAAAAGAAAATTGCATAAAAATGGAAGTTGAATAAAATTAAAATTGAATAAAAGAAAGGGAAGTTGAATAAAAATAAAAATGGAAGTTGCCTAAAATTAAAAATTGAAGTTCATCCAATAAACCACTGTACCATAATGATCTATTTGGAAATTAAATAAAAAATAAAGTTGAATAGAAATGGAAATTGAATAAAAATAGAAGTTGCATAAAATTACAAATGGAAGTTCATTCAAGAAACCACTATACCTTAACGGTCTATTTGAAAATTAAAAAAATAAAATAAAAAAGGTAGTTGAATAGAAAAGAAGTTGAATAAAAATGGAAGTTGAATAAAAATAAAAATGAAAGTTTCATAAAATTAAAAATGGAAGTTCATTGAAGAAACCACTATACCTTAACAATCTATTTGGAAATTAAACAAAAGATGAAATTGAAGTTGAATGAAAATAAATATAGAAGTTGCATATAATTAACAATTGAAGTTCATTCAAGAAACCACTATACCTTAACAATCTATTTTGAAATTAAACAAAAAAAGAAGTTGAATAGAGAAGGAAATTGAATAAAAAAGGAAGTTGCATAAAATTAAAAATGGAAGTTGCATAAAATTAACAATTGAAGTTCTTTTAAGAAACCACTATACCTTAACGATCTATTTGGAAATTAAATAAAAAATGAAGTTGATTCAAGAAAAAATTGAATAAAAATGGAAGCTGAATAAAAAATGAAGTTGAATAAAATTGGAAATTGAATAAAAATATAAATGGAAGTTGCATATAATTAAAAATTGAAGTTTATTCAAGAAACCACTATACCTTAACGATCTCTTTGAAAATTCAATAAAAAATGAAGTTGAATAGAAAAGGAAATTGAATAAAAAAGAGGAAATTGAATAAAAATGGAAGTTGAATAAAATCGATGTTAATTCAAGAAACCACTATACCTTAACGATCTATTTGGAAATTAAATAAAAAAGGAAGTTGAATAGAAAACAAATTTGAATAAAAATGAAGTTGAATAAAAGTAAAAATGGAAGTTGTATAAAATTAACAACGGAAGTTCAATTCTCTTTTCCAATCAACTTCCATTTTCATTCAATTTCCTATTCTATTCAACTTCATTTTTTTATTCACCTTGCATTTTTATTCAAATTTATTTTTTATTCAACTTTTATTTTCATTTTTTATTCAACTTCCATTTTTATTCAATTTTATAGCGACCCCGGTCTTTTTCCATTTGATTATCATATTCGGACTTATGTTCCGTAGATTCTATTGTCTTATTATTGTTGTGGTTGTCCTTTAATTCTTTTTTCTTGAGTTATAGGATGTTTTGCGCAGGTTGATTGCAGGTTGGTTGAGCTTAGGAACCAAAACTAGTTGCCCAGGTTTTGGCTTGTCCGCTCGAGCGGGGAGTTTGACGCTCGAGGACTTGTTGCTTGTCCGCCGGCGGATTTTGGCGCCGAGCGGAAAAACACCCATCCAGTATTTCTTGTTCAGGGTTGACGCCGAGCGGAGTTGGTCCGCCGGCGGGTTCAGGAGTGTCCGCTCGAGCGGGGAGTTTGACGCTCGAGCGGGGCGGCTGGGTATAAAATCGTGTTTCAGCGTTTTTAAGGCAGTTTTTCACCCTCTTTTCAGATTCTAAACCCTAGGTTACGAGTTCGCTTTCCCCCAACTCACATTCTCTCTTAGGTTTGATCTACTTAGAGTGAGTTTCTAACCTAGATCCTTTATTAAAAAGGTAGAGGAGAGTGAGGGCTACATTTCAATCTGAAGAATTGTGGATTTGGAGCACTTGGATTTCGGGTCAATCTTCTCCATTTGGGTTCTCCTTTGAGATACGGATTCTCCTTGTTTCTTTTCAATACTCCATCTATAGATAGACATGTGGTAGTTTTTGTATTGCATAAAAACAGTATATCATGTTGGATTTATTAAAAATCATGAGGTTGAACCTTGAGTTGACTGTTGGAGTTGGGTTTATTATCATTAGTTATGGTTTAGGCTAATTGGGGTGTTAATTAGCATGTTGTTGTTAAAAGGAGATAAAACCCTAATTTTATTTGATTTAATAAATTAATAGAGGGGTTGTGATCGTTGGGCAAATACTTATGTATTTTGGGTCTTCAATGTGATCATTGTTGTTTGTTGTTAATAATTGAGCCTTTTAGGTCAATATTGAGAAAGAGGGAGGAAAACCCTAGTTTAATGATTATAACTTAATTTGCATAATTAAATTGGAGTGGCTTGGAAAAGAATGTAATGGGTTAAAATGAGTTATGGCCTTATTGTCCAGGGAATTGAATTTGTGAAGGCAAAAGGTATGAGAGTTGGATTATTGTAATGCGAGTGTTGAACACACATATGTGGTGGTTGTATCTTTAACTGCCATGTTAGTTTTGTTATAGGGTTTGTGGTTTCATGATAATTGAGTCTGTTAATAGATGTACAACATACCTGCATCTAGAGGTTTTGTCCTTGGTCATCGGTGGAGGATGACACGGTTGTGTTGAATTGTTGTGTATGCATTACACCATTGATTGTTTGTGTATATGACGTTGTGTTTATATGCATTACTTGTGTATGGGAGGAGATAGGGGATGTACTCCACGGTTTAGGGGAAGATGGGGGATGTACCTCTAAACCGGTTAATGATTATGGGAAGATAGGGGATGAACCCAGGGTTGCTGCTTATATGCGCGCCTATTGCAGAGATACAACTCATATGCTTATCTATTTGATATGATACATCACCAAAATGTGTATCAGTTGGGAAGTATGGAAGTGAATTTGATTGTGATTGATACAATACCAACTTGTGTATTTGTTATGTTATATGAGAGGTTTAACTTGATTTGTTATCCCTGTTGAATTGGAAAGATTGTTAATAAGAGATGAAACCCTTGTTGAAGTATTTGGCCAGGTTCTGAGCCATAAAAGGAAGGGTGAATTGTGCCATAGACTATGTGTCATAGGCAATGTAGACATTCGTGTCATGAAATTGTAAATGGATTATCTTGTGTTAATCATGTATCAGTTGCTACCCCTTGTCTTTTAGAAGTGTAAAGAGAATCAAACATTTTAGAAATATGTTCTAGAAAAGCACATCTGTTGTTTGTGTGGAAATTGGAGAATAGTAGTGGTCTTAGTGAATTTATTTCCTAAGTAATTGCTTATGTATAAAAGAATGGGAATGGGAATTAATGAAAGGAATAAGGAAAGATAAATAAACATAGCGTTGTTTGAAACGGTTGTTTTCAAGAAAAGTTCATACATATATATATATATATATTTTGTATAAAATGTCATATTACTATTCTAGTACGAGAATGAGTGTGCATGATCATAGCTATCTGTAATGTTGTTATTGTTGAGGATCATGTTGAGATCCCTACTGGACTATATGTTCATCCCACGTTGTTGAATCTTTTTCAGGTATTAAGCAGGTTGAGCTGCAAGAGTTGGATTTACTTATTTGTTGGCCACGGGGCCTCTTCGTTGTAGGCGGAATGCCATATGTGAAAAAGGGTTGCACCCTTCATTTGATTATTTAATGTTGTAAGCCTGAGGGCATCTTATTTAGAATGCTCATGTAATATTTACTTTGCATACGAATGAGAGTATTGTTAATCACTTCTACGGATTGAATGTATGAGTTTATTTCCGCATGTTATCTCTGAAATTGAATTAAGTTAATGGAATTGGTAATGACTTCGTGTAATAAAAAGTGGGGCGTGACAACTTGGTATCAGAGCTACCAGGTTTGAATACCTTGAGCTCGTGGGAAGTGGTTTTTACCACAGTGGGTTTACTACGTGTAGTGAGGACGTTGCATATAGATACCATGAGAATTAGGACTTATGTGTTGCATTTATGTGAGCATGGGATTCAGTCTCTTGGATAGTATTCATAGCCGGTGAACTTGCTTTGAGGTCCTATTGGTAACGTGCATGACTAACGTGGTTTCTGATAGGAATTCCTTGAGAGTTCCGGGATGAGTGGCTATCTTTGTGGACTTGATTCGATTATGTGTTTACATGTTTAGATGTTTATATGCAATAGAGATGTAAATTATGAGACTAAGTGTGTCTTGTGACCTTTTGGTGGTAGTGTATGCCTCGGAGAAGGCTATCGTGCTTTGCGCTAAGTGTAATTTACCTTGTGCTTTATAGGATGTCTACACGAGGGAGTAGAGGTCGGTTGAGTAGTAGGAACGCCGGGAGAGGCACAGCAGTTCCTTTAGTACCTGCCGTTGCAGCATCGGCTGTCGGCGAGGATGTCGCACGTGAGATTGTGAGAGCAGTGCAAGACGCCCTAGCTCGTACTGAGGGCGGCAGAGGGCATGCTCTCAAGCTTACTAAGGAGTTCTTTCGCTCCGGTCCACCTGAGTTTGTGGGGGAGGCTAGATCGTTGGAAGCAGAGAATTGGTTAGAGCAGATTACTAAGACTCTTGATATGCTCAGAGTCGAAGATGAGGAGTTGAGGGTTTCTTTGGTGACTTTTCAGTTGAAGAGTGATGCGAGTTATTGGTGGAAGAAGACTAAGAATAATGTGGGTGGCACGTGGGTTGCTTTTACCGAGGCCTTTTGGCCAAGTATTTCTCCTTCCGCCGGGAAAGGTTGAGAGATCGCTTTTGGAGTTGCGTTAGGATGCTACTCTGTGGCCAGATTTGAGATGCTATGTGATAGTTTGTCGAGGTTTGCTCCAGAGTTGGTGACAACAGAGGAGCGTCGTTGTTTTGAGTTCGAAAGGCGGTTGTGTTTCGATATTCGGGAGAAGGTAGCTAGATCCTTGAGGAAGGGTTACTATACTTTAGTTGAGGCAGCGGCCCATGTGGAGGCCCTGATTGCTAGTGATGATGGGGTCTTGGAGAGGTTCAAGTTTCAGACCAGTCTCTGAGTAGAAGGTCTGGCGGTTGTTTTGTTTGTGGCTAGCTGGGCCATGGTAGACGTTCTTGTCCTTTGTGAGGGGCGACTAATTAGTTAGCCCTATAGTGTTACCTTGGAGAGGGACTTTTTGTGATGTTGGCCGGTGGTGTATCATGTATATTGATTTTGTTGTGGACTGGTGTACTGAGGGATGCTGAGGCACCATGCTTAAGTATCGCATTTATATGCATAGTGTTGTTTGTTTAATCCTCATGTATTGGGGAGTATGTATGAGATTTCGAACTCTCTATTTATTTTGAGAAGTTGTTAATGGGGTCAAGGATCCTAGCGTTGTTGCTTGCTTGGCACTGTATATTGCATTAACTATGTGTTGGTTTGTGAATCTTGTTCATGTTAGAGTTTGATTGTTGAGAACGGGAACCCGTGGACGTATGTGTTAGATGTGATGGTTTCGAGAGTGTGTGGTGTTGGCAAGGTTATGTGGGAGTTGTGTCTTGGGTTAGCAGGAATGGTACTTATTTATTGGTTTGTGTTTTGGGCTTTGCTAGTAGCTAGTTCATGGTGACCCCATCAGTGGTATGGGGGTAGTGTTAGTGTGGTGATTGGTTATTAATTGTTAGGGATGGTTTGTGAGTGGATGCGGGCAGCATTCTTTAAAGGAAGAACAGTTTGTGTTCTAGAGTAACGAGAATGGCGTTGGCCAAAATTGTTCGTCGTGATTAAGATTGTTGTAAATGAAGTTGACCATGTCAGTTTTCGGTTGAGGAGTTGAGCAAGCTTTCTATCTAGCCTTGGAGGATGGTAATCCCTTAGAAATAATGTTGGTGTGATTTGATTTTAGGAGATCCGATGAGATTCCAAAATTTGGGGATTTGTGTGGAGAACTCCGTATTTGGGGTTAGTAATTTGAGTGGCACATCAGTGTGTGGATTACTGAGTGTGGAGTTTGTTGAGTTGATTTGTCAGCTTATTGGTATTGTGTTTTGAGTTGGCATTGATCACCTTGAGGATAGTTTTGATTGTTGTAGACCTTGCAAATGGCTTAGGTATAATGAAAATAAGTCATTTATTTTGTTGTTGAATTAATGAGAACATACATGTATTGATTATGTGTTGTATATGGCAAGTGTGTATTACATTGCATATGCATTTTGTTTTGGAGGAGATAGGGGATGGACCTCTAAATCGGATTTGTTGGGAGGAGATAGGGGATGGACTCCATTAGCATCACTTATGTGTGTGCTCATTGATAATAGAAATATTTCTATTTGTTGTTAATCTGATATAGCTAATATGCTTATCTGTGGTGAAGTGAAGAATGCTTTATATGAGTTGTTATCTCATTTTATTGTTTGACCAGGTGTATGTTATTAAACTGGTTAAGTAAAGGGAGGCGGGATGAAATTGCAAAACCATGAATTTCTTATGCCTTATGTGTTGGTAGCACTGTATTTATTTCTATTAACTATCATTATAGAAATGTTATGCTTCGTGTTGGTTTTGGTATCACTGTATGAGTGATAGTTGTTGCTAATAGTATGTTGAAAAGAATTGGAAAACAAAATTTTGTCCTAGTGTTTGGGCCACCTAAGGGTGTTGTTGAGAAATTGATTTAAATCAAGGATTTTGAGGAATTCTAAATGAATCTTTTTAGTAAATAAACAGTGGATGATTTTGTGTTTTGGATAACACTGTATTTGTGAAAAATATTTACAAAACTGTTGAGCTTTGCATGGAAAATGAAAGATTTATTTTGAAATGTTGACATTGAAAATTTGACTATCTTTGAGAAATGTCTCTTGATCAAGAAAATGTTTTCTTATTATTTACTCATAAGATTTGCTTTAGTTAGCTTCTTGGGAATCTTGTTGTTGAATAGTGACTTGGCTTGAAGCACTAGTCGATTGTTGTTTTGTGTTGGGGAAAGGTTTGGTTTGTTGAGATTTTCGTACCTTAAGTGTTGTCTTTTGGAACGTATCCCCTTAATGAGTCTCTTCCTTGGTAAGAGTGGCTTGACGGTTTGTAGGAAGAACGGTTTCACTCCTAGTATTGGGGGAAAATGTTAGTATTGAGTAATTAGTTGGCCTTGTGTTTTGGTGTATCCTTAATTTCGGGGACGAAATTCTTTTAAGGGGGGGAGGTTATAGCGACCCCGGTCTTTTTCCATTTGATTATCATATTCGGACTTATGTTCCGTAGATTCTATTGTCTTATTATTGTTGTGGTTGTCCTTTAATTCTTTATTCTTGAGTTATAGGATGTTTTGCGCAGGTTGATTGCAGGTTGGTTGAGCTTAGGAACCAAAACTAGTTGCCCAGGTTTTGGCTTGTCCGCTCGAGCGGGGAGTTTGACGCTCGAGCGGGGACTTGTTGTTGCTTGCCCGCCCGAGCGGGGGTTTTGGCGCTCGAGCGGGAAAAACACCCATCCAGTATTTCTTGTTCAGGGTTGGGCCTTCGGCGAGGAGTTGGTCCGCCGAGCGGGGTCAGTGTCCGCCGAGGAGTTTGACGCCGAAAGGGCTGGGTATAAAATCGTGTTTCAGCGTTTTTAAGGCAGTTTTTCACCCTCTTTTCAGATTCTAAACCGTAGGTTACGAGTTCTCTTTCCCCCAACTCACCTTCTCTCTTAGGTTTGATCTACTTAGAGTGAGTTTCTAACCTAGATCCTTTATTAAAAAGGTAGAGGAGAGTGAGGGCTACATTTCAATCTGAAGAATTGTGGATTTGGAGCAGTTGGATTTCGGGTCAATCTTCTCCATTTGGGTTCTCCTTTGAGGTAGGGATTCTCCTTGTTTCTTTTCAATACTCCATCTATAGATAGACATGTGGTAGTTTTTGTATTGCATAAAAACAGTATATCATGTTGGATTTATTAAAAATCATGAGGTTGAACCTTGAGTTGACTGTTGGAGTTGGGTTTATTATCATTAGTTATGGTTTAGGCTAATTGGGGTGTTAATTAGCATGTTGTTGTTAAAAGGAGATAAAACCCTAATTTTATTTGATTTAATAAATTAATAGAGGGGTTGTGATCGTTGGGCAAATATTTATGTATTTTGGGTCTTCAATGTGATCATTGTTGTTTGTTGTTAATAATTGAGCCTTTTAGGTCAATATTGAGAAAGAGGGAGAAAAACCCTAGTTTAATGATTATAACTTAATTTGCATAATTAAATTGGAGTGGCTTGGAAAAGAATGTAATGGGTTAAAATGAGTTATGGCCTTATTGTCCAGGGAATTGAATTTGTGAAGGCAAAAGGTATGAGAGTTGGATTATTGTAATGCGAGTGTTGAACACACATATGTGGTGGTTGTATCTTTAACTGCCATGTTAGTTTTGTTATAGGGTTTGTGGTTTCATGATAATTGAGTCTGTTAATAGATGTACAACATACCTGCATCTAGAGGTTTTGTCCTTGGTCATCGGTGGAGGATGACACGGTTGTGTTGAATTGTTATGTATGCATTACACCATTGATTGTTTGTGTATATGACGTTGTGTTTATATGCATTACTTGTGTATGGGAGGAGATAGGGGATGTACTCACGGTTTAGGGAAGATGGGGATGTACCTCTAAACCGGTTAATGATTATGGGAAGATAGGGATGAACCTGTGGTTCTTGCTTATATTGGCGCCTATTGCGTAGATACATTTCATATGCTTATCTATTTGATATGATACATCACCAAAATGTGTATCGGTTGAGAAGTATGGAAGTGAATTTGATTGTGATTGATACAATACCAACTTGTGTATTTGTTATGTTATATGAGAGGTTTAACTTGATTTGTTATCCCTGTTGAATTGGAAAGATTGTTAATAAGAGATGAAACCCTTGTTGAAGTATTTGGCCAGGTTCTGAGCCATAAAAGGAAGGGTGAATTGTGCCATAGACTATGTGTCATAGGCAATGTAGACATTCGTGTCATGAAATTGTAAATGGATTATCTTGTGTTAATCATGTATCAGTTGCTACCCCTTGTCTTTTAGAAGTGTAAAGAGAATCAAACATTTTAGAAATATGTTCTAGAAAAGCACATCTGTTGTTTGTGTGGAAATTGGAGAATAGTAGTGGTCTTAGTGAATTTATTTCCTAAGTAATTGCTTATGTATAAAAGAATGGGAATGGGAATTAATGAAAGGAATAAGGAAAGATAAATCGCTTGTAGCGTTGTTTGAAACGGTTGTTTTCAAGAAAAGTTCATACATATATATATATATATATATTTTGTATAAAATGTCATATTACTATTCTAGTACGAGAATGAGTGTGCATGATCATAGCTATCTGTAATGTTGTTATTGTTGAGGATCATGTTGAGATCCCTACTGGACTATATGTTCATCCCACGTTGTTGAATCTTTTTCAGGTATTAAGCAGGTTGAGCTGCAAGAGTTGGATTTACTTATTTGTTGGCCACGGGGCCTCTTCGTTGTAGGCGGAATGCCATATGTGAAAAAGGGTTGCACCCTTCATTTGATTATTTAATGTTGTAAGCCTGAGGGCATCTTATTTAGAATGCTCATGTAATATTTACTTTGCATACGAATGAGAGTATTGTTAATCACTTCTACGGATTGAATGTATGAGTTTATTTCCGCATGTTATCTCTGAAATTGAATTAAGTTAATGGAATTGGTAATGACTTCGTATAATAAAAAGTGGGGCGTGACAAATTTTGTTTTCTATTCAACTTTCATTTTTATTCAATTTTGTTTTCTATTCAACTTCCTTTGTAAATTAAAAAAAAAGTGGAAGTTGAATAAAAATAAAAATGGAAGTTGCACAAAAGATAAAATTAAATAAAAATGGAAGTTGAATAAAAAAAAATTAAATAAAAATGGAAGTTGAATAAAAATGGAAGTTGCATAAAATAAAAATGAAAGTTGAATAAAATTAAAAATGGAAGTTCATTCAAGAAACCACTATACCTTAACGATTTACTTGGAAATTAAATAAAAAATGAAGTTGAATAGAAGAAGGAATCGAATAAAAATAGATGTTGCATAAAATTACTAATGGAAGTTCGTTCAAGAAACCACTATACCTTAACGATCTATTTGGAAATTAAATAAAAAAGAAAGTTGAATAGAAAAGAAAATTGAATAAAAATGGAAGTTCATTCAAGAAATCACTATACATTAACGATCTATTTGGAAATTAAATAACCATACCTTAACGATCTATTTGGAAATAAAATAAAAAAGGAAGTTGAATAGAATAGGAAATTGAATAAAAATGGAAGGTCATTTAGGAAACCACTGTACCTTAACGATCTATTTGAAAAGTAAATAAAAAAATGAAGTTGAATAGAATAGGAAATTGAATAAAAATGAAAGTTGATTCAAGAAACCACTATAACTTAACGATCTATTTGGAAATTAAATAAAAATGAAAGTTGAATAAAATTAAAAATGAAAATTCATTCAAGAAACCACTATATCTGAACGATTTATTTCGAAATTAAATAAAAAATGAAGTTGAATAGAAACGGAAATTGAATAAAAATGGAAGTTGAATAAAAATAAAGAGGGAAGTTGAATAAAAATGGAAATTGAATAAAAATGGAAGTTGAATAGAGAAGGAAATTGAAGAAAAATGGAAGTTGGATAAAAATCGAAGTTCATTCAAGAAACCACTAGACCTTAACGATCTATGTGGAAATTAAATAAAAAAGAAAGTTGCATAAAAATAAAAATGGAAGTTGAATAAAAATAAAAATGAAAGTTCATGAAAATAAAAATGTAAGTTCATTCAAGAAACCACTATATCTTAACGATCTATTTGGAAATTAAAAAAAAAAAAAGAGGAAGTTGAATAGAAAAGAAAATTGCATAAAAATGGAAGTTGAATAAAATTAAAAATGAATAAAAGAAAGGGAAGTTGAATAAAAATAAAAATGGAAGTTGCCTAAAATTAAAAATTGAAGTTCATCCAATAAACCACTGTACCATAATGATCTATTTGGAAATTAAATAAAAAATAAAGTTGAATAGAAATGGAAATTGAATAAAAATAGAAGTTGCATAAAATTACAAATGGAAGTTCATTCAAGAAACCACTATACCTTAACGGTCTATTTGAAAATTAAAAAAATAAAATAAAAAAGGTAGTTGAATAGAAAAGAAGTTTAATAAAAATGGAAGTTGAATAAAAATAAAAATGAAAGTTTCATAAAATTAAAAATGGAAGTTCATTGAAGAAACCACTATACCTTAACAATCTATTTGGAAATTAAACAAAAGATGAAATTGAAGTTGAATGAAAATAAATATAGAAGTTGCATATAATTAACAATTGAAGTTCATTCAAGAAACCACTATACCTTAACGATCTATTTTGAAATTAAACAAAAAAAGAAGTTGAATAGAGAAGGAAATTGAATAAAAAAGGAAGTTGCATAAAATTAAAAATGGAAGTTGCATAAAATTAACAATTGAAGTTCTTTTAAGAAACCACTATACCTTAACGATCTATTTGGAAATTAAATAAAAAATGAAGTTGATTCAAGAAAAAATTGAATAAAAATGGAAGCTGAATAAAAAATGAAGTTGAATAAAATTGGAAATTGAATAAAAATATAAATGGAAGTTGCATATAATTAAAAATTGAAGTTTATTGAAGAAACCACTATACCTTAAAGATCTCTTTGAAAATTCAATAAAAAAGGAAGTTGAATAGAAAAGGAAATTGAATAAAAAAAAGGAAATTGAATAAAAATGGAAGTTGAATAAAATCGATGTTAATTCAAGAAACCATTATACCTTAACGATCTATTTGGAAATTAAATAAAAAAGGAAGTTGAATAGAAAAACAAATTTGAATAAAAATGAAGTTGAATAAAAGTAAAAATGGAAGTTGTATAAAATTAACAATGGAAGTTCAATTCTCTTTTCCAATCAACTTCCATTTTCATTCAATTTCTTATTCTTTTCAACTTCATTTTTTTATTCACCTTGCATTTTTATTCAATTTTTTTTTTTATTCAACTTTTGTTTTCATTTTTATTCAACTTCCATTTTTATTCAATTTCCGAATAGATCTGTAGGGTATAGTGGTTTCTTGAATGAACTTCCATTTTTAATTTTAGGCAACTTCCATTTTTAATTTTATGCAACTTCCATTTGTATTCAACTTCCATTTTTATTTTTATTCATCTTCCATTTTTATTTAATTTTCACATAGATCGTTAAGGTATAGTAAAAAAGGAAATTGAATAAAAACTAAAAATGGAAGTTCATTCAAGAAACCACTATATCTTAACGATCTATTTGGGTATTAAATAAAAAAAGGAAAGTTGAATAGAAAAGGAAATTGAATAAAAGTTGAAGTTTAATAAAAATATAAATGGAAGTTGCATAAAATTAAAAATGGAAGTTCATTCAAGAAACCACTATTCCTTAACGATCTATTTGGAAATTACATAAAAAAGAAAGTTGAATAGAGAAGGAAATTAACTAAAAATGCAAGTTGAATAAAAAATAAAAATTGAATAAATATGGAAGTTGAATAAGAATAAAAATGGAAGTCGCATAAAATTAACAATAGAAGTTCATTCTAGAAACCACTATACCTTAACGATCTATTTTGAAATTAAATAAAAAATGAAGTTGAATAGAAAAGAAATTGAATAAAAATTGAAGTTGAATAAAAATAAAAATGGAAGTTGCATAAAATTAACAATGTAAGTTCATTCAGAAGCCAATGAAGTTAAATAAAAATGGAAGTTGAGTAAAAATAAAATTGGAAGTTGAATAAAAATAAAAATGGAAGTTTATTCAAAAAACTAGTATACCTTAGCGATCTATTTGGAAATTAAATAAAAAAAAAGAAGTTGAATAGAAAAGGAAATTAAATAAAATCGGAAGATGAATGAACTTTCATTTGTATTTTTATTGAACTTCAATTTTTACTTTTATGCAACTTCTATTTTTATTTTTATTGAACTTCCATTTTTATTTTTGTTCAATTTCCTTTTCTATTCAACTTCTATTTTTATTTAACAATTTCTTTTTTATTTAATTTCCATATAGATCGTTAAGGTATAGTGGTTTCTTAAATGAACTTCCATTTTAAATTTTATGCAACTTTCATTTTTATTTTTACTGAACTTCAATTTTTATTTAATTTCCTATTCTATTCAACTTCTTTTTTTTATTTAATTTCCAAATAGATCGTTAAGATATAATAGTTTTTTGAATGAAATTTCATTTTTATTTTTATTCAACTTCAATTTTTAATTTTATGCAACTTCCATTTTTTTTATTTATTGAACTTCCATTTTTATTTTTATTCAATTTCCTTTTCTATTCAACTTCCATTTTTATTTAACAATTTCTTTTTTATTTAATTTCTAAATAGATTGCTAAGGTAGAGGGGTTTATTGGATGAACTTCCGTTTTTAATTTTAGGCTACTTCCATTTTTACTTTTATTCGACTTCCGTTTTTAATCAATTTCCATTTCTGTTCAACTTCATTTTTTTATTTAATTGCCAAATAGATCATTAAGGTATAGTGGTTTCTTGAATGAACTTACATTTTAATTTTATTCAAATTCCATTTTTACTTTTATTCAACTTGCTTTTTTATTTAATTTCCAAATAGATTGTTAAGGTATAGTGGTTTTTTGAATTAACTTCCATTTTTATGCAACTTCTATTTTTCTTCAATTTTCTTCTCTATTCAACTTCCATTTTTATTCAACTTCCTTTTTTATTTTTATTCAACTTCCATTTTTATTCAACTTCCTTTTTTATTTTTATTCAACTTCCATTTTTATTCAATTTCCTTTTTCTATTCAACTTCATTTTTTATTTAATTTCCAAGTAGATCATTAGGGTATAGTAATTTATTGGATGAACTTCCATTTTTAATTTTATTCAACTTCCATTTTTAATTTTATGAAACATCCATTTTTATTTGTATTCAACTTCCATTGTTATTCAATTTCATGTTCTATTCAACTCCTCTTTTTTATTTAATTTTCAAATAGATCGTTAGGGTATAGTAGTTTATTGGATGAACTTCAATTTTCAATTTTATGCAACTTCCATTTTTATTTTTATTCAAGTTCCATTTGTATTCAATTTCCATTTCTATTGAACTTCCTCTTTTTCTTTTTTTTTTTAATTTACAAATAAATCGTTAAGGTATAGTGGTTTCTCGAATGCACTTCCATTTTTAATTATATGCAACATCCATTTTTATTTTTATTCAACTTCCATTTTAATTCAATTTCCTGTTCTATTTAACTTCCTTTTTTATTTAATTTCCCTTTCTATTCAACTTCTTTTTTTTATTTAATTTCCAAAGAGATCGTTAAGTTATAGTGGTTTATTCAACTTCTATTTTTATTCAATTTCATTTTCTATTTAATTTCTAAATAGCTCGTTAAGGTATAGTAGTTTTTTGAATGAACTTCCATTTTTATTTTTATACAACTTTCATTTTTAATTTTATTCAACTTCCATTTTTATTCAATTTCCTTTTCTATTTAATTTCCTTTTCTATTCAACTTCCTTTTCTATTCAACTTCCTTTTATTGAGTTTCCTTTTCTACTCAACTTCTTAAATAAACAAAGGAAGTTGAATAAAAAAAAAAAGTTAAATAAGAATAAAAATGGAAGTTGAATAAAAGTAAAAAAAGGAAGTTGCACAAAATTAACAATGGAAGTTCATTCAATAAACCACTATACCCTAACGATCTATTTGGAAATTAAATAAAAAAGGAAGTCGAATAGAAAAGGAAATTCAATAAAAAATGGAAGTTGAATAAAAATAAAACTGGAAGTTTATTCAAGAAACCACTATACGTTAACGATCAATTTGGAAATTAAAAATGGAATTCATTCAAGAAACCACTATACCTTAACGATCTATTTGGAAATTGAATAAAAATAGATGTTGAATAAAAATAAAAACAAAAATGGAAGTTGCATAAAATTAAAAATGTAAGTTCATTGAAGAAACCACTCTACCTTAATGATCTATTTGGAAATTAAATAAAAAAGGAAGTTGAATAGAAAAGAAAATTGAATAAAAATAAAAATGGAATTCATTACGGAAACCACTATACCTTAACGATCTATTTGGAAATTAAATAAAAAAAAGTTGAATAAAAATGGAAGTTGAATAAAAATAAAAATGGAAGTTGCATAAAATTAGAAATTGAAGTTTATTCAAAAAAATAACTATACCTTAACGATCTATTTGTAAATTAAAAAAAAAAAAAAAAAAGCGGAAGTTGAATAGAGAAGGAAGTTGAATAAAAATGGAAGTTGAATCAATTTTTATTCAAGTTGCATAAAAATAAAAATGGAAATTGAATAAAAAAGGAAGTTGAATAAAAATAAAAATGAAAGTTGCATAAAATTAAAAATGGAAGTTCCTTTTTTTTTTTTTTTTTTTTTTTTTTTTCTTTTTTTTTTTTTTATTAATTTGTTTTTTTTTTTAAAAAAAATAGAGATTTAGGTATAGTGGTTTCTTGAATAAACTTCCATTTTTAATTTTATGCCAGTTCCATTTTTATTCAATTTATTTTCTATTCAACTCCTTTTTTTTATTTAATTCCCAAACAGAACGTTAAGGTATAGTGGGTTCTGAAATGAACTTCCATTTTTAATTTTATGAAGCATCCATTTTTAATTTAATTTTCTTTTCTATTCAACGTCCTTTTTTTTTATTTAATTTCCAAATAGACCGTTAAGGTATAATGATTTTTTGAATTAACTTCCATTGTTAATTTTATGAAATATCCATTTTTTATTTATATTTAATTTTCAAATAGATCGTTAAGGTATAGTGGTTTCTTCAATTAAATTCTATTTTTAATTATATGCAACATCCTTTTTTATTTTTATTCAACTTCCATTTTTATTCAATTTCCTTTTCTATTCAACTTCCTTTTTTATTTAATTTCCAAATAGATCGTTAAGGTATAGTGGTTTCTTGAATTAACTTCCATTGTTAATTTTATGCAACTACCACTTTTAATTTTATTCAACTTCCATTTTTATTCAATTTCCATTTCTATTCAACTTCCTTTTTTATTTAATTTCCAAATAGATCGTTAAGGTATAGTGGTTTCTCGAATGAACTTCCATTTTTATTTTTACTCAACTTCCATTTTTATTCAATTTCTTTTTCTATTCAACTTCCATTTTTATTCAATTTCCTTTTTTATTCAACTTCCTTTTTTATTTTTATTCAACTTCCATATTTTTTCAATTCTCTTTTCCATTCAACTTCCTTTTTTATTCAATTTCCTTTTCTATTCAACTTCTTTTTTCTTTAATTTCCAAATAAAAATAAAAAAAGAAGTTGAATAGAGAAGGAAATTTAACAAAAAAAGGTAGTTGAATAAAATTAAAAATGGAAGTTGCATAAAATAAAAATGGAAGTTCATTCAAGAAACCACTATACCTTAGCGATCTAGTTGGAGATTAAATAAAAAAGGAAGTTGCATAAAATTAAAAATGGAAGTTCATTCAAGAAACCACTATACCTTAATGATCTATTTGGAAATTGAATAAAAAAAGGATATTGAATAAAAATGGAAGTTGAATAAAAATAAAAATGGAAGTTGCATCAAAATTGAAAATGGAAGTTCATTCAAGAAATCACTGTACCTTAACGATCTATTTGGAAATTATAAAAAAATGAAGTTAAATAGAAAAGAAAATTTGAATAGGATAGGAAATTGAATAAAAATGAAAGTTCATTCAAGAAACCACTATACCTTAACGAATTATTTGAAAATTAAATAAAAAAGGAAGTTGAATAAAAATGAAAGTTGCATAAAATTAAAAATGTAAGCATAAAATTAACAATGAAAGTTCATTCAAGAAACCACTATACCTTGACGATCTGTTTGAAAATTAAATAAAAAAGGACGTTGAATAGAAAAGGAAATTGAATAAAAAGGGAAGTTGAATAAAAATGGAAATTGAATAAAAATGGAAGTTCATTTAAGAAACCAGTATACCTTAACGATCTATTTGGAAATTAAATAAAAAATGAAGTTGAATAGAAAAGGAAATTGAATAAAAATAGAAATTGAATAAAAATAGAAGTTGAATAAAAATATAAATGGATGTTCCATATAATTAAAAATTGAGGTTTATTCAAAAAAACCACTATACCTTAACGATCTATATGGAAATAAAATTAAAATGGAAGTTGAATAGAACATGAAATTGAATAACAATGGAAGTTGAATAAAAATAAAAGGGGAAATTCAACAAAATTAAAAATGAAAGTTCATTTAAGAAATCACTATACATTAACGATCTATTTGGAAATTAAATAAAAAAGGAAATTGAATAGAAAAGAAGTTGAATAAAAATAACTATGGAAGTTGAATAAAAATAAAAATAGAAGTTCATTCGAGAAACCACTATACCTTAATGATTTATTTGTAAATTAAAAAAAGGAAGTTGAATAAAAATAAAAATGGAAGTTCATTCGAGAAACCACTATACCATAATGATCTATTTGGAAGTTAAATAAAAAAAAGGAAGTTGAATAGAAAGGGAAACTCAATAAAAATGGAAGTTTAATAAAATAAAAATAGAAGTTGCATAAAATTAACAATGTAAGTTCATTCAAGAAACCACTATACCTTAACGATTTATTTGTAAATTAAAAAAAAGAGGAAGTTGAATTGAAAAGAAAATTGAATAAAAATGGATGTTGCATAAAATTAAACTAAAATTTTTAATTTGATGCAACTTCTAGTTTTATCCAATTTTCTTTTCAATTCAACTTCCTTTTCTATTCAATTTCTTTTTCTGTTTAACTTCCATTTTGATTCAATGTCCTTTTGTAGTCAATTTCCTTTTTTATTTAATTTCCAAATAGATCGTTAAGGTATTATGGTGTCTTGAATGAACTTCCATTTTTAATTTTATGCAACATCCATTTTTATTTTTATTCATCTTCCGATTTTATTCAATTTACTTTTCTATTCAACTTACTTTTTTATTTAATTTCCAAATAGATCGTTAAGGTATAGTGGTTTCTTGAATGGAAATGGAAGTTGCATAAAAATAAAAATGGAAGTTGCATAAAATTAACAATGGAAGTTCATTGAAGAAACCACTATACCTTAACAATCTATTTAGAAGTTGCATAAAATAAAAATAGAAGTTCATTCAAGAAACCATCATACCTTAACGATCTATTTGGAAATTAAATAAAAAAGGAAATTGAATATAAAAGGAAGTTCAATAAAAAGGCAAGTTGCCTAAAATTAACAATGGAAGTTAATTTAAGAAACCACTATACCTTAACGATCTATTTGGAATAAAAATAAAAATCGAAGTTCATTTAAGAAACCATTTTACCTTAATGATCTATTTGGAAATTAAATAAAAATGGTAGTCGAATGGAAAAGGAAATTGAATAAAAATGGAAGTTGAGTAAAAATAAAAATGGAAGTTCATTCAAGAAACCACTATACCTTAACGATCTATTTGGAAATTAAATAAAAAAGAAAGTTGAATAAAAATGGAAGCTGAATAGAAAAGGAAATTGAATAAAAATGGAAGTTGAATAAAAATAAAAATGGAAGTTGCATAAAATTAATATTGTAAGTTCATTTAAGAAATCACAATACCTTGACGATCTATTTGAAAATTAAATAAAAAAAGAAGTTGAATAAAAATATAAATGGAAGTTGCGTAAAATTAAAAATGGAAGTTTATTGAAGAAACCACTATACCTTAATGATCTATTTTGGAAATTAAACAAAAAAAAGGAAGAAGCTGAACAGAGAAGAAAATTGAATAAAAATGGAAGTTGACTAAAAATAAAAATCGAAGTTCATTCAAGAAACCACTATATATGTAATACCTCTGTTTCGTAATATGTTAATTGGTCCTTAATATGAGTATGATTATGTGTTTAATATGATTTTGTGTGCCATTATGTGGTTTTGAATTTCTATCTGTTCACCGTAGGAATATCTGTTTGATTTATCTGCTTTGGAAATTAAATTGGAGGCCTTATCGGCCACAGAACCCGAAATTGATTACGCCATTGTGATTGGCATGATTTTTAGAACCTACAGTGAAATTTAATTGAAAATTGATTTGGATCAAATTAATCAGATTAATGTTGATGATCTAGTCCCCAATTATTTAATATTATTAAATAATAGTTAGTGGGTTATGTTGTATAAACTTTACACCCTCAAATCTCTCCCCTTAGTGCATTTTGGCTGATCAACTCTAAGAGAAAATAAGAGAGGGCCGGCTGTTAGAGAGAGGGGAGGGAATTGGGTGATTTTGGCTCAAGGATTGGGAAACTTGAAGATTAAACCCAAGATTTTGTTATAATTTGGGAGATTGAACTCTTGGGTAAGTAAACTCATGGCTCTTTGTTTGTAAATTTGTGAATCCAAGTTTAATAGATGGCCAAGAGCATGAATTAGTTCAAATGTAAAGGAATTGAGTTATATATGTTGAATTTAGAGGCTTAGAACACATGCATGTAAGAAATGGACATGAATCTCCATGTTTGAGCACAATGTGTATAATTTATGTTGGATATTGTTTGAAAACCATGTATTTGAACCTCTCTTCACCAATTAAGTTAATATGAATGTATATTTCCCACATGCAATAGTAGATCATGAAAGTATGAGCTTTGCATGTTGAAATTTGATATGTTGGTGATGAATTTGGATCAATTGGAGACATGCATGTAAATGACATAAGGAATTGAGCTTTCTAATGTTACAATCTGGTATTGGTAGCATGTTAGCATGTGTAAATGTGAATTTTGAGCCGTAACATGCATGAATTGTTGGTTGAAAATCGAATTGGAGCTCAAGAACTCAATCTGGAAAACCCAGATTTTTGGTGTCCGCTCGAGCGGGAAAATTGTGCTCCCAGCATTTTTGATACACATGGTTCCCGCTCGAGCGGGGAAGTTGACGCTTGAGCGGGGAGCTATGTAGACAGGCAGTCGCTCGAGCGGCCGAGTTCACGCTTGAGCAGGAATTTGAGGTAACCAGCACTTTTACAGGCTTAAGGGTCCGCTCGAGCGGGGAAGTCCACGCTCGAGCAGGGACCCTATTTTCTGAAATTCTGAAAATGCATTATGTATTCTATTTTTCCGTTCTCTTTCACTTGTAAGCACTCTTAGGCATATGTTAAGCATTATAAATGAGTTAATGAGATAAGAATAAAGCCTAAAGAGAAATATGTGAATTAAAGAACGGATTGAACTGTTAGTGACCCTTTTGTGTTCATGAAATGTGTAGGGTCAAGCTCCAGGGCAAATCCACAAGCCGATCATTGTGAGTAATATCGATATTTGAAAGCTTGTAAATGTCCAATTGTTATTCCCCATAAACTGTATGAGTTGCTAATTGGGATTGTGGACAAAAGTATAACATGAACAAATGAATGGACTAAAGGTCGTTTTGATAAATATAAATGGACCTAAGGTCGTTTTGATAAATATAAATAGACCTAAGGTCGTTTTGATACAAATGAATGGACCGAAGGTCGTTTTGATAGAAATGAGTGGACCGAAGGTCATTTTGACAAGTATGAATGGACCTACGGTCGTTTTGACATAAATGAGTGGGCCGAAGGCCGTTTTGACACGAATGTATGGGCTGAAGGCCATTTTGACAGAAATGAATGGGCCGAAGGCCGTTTTGACAGAAATGAATGGGCCGAAGGCCGTTTTGACATGAATGAATGGGCTGAAGGCCGTTTGACAGAAATGAATGGGCCAAAGGCCATTTTGATAGAAATGAATGGCCAAAGGCCGTTTTGACAGAAATGAATGGGCCAAAGGCCGTTTTGACATAAATGAATGGGCCGAAGGCCGTTTGACAGAAATGAATGGGCCAAAGGCCGTTTTGACAGAAATGAATGGGCCGAAGGCCGTTTTGACATATATGAATGGGCCAAAGGCCGTTTTGACAGGAATGGAAATCTAAATGGGCCAAAGGCCAGAATGTTTGGAACTACGGTCACTTGATTTGAACTTCATATAGTTATATATCTATTAACTAGAAATATGAATTGGGTCCGAGGCCGTTTGGAACATGTTGTCCTACATTGTTATGTAATTTCTGTATTTGATATTATTCACTGGGCTATCGCTCACGCTTATTCATGTGTTTGTAGGTGAGCCAAGAGAAGTCCAAATCTAGCCCCAGTGAAGTCTGCCAGGAACAACATGAGTTTTGGAGAGTCAGCCTTGTGTCTCACGCACTAGACCCATCCTTGCCACTTTGTCATGTACTTATACTTTGTCTCGCTGGCAAGGACTTTGTGTATATTTGTATATAGTTTTGATGTGAGTTGACTCAGTTTGGATGATCCTATCTGTAGAGGATTTTGTGATACTGTACTTTGCTGTGAGTTATAAACATATATGTGCATGGTTTGTTTAAAAGTGCATATAAGCACGGCTCTATGGACAGAGTTTTTAATTATTGCTTCCGTTTGACCCCTTTACTCTAACGAGTTTTGTCTATTTTGGTCTGAGGCCGTAGGTAATCTCAGGATTACTGGCCGGTTATGTCCTTAACTCATAGGGGCGGGTCCGGGTCCGGGTCATGACAATATACCTTAATGATCTATTTGGAGATTAAATAAAAAATAACATTGAATCAAAATGGAAGTTGAATAAAATTAAAAATGGAAGTTGAATAGAAAAAGAAATTGAATAAAAATAAAAATGGAAGTTGCATAAAATTAACAATGAAAGTTCATTGAAGAAGCCACTATACCTTATCAATCTATATGGAAATTAAATAAAAAAGGAAGTTGAAGGGAAATTGAATAAAAATAGAAGTTGAATAAAAATAAAAATGGAAGTTTATTCAAGAAACCACTATACCTTAACGATCTATTTGGAAATTAAATAAAAAAGGAAGTTGAATAGAAATGGAAATTGAATAAAAATGGAAGTTGAATAAAAATAAAAATGGAAGTTCATTCAAGAAACCAGTATACCTTAACGATCTATTTAGAAATTAAATAAAAAAAATGAAGTTGAATAGCAAGGGAATTGAAAATTAAATAGAAGTTGCATAAAATTAAAAACGTAAGTTCATTGAAGAAACCACTATACCTTAACAATGTATTTGGAAATTAAACAAAAAAGGAAGTTGAATAAAAATGAAAGTTGAATAAAAAATAGAATTGAATAAAAATGGAAGTTGAATAGGAAAAGGAAATTGAATAAAAATGGAAGTTGCATAGAAAAGGAAATTGAATAAAAATCGAAGTTGAATAAAATTAAAAATGGCAGTTCATTGAAGAAACCACTATACCTTAACGATCTATTTGGAAATTAATTAATAAAGGAAGTTGAATAAAAATAGAAGTTGCATAAAATTAACAATGGACATTCATTTAAGAAACCATTATACCTTAACGATCTATTTGGAAGTTGAATAAAAGTAAAATTGAATAAAAATGGAAGTTACATAAAATTAAAAATGGAAGTTCATTTAAGAAACCACTATACGTTAACGATCTATTTGGAAATTAAATAAAAAAAATGAAGTTGAATACAAAAGGAAATTGGATAAAACTAGAAGTTGAATAAAAATAAAAATGGAAGTTGCATAAAATTAACCATGGAAGTTCGTTTAAGAAACCACTATACCTTAACGATCTATTTGGAGATTAAATAAAAATGGAAGTTGAATAGAAAAGTAAGTTGAATAGAAATGGAAATTGCATAAAAAAGGAAGTTGAATAGAAAATGAAGTTGCATAAAATTAACAATGGAAGTTCATTCAAGAAACCACTATACCTTAACGGTCTATTTGGAAATTAAATAAAAAAGGTAGTTGAATAGAAAAGAAAATTGAATAAAAATAAAAATGGAATTCATTCAAAAAACCACTATATATTAACGATCTATTTGGAAGTTAAATAGAAATGAAAGTTGCATAAAATTAAAAATGGAAGTTCATTTAAGAAACCACTATACCTTAACGATCTATTTGGAAATAAAATAAAAAAGAAAGTTGAATAGAAAAGTAACTTGAATAAAAATGGAAGTTGAATAAAAATAAAATTGGAAGTTAATTCAAGAAACCACTATAACTTAACGATCTATTTGGAAATCAAATAAAAAAGGAAGTTGAATAGAAAAGGATAGATGAACTTCCAATGTTAATTTTATGAAACATCCATTTTTAATTTTATGCAACTTCTATATTTATTTTTATTCAACTTCCATTTTGATTCAATGTCCTTTTGTAGTCAATTTCCTTTTTTTTATTTAATTTCTAAATAGTTCGTTAATGTATAGTGGTTTTTTTGAAAAAACTTCCATTTTTATTTTTATTCAATTTCCTTTTTTATTAAATTTCATTTTCTATTCAACTTCCTTTTCTATTCAACTTCCTCTTCTTCTTTTTTTTTTTTAATTTACAAATAAATCGTTAAGGTATAGTGGTTTCTTCAAATGAACTTACATTGTTAATTTTATGCAATTTTTATTTTTATTTTATTCAACTTCCATTTTTATTGAGTTTCATTTTCTATTCAACTTCCTTTTTTATTTAATACCCAAATAGATCGTTAAGATAGAGTGGTTTCTTGAATGAACTTCCATTTTTATTTTTTATTCAATTTCCTTTTTTACTATACCTTAACGATCTATTGGAAATTAAAGAAAAAAAAAAGGAAGTTGAATAATAGATCGTTAACTTGTAGTGGGTATTTTGATTCAACTTCCATTTTTATTCAATTTCCTTTTCTATTCAATTTCAATTTTTACTTAATTTCCAAATAAATCGTTATGGTATTATGGTTTCTTAAATGAACTTACATTGTTAATTTTATGCAACTTTAATTTTTATTTTTATTCAACTTCAATTTTTATTCAATTTACTTTTTTTTTTCAACTTTCTTTTTTATTTAATTTTCAAATAGATCGTTAAAGTATAGTGGTTTCTTGAATGAACTTCCATTTTTATTTTTATGAACTTCTATTTTTTTATTTTTATTCAACTTCCATTTTTATTTGTATTCAACTTCCATTTTTAATTTTATGCAACTTCCATTTTTCTTCAATTTTCTTTTCTATTCAACATCCTTTTTTATTTAATTGCCAAATAGATCATTGAGGTATAGTGGTTTCTTGAATAAACTTCCATTTTTAATTATATGCAACATCCATTTTTATTCAACTTCCATTTTCAATCAATTTCCTATTCTATTTAACTTCATTTTTTTTTATTTAATTTCCAAATAGATCATTAAGGTATAGTAATTTCTTGAATGAACTTCCATTTTTTATTTTATGCAATTTCCAATTTCCTATTTTATTCAACTTCATTTTTTTATTCAATTTCCAAATAGATCGTTAAGGTATAGTGGTTTCTTGAATAAACTTTCATTTTTTATTTTATGCAACTTCCTTTTTTATTTTTATTCAATTTCCTTTTCTATTCAAATCCCATTTTTATTCAACTTCCTTTTCTATTCAACTTTATTTTTTATTTAATTTCCAAATAGATCGTTAAGTTATAGAGGTTTCTTGAAAGAACTTCCATTTTAAATTTTATACAACTTCCATTTTTATTTTTATTCAAGTTTCATTTTTATTCAATTTCCTATTCTGTTCACCTTCTTTTTTCTTTAATTTCCAATAGATCGTTAAGGTATAATGGTTTCTTAAATAAACTTCCATTGTTAATTATTCAATTTCCTTTTCTATTCAATTTCATTTTCTATACAACTTTCTTTTTTATTTAATTTCCAAATAGATCGTTAAGGTATAGTGGTTTCTTGAAAAAACTTCCATTGTTAATTTAAGGCAACTTCCAGTTTTATTTTTATTCGACTTCCATTTTTATTTAATTTGTTTTTCTATCTATCTTTCTTTTTTATTTAATTTCCAAATAGATCGTTAAGGTATAGTGGTTTATTGAATTAACTTCCATTGTTAACTTTATTCAACTTCCATTTTTACTTTTATTTCTAATTTTATGCAACTTCCATTGTTAATTTTATGCAACTTCCATTTTTATTTGTATTAAACTTCCTTTTTTTTTTTTTTTTTTTTTAAAGGTATAGTGGTTTCAATTAGATCTATTTTATTCAATTCTCTTTTCTATTCAACTTCCTTTTTTATTCAACTTCCTTTGTTTTTTTTATGCAAGTTCCATTTTTATTAACTTCCTTTGTTTTTTTATGCAAGTTCCATTTTTATTCAATTTATTTAATTTCCTTTTCTTGAATCAACTTCCATTGTTAATTTTATGCAACTTCCATTTCCATTTGTATTTAACTTCCTTTTTTTATTTAATTTCCAAATAGATCGTTAAGGTATAGTGGTTGAACTTACATTTTTAATTTGATGCAATTTTCATTTTTATTTTTATTCAACTTGCATTTTTACTTTTATGCAGCTTCCATTTTTATGCAATTTTCTTTTCTATTCAACTTCCTTTTTTAGTTAATTTCCAAATAGACCGTTAGGGTATAATGGTTTCTTGAATAAACTTTTATTGTTAATTTTATGCAGCTTCCATTTATATTTTTATTCAACTTCCTTTTTTATCCAATTTCCATTTCTATTCAACTTTCTTTTTTATTTAATTTCCAAATAGATTGTTAAGGTATAGTGGTTTATTGAATGAACTTCCATTGTTAATTTTGTGGAACTTCCATTTTTATTTAATTTCCAAATAAATCGTTAAGATATAGTGGTTTCTTGAATGAACTTCCATTTTTAATTTTATGCAACTTCCATTGTAATTTTTATTCAACTTCCATTTTTATTCAATTTCCCTTTCTATTCAACTTCCTTTTTTATTTAATTTCCAAATAGATCGTTAAGGTATAGTGGTTTTTTGAATGAACTTCCATTGTAAGTTTTACGCAACTTCCATTTTATTTTTACTCAACTTCAATTTTTATTCACTTTCCTTCTCTATTCAACTTCTTTTCTTGTTTAATTTCCAAATAGATCGTTAAGGTATAGTGGTTTCTTGAATGACCTTCCATTTTCAATTTTGATGCAACTTCCATTTTTATTTTTATTCAACTTCTAGTTTTTTTCAATTTCCTTTTCTATTCAACTTCCACTTTTAATTTTATGCAAGTTCCATTTTTATTCAATTTATTTTCTATTCAACTTCCTTTTTTATTCAATTTTCCTTTCTATTCCACTTCTTTTTTTATATAATTGCCAAATAGATCGTTAAGGTATATTGGTTTCTTGAATGAACCTCCATTTTTAATTTTATTCAACTTCAATTTTTATTCAATTTCGTTTTCTACTCGAGTTCATTTTTATTTAATTTCCAAATTGATCGCTAAGGTATAATGGTTTCTTGAATTAACTTCCATTGTTAATTTTAGGCAACTTGCATTTTTATTCAATTTTGTTTTCTATTCAACTTCCTTTTTTATTCAATTTTGTTTTCTATTCAACTTCCAAATAGAGCATTAAGGTATAGTGGTTTTTTTTTAATAAACTTTCATAAAATTAAAAATTGAAGTTCATTCGAGAAACCACTATAACTTAACGATCTATTTGGAAATTAAAAAACAAAAGAAGTTGAATAGAAATGGAAATTGATTAAAAATGGAAGTTGAGTAAAAATAAAATGGAAGTTGCATAAATTTAACAATGGAAGTTATTTCAAAAAACCACTATACCTTAACAATCTATTTGGAAATTAAAAATGGAAGTTGCATAAAATTAAAAATGGCAGTTCATTCAACAAACCACTATGCATTAACGATCTATTTGGAAATTAAAAAAAAAAAAAGAAGTTGAATAGAGAAGGAAATTGACTAAAAATTTAAGTTGAATAAAAATAAAAATGGAAGTTGCATAAAATTTAAAATGGAAGTTTATTCAAAAAACCACTATACCTTACCGATCTATTTGGAAATTAAATAAAGAAGGAACATGATTAGACAAAAAATTAGATAAAAAAGAAGTTGAATAAAAATGGAAGTTGTAGAAAAGTAAATGGAAGTTGAATACAAATAAAAATGTAAGTTCAATAAAAATAAAAATGGTAGTTGAATAAGAATAAAAATCGAAATTTATTCAAGAAACCACTATACCTTAATGAATTATTTGGAAATTGAATAGAAAAAGAAATTGAATAAAAATGGAAATTGAATGAAAATAAAAACGGAAGTTGAATAAAAATAAAAATGGAAGTTCATTCAAGAAACCACTATAACTTAACGATCTATTTGAAAATTAAAAAACAAAGGAAGTTGAATAAAAATAGAAGTTGCATAAAATTAAAAACGGAAGTTGAATAAAAATAAAAATGGAAGTTGAATAGAACATGAAATTGGAAGTTCATTCAAAAATCACTATACCTTAACTTCCATTTTTAATTTTATACAACTTTCATTTTTAATTTTATACAACTTCTATTTTTATTCAATTTCCTTTTTTATCCAATTTCTTTTTCTATTCAAAATGGAAATTCATTCAAGAAACCACTATATCTTAACGATCTTATTTATCCAACTTCCATTTTTATCCAACTTCCTTTTCTATTAAACTTCATTTTCTATTCAACTTTATTTTTTATTTTTATTTTTATTCAACTTCCCTTTTTATTTTTATTCAACTACCTTAACGATCTATTTGGAAATTAACTAAAAAAGGAAGTTGATCCTTTTCTATTCAACTTACTTTTTTATTTAATTTCCAAATAGATCGTTAAGGTATAGTGATTTTTTTGAATGAATTTCCATTTTCAATGAACTTCCATTGTTAATTATATGCAACTTCCATTTATATTTTTAGTCAACTTTCATTTTTATTTTTATTCAACTTCCATTTTTATTCAATTTCTTTTTCTATTCAATTTCCTTTTCTATTCAGCTTTGATTTTTATTTAATTGCCAAATAGATCATTAAGGTATAGTGGTTTCTTGAATGAACTTCCGTTGTTAATTTTATGCAACTTCCTTTTTTATTTTTATTCAACTTCCTTTTTTATTCAATTTCCTTTTCTATTCAACTTCATTTTCTATTCAACTTCCTTTTTTATTCAATTTCCTTTTCTATTCAACTGCCTTTTTTATTTAATTTCCAAATAGATCGTTAAGGTATAGTGGTTTCTTGAATGAACTTCCATTTTTATTCAATTTTCTTTTCAATTCAACTTCCATTTTTATTCAATTTCCTTTTCTATTCAACTTCATTTTTTATTTAATTTCCAAATAGATCGTTAAGGTATAATGGTTTCTTGAATGAACTTCCATTTTTATTCGATTTCTTTTTCTATTCAACTTCATTTTTTTATTTAATTTCCAAATAAATCATTATGGTATAGTGGTTTCTTGAATGAATTCCATTTTTAATTTTATACAACTTCCCTTTTTATTTTTATTCAACTTCCATTTTTATTCAATTTCCTTGTCTATTCAACTTTCTTTTTTATTTAATTTCCAAATAGATCGTTAAGGTAAAGTGGTTTCTTGAATGAACCTTTTTTATTTAATTTCGAAATAGATCGTTAAGGTATAGTGGTTTCTTGAATGACATTCCATTTTTAATTTAATGCAACTTTCATTTTTATTTTTATTCAACTTCTTTTTTATTCAATTTCCTTTTCTATTCAATTTCCTTTTTTATTTACTTTCCAAATAGATTGCTAAGGTATAGTAGTTTTGTAACAACCCTCACTTTACTCTAGTCATGCTTGCATATATTACATGATCTTGTCTTGATATGTTGCATTGCAAACCTCGATTTGTCTTGCATAAGTGTTACTGCATGCTTTGTTCCTTGTTTGGTGTGTGTTTAGCCGTGGTCATCTTAAGCCTAGGTTACACCTTTGAACCTCTTGCTCCTAGGATCACCTTGAAACCACTTTGGTTGGCCTCCACCTTCACCCCAACATATTGGCCGAGATGTCACTATCTAGACTGAGGTGTTTATCACCAAGGCCGAGGTGTGTATTATCTAGGCCGAGATGCTATTCTTGCACCTAGTGATCTCGTTCCTGGATTGGTGCGACCTAGACCGAGGTGTGGCACATCTAGGCCAAGGTGTGGCACAGCTAGGCCAAGTGTTATCCTTCCTAGCCGAGATCATTGTTCCCTTACTTGCCGATGCCTTGTTCTTGGCCGAGATCATTGCCTGCCGGAGTGCCTATGCCATCTTGCTTGTTGAACACACTTTGTCATAGTCTTGTCCTTTCACTCAGTCACCTTTTTGACAAGAGCCAACCAGCCGACGCCACGTGTCCCAGCTGAGTGTTAAGTCAGCCGGCAGACCTAGAGATGTATCATTTTGTTATATTTCTTTGTTCTTGAGGAGGGAGAAGCTCTAGAAAAGGGAGAAGGAGTTCCTAGTGAAAGAGTAGATTTCCAAGCTTGATCTTCACACCTTGAGGCGTTAGATTCGAGTTTCGAGGTTAGAATCTTAATCTACTCTTGTTGTTCTTATTGATCATCTAGCTGCATTGCATGATCGAGCACGATTTGTAAGCCATGCATTGATTTAAAGTTTGGTTTTAGAAAGAGAAATTGATATCTATGTGTTCTTGAATAAAAGCCTTGTTTGATCCGAAAGCTTGCATCAAGATTCATGTTTTTGTGTTTGTTTTCATAAGATCTTCAAGTATGGGTGCCCAGGTCCATGTTTTCGAACTCGTAGCATGAAAATCCCAGATTTTGAAACAACAAGTTGTGATTGAGCATTCATGTTTCTCAAGTTCTTCATGTTCAAGAATGTGGCCATCGGGACCACATCTCGGCAAGGAGGTGTGGGACCTCGGCTAAGACCTGGTGGTACCCAGCATGTCTTCCCGACATGTAAATCAGTGTTTCACCTCAGCATGCTTTGCCTTGTCTTGACTTAGTTTTTGAAGAATGCCGAGATCATCTATATGCATGAGAAGCTTGTTTGAAAATGCATTCAATAGACATTGCCATGTGTTTGTAGGACTTGGACTCTCGCTTGACCCCGACGTTTGAAGAACTATATGAGTGGTATTTTTAATAAAGTTATGTTATAAAGTTTTGATAAAGCTTTGCCTTGCTTGTTTGAAAAGTATTTGTTAGGCATGAATGACTACTCCTATTTTGTGTATCAAGTATTAGCTTTGGTTTTGACAACCTTTGAAAGTCTGTACGTGCTAGGGGACTATAAGCATTTGTAGCACAACCTTTGAAAGTCCGTACGTGCTAGGGGACTATAAGCATTTGTAGCACAACTTTTGTTAATGTCATCCCTTGAAACTTGAAAGCCTTGAAAGACTGTGATTGATGAAGCTTGAAAGATTTGTCAAAAGAACTTGATTCACCCCGTGTTTTGTTACAAGCTATGATTATGTATTGTTTTGTTAAAGATCTTGGATATCATTCATGCAAACCCTTTATTACTTGTACCATTCACTGAGTATCCAAGCTCACCCTCTCTATATATATGTAGGTGATGAGCAGGACGGCGGCGACGCCTAGATGTGCCTTGCAACTTGTTTTGGATTAGCATTTTGTAGCATCTTGAAGATCATGCTTCTTAGCTTGCATTTCATCGTGTTTTGTGTATGATGGCTCGAGAAGCCTTTTGGTCAAGATGTATTTTTGTACTTCATTTTATTGTATCCAAGTTGTAAGACCTTGTTAAGATGTATGTCATATCATTTGATCTATGCACAACTCTTATGGACTAATTAGTTTTAAATTTATTGCTTCCGCACTTGTAAACCCCATATGTATACTCTGATTGTGTGTGAATCTTGCAAGTTAGCCTTTGGTAATCTCGGATTACTGGCCATCATGGCACCATTCTACTAGGGGCGGGATGGGGTCGTGACAAGTTTCTTGAATGAACTTTGATTTTTATTTTTATTCAACTTCCATTTTTATTCAACGTCATTTTTTATTTAATTTCAAAATAGATCGTTAAGGTACAGTGGTTTCTTGAATGAACTTCCATTTTTTAATTTTATGCAACCTCCATTTTTATTTTTATTCAATTTTCATTTTATTCAATTTCCATTTCTATTCAACTTTCATTTTTATTTTTATTCAATTTCCTTTTCTATTAAACTTCCTTTTTTATTTAATTTCAAAATAAATCGTTAAGGTATAGTGGTTTCTTGAATGAACTTCCATTGTAAGTTTTATTCAACTTCCATTTTTATTCAATTTTAATTGTATGCAACTTCCATTTTTATTTTATTCAACTTCCATTTTTATTCAACTTCTTTTTTTATTTAATTTCCAAATAGATCGTTAAGGTATAGTGGTTTCTTGAATGAACTTCAATTTTTAATTTTATGCAACTTCCATTTTCATTCAATTTCCTTTTCTATTCAACTTCATTTTTTCTTTAATTTCCAAATAGATTGTTATTCAACTTCCATTTTTATTCAATTTCCTTTTTTATTTAATTGCCAAATAGATCTTTAAGGTATAGTGGTTTCTTGAATGAACTTCCATTTTTAATTTTATGCAACTTTCATTTTTATTTTTATTCAACTTCCTTTTTTTATTCAATTTCCAAATAGATCGTTAAGGTATACTGGTTTCTTGAATTTTATGCAACTTCTATTTCTTTTTCTATTCAACATCATTTCTATTCAACTTCATTTTTAATTTAATTTCCAAATAGATTGTTAAGGTATAGTGGTTTCTTGAATGAACTTCCATTTTATTTTTAGTCAACTTCTATTTTTAGGCAACTTCTATTTCTATTCAACTTCATTTTTAATTTAATTTCCAAATAGATTGTTAAGGTATAGTGGTTTATTGAATGAACTTCCATTTTATTTTTAGTCAACTTCTATTTTTATGCAACTTCCACTTCTATTCAACTTCCTTTTTTATTTAATTTTCAAATAGATCGTGAAGGTATTATGGTTTTTTGAATGAACTTCCATTTTTATAGAATTTACTTTTCTATTCAACTTTATGTTTATTTTATGCAACTTCCATTTTTATTTTATTCAACTTCCATTTTTATTTTTATTCAATTTCCTTCTCTATTCAACGTCCTTTTTTATTCAATTTCCTATTTTATTCAACTTCCTTTTTTTATTTAATTTCCATTTTTAATTTTATTCAACTTCCATTTTTATTTAATTTCCAAATAGATCGTTAAGGAAACCACTATCCCTTAACAATCTATTTGGAAATTAAATAAAAAAATGAAGTTGAATATGATAGGAAATTGAATAACAATAAAATTTAATTCAAGAAACCACTATGGCTTAACGAGTTATTTGGAAATTAAATAAAAATGGAAGTTGCATAAAAATAAAACTAGAAGTTCATTCAAGAAACCACTATACCATAACGATCTATTTGGAAATTACATAAAAAATGAAGTTGAAGAGAGAAAAGGAAATTGAATAAAAATGGAAGTTGAATAAAAATAAAAACGGAAGTTGCAAAAAATTAAAAATGGAAGTTCATTCAAGAAACCACTATACCTTGACGATCTATTTGGAAATTAAATAACAAAAGAAGGTCAATAGAAAAGGAAATTGAATAAAAATGGAAGTTTATTCAAGAAACTATTGGGTTGTGTTTGGTAGGTTTGAAACAGGTTGGTTGAGCTTAGAAACCAAAAGTAGTTGCCCAGAAATTAGCCTTCACGCTCGAGCGAAGCTTTTGACGCTCGAGCGGGCCCTTTGTTGTTGCTTCTCCGCTCGAGCGGGAGTTTTGACGCTCGAGCGTGATTTTCCATCTCCCAGTATTTCCTCTACAGTGTTGGACGCTCGAGCGTGAGCTTGTGTGTGACGCTCGAGCGAGGAGTTTTATGCTCGAGCGAGGACCTGGTTCAGCAAAAGTTCTGAGAGTGTGTATCCGGCGCTCGAGCGGTAGTTTGGACGCTCGAGCGGGGGTTTCCATGCTCGAGCGGGGCAATTTTTATAACAACTTCGGGATTCCATTTTTGAATCACTTTTTAACATCCTTTCTCTCTCTTACTTTTCCGAAAAAGCCATTTGAGAGCTTCTCTCACTAAAACTCAACTTCTCTCTAAGTATTGATCTAGTAGGAGTGATTTCCTCACCTTAGGTCTTTATAAAAATGAAGTTGAATAGATCCATTTTTTTAATTTTATTTAACATCTATTTTTATTCAATTTCTTTTTTTATTTAATTTCCAAATAGATCGTCAAGGTATGGTGGTTTCTTCAATGAACTTCCATTTTCAATTTTATGCAACTTCCATTGTTTTTTTTATGCAACTTCTATTTTTATTCAATTTTCTTTTCTATTCAATTTCCTATTCTATTTAATTTTCAAATAGACCGTTAAGGTATAGTGGTTTCTTGAATGAGCTTCCATTTTTATTTTTATTCAACTTCCATTTTTAATTAATTTCCAAATAGATCGTTAAGGTATAGAACTTACATTGTTAATTTTATGCAACTTCCATTTTTATTTTTATTCAACTTCAATTTTTATTCAATTTTGTTTTTTATTCAACTTCCTTTTGTATTCAACTTCCTTTTTTATTTAATTTTCAAATAGATCGTTAAGGTATAGTGGTTTCTTCAATAAACTTCCATTTTTATTTTTATTCAACTTCCATTCTTAATGTTATGCAACTTCTATTTTTATTCAATTTTCTTTTCTATTCAATTTCCTGTTCTATTTAATTTCCAAATAGATCGTTAAGATATAGTATAACACCCTCAAAATAATAACATTAAACTCAACAATATTGACATACATTGATATATAAAAGATCAACACCCTTCTATTCATCAGAATATTTCCTTACAAAAAGTATTACATGTTGACAACAAAAGTAAACGCCCCGTGGGCTTACAACTTTTCAAGCCAACACTTGGTTACAAGAAATGAGTACTAACTCATATACACATTAAACCCTAGGCTTGAATTTACATGTAATACATCAAAAGGAAAATAACATCCAAAAAGTCTGACTGCCTCTAGCCTCCCAAGCTATGTCCTTGGAGGTGGCATGCTACTGCACTGAAAATGATGTTCTATATAGGGTGAGCCACAAAAGAGAAATACACTAAACCAGCTATGAACAATGACTAAAATATTAGCAGTTGATAGATGGCCAACACGGATACATCCACTTACATCACATTACAATTACATGACTTACAAGTCTATGTCACTTTTCATTATTCCATTTTCAAGATAAGATAAGCGCATTAGTCAATCAATACATCAACAGATAAGCGCATTAGCTATATCAACATCTCAACAGATAAGTATAAGAACTATATCATGCAACCAAAGATACGCATATGAGCTATATCTACACTTCTCTAGACAAGCATATGAGCTGTGTCTACGGAGTTCATCCCCTATCTCCTCCCAACATTATCTGGTTTAGAGGTCCATCGCCCATATTCCCCTAAACCGCGGAGTATATCCCTCATCTCCTCCTCTACACACAATGCATATAAACACATAGGTTCTATATACAATCAACCAATACATAAAGTTAATGTATTCTATCAACCGTCAAGCTCCATGACACATTCCATTGATTAGTTTTCGTTTGCCTAATCATCATGCATTGTCTACAACAATCAAGACTATCCTCCACCGATAGCCCAAAGCAGTTATTTCTAAACAGAAAATAAATGCATAGGATGGATAATATATCAACATTTTGATTTGGTGAGCGATAAATAATTCAACTACACCCTTTAATCCCATACATTCCCAATTCCAACATTTCTAATTCAATTCCTCATTTTCTCAAATTAATTACACGAATTAATTTATTAAGTCAATTAGGGCAAATTCCCTTAACTAACAAAACAACCCTAAGGTTCTATTTTCATCCACATTCCAACATCTATCTCATTTTTCTATGCCAAATTTGCATTTAGGTTTATTATAAAACAAACCCCAACTTTTGTAAAATTACACAAAAGGCCCAAACCTTCTCAAAACTACCCAACATATCAAAATGCTAAAATTTAAAGACAAAATCTATAAGGAGGAGTAGGATATCCCTACCTCAAAAGGTGACACCCAACGAAGAAGATGAAGAAAACGAAAATGCTCCAAATCACAAATTTCTCGGATCAAAAGATAGCCCTCGACGATCAACAACTTTTTTGTAAAGGCCAAAGGTGAGGAAATCACTCCTACTAGATCAATACCTAGAGAGAAGGTAGAGCTCTAGAGTGAGAAGCTCAACAATGGTATTTTTGGAAAAGTAAGAGAGAGAAGAGATGTGAAAAAGTGATTTCAAAAAGTCAAAACACGGAGCTTTAACCCAGTCGCCCCGCTCGAGCGGCCAAACCCCTCCGGGCCACTCACAAATCCCCGCTCGAGCGTCCAAACCCCAGCTCGAGCGGTGGATGCACACTCTCAGAACTTATGCAGACAGGTCCCCCGCTCGAGCGACCAACTCCCCTCTCGAGCGTCACACACAAACTCCCGCCGGCGTCAACACCGCAGAGGAAATCGGAAGGGTGATTTTCCCGCCGAGCCAAAACCCCCGCCGGCGGAGAAGCGACAACAAGGTCCCGCCGAAGGCCAAACTCTCCGCCGAGCATACAAAGCAAAACTGACAACTACTTTTGGTTCTAAGTTCAACCAACCAGTAACAAACCTGCTCAACACATCCTATAACTCAAATACAAAGTATGAGAGGATGTAAACAAGATTTAAACAACTGTTAACATCTACGGAACCACTGTACAACAAGGGGTAAAACCCGGGATCGCTATATATAGTGATTTTTTGAATTAACTTCCATTGTTAATTTTAGGCAACTTGCATTTTTATTCAATTTTGTTTTCTATCCAACTTTCTTTTTTCTTTAATCTCCAAATAGATCGTTAAGGTATAGTGGTTTCTTGAATAAACTTCCATTGTTATTTTTATGCAACTTCCATTTTTTTTTTTATTCAACTTCCTTTTTTATATTTTTATTCAACTTCCATTTTTATTGTTATTCAACTTCCATTTTTATTTTTATGAACTTCCATTGTTAATCTTATGAAACTTCCATTTTTATTTTTTTTCAACTTCCATTGTTAATCTTATGAACTTCTATTTTTATTCAATTTGTTTTTCTATCTATCTATCATTCTTTTTTATTTAATTTCCAAATAGATCGTTAAGGTAGAGTGGTTTCCTAAACGAACTTACATTTTTAATTTTATGCAACTGCCATTGTTATTTTTATTCAACTTCCTTTTTTATTCAATTTCCTTTTACTCAACTTCCATTTTTATTTAATTTCCTTTTCTATTCAATTTTCATATTTATTTAATTTCCAAATAATTTGTTAAGTTATAGTGGTTTATTGAATGAACTTCCATTTTTATTTTTATTCAACTTCCACTTTTTTTTTTTTTTAATTTACAAATAAATCGTTCAGGTATAGTGGTTTCTTGCATGAACTTTCATTTTTATTCAACTTTCATTTTTATTCAATTTCCTTTTTCATTTAATTTCCAAATAGATCATCAAGGTATAGTAGTTTCTTGAATGAACTTTCATTTTTAATTTTATGCAACTTCGATTTTTATTCAACTTCCTTTGTTTTTTAATTTCCAAATAGATCATTAAGGTATAGTGGTTTCTTGAATGAACTTCCATTTTATTCAACTTCATTTTTCATTTAATTTCCAAATAGATTGTTAAGGCCACTATACCTTAACGATCTATTTGGAAATAAAATAAAAATGGAAGATGAATAAAAATAGAATTTGAATAGAGAAGGAAATATAACAAAAATGGACGTTGCATAAAATTAACAATGTAAGTTAATTCAAGAAACCACTATACCTTAATGATCTATTTGGAAATTCAATAAAAATGTAAGTTGAATAGAAAAGGAAATTAAATAAAAATGGAAGTTGCGTAAGATTAACAATGGAAGTTTATTCAAGAAACCACTATACCTTAACGATCTATTTGGAAATTAAAAAACAAAGGAAGTTGAATTAAAATAAACATGGAAGTTGCATAAAGTTAACAATGGATGTTCATTCAAGAAACCACTATACCTTAAGAATCTATTTCAAAATTAAATAAAAAAAACGTTGTATAAAATTAACAATGGAAGTTCATTCAAGAAACCACTATACCTTAACGATCTATTTCAACTTTCTATTCTATTCAACTTCCATTTTTATTCAACTTCCCTTTTTATTTTTATTCAACTTCCATTTTTATTCAAATAGAAGTTGATCGTTAAGGTATAGTGGTTTCTTGAATGAACTTCCATTGTTAACGATCTATTTGGAAATTAAAAAAAAAAAAAAGATGTTGAATAGAAAAATAAATTGAATAAAAATGGAAGTTGAGTAAAAATAAAACTGGAAGTTGCATAGGAAAGGAAATTGAATTCAATAAAAAGGAAGTTGAATAGAAAAGAAAATAGAATTGAATAAAAATGGAAGTTGAATAGAACATGAAATTGAATAAAAAAGGAAGTTGAAGAGAGAAAATAATTGAATACAAATGGAACTTGAATAAAAATAAAATTTTATTAACTTCCATTTTTAATTTTATGCAACTTCAATTTTTAATTTTATTTAACTTCCATTTTTAATTTTATGCAACTTTCATTTTTATTCAATTTCCTTTTCTATTTAACTTCTTTTTTTTATTTAATTTCCAAATAATTCGTTAAGGTATGGTGGTTTTTATTCAATTTCCTTTTCTATTCAACTTCCTTTTTTATTTAATTTCCAAATAGATCGTTAAGGTATAGTGGTTTCTTGAATGAACATCCACTGTTAATTTTATGCAACTTCCATTTTTATTCAATTTCCAAATAGATTGTTAATGTATAATGGTTTCTTGAAAGAACTTCCATTTTTATTTTTATTCAACTTCCATTTTTATTTAATTTTTAATTTCCAAATAGATCGTTAAGTTAAAAAATAAACTTCCATTGTTAAAAATAGAAAAGGAAATTGAATAAAAAAGAAAGTTGTTAATTTTGTGCAACTTCCATTTTTATTTAATTTCCAAATTGATCGTTAAGGTATAATGGTTTCTTGAATGAATTTCCATTGTTATTTTTATGCAAATTCCTTTTTCCTTTTTATTTAATTTCCAAATAGATCGTTAAGGTATAGTGGTTTCTTGAATGAACTTCAATTTTTAATTTTATGCAACTTCCATTTTTATTGAATTTCCTTTTCTATTGAACTTCTTTTTTATTTAATTTCCAAATAGATCGTTAAGGCATAGTAGTTTATTTTAATTTCCTTTTCTATTCAATTTCCTTTGTTTTTTAAGAAACCACTATACCTTAATGATCTATATGGAAATTAAATAAAAATTGAAGTTGAACAGAAAAGGCTATTCTATTCAACTTCATTTTTTATTGAACTTCTTTTTTTATTTAATTTCCAAATAGATCATTAAGGTGTAGAGGTTTCTTGAATGAACTTCCATTGTTAATTTAATGCAACTTTCATTTTTATTTTTATTCAACTGACATTGTTAATTTTATGCAACTTCCATTTTTATTTTTATTCAATTTTCATTTTTATTGAACTTCCATTTTTATTTTTTACAACTTCCATTTTTAATCAATTTCCTTTTCTCTTCAACTTTATTTTTTATTTAGTTTCCAAATAGATCGTCAAGGTATAGTGGTTTCTCGAATGAACTTCCATTTTTAATTTTATTCAACTTCTTTTTTTATTTAATTTCTAAATAGATCGTTAAGAAACCATTATACCTTAACGATCTATTTGGAAATTAAATAAAAAAGGAAGTTGAATAAAAATGAAAATTGCATAAAAATGGAAGTTGCATAAAATTAAAAATGGAACAACTATACCTTAACGATCTATTTGAAAATTAAATAAAAAAGGAAATTGAATAAAAAAGGAAATTGAATAGAAAAGGAAATTAAAAAAAAAAAAGGAAGCTCAATAGAAAAAGAGATTGAATAAAAATTAAAGTCGAATAAAAATGGAAGTTCAATAAAAATGGAACTTCCATTTTTAGGATGTGATTTGTGATGTGTATAATTGTTGTTTATATGCATTGTGTTGTGTTGGAGAAGATAGGGGATGTACTCCACGGTTTAGGGGAAGATAGGGGATGTACCTCTAAACCGGATGTTGTTTGGGAGAAGATAGGGGATGGACTCCGTAGATAGAGCTCGTATGCTTGTCTTGGGAATGTGATATAGCTAGTATGCATATCGGTGGAAGTAATGAAGTTGTAAGTGGTTAATATGAGTTATTGTCTCATATGAGTTGTGTGGCCAGGTTCTGAGCCATGAGTTATAAATTGAGAATTTAATGAAAATGGAGAGTGAATTGAATATAGACTTGAAAGTCTTGGAATTGTAATGTGTTATGAAAGAGTGTAAAAGTGTTGACCATCTATCAACTGTTAATCTTTTAGTCATTATTCATAACTGGTTTAGTATATTTCTACTGGGCTGTGGCTCACCCTATATGGGGACATCATTTTCAGGTACAGGCAGCATGCCACCTCCAAGGACATAGCTTGGGAGGCTAGGGTCGGGGCAGATTTTTGTTGTCTTTCTTTTGATGTATTACATGTAAATTCAAGCCAAGGGCTTAATGTGTAAATGAGTTAGTACTCTACCTTTTTGTAACCAAGTGTTAACTTGGAAAGCTGTAAGCCTTTAGGGCATTTGCTTTTGTTGTTAACATGTAATACTTTTGTAAGCAAACTCTGCTAATGGAAGAATATGGATCTTTTATATATTAATGCATGTCTCTATTGTTGGGTTTTATGTTGTTATTTTGAGGGCGTTACAACTTGGTATCAGAGCGTACCGGGTTCGAATACTTTGGGTACGTGGGAAGTGATTAGGATCACAATGGGTTTGTCTCGCTTGATAGAGACTTAGTGTAGTGTCATATGCCATGTGTTTAATTGATAACATGCTTATGTGATTATTTGGGTATGGGATTTAATTTTTAGGATGTTGATTGGATCCTTGGGTTTCTGGGAGTCTTGTTGGAAAGGCACTTGATCAATGCCGTTTCTCACAGGAACTCTAGTAACGCCTCGGGACTATCATTATCCAGAAATGAAATTCGTAAGTGCTTATGTGTTTATGTGCTTACGTGGAGTGAATTACAGTTGTCCATGCATTAGGACGTGAGTGTTTAGTTTTGGCATGTTTATAAATGTGCTAACATTCTGTGTTACCTTTATTAGGATGTCAGGACGAGGAAGAGGTGGAAGGCGTGGTAGGCCTAGGAGGCAGGAAATGCCTTTACCGGATGAGATTCCGCACCAGAAGGGGTTGGTCAGCCAATGTGGCCGAGCCAAGAGGCTGAAAGCCAAGAGCTATGGGCGCTCTAGCCCGAGAGATAGCAGGGGCATTCAGGGAGTCGGTAGGCATTCTCAGAGCTGAGAATCAGGCTCAGGTTGTTGTTGCAGATGCAGGACCTTCTTTTCTGAAGAGGGAGTTCTTCCGGTCTAATCCGGATGAATTTGTGGGTGATCCAAAAGAGCCGCTTAAAGCCGATGAATGGCTCGAACAGACAACGAAGACGTTTGAGATGCTAGGCATTGAAGACAAAGTACTGAAGGTGACCTTGGCATCTTTCCAGCTGAAGGGGGATACGGGTCAGTGGTGGAAGTTCACCAAGAGTCGTATAGGAGGGACCTGGAAGGCCTTTGTTGACGCTTTTCAGGAGAAGTTCTTGTCTCCGGCTGTTCAGGAGAAGTTGAGAGACCGCTCGCCACCAAGGTATCAGCTTTATCGATGGGCCGAGTTTGAGGCCTCATTCACTAGTTTGTCCGTTTGCACTGAATTGGTGGCGTCTGAGGAACGCCGTTGCATTGAGTTTGAGAAGAAGTTGAGGCGCGGCCTCAAGTTGAGAATTGTGGGGTCCATGATCCGAGATTATGGGCGACTAGTTGATGCTGCAGCTCATACTGAGATTATGATGCAGGAAGAGGAGGAAGGGCAGAAAGGCTCCAAGAGGAGTCAGGATGGGCAGGGCGATAATAGGAGACAGAGGGGTTATAACCCTCAGCAGTCTCAGGGTGGAGTTTCTAGGTCGACTTTCCCAGTACCGAGTGCAGGCTCCGAGAGGGGCAGTCAGGGAGAGTTTACTTGTTACAAGTGTGGCCAGCCGGGTCACAAGGCTTCAGCTGTCCAGCAAGAAGAGGTCGAGGGTGCATCTTCTTCACCACCAGCCCTGTGGTCAAAGTTTGGGCAGGGGGCAGCCCTTGTCCTGTTATCAAGATGGGCGGCTGGGCACTGAAGAGGTTACGCCTGATTGAGTGCCACCAGAACGTCTGGTTCTAAGCGGGCGAGAAGGCTCGATCTGTCAGGCAGCCTCGAGGGCCAATCCGGAGCTTCGTCATCGGTCAAGATCTGAAAGATCGTATGCTCCTAGGGGTGAGCAGTGGACTGTGGTCCCACAGAGCGTGTATCTTTGTTGTCACAGATTTAGTACCAGCTCCATCGGTAGTGAGGTACCTTTTTGTTTTGCAACCTTTCGGTTGCTAGAGTGTTGATTGACACGAGTGCATCTCATTCTTTGTATCTGCTGCATTTGCATCGTGTTTGGAATTGGAGTTAGCACTTTTAGCATCTCCTATTTGCGTTGTGTCACCTATTGGGGGTGAGTTAATTTTGAGGCACGGATGTAGAGGTTGTGATATAGAGGTCGACGATCATCGACTTCCGTTTCCATTTGTAGTTATGCCCATGAAGGGCTTTGATGTTATTTTAGGTATGGACTGGTTATCGTCATACCGGGCTGTGATTGATTGCTACCGCCAGAGGGTTACTTGTTGTACCGTGAGCGGGGAGTGTTTCTATTTCTTGGGAGACCGGGTTGGTAGTGTTGTACCACCGGGGTATGGCCCGCGAGGGCGGAGTGAGCTTAGTGGTCTACTTGCTACATTTGAGAGTGGTGAGTGTGAGGAGACCCAGATTGAGTTGCCAAGGGTAGTCTCTGAGTACTCGGACGTCTTTCCCGAGGATCTTATTGATTTGCCACCCCACCGAGAGATAGAGTCCTCTATTGATTTAGTGCCCGGCACGGCGCCGATTTCTATGGCACCTTATCGTTTTGCCCCAGCAGAGTTGATTGAGTTGAAAGTTCAGCTCCAAGAATTGCTAGATAAGGGCCGTTAAGCCCTAGTGTATCGCTGGGGAGCACCGGCCCTCTTTGCTAAAAAAGAAAGACGGTGCCTTGAGGTTGTGTATCGACTACTAGGAAGTTGAATCAGACTACGGTTAGAATAAATACCCTATGCCCGTATAGATGATTTGTTTGACCGGTTGAAGGGTTCCGTTGTTTCTCTAAGATAGATTTGAGATCGGGTTACCACCGGTTGAGGGTCGAGAGGAGGATATTCAAGACGGCATTCGTGACGCGGTATGGCCATTATGAGTTCTGGTGATGCCATTTGGGCTCACCAATGCACGGCGATCTTTATGGACTTGATGAACCGAATCTTCCGGGAATTTTTGGATCGTTTTGTGGTCGTTTTTGTGGACGACATTCTTATCTATTCACCCTCAGAGGAGGAGCACGAGGAACACTTGAGAGTGGTGCTTGAGTTGCTTAGGGCCCATAGGCTATATGCCAAGTTTGGGAAGTGTGAGTTCTGGCTAGGAGAAGTCAAGTTCTTAGGCCATGTGGTTTAGGGAGGGTGTCTGTTGATACATCCAAGACGAGGCAAGGCAAGATTGGGCCTGACCTAAGAGTGTGTTTGAGATCCGCATTTCGGGATTGGTGGGTATTACCGCCGGTTCGTGAAAGATTTCTCCAGGTTAGCTTCGCCGTTGACTAGGTTGACTCGGAAAGAAGTCAAATTTGTATGGAGTGAGACTTGTGAAAAGTCGTTTCAGGAGTTGAAAGTTAGATTGACCACCGCTCCGGTCTTGATTATTCCCGAGAGAGGGTTGGGTTATGCAGTCTATTGTGATGCCTCACGAGAGGGTTTTGGTTGTGTGTTGATGCAGGAGGGGAAAGTGGTAGCTTATGGCTCACGTCAGTTGAAAATACACGAGAAAAATTACCCTACACATGACCTAGAGTTAGCAGCAGTGATTTTTGCCTTGAAGATTTGAAGGCACTACCTTTATGGTGAGAGATTCGAGGTGTTCTCGGATCATAAGAGTCTGAAATATCTGTTTTCACAGAAGGACTTGAATTTGAGGCAGAGGAGGTGGATGGAGTTTATTGAGGATTACGACTTCGAGTTGCATTATCACCCAGGGAAGGCCAATGTCGTGGCCGATGCTCTTAGTAGAAAATCCATTAGTGATGTAGCTTGTGTAGCCATCTGGGAGTGGGAGATGTTGGGGGCACTTGGCGAGTTTGATTTGCTTCTGGGCGAATCCGTTGAGGCTGCGACCTTGTTTTCTGTTATTGCGCAGCCTACACTTGTGACTCGAGTGTCGGGCACGTAGAGGTGACCTTGAGGTAGAATCTCACGAGAAGATTTCGATGGGAAGGTTGAGAAGGGTTTAGCGGTGTATCCCGACCTGAGTGTGAGATACCGAGACCGTTTGTTTGTGCCGGAGTCTTGCCGAGAGGAGGTACTCCGAGAGTTTCATCACTCGCGCCTTGCGGTGCATCCGGGAGGTACTAAGATGTATCAGGATTTGAGTCGCCAGTTTTGGTGGCAAGGCATGAAGAGAGATGTGGCAGTCTTCGTGTCTAAGTGCCTTACTTGTCAGCAAGTGAAGGCCGAGCATCAGAGGCCAGCGGGTTTGTTGCAACCCTTGCCTATTGCCGAGTGGAAGTGGGAGCATGTCACTATGGACTTCGTTGTAGGTCTTCCGAGGACTCAGCGGGGTAGTGATGCTATTTGGGTGGTTGTAGACCGGTTGACGAAGTCGGCGCACTTCATTCCTATGCGCGTGAGAGATTCGGTAGATCATCTTGCCGACTTGTATATTCGGGACATAGTGAGATTGCATGGGGTCCCAGTGACGATCGTCTCAGATAGAGATCCTCGTTTTACTGCTAGGTTGTGGCAGAGTTTGCAGAGTGCTTTGGGCACTAAGTTGACCTTTAGTACAGCTTATCACCCTCGGTGACCGACGGGCAGCTGCACTATTCAGATCCTTGAGGATATGCTTGAGTTGTGTCCTTGATTTGATGGGGCGTGGGAAAGGCACTTGCCATTGGTGGAGTTGCCTATAACAATGCTTATCGATCTAGCATCGGTATGGCACCGTTTGAGGCCTTGTATGGCCGACCTTGTAGGTCTCCGGTTTGTTGGGCCGAGGTGGGTGATACACCTCTGTTGGGTCCGGAGTTGGTTAGGGAGACGACGGAAAAAGTTGAGCTTATCCGTAGGAGGCTTGTTACAGCCCAGAGTCGTCAGAAATCTTATGCTGACCGTAGGAGGAGACCGTTGGTGTTTGAGATAGGTGATCATGTCTTTTTGAAGATATCACCTAGGCGGGGATTGATGAGGTTTGGGAAGAGAGGAAAGTTATCCCCTCGGTTTATTGGTCCTTTTGAGATCCTTGAGAGGATTGGCGAGGTTGCTTACCGTTTAGCTTTGCCGCCACAATTGTCCGGAGTTCATGACGTGTTTCATGTGAGTATGCTTCGGAAATTGACTAAATATGGAAGTTGAATAAAATTAAAAATGGAATTTGCGTAAAACTAAAAATGGAAGTTCATTCAAAAAACCACTATACCTTAATGATCTTGGCAATTAAATAAAAAAGGATGTTGAATAAAGAAGGAAATTGGATAAAAATGGAAGATGAATAAAAATAAAAATGGAAGTCGCATAAAATTAACAATGAAAGTTCAATTCAAGAAACCACTATACCTTAACGATCTATTTGGAAATTAAATAAAAAAGGAAGTTGAATAGAAAAGGAAATTGAATAAAAATGGAAGTTGAATAAAAATAAAAATGGAAATTTAATAGAAAAGGAAATTGAATAAAAATTGAAGTTGAATAAAAATAAAAACGAAAGTTGCATGAAGTTAACAATGGAAGTTCATTTAAGAAACCAGTATACCTTAACGATCTATTTGGAAATTAAATGAAAAATGAAGTTGAATAGAAAATGAAATTGAATTAAAATGGAAGTTGAATAAAAATAAAAATGGAAGTTGCATAAATTTAAAAATGGAAGTTCATTCAAGAAACCACTATACCTTAATGATCTATTTGGAAATTAAATAAAAAATGGAAGTTGAATAAAAATATAAATGGAAGTTGTATATAATTAAAAATGGAAGCTCATTCAAGAAACCACTATACTTTAACGATCTATTTGAAAATTAAATAAAAAATGAAGTCGAATAGAAAAGAAAATTGAATAAACATGGAAGTTGCATAAAATTAACAGTGGAAGGTCATTCAAGAAACAACTATACCTTAACGATCTATTGGGAAATTAAATAAAAAAGGAAGTTGAATAAAAATGGAAGTTGCATAAAATTAACAATGGAAGTTCATTCAAGAAACTAGTACACCTTCACGATCTATTTGGAAATTAAATAAAAAAGGAAGTTGAATCGAAAAGGGAAATTGAATAAAAATAGAAGTCGAATAAAATTAAAAATGGAAGTTGCATAAAATTAACAATGTAAGTTCATTCAAGAAACCATAATACCTTAACGATCTATTTGAAAATTAAATAAAAAAGAAGTTGAATAGAAAAGTAAATTGAATAAATATGGAAATTGAATAACATTAAAAATGGAAGTTGAATAAAAATGAAATTTGAATAGAAAAGGAAATTAAATAAAAATAGAAGTTGAATAAAAATATAAATGGAAGTTGCATATATTAAAAATTGTAGTTTATTCAAAAAACCACTCTACCTTAACGATCTATTTGGAAATCAAATAAAAAATGAAGTTGAATAAAAATGAAAGTTGCATAAAATTAACAATGGAAGTTGCATAAAATTAACAATGTAAGTTCATTCAAGAAACCACTATACCTTAGCGATCTATTCGGAAATTTAAAAAAAAAAAGAGGAAGTTGAATAGAAAAGGAAATTTAATAAAAATGGAAGTTCAATAAAAATGGAAGTTGAATAGAAAACAAAATTGAAGTTCATTCAAGAAACCATTATACCTTAAAGATCTATTTGGAAGTTGAACTTCCTATTTGGAAGTTGAATAGAAAAAGAAATTGAATAAAAATGGAAGTTGAATAAAAATAAAAATGGAAGTTGACTAAAAATAAAAATCGAAGTTCATTCAAGAAACCACTATACCTTAACGATCTATTTGAAAATCAAATAAAAAATGAATTTGAACAGAAATGGAAATTGATTAAAAACGGAAGTTGAATAGAAAAGGAAATTAAATAAAAATGAAAGTTGAATAAAAATAAAAAAAAGAAGTTGAATAAAAATAAAATTGGAAGTTGCATAAAATTAAAAATGGAAGTTCATTCAAGAAACCATTATACCTTAACGATCTATTTAGAAATTAAACAAAAAAAGAAGTTGAATAGAAAAGGAAATTGAATAAAATTAACAATGGAAGTTTATTCAAGAAAACCACTATACCATAACGATCTATTTGGAAATTATATAAAAAAATAAGTTGAATATAAAAAGAAATTGGATAAAACTAGAAGTTGAATAAAAATAAAAATGGAAGTTGCGTAAAACTTACAATAGAAGTTCTTTGAAGAAACCATTATACCTTAACAATCTATTTGGAAATTAAAGAAAAAGGAAGTTGAATAGAAATGGAAATTGAATAAAAATTGAAGTTGAATAAAAATAAAAATGGAAGCTGAATAAAAATAAAAATAAAAATGAAAGTTGCATAAAATTAAAAATGGAAGTTCATTCAAGAAACCAGTATACCTTAACGATCTATTTGGAAATTAAATAAAAAAGGAAGTTGAGTAGAAAATAGAATTGAATAAAAATGGAAGTTGAGTAAAATTAACAATGGAAGTTCATTTAAGAAACCACTATACCTTAACGTTCTATTTGGAAATTAAATAAAACAGGAAGTTGAATTGAAATGGAAATTGAATAAAAATAGAAGTTGAATAAAAATAAAAATGGAAGTTGCGTAAAAATAAAATGGAAGTTGCTTATAATTAAAAATGAAAGTTCATTCAAAAAACCCACCATACCTTAACGATCTATTTCGAAACTAAATAAAAAAGGAAGTTGAATAGAAAAGGAAATTGCATAAAATTAACAATGGAAGTTCATTTAAGAAACCACTATATCATAACGATCTATTTGGAGATTAAATAGAAAAGGAAGTTGAATAGAAATGGAAATTGGATAAAAATGGAAGTTGAATAAAAATAAAAATGGAAGTTCATTCAATAAACCACTATGTTTTAACGATCTATTTGGAAATTAAATAAAAAAAAGGAAGTTAAATAAAAATAAAAATGGAAGTTGCATAAAATAAAAAATGGAGGTTCATTCAAGAAGCCACTATACCTTAACGATTTATTTGGAAATTAAATAAAAAAGAAAGTTGAATAGACAAGGAAATTGAATAAAAATGGAAGTTGAATAAAAATAAAAATGAAAGTTGCATAAAAATAAAAATGGAAGTTCATTAAAGAAACCACTATACCTTAACGATCCATTTGGAAATTAAAAAAAAAAGTTGAATAGAAATATAAATTGAATAAAATTTGAAGTTTAATAAAAATAAAAATGGGAGTTGCATAAAATTAATAATGGAAGTTCATTCAATAAACCACTATACCTTAACGATCTATTTCGAAATTAAATAAAAAATGAAGTTGAATAGAAAAGGAAATTGAATACAAATGGAAGTTCATTCGAGAAACCACTATACCTTAACGATCTATTTGGAAATTAAATAAAAAAGGAAGTTGAATAAAAATAAAAATGGAAGTTGCATAAAATTAACAATTTAAGTTCATTTAAGAAACCAATATACCTTAATGATCTATTTGGAAATTAAATAAAAAAGTAAGTTGAATAGGAAAGGAAATTGAATAAAAATGGAAGTTAAATAAAAATAAAAATGGAAGTTGCGTAAAATTAAAAATGGAAGTTCCTTCAAGAAACCACTATACCTTAAAGATCTATTTGGAAATAAACTAAAAATGGAAGTTGAATAGAACATGAAATTAAATAACAATGGAAGTTGAATAAAAATAAAAGGGAAAATTCAATAAAATTAAAAATGGAAGTTCATTCAAGAAACCATTATACCTTAACGGTCTATTTGGAAATTTAATTAAAAAAAAAGGAAGTTGAATAGAAAAGAAAATTGAATAAAAATAGAAATTGCATATAATTAAAATTGGAAGTTCATTCAAAAAATCAATATATCTTAACGATCTATTTTGGAAATTAAATAAAAAAATTGAAGTTGAATAGAAATAGAAATCGAATAAAAATGGATGTTGCATAAAATTAACAATGGAAGTTCATTTAAGAAACCATTATACCTTAACGATCTATTTGGAAATTAAAGAAAAAAGGAAGTTGAATAGAAATGGAAATTGAATAAAAATGGAAGTTGAATAAAAAATGAAGTTGAATAGAAAAGAAAATTTAATAAAAATGGAAGTTGAATAGAAAGGGAAATTAAATAAAAATGGAAGTTGAATAAAAATAGAAATCGAAGTTCATTCAAGATACCACTATACCTTAATGATCTATTTGGAAATTAAATACAAAATGAAGTTGAATAGAAAAGGAAATTGAATAAAAATGAAAATAGAAGTTGCATAAAATTAAAAATGGAAGTTCATTCAAGAAACAACTATACGTTAACGATCAATTTGGAAACTAAATAAAAAAGAAAGATAGATAGAAAAACAAATTGAATAAAAATGGAAGTTGCATAAAATTAACAATGTAAGTTTATTTAAGAAACCACTATACCTTAACGATCTATTTGGAAATTAAATAAAAATGGAAGTTGCATAAAATTAACAATGGAAGTTCATTTAAAAAATCACTATACTTTAACGATCTATTTGGAGATTAAATAAAAAAAGATGTTGAATAGAAAAGAAAATTGAATAAAAATGAAAGTTGCCTAAAATTAACAGTGGAAGATAATTCAAGTAACTACTATACCTTAGCGATCTATTTGGAAAGTAAATAAAAAAGGAAGTTGAATAGAAAAGTAAATTGAATAAAAGTTGAAGTTTAATAAAAATAAAAATGGAAATTGTATAAAATTAACAATGGAAGTTTATTCAAGAAACCACTATACCTTAACGATCTATTTGGAAATTAAATAAAAAAGTAAATTAAATAAAAAAGAAAGTTGAATAAAAAAGGAAGTTGAATAGAAAAGTAAATTGAATAAAAGTTGAAGTTTAATAAAAATAAAAATGGAAGTTGCATAAAATTAACAATGGAAGTTTATTCAAGAAACCACTATACCTTAACGATCTATTTGGAAATTAAATAAAAAAGTAAATTAAATAAAAAAGAAAGTTGAATAAAAATAAAAATGGAAGTTGCATATAATTAAAAATTGAAGTTTATTCAAAAATATACTCTACCTTACCGATATATTTGGAAATTAAATAAAAAAGTAAGTTGAATAGAAAGGAAAATTGAATAAAAATGGAAGTTGAATAAAAATAAAAATCGAAGTTCATTCAATAAACCACTATACCTTAACGATCTATTTGGAAATTAAATAAAAAATGAAGTTAAATAGAAAATGAAATTGAATGAAAATGGAAGTTGAATAAAATTAACAATGGAAGTTCATTCGAGAAACCACTATAAACGATCTATTTGGAAATTAAATGAAAAAGGAAGTTGAATAAAATTAACAATGGAAGTTCATTCAAGAAACCAATATACCTTAAAGATCTATTTGGAAATTAAAGAAAAACTGGAAGTTGAATAGAAATGGAAATTGAATAAAAATGGAAGTTGAATAAAAAATGAAGTTGAATAGAAAAGGAAATTGAATAAAAATGGAAGTTGCATAAAAATAAAAATGGAAGTTCATTCGGGAAACCATTATACCTTAACGATCTATGTAGCAATTAAATAAAAAAGGAAGTTGAATAGAAAAAGAAATCGAATAAAAATGGAAGTTGAATAAAATTAAAAATGGAAGTTCATTCAAAAAAGCACTATATCTTAACGATCTATTTGGAAGTTACATAAAAAATGAAGTTAAATAGAAAAGGAAATTGAATAAAAATGGATGTTGAATAAAAATAAAAATAAAAATGGAAGTTGCATAAAATTAAAAATGGAAGTTGCATAAAATTAACAATGGAAGTTGCATAAAGTTAAAAATGGAAATTAAATAAAAATGGAAGTAGAATAAAATTTAAAATGGAAGTTCATTCAAGAAAGCACTATATCTTAACGATTTGTTTGGAAGTTAAATAAAAAAGGAAGTTGAATAGAACATGAAATTGAATAAAAACGGACGTTGAATAGAAAAGGAAATTGAATAAAAACAAAAATGGAAGTTGTATAACATTAAAAATAGAAGTTCATTCAAGAAACCACTATACCTTAACGATCTATTTGAAAATTAAATAAAAATGGAAGGTGAATAGAAAAAGAAATCGAACAAAAATAGAAGTTGAATAAAATTAACAATGTAAGTTCATTTAAGAAACCACTATACCTTAATGATCTATTTGGAAATTAAATAAAAAATGAAGTTAAATAGAAAAAGAAATTGAATAAAAATGGAAGTTAAATAAAAATAAAAATGGAATTTGCATAAAATTAACAATGGAAGTTCATTCAAGAAACCACTATACCTTAACAATCTATTTGGAAATTAAAGAAAAAAGGAAGTTGAAGAGAGAAAATAATTGAATACAAATGGAACTTGAATAAAAATAAAAATGGAAGTTGCATAAAATTAACAATGTAAGTTCATTCAAGAAACCACTATACCTTAACGATCTATTTGGAAATTAAATAAAAAAGAAAGTTGAATACAAATGGAACTTGAATAAAAATAAAAATTGAAGTTGCATTATAGCGATCCCGGGTTTTACCCCTTGTTGTACAGTGATCCGGACTTGGTTCCGTGGATGTTAGCAGTTGTTTATATCTTGTTTACATCCTTTCATACTTCGTATTTGAGTTATAGGATGTGTTGGGCAGGTTTGTTACAGGTTGGTTGTGTTTGGGAGTCAAGTGTTGCTGCCCAGATTTCTGGAACTTCGCTCGAGCGAGAAGTTTGTCGCTCGAGCGAGCTTCTTGTTTTGGTCCTTCGCTCGAGCCAGAGTTTCTTCGCTCGAGCGAGAGTTGAGTTTTTGTTTCTGGTGGATCGAGCCAGAGTGGCTTCGCTCGAGCGAGCGATTGCGTCTGGTTCTGGACCTGAGAGTTGCATTTCTTGGCTCGAGCGAGCTTTTCTTCGCTCGAGCGGTCTGGTTTGTTCTTCGCTCGAGCGAGCAGTCCGTCGCTCGAGCGTGCGTCTGGTTGCAGACCTGAGGGTTTGAGTTGGTGGCTCGAGCAAGCATTTTGTTACTCGAGCGTGCTTCTGGGTTGTTGGCTCGAGCGAGATCTTCTTGGCTCGAGCGAGAGTTTTTTGTGTCTAGTCGCTCGAGCGACCAAGTCTTTGCGCGAGCGAGCCTATTTTATATCAGCAAACAGTAACGATTTTAGACATCACTTTTTCATTCCCTTTTCTTTTCAAACCCTAGATCTGAGACTCTCTCTCTCTCTAAACTTACTCTCTCTCTAAGATTTGATCTCTCTAGAGTGTGAATCTACCCTAGGGCCTTTGTTAAAAAGATAGAGGGTGTTGAGAGCTTCGCTTTAATCTGAAAAACTTTGGATTTAGAGCACATTGGTCTTTGGGCTTCATCTCTATTTGGGCTTAAACTTCAAGGTAGGGGTACCCTACTCCTCTTTATGAGCTTTGTCTTTGAATTTTAGCATTTTGATAAGTTGGGGGTTGTTGGGTTAATTTGAGAAAGTTTGGGTCTTTTGTGTAATTTTACAAAAGATGGGGTTTTATATATCTATGAGCCTATATGCATGTTTGGCATGGAGAAGTGAGATAAATGATGGGTTATTGGTAGAAATGGAACCTTAGGGTTGTTTTTTGTTAATTATGGGAAATGCCCTAATTACATTGATGAATTAATTTGTGAAATTAATTTGAGAAATGAGAAATTGAGTTGAAAATGTTGGAATTGGTAATGTATGGGATTAAAGGGTGTAGTTGGATTATTTATCACTCACCGAATTGAAATGTCGATACTTTATCCATTTGATGCATTTATTTTCTGTTTAGAGATAACTGCTTTAGGCTATCGGTGGAGGATAGTCTTGATTGTTGTAAACAATGCATGATGATTAGGCAAACTAAAACTAATCGATTGAGCATGTTAATGAACATAGCGATTGGAATAATACATTAATTTTATGTATTGGATGATTGTATATGACCTATGTGTATATACATTATGTGTGTGGGAGGAGATAGGGGATGTACTCCACGGTTTAGGGGAAGATAGGGGATGGACCTCTAAACCGGATTGTGTGTGACATTGATACAGCACTACAATGTGTATCAAGTGTTGACTATGGAAGTGTTTAAGTTGATTTGATATAGCACTAAAATGTATATCGTTATCAATTGTGAAATATGGAAGTGTTTCTATGTTATGTTGATACAGCACCAAAATGTGTATCTTCGGTAAAGTACGAAAGTGTTTTAAAGATGAGTTGCATTCTCATTAAATTATTTGGCTAAGTGTTGAGCCTTGTTTTAAACTCAAAGTTGAAAAGAAGTGGAAAGAGAATTGTTACATGGACTTAAATGTCATGAAACCAGAACGTGATATAAGTGGATGTATCTGTGTTGACCATCTATCAACTGCTAATCTTTTAGTCACTGTTCATAGTTGGTTTAGTGTATTTCTTCTGGGCTGTGGCTCACCCTATATGGGACATCATTTTCAGGTAGAGGTAGCATGCCACCTCCAATGACATAGCTTGGGAGGCTAGAGGTAGACAGACTTTTTGGTTGTTTGATTTCCTTTTGATGTATTACATGCAAAATCAAGCCAAGGGCTTAATGTGTATTTGAGTTAGTACTCTCTTTTTTGTAACCAAGTGTTAACTTGGAAAGCTGTAAGCCCGTAGGGCATTTGTTTTTGTTGTTAACATGTAATACTTTTGTAATGAGTTACTCTGATGAATAGAATGATGGTTATCTTTCATATCAATGCATGTCTAGATTGATGGGTTTAATGTTATTATTTTGAGGGCGTTACAACTTGGTATCAAAGCGTACCGGGTTCGAATACTTTGGGTATGTGGGAAGTGATTAGGATCACAATGGGTTTGTCTCGTTTGTTAGAGACTTAGATGTAATGTTATGTGCTTATGTGATAACATGCTTATGTGACTATTTGGGTATGGGATTTAATTTCTAGGATGTTGATTGGATCCTTGGGTATCTGTGAGTCTTGTTGGAAAAGCACTTGATCAATGCTGTTTCTAACCGGAACTCTAGCAACGCCTCGGGACTATCATTATCCGGAAATGAAATTCGTAAGTGCTTATGTGACTATGTGCTTACGTGGAATGAATTACAGTTGTCCATGTATTAGGACGCGGGTGTTTAGTTTTGGCACATTTATGAATGTGCTAATGTTCTTCGTTGCCTTTATTAGGATGTCAGGACGAGGACGTGGAGGTAGGCGAGGTAGGCCTAGGAGGCAGGAGGTGCCTATACCGGATGACATTCCGGCACAGCAGGAGGGGATTGGTCAAGCCAATGTAGCCGAGCCAGTAGGTCAGCAGGCTATGGGCGACTTAGCCCGTGGGATAGCCGATGCTTTGAGGGAGTCTATGGGAATTCTCAGAGCTGAGAATCCAGTTCAGGCTCCAGTGTAGGCCCAGGTTGTTGAGGCAGGGCCTTCCTTCTTGAAGAGGGAGTTTTTCCGGTCTAATCTGGATGAGTTTGTTGGGGATCCAAAGGAGCCACTTAAGGCTGACGAGTGGTTGGAGCAGATGAGTAAGACGTTCGAGATGCTTGGCATCGAGGACGGGGCATTGAAAGTGACCTTGGCATCTTTCCAGCTGAAGGGGGATGCGGGTCAGTGGTGGAAGTTCGTGAAGGGTCGCATTGAGGGTACTTGGGAGGCTTTTGTGAACGCTTTCCAGGAAAAGTTTTTATCTTCGGCAGTTAGGGAGAAGCTGAGAGACTAGTTCTGCCAGCTTTTGCAGTTGAGTTCTTCAGTGGCCGAGTATGAGGCTGCTTTTACTTGCTTGTCCAGGTTCGCACCTGAACTTGTGGCATCCGAGGAACGCCACTGTATTGAGTTTGAGAAGAGGTTGAGGCGTGGCCTCAAGATGAGAGTTGGGGGTTCTATGACCTGAGACTATGGGTGCTTGGTTGATGCTGCAGCCCATATGGAGATCATGATGCAAGATGAGAAGGGACAGAGAGGCTCCAAGAGGAGTCAGGATGGTCAGGGTGATGGCAGGAGACAGAGGGGTGCTAATCCTCAACAGTCTCAGGGTGGTGTGGCTAGATCGACCTTTCCAGTGCCGAGTGCAGGCTCGGGGAGAGGCAATCAGGGAGAGTTCACCTGTTACAAGTGTGGTCAATTAGGCCACAAGGCTTCAGTTTGCCCACAAAGGGGAGGAGGTCAGAGAGCTGCTTCTTCTTCAGCTAGACCGCAGAGCCAGAGTCAGGGCAGGGGCCAGCCCTTATCTTGTTATCAGTGTGGTCAGCCTAGGCACCTGAAGAGGTTTTGCCCACAGTTGAGTGCCACTTCGGAAGCGTCTGGTTCTAGGCAGACGCAGGGTTTTCAGCCAGCTCAGTCTGTGCAGGCCTCGAGGGCCAATCTGGGAGCTTCGTCCTCCCAGTCAGTACAGCAGTCGTATGCTCCGAGGGGTAAGCAGGTGGATTAGGGGCCTACAAGGCGCGTGTATGCGGTTACCGCGCAGGACCTAGTACCAGCTCCATCAGTTGTGAGAGGTACCTTTCTGTTTTGCAACTCGGTTGCTAGTGTGTTGATTGATACGGGTGCATCTCATTCTTTTGTATCTGCTGCATTTGCATCTATTTTGGGATTGGAGTTGGCACAGTTAGCATCTCCTATTTGTGTAGTGTCACCTATTGGGGGTGAGTTTGTTTTGAAACAAGGCTGTAGGGGTTGTGAGATAGAGGTCGCCGATTGTCAGCTTCCGTTTCCTTTTGTAGTGATGCCCATGAAGGGATTTGATGTTATTTTGGGTATGGACTGGCTATCGTCATACCGAACTGTTATTGACTGCTACCGCCAGAGGGTCACAGTTTGTACCTTGAGCGGGGAGTGTTTTCATTTTCTGGGGGATCGAGTTGGTAGTGTGTTGCCACCGATGTATGATCCGCGAGGGCGGAGTGAGCTTAGTGGTCTACTTGCTAGCTGTTTGAGTAGTGAGTGTGGTGAGACCCAGACCGTGTTACCGAGAGTGGTTTGTGAGTACTCGGACGTATTTCCCGAGGATCTTGTTAGTTTGCCACCTCATCGAGAGATTGAGTTCTCTATTGATCTAGTGCCCGGCACGGCGCCGATTTCTATGGCACCTTATCGTTTTGCCCAGCCGAGTTAGTTGAGTTGAAGATTCAGCTCCAAGAGTTGCTGGATAAGGGCTTTATACGCCCTAGTGTTTCACCGTGAGGAGCACCGGCCCTCTTTGCTAAAAAGAAAGATGGTGCCTTAAGACTGTGTATCGACTACCGGAAGTTGAATCGGGCTACGGTCAATAATAAGTACCCCATGCCCCGTATTTATGATTTGTTTGACCAGTTGAAGGGTTCCCGTTGTTTCTCTAAGGTAGACTTGAGATCGGGTTACCACCAGTTGAGGGTCAGGGAGGAAGATATTCCGAAGACGGCATTCCGTACGCGGTATGGCCACTATGAATTCCTGGTGATGCCATTTGGGCTCACCAATGCACCGGCAGTGTTTATGGATTTGATGAACTGGATATTCCGGGAATTCTTAGATCGTTTTGTAGTCGTTTTCGTGGACAACATTCTGATTTATTCACCTTTTGAGAAGGAGCACGAGGCACACTTGAGAGTGGTGCTAGAGTTACTTAGAGCCCATAGGCTGTATGCCAAGTTTGGGAAGTGTGAGTTATGGCTAGGAGAAGTCAAGTTCTTAGGCCACGTGGTTTCTGGGGAAGGGGTGTCTGTTGATACGTCCAAGATTGAGGCAGTGCAAGATTGGGCACAGCCTAAGAGTGTGTTCGAGATCTGCAGTTTTCTGGGTTTAGCTGGGTATTATCGCCGGTTTGTGAAGGATTTCTCCAGGCTAGCTTCGCCGTTGACTAGATTGACTTGGAAGGGAGTCAAATTTGTATGGAGTGAGACTTGTGAAAAGTCGTTCCAAGAGCTGAAAGTTAGATTGACCACCGCTCCAGTCTTGATTATTTCGGAGAGAGGGTTAGGTTATGCAGTCTATTGTGATGCCTCACGAGAGGGTTTGGGCTGTGTGTTGATGCAAGAGGGGAAAGTGGTTGCCTATGACTCACGTCAGTTGAAAATACACGAGAAGAATTACCTTACCCATGACCTAGAATTAGCAGCAGCGATTTTTGCCTTGAAGATTTGGAGGCACTACCTTTATGGTGAGAGATTCGAGGTGTTCTCGGATCATAAGAGCCTGAAATATCTGTTTACACAGAAAGACTTGAACTTGAGGCAGAGGAGGTGGATGGAGTTCATTGAGGATTACGACTTCGAGTTGCATTATCACCCGGGGAAGGCCAATGTTGTGGCTGACGCCCTTAGCAGAAAATCCGTTAGTGATGTAGCTTGTATGGCCATCCGGGAGTGGGAGATGTTGGGTGCTCTTGGTGAGTTTGATTTGCTTATGGGCGAATCTGTTGAGGCTGCGGCCTTGTTTTCTATTGTTGCGCAGCCTACGCTTGTGACTCGAGTGTTAGAGGCACAGAAAGGTGACCTTGAGGTAGAATCCCTCTGAGAGAAGATCTCCAGTGGGAAGGTGGAGAAGGGTTTGACGGTGTATCCCGACCAGAGTGTGAGATACCGAGACCATCTGTTTGTGCCGGAGTCTTGCCGAGAGGAAGTACTCCGAGAGTTTCATCATTCGCGCCTTGCGGTGCATCCGGGAGGCACTAAGATGTGTCGGGATTTGGGTCGCCAGTTTTGGTGGCGGGGTATGAAGAGAGATGTGGCGGTATTTGTGTCCAAGTGTCTTACTTGTCAGCAAGTGAAGGCCGAGCATCAGAGGCCAGCGGGTTTGTTACAACCCTTGCCTATTGCCAGGTGGAAGTGGGAGCATGTCACTATAGACTTCGTTGTAGGTCTTCCGAGGACTCAGCGGGGTAGTGATGCCATTTGGGTGGTTGTAGACCGGTTGACTAAGTCGGCGCACTTCATTCCTATGCGCGTGAGAGATTCGGTAGATCATCTTGCCGACTTATATATTCGGGACATAGTGAGGTTGAACGGCGTCCCAGTGACGATCGTCTCAGATAGAGACCCTCGTTTTACTGCTAGGTTATGGCAGAGTTTGCAGAGTGCCTTGGGTACTAAGTTGACGTTCAGTACGGCTTACCATCCTCAGACTGACGGGCAGTCCGAGCGTACTATTCAGATCCTTGAGGATATGCTTCGGGGTTGTGTCCTTGATTTTAGTGGGACGTGGGAGAGGCACTTGCCTTTGGTGGAGTTTGCCTACAACAACAACTTCCAGTCTAGTATCAGTATGGCACCGTTTGAGGCCTTGTATGGCCGACCGTGTAGGTCTCCAGTTTGTTGGGCTGAGGTGGGTGATGCACCTTTGTTGGGTCCGGAGTTGGTGAGGGAAACAACGGAGAAAGTTGAGCTTATCCGTAGAAGGTTTGTTACAGCCCAGAGTCGTCAGAAATCATATGCCGACCGTAGGAGGAGACCTTTGGTATTTGAGGTGGGTGATCATGTCTTTCTAAAGATATCACCTAGGCGGGGATTGATGAGGTTTGGGAAGAGTGGGAAGTTGTCCCCTCGGTTTATTGGCCCTTTTGAGATCCTTGAGAGGATTGGCGAGGTTGCCTATCGTTTGGCCTTGCTGCCGCAGTTGTCCGGAGTGCATGACGTGTTTCATGTGAGTATGCTTCGGAAGTATGAGGCGGATCCGTCGCATGTATTGGATTGGACCGATTTGGAGGTAGATGAGGATGCCTCGTATGAGGTGAGACTGGTTCGGGTCTTGGATAGGCGGGATCAAGTCTTGCGAGGCAAGACCATTCCTTTGGTAAAGGTATTGTGGAAACATCACGGAGTGGAGGAAGCCACTTGGGAACGTGAGTTGGAAGTTCGTGAGAAATATCCGGACATGTTTGTTGATATGTAATCTTGTATTTAGATTTTGTAATATTGTTGGACTTAAGAGCTTTATATATGTCTTAAGTTGTAAAACATTGAAAATGTCTTGGTTTAATGGAAGTATGTTTTGGAACTTGCCTCAATATGGAAGTTTAATGTAACATTATATATGTTGAATATATTGTAGAATTGAAAATGTATCATGAACATTGGTTATGATATGAAATTGTTGAAATTGGAAGGAAAATGCATAATGTTAGTGCATGTTGAAATATATATGTTGTTTACATATTGTGAAATGCCTCTTGGTAAGAGATGGGGTGACCGGTAATGGGTCGAGTTATTGAGTGTTGTATTATAACATTGTTTAAACAAAGAAAAACTTGTTTTTGAAAATTTGTGCTAATTTCGGGGACGAAATTCTTTATGGGGGGGAGGTTATAGCGATCCCGGGTTTTACCCCTTGTTGTACAGTGATCCGGACTTGGTTCCGTGGATGTTAGCAGTTGTTTATATCTTGTTTACATCCTTTCATACTTCGTATTTGAGTTATAGGATGTGTTGGGCAGGTTTGTTACAGGTTGGTTGTGTTTGGGAGTCAAGTGTTGCTGCCCAGATTTCTGGAACTTCGCTTGAGCGAGAAGTTTGTCGCTCGAGCGAGCTTCTTGTTTTAGTCCTTCGCTCGAGCCAGAGTTTCTTCGCTCGAACGAGAGTTGAGTTTTTGTTTCTGGTGGATCGAGCCAGAGTGGCTTCGCTCGAGCGAGCGATTGCGTCTGGTTCTGGACCTAAGAGTTGCATTTCTTGGCTCGAGCGAGCTTTTCTTCGCTCGAGCGGTCTGGTTTGTTCTTCGCTCGAAGCCGAGCGCAAGGCTTCAGCGTTGCTGCGAACTGAGGGTTTGAGTTGGTGGCTCAAGCAAGCATTTTGTCGCTCGAGCGTGCTTCTTGGTTGTTGGCTCTAGCGAGAGTTTTCTGTGTCTGGTCACTCGAGCGACCAAGTCTTCGCTCGAGCGAGCCTATTTTATATCAGCAGACAGCAGCGATTTTAAACATCACTTTTTCATTCCCTTTTCTTTTCAAACCCTAGATCTGAGACTCTCTCTCTCTAAACTTACTCTCTCTCTAAGATTTGATCTCTTTAGAGTGTGAATCTACCCTAGGGCCTTTGTTAAAAAGATAGAGGGTGTTGAGAGCTTCGATTTAATCTGAAAAACTTTGGATTTAGAGCACGTTGGTCTTTGGGTCTTCATCTCCGTTTGGGCTCAAACTTCAAGGTAGGGATACCCTACTCCTCTTTATGAGCTCTGTCTTTGAATTTTAGCATTTTGATAAGTTGGGGGTTGTTGGGTTAATTTGACAAAGTTTGGGTCTTTTGTGTAATTTTACAAAAGATGGGGTTTTATATATCTATGAACCTATATGCATGTTTGGCATGGAGAAGTGAGATAAATGATGGGTTATTGGTAGAAATGGAACCTTAGGGTTGTTTTTTGTTAATTATGGGAAATGCCCTAATTACATTGATGAATTAATTTGTGAAATTAATTTGAGAAATGAGAAATTGAGTTGAAAATGTTGGAATTGGTAATGTATGGGATTAAAGGGTGTAGTTGGATTATTTATCACTCACCGAATTGAAATGTCGATACTTTATCCATTTGATGCATTTATTTTCTGTTTAGAGATAACTGCTTTGGGCTATCGGTGGAGGATAGTCTTGATTGTTGTAGACAATGCATGATGATTAGGCAAACTAAAACTAATCGATTGAGCATGTTAATGAACATAGAGATTGGAATAATACATTAATTTTATGTATTGGATGATTATATATGACCTATGTGTATATACATTGTGTGTGTGGGAGGAGATATGGGATGTACTCCACGGTTTAGGAGAAGATAGGGGATGGACCTCTAAACCGGATTGTGTGTGACATTGATACAGCACTACAATGTGTATCAAGTGTCGACTATGGAAGTGTTTAAGTTGATTTGATATAGCACTAAAATGTATATCGTTATCAATTGTGAAATATGGAAGTGTTTCTATGTTATGTTGATACAGCACCAAAATGTGTATCTCCGGTAAAGTACGAAAGTGTTTTAAAGATGAGTTGCATTCTCATTAAATTATTTGGCTAAGTGTTGAGCCTTGTTTCAAACTCAAAGTTGAAAAAGAAGTGGAAAGAGAATTGTTACATGGACTTAAATGTCATGAAACCGGAACGTGATATAAGTGGATGTATTCTGTTGACCATCTATCAACCGCTAATCTTTTAGTCACTTGTTCATAGTTGGTTTAGTGTATTTCTCTTGGCTGTGGCTCACCCTATATGGGACATCATTTTCAGGTAGTGGTAGCATGCCACCTCCAAGGACATAGCTTGGGAGGCTAGAGGCAGACAGACTTTTTGGCTGTTTGATTTCCTTTTGATGTATTACATGCAAAATCAAGCCAAGGGCTTAATGTGTATTTGAGTTAGTACTCTCTTTTTTGTAACCAAGTGTTAACTTGAAAGTCAGAAGTCTGTAGGGCATTTGCTTTTGTTGTTAACATGTAATACTTTTGTAATGAGTTACTCTGATAAATAGAATGATGGTTATCTTTCATATCAATGCATGTCTAGATTGATGGGTTTAATGTTATTATTTTGAGGGCATTACATGCATAAAATTAACAATGGAAGTTCATTCAAGAAACCACTATACCTGAACGATCTATTTCGAAAAAAAAAAAAAAAAAAAAAGAAGTCGAATAGAAAAGTAAATTGAATAAAAGTTGAAGTTTAATAAAAATAAAAATGGAAGTTGTATAAAATTAACAATGGAAGTTCATTCAAGAAACCACTATACCTTAACGATCTATTTGGAAATTAAATAAAAAAATGAAGTTGAATCGAAAAGGAAATTGAATAAAAATGGAAGTTCATTTGAGAAACCACTATACCTTAACGATCTATTTTGAAATTAAATAAAACAAGAAGTTGAATAAGAATAAAAATGGAAGTTGCATAAAATTAAAAATTGAAGTTCATCCAATAAACTACTATACCCTAACGATCTATTTGGAAATTAAATAAAAAAGGATGTTGAATAGAAAAGGAAATTGAATAAAAAAAAATGGAAGTTTGCATAAAATTAACAATGTAAGTTCATTCAAGAAAAAACTATATCTTAACGATCTATTTGGAAATTAAGTAAAAAAAGAGGTCGAATAGAAAAGGAAATTGAATAAAAATGGAAGTTGAATAAAATTTAAAATGGAAGTTGCATAAAATTAACATTGGAAGTTCATCCAATAAACTACTATACCCTAACGATCTATTTGGAAATTAAACAAAAAAGGACGTTGAATAGAAAAGGAAATTGAATAAAAATGGAAGTTGAATAAAAATAAAATTGAAAGTTGCATAAAATTAACAATGGAAGTTCATTCAAGAAACCACTATACCTTAAAGATCTATTTGGAAATTAAATAAAAAAGGAAGTTGAATAGAAAATGAAATTGGATAAAAATACAAGATGAATAAAAATAAAAATGGAAGTTAATTCAAGAAACCACTATACCTTAATGATCTATTTGGAAATTAAATAAAAAAAAGGAAGCTGAACAGAAAAGGAAATTGAATAAAATAAAAAATGGCAATTCATTCAAAAAGCCACTATGCATTAAAGATCTATTTGGAAATTAAATAAAAAATGAAGTTGAATAGAAAATAGAATTGAATAAAAGTGGAAGTTGAATAGACAAGATTCAATTTGGAATTGAAACAAATGCATGCAAACCAAATAAACATGAACATGTTATCTAGCATGCAACATGAACAATGCAAGCAAGCTAAACATGTTAGGGATACAACCTAAGCAAAGAGGCATATAAACCAAGCAATGGAGTGGACTAAAACATGAATTTAAAGAGGCTAAGTATGGACATATAGCATGCAAATCATGTTATAGGAGGTTCCAAACCAACTAAATAAATCAACAAAATGCAAAGAGGCTATATAATGCATGTAAAAATGGCAAAATAAGCACAAAGATGACAAGCCCCAAATCAATATAAAAACATGCTCAAAAGGCAATGCAAGATTAAACAAGGAAATTGTATAAAATGGAAGTTAATTCAAGAAACCATTATATCTTAAAGATCCATTTGGAAATTAAATAAAAAAAGGAAGTTGAATAGAAATGGAAATTGAATAAAAATGGAAGTTCATTCAAGAAACCACTATACGTTAACGATCAATTTGGAAATTAAATAAAAAAGAAAGATAGATTGAAAAACAATGGAAGTTTATTCAAAAAACCACTCTACCTTAATGATCTATTTGGAAATTAAATAAAAAAAAGCAGTTGAATAGAAAAGGAAATTGAATAAAAATGAAAGGTGAATTGACAAGGAAATTGGATAAAAATAGGAGATGAATAAAAATAAAAATGGAAGTTGCATAAAATTAATAATAGAAGTTCATTCAAAAACCACTATACCTTAACGATCTATTTGGAAATTAAATTAAAAACGAAGTTGAATAAAAATAAAGATAGAAATTCATTCAAGAAACCACTATACGTTAACGATCAATTTGGAAATTAAATAAAAATGGAAGTTGAATAGAAAAAGAAATTGAATAAAAATGGAAGTTGAATAAAATTAACAATGTAAGTTCATTTAAGAAATCGCTATACCTTAACGATGGAAATTGAATAAAAAGGAAGTTGAATAAAATTAACAATGCAACTTCCTTTTTTATTTAATTTCCAAATAGATCATTAAAGTATAGTGGTTTCTTGAATGAACTTCCAGTTTTATTTTTATGCAACTTCCATTTTTAATTATATACAACTTCCATTTTTTAAATGAACTTACATTGTTAATTTTATACAACTTCCATTTTTATTCAATTTGTTTTTCTATCTATCTTTCTTTTTTATTTAATTTCCAAATTGGTCGTTAACGTATAGTGGTTTCTTGAATGAACTTCCATTTGTAATTTTATTCAACTTCCATTTTTATTTGTATGCAACTTCCATTTTTATTTAATTTCCTTTTCTATTCAACTTCCTTTTTTATTTAATTTTCAAATAGACCGTTAAGGTATAGTAGTTTCTTGAATATACTTCCATTATTATTTTATGCAACTTCCATTTTTATTTTTATTCAACTTCCATTGTTAATTTTATGCAACTTCCATTTTTATTTTTATTTATCTTTCATTTTTATTCAATTTCCTTTTCAATTCAACTTCATTTTTTTATTTAATTTCCAAATAGATCGTTAAGGTATAGTGGTTTCTTGAATTAACTTCCATTGTTAATTTAAGGCAACTTCCAGTTTTATTTTTATTGAATTTCCATTTTTATTCAATTTCATTTTCTATTCAACTTCCATTTTTATTTAATTTCCAAGTAGATCATTAAGGTATAGTGGTTTCTCGAATGAACTTCCATTTTTATTTTTACTCAACTTCCATTTTTATTCAATTTCCTATTCTATTCAACTTCATTTTTTTATTTACTTTCCAAATAGATTGCTAAGGTATAATAGTTTCTTGAACTAACTTCCATTGTTAATTTTAGGCAACTTGCATTTTTATTCAATTTACTTTTCTATTCAACTTCAATTTTTATTTAATTTCCAAATAGATCGTTAAGGTATTGTGGTTTCTTGAATAAACTTTCATTTTTAATTTTATGCAACTTCCATTTTTATTTTTATGCAAATTCCATTTTTATTCAATTTACTTTTCTATTCAACTTCAATTTTTATTTAATTTCCAAATAGATCGTTAAGGTATAGTGGTTTCTTGAATAAACTTCCATTTTTAATTTTATGCAACTTCCATTTTTATTTTTATTCAACTTGCATTTTTATTCAATTTACTTTTCTATTCAACTTCGGTTTTTATTTAATTTCCAAATAGATCGTTAAGGTATAGTGGTTTCTTGAATAAACTTCCATTTTTGATTTTATGCAACTTCCATTTTATTTTTATTCAACTTCCATTTTTATTCAATTTACTTTTCTATTCAACTTTGATTTTTATTTAATTTCCCTTTGTATTCAATTTTGTTTTCTATTCAACTTCCTTTTTTATTTAATTTCCAAATAGATCGTTAAGGTATAGTGGTTTCTTAAATGAACTTCCATTGTTAATTTTATGCAACTTCCATTTTTATTCAACTTCCTTTTTTATTTAATTTCCAAATAGATCGTTAAGGTATAGTGGTTTCTTGAATGAACTTCCATTTTTATTTTTACTCAACTTCTATTTTTATTCAGTTTACTTTTTTATTCAACTTCATTTTTTATCTAATTTCCAAAGAGATTGTTAAGGTATAGTGGTTTCTTGAATGAACTTCCATTTTTAATTTTATACAACTTCCATTTTTATTTTTATTCAACTTCCATTTTGATTCAATGTCCTTTTGTAGTCAATTTCTTTTTTTATTTAATTTCCAAATAGATCGTTAAGGTATAGTGGTTTCTTGAATGAACTTCCATTTGTAATTTTATGCAACTTCCACTTTTTAATTTGTTCAACTTCTATTTTTATTTTTATTGAACTTCAATTTTTATTCAATTTCCTTTTCTATTCTACTTTCTTTTTTATTTAATTTCCAAATAAATCGTTAAGGTATAGTGGTTTCGTGAATGAACTTCCACTTTAAATTTATGCAAGTTCCACTCTTATTTTTATTCAACTTCCATTTTTATGTTATTCAACTTCCATTTTTATTCAATTTACTTTTCTATTCAACTTCTTTTTTTTTTTATTTAATTTCCATATAATTCGTTAAGGTATAGTGGTTACTTCAATGAACTTCCATTGTTAATTTTATGCAACTTCCAATTTTATTCAACTTCGTTTTTTATTTAATTTCCAAATAGATCGTTAAGGTATAGTGGGATCTTGAATAAATTTTGATTTTTATTTTTATGCAACTTCCATTTCTATCTTATAGCGATCCCGGTTTTCCTTTCCCTTTGTATATTGTATTCCGGACTTAGTTTCGTGATTGTTTTATTGTCTCATTCTCATTTTCATCCTTTACTCTTTGTATTTGAGTCTTGGGTTGTGTTGGGCAGGTTTGGAACAGGTTGGTTGTGTTTTGAAACCTAGAGTGGATGCCCAGATTTTGGCCTTCACGCTCGAGCGGGGCTTTTGACGCTTGAGTGGGCCCTTCGTTGTTGCTTCTCCGCTCGAGCAGGCGTTTTGACGCTCGAGCGTAATTTTCCACCTCCCAGTACTTTTGTTTGCAGGTCTTTAGACGCTCGAGCAGGCGTTTTGACGCTCGAGCGTGACCCTTTGTTTTTGTTCCTCCGCTTGAACGGGGAGTTTGACGCACGAGCAGGGACCATGTCTGCAAAACTTCTAGAAGTGTGGAATCTACGCTCGAGCGGCACTTTTGACGCTCGAGCGTGAGTCTGTGTCTGACGCTCGAGCGGGGGTTTCCACGCTCGAGCGGGGCGATTTTTATATCAATCCGAAATTTCACTTTTTGGATCACTTTTTGATTTCCTTTCTCTCTCTTACTTTTTCAAAACCTCCATTGGAGAGCCTTTCTCTCTAAAACCTTACCTTCTCTCTAGGGATTGATCTAGTAGGAGTGGTTTCCTCATCTTGGGCCGTCGTAAAAGTTGTGGGGATTGTCGAGGGCTATATTTTGATCCGAAAATCTTGGAGTTTGGGGCAACTTCGTTTTTCTTCATCTTCTTCCTTGGGTTCATCTCTTGAGGTAGGGATTCCTACTAATTCTTATGTGTTTTAACATAAATATTGAGCTATTTGTATAGATGATTTGATTTGAGAAGTTAGGGTTTGAAATGTGTTATTTTGAAGAAGGGGGTTTTGTCCTTTTGGCCTATATATATATATATATATTGGGTCTTAAAAAGGGGATTATTGATGTTTTTGTTAATATTTAAGCCTTTGGGTCAATATTGGAAAAAAGGGAAAAAGTAATTTGGGTCATTAGTGTAATTAATGACAATTGTTATGGAAATATGAAATTGAGTTAGAAATAACGAAATTGGCTCATTGTGAAATGAAATGGTGGAATTGGAATTGTTAATCACTCACCTTTGAGAATTTTTGATAAATTATCTGTTGACGTAATTATTATCTGTTTAGAAATAATTACTTTAGGCTACCGGTGGAGGGTAGTCTTGATTGTTGTAGACAATGCATGATGATTAGGCAAACTAAAACTAATCAAATTGAGTGTGCCATCAAATATGGCGGGTGATATAATACATGAATTTTATGTATTGATTTGATTATGTATATGATATGTGTTTGTATACATTGTGTTGTGTGGGAGGAGATAGGGGATGTACTCCACGATTTAGGGGAAGATAGTGGATGGACTCCTAAACCGGATATTGTTTGGGAGGAGATAGGGGATGGACTCCATTGATACATAAATTTTGTGTATCTATCGAAGTATTGATATAGCTAATTTGTATATCATATATGAAGTATAGAAGTATTTGGTTTGAGATTGATACAGCAATTATGTGTATCTTTGGTTAAGTGTGAAGTGTTTAATTTGAGTTGTTATCTCAATTGAAATGGAAATACTGTTGATAAGAGATGCAATCTCATTTAAAGTATATGGCCAGGTTCTGAGCCAAGTTTATGGATTGAGAAATTGGATAAGAAATGGAAAACAGAATGAAACATGAACACATTTGTCATGTAATCGAAATGGGTTATGAATTGATTTATGTGAGATAAACATTTATCAAATACTAATGTTTTAGTTATTGCTCATATTATGTTTAGCATATCTCTACTGGGCGTTGGCTCATCCTATATGGGACATCATTTTCAGGTTCAGGTACTATGCCGCCTCCGAGATCTTAGCACGGATTGTTGTGGGAGTTGAAGACTCTTTTTGTTAATTTTTGTTGTTTTACATGTACATCAAGCCAAGGGCTTCTTTTGTGTAGAGTTAGCACTCTCTCATTTTGTAACCAAGTGTTGACTTGGAAAGTTGTAAGCCTATAGGGCATTTACTTTTGTTGTCAACATGTAATACTTTTTGTAAGAATACTTTGATGATTATAATTTGAGATCCCTTTCTTCATCATGTTTGTATGATATTATGGGTTTATTTTTTAGGGCGTTACAACTTGGTATTAGAGCGTACCGGGTTTGAATACTTTGGGTACGTGGGAAGTAATTAGTATCACAATGGGTTTGTCTCGCTTGTTAGAGACTTATGTGTAATGTTATGTGTTTATATGATAACACGTTTATATGATTATTTGCGTATGAGATTTAATTTCTAGGATGTTGGTTGGATCCTTGGGTTTCTGTGAGTCTTGTTGGAAAAGCACTTGATCAATGCTGTTTGTAACCGGAACTCTAGTAACGCCTCGGGACTATCATTATCCGAAAATGAAATTCGTAAGTGCTTATGTGATTATGTGCTTACGTGGAGTGAATTACAGTTGTCCATGCATTAGGACGCGAGTGTTTTGGCTTCGGCACATTTGTGAATGTGCTAATGTTCCTCGTTACCTTTATTAGGATGTCAGGACGAGGACATGGTGGTAGGTGAGGTAGGCCTAGGAGGCAAGAGATGCCTATACCGGATAAGATTCTAGAGCAGTAGGAGGGTGTTGGTCAGGCCAATGTGGCCAAGCCAGTAGGTCAGCAGGCCATGGGCGCCTTAGCCCGCGAGATGGCAGGAGCATTGAGGGAGTCCATGGGCATTCTCAGAGCTGAAAATCAAGCTCAGGCCCAGGTTGTTGATGCAGGGCCTTCATTTCTAAAAAAGGAGTTCTTCCAGTCTAACCCGAATAAGTTTGTTGGAGATCCTAAGGAGCCACTTAAGGCAGATGAGTAGTTGGAGCAGATGACTAAAACGTTTGAGATGCTCGGCATCAAAGACGGAGCATTGAAGGTAACTTTGGCATCTTTCCAGCTAAAGGGGGATGCGGGTCAGTGGTAGAAGTTTATGAGAGGTCGTATTGGTGGCACATGGGAGGCTTTTGTGGGTGCTTTCCAGGAGAAGTAGTTATCTCCAGCTGTTAGGGAGAAGTTGAGGGATCAGTTCTGCCAGCTTAAGCAGCTGAGTTTGTTAGTGGCCGAGTTTGAGGCTGCATTTACTAGTCTGTCCAGGTTCGCACCTGAGCTCATGGCGTCTGAGGAACGCCGCTGTCTTGAGTTTGAGAGGAAGTTGAGGCATGGCCTCAAGATAAGAGTTGGGGGTTCTATAACCCGTGACTACGGGCGCCTTGTAGATGCTGCAGCCCATATGGAGAGTATGATGTAGGAGGAGGAGGAGAGACAGAGAGACTCCAAGAGGAGTCAAGATGGCCAGGATGATAGCAGGAGACAGAGGGGCTCTAACCCTCAGTAGTCTCAGGGTGGTTTTGCTAGATCGACCTTTCCAGTGCCGAGTGTAGGTTCTGGGAGAGGCAGTCAGGGAGACGTGACCTGTTACAAGTGTGGTCAGCTGGGCCACAAGTCTCCAGCTTGCCCGCAGAAGGGCGGAGGTCAGAGGGCAGCTTCATCTTCGGCTCGACCTCAGAGCCAGAGTCAGGGCAGAGGTCAGCCACTGTCTTGCTATCAGTGTGGTCAGGCGGGGCACCTGAAGAGGTACTGCCCGCAGTTGAGTGCCACTTCGGGGGCGTCTGGTTCTAGGCAGACGCAGAGTTTTCAGCCAGCACAGTCAGTTCAGGCCTCGAGGGCCAATCAGGGGGCTTCGTCATCCTAGTCTGTGCAGTAGTCGTTTGCTCCTAGAGGTGAGCAAGTAGATCAGGGGCCTACAGGGCGCGTGTATGCTGTTACTGCGCAGGATCTCGTACCGGCTCCATCGGTTGTGAGAGATACCTTTTTTTGTTTTGCAACTCGGTTGCTAATGTGTTGTTAGATACGGGTGCATCCCATTGTTTTATATCTGCTGCATTTGCATCTGTTTTGGGTTTGGAGTTGGCACAGTTAACATCTTCTATTTGTGTTGTATCACCTGTTGGGGGTGAGTTGATTTTGAAACAAGGGTGTAGAGGTTGTGATATAGAGGTAGCAGATCACCGACTTCCATTTCCTTTTGTAGTTATGCCTATGTCGGGTTTTGATGTTATCTTGGGTATGGACTGGCTATCGTCATACCGGGCTGTTATTGATTGTTACCACCAGAGGGTCACAGTATGTACCTTGAGCGGGGATTGTTTCCATTTCTTGGGGGATCGGGTTGGTAGTGTGTTGCCACCGGTGTATGATCCGCGAGGGTGGAGTGAGTTTAGTAGTCTTCTCACTAGCCTTATGAGTAGTGAGTGTGATGAGACCGGGGTTGAGTTGCCGAGGGTGGTTTGCGAGTATTCGGATGTTTTTCCCGAGGATCTTATCAGTTTGCCACCTCATCGAGAGATAGAGTTCTCTATTGATTTAGTGCCCGGCACAGCGCTGATTTCTATGGCACCTTACCGTTTTGCCCCAGCCGAGTTAAGTGAGTTAAAGATTCAACTCCAGGAGATGCTGGATAAGGGCTTCATTCACCCTAGTGTTTCACCGTGGGGAGCACCGACCCTCTTTGCTAAGAAGAAAGATGGTGCCTTGAGACTTTGCATTGATTACCGAAAATTGAATCGGGCTACAGTTAAGAATAAGTACCCTATGCCCCGTATAGATGATCTGTTTGACCAGTTGAAGGGTTCCCATTGTTTCTCTAAGATAGACTTGAGATCGGGTTACCACCAGTTGAGGGTCAGGGAAGAGGATATTCCAAAGACGGCATTCCGTACGCGGTATAGCCATTACGAGTTTCTGGTGATGCCATTTGGGCTCACCAATGCACCGGCAGTGTTTATGGATTTGATGAACCGGATATTCCGGGAATTCTTAGATCGCTTTGTGGTCATTTTCGTGGACGACATTCTGATTTATTCACCTTCGGAGGAGGAGCACGAGGAACACTTGAGAGTGGTACTTGAGTTGCTTAGAGCCCATAGGCTGTATGCCAAGTTTGGGAAGTGTGAGTTCTGGCTAGGAGAAGTCAAGTTCTTAGGCCATGTGGTTTCCAGGGAAGGGGTGTCTGTTGATACATCCAAGATTGAGGCAGTGCAAGATTGGGCACAGCCTAAGAGTGTTTTTGAGATCCGCAGTTTTCTGGGATTAGCTAGGTATTACCGCCGGTTTGTGAACGATTTCTCCAGGCTAGCTTCGCCGTTGACTAGATTCACATGGAAAGGGGTCAAATTTGTATGGAGTGAGACTTGTGAAAAGTCGTTCCAAGAGTTGAAGGTTAGATTGACCACCGCTCCGGTTTTGATTAGTCCGGAGAGAGGTTTGGGTTATGCAGTTTATTGTGATGCCTCATAAGAGGGTTTGGGTTGTGTGTTGATGTAAGAGGGGAAAGTGGTTGCCTATGGCTCACGTTAGTTGAAAATACACGAGAGGAATTACCCTACACATGACCTAGAGTTAGCAGCAGTGATCTTTGCCCTAAAGATTTGGAGGCACTACCTTTATGGTGAGAGGTTCGAGGTGTTCTCGGACCATAAGAGTCTGAGGTATCTGTTTACACAGAGGGACTCGAATTTGAGGCAGAAAAGGTGGATGGAGTTCGTTGAGGACTACGACTTCAAGTTGTACTATCACTCGGGAAAGGCCAATGTTGTCGCCGATGCCCTTAGTAGGAAGTCCATTAACGATGTAGCTTGTATAGCCATCCGAGAGTGGGAGATGTTGGGTGCACTTGGGGAGTTTGATTTGCTTCTGGGCGAGTCCGTTGAGGCTGCGGCCTTGTTTTCTGTTGTTGCGCAGCCTGCACTTGTGAATCGAGTGTTAGAGGCACAGAGAGGTGACCTTGAGGTAGAGTCCCTTCGAGAGAAGATCTCCAGTAGAAAGGCTGAGAAGGGTTTGTCTGTGTATCCCGACCTAAGTGTGAGATACCGAGACCGCTTGTTTGTACCGGAGTCTTGCCGAGAGGAGGTACTCCGAGAGTTTCACCATTCACGCCTTGCAGTGCATCCGGGGGGCACCAAGATGTATCGTGATTTGGGCTGCTAGTTTTGGTGGCGGGGTATGAAGAGAGATGTGGCAGTTTTCGTATCAAAGTGCCTTACTTGTCAGCAAGTGAAGGCCGAGCATCAGAGGCCAGTAGGTTTGTTGCAACCCTTGCCTGTTGTCGAGTGAAAGTGGAAGCATGTCACTATGGACTTCGTTGTAGGTCTTCCGAGGACTCAGCGGGGTAGTGATGCTATTTCGGTGGTTATAGACCGGTTGACTAAGTCAGCGCACTTTATTCCTATGCGCGTGAGAGATTCGGTAGATCATCTTGGCGACTTGTATATTCGGGACATAGTGAGGTTGCACGGGGTCGTAGTGTCGATCGTCTCAGATAGAGACCCTCGTTTTACTGCTAAGTTGTGGCAGAGTTTGCAGAGTGCCTTGGGCACTAGGTTGACCTTTAGCACGGCTTATCATCCTCAGACTGACGGGCAGTCCGAGCGTACTATTCAGATCCTTGAGGATATGCTTCGAGGTTGTGTTCTTGACTTTAGTGGGTCATGGGAGAGGCACTTGCCCTTGGTGGAGTTTCCCTACAACAACAGTTTTCAGTCGAGCATCGGTATGGCACCGTTTGAGGCCTTGTATGGCCGACCGTGTAGGTCTCCAATTTGTTGGGCCGAGGTGGGTGATGCACCTTTGTTAGGCCCGAAGTTGGTAAGGGAAACGACGGAAAAGGTTGAGCTTATCCGTAGGAGGCTTGTTACAGCCCAGAGTTGCCAAAAGAGTTATGCCGACCGTAGGAGGAGGCCTTTGGCATTTGAGATGGGTGATTATGTTTTTCTGAAAATATCGCCTAGGCGGGGTTTGATGAGGTTCAGAAAGAGTGGGAAGTTGTCCCCTCGGTTTATCGGTCCCTTTGAGATCCTTGAGAGGATTGGGGAGGTTGCCTATCGTTTAGCTTTACCGCCGCAGTTGTCTGGGGTACATGACGTGTTTCATGTTAGTATGCTTCGGAAGTATGAGTCGGATCCATCTCATGTGTTGGATTGGACCGATTTGGAGGTTGGCGAGGATATCTCGTATGAGGAGAGGCCTGTTCGGGTCTTGGATAGGCGGGATCAAGTCTTGCGAGGCAAGACCATTCCCTTGGTGAAAGTTTTATGGAAACATCACGGAGTGGAGGAAGCCACTTGGGAACGTGAGGTGGATATCCGTGAGAAATATCCGGACTTGTTTGTAATTGTTTAACCATGTATTGGGATTTTGTAATATTAATGAACTTTAAGAGCTTTAAATATGTCTTGACTTGTAAAACATCGTATATGTTTTGGATTTATGGAAATATTTTGGAACTTGCCTTGAAATGGAAGTTTAATGTAACATTGTATATGTTGAATGTATTGTAGAAATGAAAGTATATCATGAACATGGAATATGATATAGAATTGTGAAAAATGTATTGAAATTGGTAGATTTCAAGGAAAAGCATGCTAATAATGCATATTGTGTATATATTGTGAAATGCCTCTTGAATAGAGATGGAATAACTGGTAATGGGTCAAGTTGTTGGAAAATGAATTGTAATGTTGTTGAGAATTGAGAAAAACTTATTTTTGGAAACTTGTACTTAATTTCGGGGACGAAATTCTTTAAGGGGGGAAGGTTATAGCGATCCCGGTTTTCCTTTCCCTTTGTATATTGTATTCTGGACTTGGTTCCATGATTGTGTTGTTGTCTCATTCTCATTTTCATCCTTTACTCTTTGTATTTGAGTCTTGGGTTGTGTTGGGCAGGTTTGGAATAGGTTGGTTGTGTTTTGAAACCTAGAGTGGATGCCCAGAGTTTGGCCTTCACGCTCGAGCTGGGCTTTTGACGCTCGAGCGGGCCTTTCGTTGTTGCTTCTCCGCTCGAGCGGGCGTTTTGACGCTCGAGCGTAATTTTCCACCTCCCAGTACTTTTGTCTGCAGGTCTTTAGACGCTCGAGCGGGCATTTTGACGCTCAAGCGTGACCTTTTGTTTTTGTTCCTCCGCTCGAGCGGGGCCCATGTCTGCAAAACATCTAGAAGTGTGCAATCTACGCTCAAGCGGCGCTTTTGACGCTCGAGCATGAGTTCATGTCGGCCTTTCGGCGGGGTTTCCATGCTCGGCGGCGATTTTATATCAATCCGAAATTTCACTTTTTGGATCACTTTTTGATTTCCTTTCTCTCTCTTACTTTTTCAAAACCTCCATTGGAAAGCCTCTCTCTCTAAAACCTTACCTTCTCTCTAGGGATTGATCTAGTAGGAGTGGTTTCCTCATCTTGGGCCTTTGTAAAAGTTGTGGGGATTGTCGAGGGCTATATTTTGATCCAAAAATCTTGGAGTTTGGGGCAACTTCGTTTTCTTCATCTTCTTCCTTGGGTTCATCTACTGAGGTAGGGATTCCTACTCATTCTTATGTGTTTTAACATAAATATTGAGCTATTTGTATAGATGATTTGATTTGGGAAGTTAGGGTTTGTAATGTGTTATTTTGAAGAAGGGGGTTTTGTCCTTTTGGCCTATATATATATATTGGGTCTTAAAAAGGGGATTATTGATGTTTTTGTTAATATTTGAGCCTTTGGGTCAATATTGGGAAAAAGGAAAAAAATGCCATGTTTGGGTATATTTGGGTCATTAGTGTAATTAATGATAATTTTTATGGAAATATGAAATTGAGTTAGAAATAACGAAATTGGCTCATTGTGAAATGAAATGGTGGAATTGGAATTGTTAAAATCACTCACCTTTGAGAATTTTTGATAAATTATCTGTTGACATAATTATTATCTATTTAGAAATAATTGCTTTGGGCTACCAGTGGAGGGTAGTCTTGATTGTTGTAGACAATGCATGATGATTAGGCAAACTAAAACTAATCAAATTGAGTGTGCCATCGAATATGGAGGGTGATATAATACATGAATTTTATGTATTGATTTGATTATGTATATGATATGTGTTTGTATACATTGTGTTGTGTGGGAGGAGATAGGGGATGTACTCCACGGTTTAGGGGAAGATAGGGGATGGACTCCTAAACCAGATATTGTTTGGGAGGAGATAGAAGATGGACTCCATTGATACATCAATTTTGTGTATCTATCGAAGTATTGATATAGCTAATTTGTATATCATATATGAAGTATGGAAGTGTTTGGTTTGAGATTGATACAGCAATTATGTGTATCTTTGGTTAAGTGTGAAGTGTTTAATTTGAGTTGTTATCTCAATTGAAATGGAAATCCTGTTGATAAGAGATGTAATATCATTTAAAGTATATGGCCAGGTTCTGAGCCAAGTTTATGGATTGAGAAATTGGATAAGAAATGGAAAACGGAATGAAATATGAACACATTTGTCATGTAATCGAAATGGGTTACAAATTGATTTATGTGAGATAAACATTTATCAAATGCTAATGTTTTAGTTATTGCTCATATTATGTTTAGCATATCTCTACTGGGCGTTGGCTTACCCTATATGGGACATCATTTTTAGGTTCAGGTACTATGCTACCTCCGAGATCTTAGCATGGATTGTTGTGGGAGTTGAAGACTCTTTTTGTTAATTTTTGTTGTATTACATGTACATCAAGCCAAGGGCTTCTTTTGTGTAGAGTTAGCACTCTCTCCTTTTGTAACCAAGTGTTGACTTGGAAAGTTGTAAGCCTATAGGGCATTTACTTTTGTTGTCAACATGTAATACTTTTTGTAAGAATACTCTAATGATTATAATTTGAGATCCCTTTCTTCATCATGTTTGTATGATATTATGGGTTTATTTTTGAGGGCGTTACATATCCAATTTCCTTTTCCATTCAACTTCTTCTTCTTTTTTTTTTTTAATTTTCAAATAGATCGTTAAGATATAGTGATTTTTTGAATGAACTTCGAGTTTTATTTTTATTCAAATTTTATTTTTATTCAATTTCCTTTTCTATTCAACTTCATTTTTTATATTTAACTTCGTTTTTTATTTAATTTCCAAATAGATCGTTAAGGTAGAGTGGTTTCTCGAATGAACTTCCATTTTTATTCAATTTCCTTTTCAAGAAACTACTAGATCGTTAAGGTATAATGGTTTCTTTAATTAACTTCCATTGTTAATTTTAGGCAACTTGCATTTTTATTTTTATTCAACTTCCATTTTTATTCAATTTCCTTTTCTATTCAACTTCCTTTTTCATTCAACTTACTTTTTTACTTAATTTCCAAATAGATCGTTAAGGTATAGTGGTTTCTTGAATGAACTTCCATTGTTAATTTTATGCAACTTCCATTTTTACTCAACTTCCTTTGTTTTTTAATTTCCAAATAGATCGTTAAGGTATAGTGGTTTCTTGAATGAACTTTCATTTTTAATTTTATGCAACTTCCATTTTTATTTTTATTCGACTTCCTTTTTTATTTAGTTTCCAAATAGATCGTTAAGGTATAGTGGTTTCTTGAATGAACTTCCATTGTTAATTTTATGCAACTTCCATTTTTATTTTTATTCATCTTCCATTTTTATCCAATTTCCTTTTCTATTCAACATCCTTTTTTATTTAATTGCCAAATAGATCATTAAGGTATAGTGGTTTCTTGAATGAACTTCCATTTTTAGTTTTATGCAACTTCCATTTTTATTCAATTTCCTATTCTATTCAACTTCATTTTTTTATTTACTTTCCAAATAGATCGTTAAGGTATATTGGTTTCTTCAATGAACTTTCATTGTTAATTTTATGAAACATCCATTTTTAATTTTATTCATCTTCCGATTTTATTCAATTTCCCTTTCTATTCAACTTCCTTTTTTATTTAATTTCCAAATAGATTGTTAAGGTATAGTGGTTTCTTGAATGAACTTCCATTTTTAGTTTTATGCAACTTCCATTTTTATTCAATTTCCTATTCTATTCAACTTCATTTTTTTATTTACTTTCCAAATAGATCGCTAAGGTATAACGGTTTCTTGAATTAACTTCCATTTTTGTTTTTAGGCAACTTGCATTTTTATTCAATTTTGTTTTCATGAAATTAAATAAAAAAGGAAGTTGAATAAACATAAAAATAGAAGTTGCGTAAAATTAACAATAGAATTTAATTCAAGAAACCACTATACCTTAAAGATCTATTTGGAAAGTAAATAAAAAAATGAAGTTGAATAGAAACACAAATTGAATAAAAATGGAAGTTGAAAAAAAAAAAATAGAAGTTGCATAAAATTAACAATGGAAGTTCATTCATGAAACCACTATACCTTAACGATCCATTTGGAAATTAAATAAAAAAGGAAGTTGAATAAAAAAGAAAATTGAATAAAAATGGAAGATGAATAAAAATAAAAATGGAAGTTGCATAAAATTAAAATGGAAGTTCATTGAACAAACCACTATACCTTAACAATCTATTTGGAAATTAAATAAAAAAAAAAGGAAGCTGAACATAAAAGGAAATTGAATAAAAATAAAAATGGATGTTGGATAAAATTAACAACGGAAGTTCATTCAAGAAACCACTATACCTTAACAATCTATTTGGAAATTAAATAAAAAATGAAGTTGAATAGAAAAGTGAATTTAATAAAAATTGAAGTTGAATAAAAATAAAAATGGAATTTGTATAAAATTAAAAATGAAAGTTGCATAAAATTAAAATTTGAAGTTCATTTAAAAAACCACTATACCATAACTATCTATTTGGAAATTAAATAAAAAAGGAAGTTAAATAGAAAAGGAAATTGAATAAAAAAGGATGTTGAATAAAAATAAAAATGGAAGTTGCATCAAAATTGAAAATGGAAGTTCATTCAAGAAACCATTATACCTTAACGATTTATTTGGAACTTAAATAAAAAAGGAAGTTGAATACAAAAGGAAATTGGATAAAGCTAGAAGTTGAATAAAAATAAAAATGAAAGTTGCATAACATTAAAAATAGAAGTTCATTCGAGAAACCACTATACCTTAACAATCTATTTAGAAATTAAATAAAAAAAGAAATGAATAGAAAAGGAAATTGGATAAAAATGCAAGTTGAACAAAAATAAAAATGAAAATTGCATCAAATTAAAAATGTAAGTTCATTCACGAAACCACTATACCTTAACGATCTATTTGAAAATTAAATAAAAAAAGAAGGTGAATAGAAAACGAAATTGAATAAAAATGGAAGTTGAATAAAAATAAAAATGGAAGTTGTATGAAATTAAAAATAGAAGTTCATTCAAAAAACCACTATACCTTAACGATTTATTTGTAAATTAAAAAAAAAAAAGGAGAACTTGAATAGAAAAGAAAATTTAATAAAAAAGGAAATTGGATAAAAATGCAAGAAGAATAAAAATAAAAATGGAATTTGCATAAAATTTAAAATGAAAGTTCATTCAAGAAACCACTATAACTTAACGATCTATTTGGAAATTAAATAAATCAGGAAATTGAATAGAAAAACAAATTGAATAAAAAGGGAAATTGAATAAAAATAAAGATTGAAGTTCATTCAAAAAGCCACTATACCTTAACTATCTATTTGGAAATTAAATAAAAAAGAAGTTGAATAGAAAAGGAAATTCAATAAAAATGGAAGTTCAGTAAAAATAAAAATGGAAGTTGCATAAAGTTAACAATGGAAGTTCATTCAAGAAGCCACTATACCTTAACGATCTATTTGGAAATTAAATAAAAAAATGAAGTCAAATAGAATAGGAAATCGAATAAAAAAGGAAGTTGAATAAAAATAAAAATGAAAGTTCATTCAAAAAATCATTATATTTTAACGATCTATTTGGAAATTAAATAAAAAATGAAGTCAAATAGAAAAGGAAATTGAATAAAAAAGGAATTTGAATAAAAATAAAAATGGAAGTTGCATAAATATAAAAATGGATGTTCATTTAAGAAACCACTATACCTTAACGACCTATTTGGAAATTAAAAAAAAAAAAAAAAGTTGAATAGAAAAGTAAATTGAAGAAAAGTTGAAGTTTAATAAAAATAAAAATGGAAGTTGCATAAAATTAACAATGGAAGTTCATTCAAGAAACCACTATACCTTAACGATCTATTTGGAAATTAAATAAAAAAGGAAGTTGAATAGAAAACAAAATCGAATAAAAATGGAAGTTGAATAGAGAAGGAAATCGAATAAAAATAGAAGTTGCATAAAATTAAAAATGGTGGTTCATTCAAGAAACCACTATACCTTAACGATCTATTTGGAAATTGAATAAAAAAATGAAGTTGAATAAAAATGGAAATTGAATAAATTAAAAATGAAAGTTGCCTAAAATTAACAATGGAAGTTATTTCAAAAACCACTATACCTTAACAATCTATTTGGAAGTTAAATAAAAAAGGAAGTTGAATAGAAATAAAAATGGAAGTTGAATAAAATTAAAAATCGAAGTTGCATAAAATTAACATTGGAATGTCATTCAAGAAACCACTATACCTTGACGATCTATGTGGAAATTAAATAAAAAAAGAAGTTCAATAGAAAAGGAAATTGAATAAAAATGGAAGTTGAATAAAAATAAAAATCGAAATTCATTCAAGAAACTACTATACCTTGACGATCTATTTGGAAATTAAATAAAACAGGAAGTTGAATAGAAAAGGAAATTCAATAAAATCGAAAGATGAATAAAAATAAAAATAGAAGTAGAATAGAGAAGGAAATTTAACAAAAAAGGTAGTTGAATAAAAATAAAAAGGGAAGTTGTATAAAATAAAAAATGGAAGTTCATTCAAGAAACCACTATACCTTAACGATCTATTTGGAAATTAAATAAAAAAGGAAGTTGAATAGACAAGGAAATTGGATAAAAATAGAAGTTGAATAAAAATGGAAGTTGCATAAAATTAACAATGGAAGTTCATTCAATAAACCACTATATTTTAACGATCTATTTGGCAATTAAATAAAAAAAGATGTTGAATAGAAAAGGAAATTGGATAAAAATGGAAGTTGAATAAAAATAAAAATGGAAGTTGCATAAAATAATATTGGAAGTTCATTCAAGAAACCACTATACCTTAACGATTTATTTGGAAATTAAATAAAAAAGGAAGTTAAATAGAAAAGGAAATTGAATAAAAATGGATGTTGAATAAAAATAAAAATAAAAATGGAAGTTGCATAAAATTAAAAATGGAAGTTCATTCAAGAAACCACTATACCTTAACGATCTATTTGGAAATTAAAAAAAAAAAAGTTAAATAGAAAAGTAAATTGAATAAAAGTTGAAGTTTAATAAAAATAAAAATGGAAGTTGCATAAAATTAACAATGGAAGTTCATTCAAGAAACCACTATACCTTAACGATCTATTTGTAAATTAAATAAAAAAGGAAATTGAATAGAAAACAAAATTGAATAAAAATGCAAGTTGCCTAAAATTAACAATGGAAGTTAATTCAAGAAACCATTATACCTTAGCGATCTATTTGGAAAGTAAATAAAAAAATGAAGTTGAATAGAAAAGGAAATTAAATAAAAATGAAAGTTGCACAAAATTAACAATAAAAATAAAAAAGGAAGTTGAATAAAAATGAAAGTTGCATAAAATTAACAATGGAAGTTCATTTAAGAAACCACTATACCTTAACGGTCTATTTTAAAATTAAACAAAAAAAGAAGTTAAATAGAAAAGGAAATTGAATAAAAATGAAAGTTGCATAAAATTAACAATTGAAGTTCATTCAAGAAACCACCATACGTTAACGATCTATTTAGAAATTAAATAAAAAAGGAAGTTGAATAAAAATATAAATGGAAGTTGCATAAAATGAAAAATGGCAATTTATTCAAAAAACCACTATACCTTAACGATCTATATGGAAATTAAATAAAAAAAGAAGTTGAATAGAAAAGGAAATTGAATAAAAAACGAAGTTGAATAAAAATAAAAATGGAAGTTGCATAAAATTGAAAATTGAAGTTCATCCAAGAAACCATTATACCTTAACGATCTATTTGGAAATTAAATAAAAAAGGAAGTTGAATAGAAAAGGAAATTGAATAAAAACAAAAATGGAAGTTCATTCAAGAAACCACTATACCTTAACGATTTATTTGGAAATTAAATAAAAAAAGAAAGTTGAACAGACAACGAAATTGAATAAAAATGGAAGTTGAATAAAAATAAAAATGAAAGTTGTATAAAATTAACAATGGAAGTTCATTCAATAAACCACTATAACTTAACAATCTATTTGAAAATTAAAGAAAAAAGGAAGTTGAATAAAAATGGAAATTGAATAAAAATGGAAGTTGAATAAAAATAAAAATGGAAGCTGCATAACATTAAAAATAGAAGTTCATTCAACAAACCACTATACCTTAACGACCTATTTGGAAATTAAATAAAAAATGAGATTGAATAGAAAATGAAATTGAATAAAAATGGAAGTTGAATAAAAATAAAGATTGAAGTTCATTCAAAAAGCCACTATACCTTAACGATCTATTTCTAAATTAAATAAAAAAGAAGCTGAACAGAAAAGGAAATTGAATAAAAATGGAAGTTCAGTAAAAATAAAAATGGAAGTTCATTCAAGAAGCCACTATACCTTAACGATCTATTTGGAAATTAAATAAAAAAATGAAGTTGAATAGAATAGGAAATTAAATAAAAATGAAAATTGAATAAAAATAAAAATGAAAATTCATTCAAACAACCACTATATTTTAACGATCTATTTTTAAATTAAATAAAAAATGAAGTCGAATAGAAAAGGAAATTGAATAAAAATAGAATTTGAATAAAAATAAAAATAGAAGTTGCATAAAATTAACAATGGAAGTTCATTCAAAAAAACCACTCTACCTTAACGATCTATTTGGAAATTAAATAAAAAAGGAAGTTGAATAGAAAAGGAAATTGAATAAAACTAGAAGTTGAATAAAAATAAAAATGGAAGTTACATAAAATTAGAAATTGAAGTTTATTCAAAAAACCACTATATCTTAACGATCTATTTGGAAATTAAATGAAAAAGAAAGTTGAATAAAAATGGAAGTTGAATAAAATAAAAATGGAAGTTGCATAAAATTAACAATAGAAGTTCATTCTAGAAACCACTATACCTTAACGATCTATTTGGAAATTAAACAAAAAAGAAAGTTGAATAAAAATGGAAGTTAAATAAAATGAAAATTGAAGTTACATAAAATTAACAATAGAAGTTCATTCTAGAAACCACTATACCTTAACGATCTATTTGGAAATTAAATAAAAAATGAAGTTGAATAGAAAAAGGAAAATTGAATAAAAATGGAAGTTGCGTAAAATTAAAAATTGAAGTTTATTCATGACACCAGTATACATTAACGATTTATTTGGAAATTAAATAAAAAAGGAAGTTGAATAAAAATGGAAATTGAATAAAATAAAAATTGAAGTTGAATAAAAATAAAAATTGAACTTCATCCAATAAACTACTATACCCTAACGATCTATTTGGAAATTGAATAAAAAAAAAGTTGAATAGAAAAGTAACTTGAATAAAAATAAAATGGAAGTTCATTCAAGAAACTACTATATTTTAAAGATCCATTTGGAGTTGAATAAAAATAAAAATGGAAGTTATATAAAATTAAAAATGAAAATTCATTCAAGAAACCATTATACCTCAACGATCTATTTGGAAATTAAATAAAAAATTTTATACAACTTCCATTTTTATTTTTATTCAACTTTCTTTTTTTATTTAATTTGCAAATAGATCGTTAACGTATAGCGGTTTCTTGAATGAACTTCCAGTTTCATTTTTATGCAACTTCCATTTTTATTTAATTTCTAAATAGATCGTTAAGGTATAGTAGTTTCTTGAATGAACCTCCATTTTTATTTTTATGCAACTTCCATTTTTATTTTTATTTTTATTCAACATCCATTTTTATTCAATTTTCTTTTTCTATTCAACTTTCTTTTTTATTTAATTTCCAAATAGATCGTTATGGTATAGTGGTTTCTTGAATGAACTTCCATTGTTAATTTTATTCATCTTCCGATTTTATTCAATTTCCTTTTCTATTCAGCTTACTTTTTTTATTTAATTGCCAAATAGATCTTTAAGGTATAGTAGTGGTTTTTTGAATGAACTTCCATTGTTAATTTTATGCAACTTCCATTTTTATTCAACTTCCTTTGTTTTTTAATTTCTAAATAGATCGTTAAGGTATAGTGGTTCCTCGAATGAACTTCCATTTTTAATTTTATGAAACATCCATTTTTAATTTTATGCAACTTCCATTTTTATTCAATTTCCTTTTTTATTTAATTTCCAAATAATTCGTTAAGGTATAGTGGTTTCTTGAATGAACTGCCATTTTTAATTTTATACAACTTCCATTTTTATTTTTATTCAACTTCTATTTTTATTCAATTTCCTTCTCTATTCAACTTCTTTTTTTGTTTAATTTCCAAATAGATCGTTAAGGTATTGTGGTTTCTTGAATGAACTTCAATTTTTAATTTTATGCAACTTCCATTTTTATTTTTATTCAACTTCCATTTTTATTCAATTACATTTTCTATTGAACTTCTTTTTTTATTTAGTTGCCAACTAGATCGTTAAGGTATAGTGGTTTTTTGAATGAACTTCAATTTTTAATTTTTTGCAACTTCCATTTCTATTTTTATTCAACTTCCATTTTTATTCTACTTCCTTTTTCTATTCAACTTCTTTTTTTTTTAATTTTCAAATAGATCGTTAAGATATAGTGGTTTTTTGAATGAACTTCGAGTTTTATTTTTATTCAACTTCCATTTCTACTCAATTTCCATTTTTATTCAACTTCCTTTTTTCTTTAATTTCAAATAGATCGTTAAGGTATAGTGGTTTCTTCAATGAACTTCTATGGTTAATCTTATGCAACTTCCATTTTTGTTTTTATTCAATTTCCTTTTGTATTCAACTTCATTTTTTATTTAATTTCCAAATAAATCGTTAAGGTATAGTGGTTTCTTGAATTAAATTACATTGTTAATTTTATGTAAATTTCATTTTCATTTTTATTCATCTTGCATTTTTATCCAATTTCCTTTTCTATTGAACATCCTTTTTTATTTAATTGGCAAATAGATCATTAAGGTATAGTGATTTTTTGAATGAACTTCCATTTTTAGTTTTATGCAACTTCCATTTTTATTTTTATTCAACTTCCATTTTTATTTAATTTCTTTTTCTATTCAACTTCCTTTTTTCTTTAATTTCCAAATAGATCGTTAAGGTATATTGGTTTCTTGAATGAACTTCCATTTTAATTTTATGCAACTTCCATTTTTATTTTTATTCAATTTCCATTTTTATTCAATTTTCATTTCTATTCAACTTCCTCTTTTTTTTAATTTACAAATAAACCGTTAAGGTATTGTGGTTTCTTTAATGAACTTCCATTTTTAATTATATGCAACTTCCATTTATATTTTTATTCAATTTCCATTTTTTATTTAATTTCCAATTAGATCGTTAAGTTATAATGGTTTATTGAATGAACTTTCATTTTTAATTATATGCAACTTCTATTTTTATTTTTATTCATCTTCCATTTTGATTTAATGTCCTTTTGTATTTAATTTCCTTTTCTATTCAACTTCATTTTCTATTTAATTTCCACATAGATCGTTAAGGTATAGTGGTTTCTTGAATGAACTTCCATTTTTAATTTTATGCAATTTCAATTTCTATTCAATTTCCTTTTTTTATTTATTTCAGCTTCCTTTTTTTATTTAATTTCCAAACAGATCTTGAATGAACTTTCATTGTTAAATTTATTCAACTTCCATTTTTATTCAATTTCCCTTTATATTCAACTTCTTTTTGTATTTAATTTCCAAAAAGACCGTTAAGGTATAGTGGTTTCTTGAATGAACTTCCAATGTTAATTTTATGTAACTTCAATTTTTAATTTTATTCAACTTCCATTTTTATTCAATTTCCTTTTCTATTGAACTTCTTTTTTTATTTAATTTCCACATAGATCGTCAAGGTATAGTGGTTTCTTGAATGAACTTTCAATGTTAATTTTATGCAACTTCAATTTTTCATTTTATGCAACTTCCATTTTTGTTCAATTTCCCTTTCTATTCAACTGTTTTTTTTATTTAAGTTCCAAATAGATCGTTAAGGTATAGTGGTTTCTTGAATTAACTTCCTTTTTTATTCAATTTTCTTTTCTACTCAACTTTCTCCTTTTTATTTAATTTCCAAATAGATCGTTAACGTATAGTGGTTTATTGAATGAACTTCAATTGTTAATTTTATGCAACTTCCATTTTTATTCAACTTCCCTTTTTATTTAATTTCCAAATATATCGTTAAGGTATATTGGTTTCTTCAATCAACTTCCATTTTTATTTTTATTCAACTTCTATTTTTATTCAATTTCCTTCTCTATTCAACTTTTTTTTTGTTTAATTTCCAAATGGATCTTTAAGGTATAGCGGTTTCTTGAATGAACTTCCATTTTTAATTTTATGCAACTTCCATTTTTATTTTTATTTAACTTCCATTTTTATTCATTTTCCTTTCCTATTCAACTTACTTTTTTATTTAATTTCCAAATAGATCGTTAAGGTATATTGGTTTCTTAAATGAACTTACATTGTTAATTTTATGCAACTTCTATTTTTTATTCAATTCTATTTTCTATTCAACTTCCTTTTTTATTTAATTTCCAAATAGATCGTTAAGGTATAGTGGTTTCTCGAATGAACTTCTATTTTTATTCAATTTCTTTTCTATTCAACTTCATTTTTTATTTAATTTCCAAATAGATCGTTAAGATATAGTGGTTTCTTGAATGAATTTCCATTATTAATTTTATGCAACTTCCATTTTCATTTTTATTCGACTTCAATTTTTATTCAATTTCCTTTTTTATTCAACTTCCTTTTTTATTTAATTTCAAAACAGATCGTTAAGGTATAGTGGTCTCTCGAATGAACTTCCATTTTTATTTTTATTCACCTTCCTTTTTTATTTAATTTCCAAATAGATCATTAGGGTATAGTGGTTTCTTGAATGAACTTCCATTTTTATTTTTATTTTTATTCAACATCCATTTTATTCAATTTTGATTTTTATTCAATTTTCTTTTTTATTCAACTTCTTTTTTTTATTTAATTTCCAAATAGATCGTTAAGTTATAGTGTTTTCTTGAATGAACTTCCATTTTTAATTTTATTCAACTTCCATTTTTATTCGATTTCTTTTTCTGTTCAACATCCTTTTTTATTTAATTGCCAAATAGATCATTAAGGTATAGTGGTTTCTTGAATGAACTTCCATTTTTGATGTTATGTAACTTCCAAAGTTATTTTTACTCAACTTCCATTTTTATTCAATTCCATTTTCTATTCAACTTCCTTTTTTATTTAATTTCAAATAGATCGTTAAGGTATAGTGGTTTCTTGAATGAACTTCGATTTTTATTTTTATTCAACTTCTTTTTTTATTCAATTTCCTTTTCTATTGAACTTGTTTTTTTATTTAATTTTCACATAGATCGTTAAGGTAGAGTGGTTTTTTGAATAAACTTCAATTTTTAATTATATGCAACTTCCATTTATATTTTTATTCAACTCCCATTTTTATTCAATTTCCTTTTCTATTCAACTTCTTTTTTTATTTAATTTTCAAATAAATCATTAAGGTAGAGTGGTTTCTTGAATGAACTTCCATTGTCAATTTTATGCAACTTACATTTTTATTCAATTTCCTTTTTTATTCAACTTCTTTTTTTTTTATTTAATTTCCAAATAAATCGTTAAGATATAGTGGTTTCTTGAATGAACTTCCATTGTTAATTTTATGCAACTTCCATTTTTATTCAATTTCCTTTTCTATTCAACTTTTTTTTTTAATTTAATTTCCAAATAGATCGTTAAGGAATAGTGGTTTCTTGAATAAACTTCCATTGTTAATTTTATGCAACTTCCATTTTTATTTTATTTCCAAATAGATCTTTAAGGTATAGTGGTATCTTGATTGAACTTCCACTTTTAATTTTATGCAACTTCCATTTTTATTTTTATTCAACTTCCATTTTTATTCAATTTCCTTTTCTATTCAACTTCCTTTTTTATTTAATTTCCAAATAGATCTTTAAGGTATAGTGGTTTTTTAAATGAACTTACATTTTTAATTTGATGCAATTTTCATTTTTATTTTTATTCAACTTCCATTTTTGTTCAATTTCTTTTTCTATTCAACTTACTTTTTTATTTGATTTGCAAATAGATCGTTAAGGTATAGTGGTTTCTTAAATAAACTTCCATTTTTAATTATATGCAACTTCCATTTATATTTTTATTTAACTTCCATTTTTTATTTAATTTCTTTTTCTATTCAACATCATTTTTTATTTAATTTCCAAATAAATCATTAGGGTATAGTAGTTTATTGGATGAACTTCAATTTTTAATTTTATGCAACTTCCATTTATATTTTTATTCCACTTCCATTTTTAATTTTATTCCACTTCCATTTTTATTCAATTTCATTTTCTATTCAACTTCTTTTTTTGTTTAATTTCCAAATAGATCGTTAAGGTATATTGCTTTCTTGAATGAACTTCCATTTTTAATTTTATTCAACTTCCATTGTTAATTTTAGGCGACTTCCATTTTTATTTTTATTCAATTTCCTTTTTTATTTAATTTCTGAATATATCTGCAGGGTATAGTGGTTTTTTGAATGAACTTCCATTGTTAATTTGATGCAATTTTCATTTTTATTTTTATTCAACTTCCATCTTTGTTCAATTTCTTTTTCTATTCGACTTCCTTTTTTCACTTAATTTCCAAATAGATCGTTAAGATATAGTGCCTTCTTGAATGAACTTCCATTTTAAATTTTATGCAACTTCCATTTTTATTTTTATTCAACTTCCATTTTTATTTACTTTCCAAATAGATCATTAAGGTGTATTGGTTTATTGAATGAACTTCCATTTTTAATTATATGCAACTTCCATTTTTATTTTTATGTAACTTCCATTTTTATTTTTATTCAACTTCAATTTTTATTCAATTTCCATTTCTATTCAACTTCATTTTTTAGTTAATTTCCAAATAGATCATTAAGGTATAGTGGCTTCTTTAATGAACTGCCATTTTTAATTTTATACAACTTTCATTTTTATCCAATTTCCATTTCTATTCAACTTCATTTTTTATTTAATTTCCAAATAGACCGTTAAGTATAGTGGTTTTTTGAATGAACTTCCATTTTTAATTTTATTGAATTTCTCTTTTATTTTTATTCAACTTCCAATGTTATTCAATTTTATGTTCTATTCAACTTCCATTTTTATTTAATTTCCAAATAGGTCGTGAAGGTATAGCGGTTTCTTCAATGAACTTCCAACTACATTTTTTTATTTACTTTCCGAATAGATAGCTAAGGTATAGTGGTTTCTTGAATGAAATTCCATTGTAAGTTTTACGCAACTTCCATTTTTTTTCAACTTCCTTTTCTATTTAACTTTCTTTTTTATTTAATTTCCAAATAGATCGTTAAGGTATAATAGTTTCTTGAATGAACTTCCATTTTTATTTTTATTCAACTTCCATTTTTATCCAATTTTCTTTTCAATTCAACTTCCTTTTTTATTTAGTTTCCAAATGGATCGTTAAGGTAGAGTGGTTTCTTGAACGAACTTCCATTTTTCATTTTATGCAACTTCCATTTTTATTTTTATTCAACTTTCATTTTTATTCAATTTCTTTTCCTATTCAACTTACATTTTTATTTAATTTCCAAGTAGATCGTTAAGGTATAGTGGTTTCTTGAATGAACTTCCATTTTTATTTTTATACAACTAACAATGGAAGTTCATTCAGGAAACTACTCTACCGTAACGATCTATTTGGAAACTAAATAACAAAGTTGAATAGAAAAAAAATTGAATAAAATGGAAGTTGAATAAAAAAATGAAGTTGCTAAAATAACAATAGTTAATTCAAGAAATCACTATACGATCTATTTGAAAGTAAATAAAAATGAAGTTGAATAGAATAGAAATTGAATAAAAGTTAGTTAATTCAAAAACCACTATACCTTAGCGATCTCTTTGGAAAGTAAATAAAAAATGAAGTTGAATAGAAAGGAAATTGAATAAAAATGGAAGTCGAATAAAAGTAAAATGAAAGTTCATTAAAAACCACTATATTTTAACGATCTATTTGGAAATTAAATAAAAAATGAATAAAGCGAAATTGGATAAAACTAGAAGTTGAATGAAAATAAAAATGAAAATTGCATAAAATTAAAAATCGAAGTTCTTTCAAGAAACCATTATACATTTTTATTTTTATTCAATTTCCTTTTTTATTCAATTTCATTTTCTATTCGACGTCCTTTTTTTATTTAATTTCCAAATAGATCGTTAAGGTATAGTTGTTTCTTGAATGAACTTCCATTTTTAGTTTTATGCAACTTCCATTTTTATTCAATTTCCTATTCTATTCAAGTTCATTTTTTTATTTACTTTCCAAATAGATCGTTAAGGTATAATGGTTTCTTGAATTAACTTCCATTTTTGTTTTTAGGCAACTTGCATTTTTATTCAATTTTGTTTTCTATTCAACATCCTTTTTTATTTAATTGTCAAATAGATCATTAAGGTATAGTGGTTTCTTGAATGAACTTCCATTTTTATGCAACTTCCATTTTTATTCAATTTCATTTTCTATTCAACTTCCCTTTTTATTTAATTTCCAAATAGATTGTTAGGGTATAGTAGTTTATTGGATGAACTTCAATTTTTAATTTTATGCAACTTTCATTTTTATTTTTATTCAACTTTCTTTTTTATTCAATTTCCTTCCCTATTCAACTTTCTTTTTTATTTAATTTCCAAATAGACCATTAAGGTATAGTGGTTTTTGAATTAACTTCCATTATTAATTTTAGGCAACTTCTATTTTTATTTTATTCAACTTCCTTTTTTATTTAATTTCTAAATAGATAGTTAAGGTAGAGTGGTTTTTTGAATAAACTTCAATTTTTAATTATATGCAACTTCTATTTTTATTCAATTTCCTTCTCTATTCAACTTCCTCTTTTATCTAATTTCCAAATAGATCGTTAAGGTATAGTGGTTTCTTGAATAAACTTCCATTATTAATTTTAGGCAACTTGCATTTTTATTCATTTTTGTTTTCTATTCAACTTTTTTTTTTATTTAATTTCCAAATAGATCGTTAAGGTATAGTGGTTTCTTGAATTAACTTCATTTTTAAGTTTAGGCAACTTCCATTTTTATTTTTATTCAACTTCCATTTTTATTCAACTTCTTTTTTTGTGTAATTTCTAAATAGATCGTTAAGGTAGAGTGATTTTTTTAATAAACTTCAATTTTTAATTATATGCAACTTCTATTTTTATTCGATTTCCTTCTCTATTTAACTTCCTCTTCTATTTAATTTCCAAATAGATCGTTAAGGTATAGTGGTTTCTTGAATAAACTTCCATTGTAATTTTAGGCAACTTGCATTTTTATTCAATTTTGTTTTCTATTCAACTTCCTTTTTTTATTTAATTTCCAAATAGATTGTTAAGGTATAGTGGTTTCTTGAATTAACTTCCATTTTGAAGTTTAGGCAACTTTCATTTTTATTTTTATTCAACTTCCATTTTTATTCAACTTCCTTTTTTATTTAATTTCCAAATAGATCGTTAAGGTAGAGTGATTTTTTGAATAAACTTCAATTTTTAATTATATGCAACTTCTATTTTTATTCGATTTCCTTCTCTATTCAACTTCCTCTTTTATTTAATTTCCAAATAGATCGTTAAGGTATAGTGGTTTCTTAAATAAACTTCCATTGTTAATTTTAGGCAACTTGCATTTTTATTCAATTTTGTTTTCTATTCAACTTCCTTTTTTATTTAATTTCCAAATAGATCGTTAAAGTATAGTGGTTTATTGAATGAATTTCCATTTTTAATTTTATGCAACTTCCATTTTTCTTTTTATTCAAGTTCCATTTGTATTCAATTATTTTCACTCTTCAACTTCCTTTTTTATTTAATTTCCGAATAGATCTGTAGGGTATAGTGGTTTTTTTGAAAGAACTTCCATTTTTAATTTGATGTAATTTTCATTTTTATTTTTATTCAACTTCCATTTATATTCAATTTATGTTTCTATTCCACTTCCTTTTTTATTTAATTTTCAAGTAGACCGTTAAGGTATAGTGGTTTCTTTAATGCACTGCCATTTTTAATTTTATACAACTTCCATTTTTATTCAATTTCCTTCGCTACTCAACTTCTTTTTTTGTTTAAATTCTAAATAGGTCGTTAAGGTATTATGGTTTCTTGAATGAACTTACATTGTTAATTTTATGCAAATTCCATTTTTATTTTTATTCATCTTGCAATTTTATTCAATTTTCTTGTTTATTCAACTTCATTTTTTATTTAATTTCCAAATAGATCGTTGAGAATAGTGATTTCCTAAATGAACTTCCATTTTTAGTTTTATACAACTTCCATTTTTATTCAATTTCCTATTCTATTCAACTTCATTTTTTTATTTACTTTCCAAATAGATCGCTAAGGTATAGTGATTTCTTGAATTAACTTCCATTGTTAATTTTAGGCAACTTTCATTTTTATTTTTATTCAACTTCCATTTTTATTCAATTTCCTTTTCTATTCAACTTCCTGTTTTATTTAATTTCCAAATCGATCCTTAAGATATAGTGGTTTCTCGAATGAACTTCCATTTTTAATTTTATACAACTCCCATTTTTATTTTTATTCAACTTCCATTTTTATTCAATTTCCTTCTCTATTCAACTTCTTTTTTTGTTTAATTTCCAAATGGATCGTTAAGGTATAGTGGTTTTTGAATGAATTGCCATTTTTACTTTTATACAACTTCCATTTTTGTTCAATTTCCTTTTGCATTCAACTTTCTTTTTTATATAATTTCCAAATAGATCGCTAAGGTGTAGTGGTTATTTGAATGAACTTCCATTGTTAATTTTTTGCAAGGACCATTTTTATTTTTATGCGACTACAATTATTATCCAGTTTTCTTATCTATTCAACTTCATGTTTTATTTAATTTCCAAATAGATCGTCAAGGTATAGTAGTTTCTTGAATGAACTTCGATTTTTATTTTTATTCAACTTCCATTATTATTCAATTTCCTTTTCTGTTGAACTTGTTTTTTTATTTAATTTCCACATAGATCGTTAAGGTATAGTGGTTTCTTGAATGAACTTCCAATGTTAATCTTATGCAACTTCCATTTTTGTTTTTATTCAATTTCTTTTTCTAGTCAACGTTCTTTTTTATTTAATTTCAAAATAGGTCGTTAGGGTATAGTAGTTTATTGGACGAACTTCCATTTTTAATTGTATGTAACTTCCATTTTTATTTTTATTCAACTTCAATTTTTATTCAATTTCCTTTTTTATTCAACTTTCTTTTTTATTTAATTTCCAAATAATTTGTAACAACCCTCACTTTGATTAAGTCAAGCCTGCATACATTCATGTATGATCTTGTCTTGTTATGTTTATAATCTTGCTATCTTGCTTTGCCTTGCTTTGTCTTGTATTACTTGCTGGATCTTGTACCTTGCTTAGTGTGTAGCCGAGGTTGGCTTAGCGTAGTTCGCCTTTGAACCTTTGCATTTAGAACAGTTTTGGAGCCTTAGCCGACCTCCATCTTCACGACGGCATGTTTGCCGAGATGTCACCAAGTGTTTAGAGATGTTTTGTGCTTGGTGATCTTTGTCCTTGGCGGTGTATGCTAGGCCGAGATGTGACACACCTGGCCAAGGTGTGGCTTAGTCGAGTGCCTCCTCTAGCCGATGTCTTTGTTGACTGGTCAAGTTTTGACTCTAGCCGATGTCCTTGCTAGCCGTGTTTTGCCACCAAGCTTGTTGTGTCGCTTTGTCGAGACTTGTCTTATCAATCGTCACCTTTTTGAACCGAACCAACCGGTGGCCACGTGTCCAGTGTTTATGGCCTCAAAGACAAATCATTTTTGGTCTCAAACCTTTGTTTTTAGAGAGAGAAGCTCTAGAGGAAAGAGGAAGAGTTTTAGAGAGAGAAGTTGAGTTCCGAGCTTGATCTTTGAAGATCGAACCGTTGGATTTAAGTTTTGAGGTTAGATTCTTGCTCTACTGTTTGTTCTCATTGATTACCGAAATGCATTGCATGATCGCTTGTTTACGCATTGCATGGATTTGGAGTTGGTTTTTGAAAGGGAAAGTTAGTATTCATATGTTCTTGATGGAAGTTGTACTTTGATCTAAAAGTTTATGGCAAGAGCCGTGTTATTGTGTTTGTTCTTGCATGTTCTTCTTGGTTGGGTACCCAGGTCCACGTTTTTGAACTCTTAGCATGAAAACCTCAGATTTCGTATAAATAAGTTAAGATTTCAGCATGCATGATCTTGATGTTCCTGATGATCTTGTTCTTCCTGTTCTCTGAAGGGAAACCCAAGTTTCCTGACTTTGTTTTGATTGTGGCCATCGGGTCCACACCTCGGCGGGGAGGCGTGGGACCTCGGCAAGACCTAGATGGTACCCAGTGTGTTTCCACGAGATGGGAAACAGTGTTTTGATTTAGCGTGTCTCGCTTTGTTATTGATTTGGACTCGGTGGAAGTGCCGAGATAATTACATGTATGTAAAGCTTGTTTTGAGAATGTGATTTGCCATGTGATTTGTCAGGACTTTGATCTTTGCTTTGAGCCTACACCTGAAGACCGAGGTGAGTGGTGCTTTTAATAAAGCTATGTTAAAACTGTTTTGATAAATCTTGTCTTGCTTTGTTTTGATGAAAGTATTTGTTAAGCATGAATGATTAGCCTGATTCGATGTATCGAGTGTAAGTTTTGTCTTGATGTTATCTTGAGAAGTCCCTTGGCTGGAGGACTATAAACTTTCGCAGCACTAAGTGTAAAAGTCCCCTAGCTGGAGGACTCTAAACTTTCGCAGCATTATGGATTAAAAAGGATACGGTCCTTCCTTGGAACACAAGTCCCCTAGCTGGAGGACTCTAAACTTTCGCAGCATCATTTGTCAAAAAGGGCTACACCAGTCTTGTATTAAAAGGATACGGTCCTTTTTTGAAAAAGGCCATTGTGTTAAAAAGGGGTACGGGCCTAAGTAACACAAGTCCCTTGGCTGGAGGACTCTAAACTTTCGCAGCACCACTTTTGTCTAAATCGATTACGGATCGTACAAATCTTGGGACTTGCCACTAATGGGCTACTACACGTACCGATTGTTTGGAAAGCTTTTGCCCTTGTTTGCCGATGTCATGAGCATCCCTTGAAACTTGTAAGATTTGAAAGATGAATACGGTTCATCCTTTGACTTGGTAAAGGTTTATTGTGTTATGCTTTGAAAGGATCTCGGCTAGTATTTGTATGGTTTTGGCATATTTGTTTTGTACAGACTTCGGCTATATTCATGCAAAACCTTTATTATTAGTATCATTCACTGAGTTTCCATACTCACCCTCTATATATATATGTAGGTGATGAGCGCGCCTAGATGTGTTTGCCAGCTTGTTTTGGATATTTGATTTACGCCGGCTTGTTTTGCATTCTTGTCGGCCATGCTGATTCTACCTCGGCATTATGTGTTTATGTCGGCATTTTGTATTTTCGTCGGCAAATCTTGAAAATCATGCTTCTTGGCTTGTATTCCTTGTATTTTGTACATGTCGGCTTAGAAGCCTTTTGATCAAGATGTGAATTGTATTTGTTATTTTTTGAAGAAGTTGTAAGATCGTATTATGTATGTCCTCTCATTTGATCTACGCACAGCTCTTATGGACCACTTGTATTTTGATCTATTTGCTTTCGCATTTGTAAGCCCCCTACGTATACTCTGTTGTGTGTGGATTTTGATAAGATGGCCTTCGGTAATCACGGATTACTGGCCATCACGGCACCATCCTACTAGGGGCGGGTTGGGGTCGTGACATAATTCGTTAAAGTATAGTAGTTTCTTGAATGAACTTCCATTATTATTTTTATGCAACTTCCATTTTTATTTTTATTTGTATTCAACTTCCATTTTTATTTAATTTCCAAATAGATCTTTAGGGTATAGTGATTTCTTAAATGAACTTACATTGTTAATTTTATGCAACTTCCATTTTTATTTTTATTCAACTTCCATTTTTATTCAATTTCCTTTTTTATTCAACTTCCTTTCTAATTTAATTTCGAAATTAGATCGTTAAGGTATAGTGGTTTCTTGAATGAACTTCCATTGTTAATTTTATGCAACTTCCATTTTTATTTTATTCATCTTCCATTTTTATCCAATTTCATTTTCTATTCAACTTCTTTTTTTATTTAATTTCAAAATAGGTCGTTAGGGTATAATAGTTTATTGGATGAACTTCCATTTTTAATTGTATGTAACTTCCATTTTTATTTTTATTCAACTTCAATTTTTATTCAATTTCCTTTTTTATTCAACTTTCTTTTTTTAATTAATTTCCAAATAATTCGTTAAGGTATAGTAGTTTCTTGAATGAACTTCCATTATTATTTTTATGCAACTTCCATTTTTATTTTTATTTGTATTCAACTTCCATTTTTATTTAATTTCCAAATAGATCTTTAGGGTATAGTGGTTTCTTAAATGAACTTACATTGTTAATTTTATGCAACTTTCATTTTTATTTTTATTCAACTTCCATTTTTATTCAATTTCCTTTTTTATTCAACTTCCTTTCTTATTTAATTTCGAAATTAGATCGTTTAGGTATAGTGGTTTCTTGAATGAACTTCCATTGTTAATTTTATGCAACTTCCATTTTTATTTTTATTCATCTTCCATTTTTATCCAATTTCATTTTCTATTCAACTTCTTTTTTTATTTAATTTCCAAATAGATCATTAAGGTATAGTGGTTTCTTGAATTAAGTTACAGTGTTAATTTTATGCAACTTCCATTTTTATTGAATTTCCTTGTCTATTCAACTTTCTTTTTTATTTAATTTCCAAATAAATCGTTAAGGGGTAGTGGTTTCTTGAATAAACTTTCATTGTTAATTTTAAGCAACTTCCATTTTTGTTTTTATTCAACTTTCATTTTTATTCAATTTCCTTTTCTATTCAACTTCATTTTTTATTTAATTTCCAAATAGATCGTTAATGCATAGTGGTTTTTTTGAATGAACTACCATTTTTAATTTTATGCAACTTCCATTTATATTTTTATTCAACTTCCATTTTTTATTTAATTTCCAAATAGATCGTTAAGTTATACTGGTTTATTGAATAAACTTCCATTTTTAATTATATGCAACTTCAAGTTTTATTTTTATTCAACTTCCATTTTTATTCAATTTCATTTTCTATTCAACTTCCTTTTTTATTTAATTTCCATATAGATCGTTAAGGTATAGTGGTTTCTTGAATTAACTTTCATTTTTAATTTTATGCAACTTCCATTTTTATTTTTATTCGACTTCCATTTTTATTCAATTCCCTTTTCTATTGAACTTCTTTTTTATTTAATTTCCAAATTGATCGTTAAGTTATAGTGGTTTATTGAATGAATTCCATTGTTAATTTTATGCAACTTCCATTTTTGTTTTTATTCAACTTCCATTTTTATTCAATTTTCTTTTCTATTCAACTTCCTTTTTTATTTAATTGCCCAATAGATCATTAAGGTATAGTGGTTTCTTGGATGAACTTACATTGTTAATTTTCTGCAACTTCTATTTTTATTTTTATTCATCTTCCATTTTTATCCAATTTCCTTTTCTATTCAACAACCTTTTTTATTTAATTGCCAAGTAGATCACTAAGGTATAGTGGTTTCTTGAATGAACTTACATTGTTAATTATATGCAACTTCCATTTTTATTTTTATTCAACTTGAATTTTTATTTAATTTCCAAATAGATCGTTAAGGTATAGTGGTTTCTTGAATGAACTTACATTGTTAATTTTATGCAACTTCCATTTTTACTTTTCTTCAACTTCCTTTTTTATTTAATTTCCAAATATATCGTTAAGGTATAGTGGTTTCTTGAATGAACTTCCATTGTTAATTTTATGCAACTTCCATTTCTATTTTTATTCATCTTCCATTTTTATCCAATTTCATTTTCTATTCAACATCCTTTTTTATTTAATTGCCAAATAGATCATTAAGGTATAGTGGTTTCTTGAATGAAGTTCCAGTGTTAATTTTATGCAACTTCCATTTTTATTTTTATTCAACTTCAATTTTTATTCAATTTCCTATTTTATTCAACTTCCTGTTTTATTTAACTTCCAAATAGATCGTTAAGATATAGTGCTTTCTTGAATGAACTTCCATTTTTAATTTTATTCAACTTCCATTTTTATTTTTATTCAACTTCCGTTTTTATTCAACTTTCTTTTTTATTCAATTTCCAAATAATTCATTAAGCTATAGTGGTTTCTTGAATGAACATCCATTGTTAATTTTATGCAACTTCCGTTGTTAATTTTATTCATCTTCCATTTTTATCCAATTTCCTTTTCTATTCAACATCCTTTTTTATTTAATTGCCAAATAGATCATTAAGGTATAGTGGTTTTTTGAATGAAGTTACAGTGTTAATTTTATGCAACTTCCATTTTTATTTTTATTCAACTTCAATTTTTATTCAATTTCCTATTCTATTCAACTTCCTGTTTTAATTAACTTCCAAATAGATTGTTAAGATATAGTGTTTTATTGAATGAACTTCCATTTTTAATTTTATTCAACTTCCATTTTTATTTTTATTCAACTTCCATTTTTATTCAACTTTATTTTTTATTCAATTTCCAAATAATTCATTAAGGTATAGTGGTTTCTTGAATGAACTTCCATTTTTAATTTTATTGAATTTCCCCTTTTATTTTTATTCAACTTCCGTTGTTATTCAATTTCATGTTCTATTCAACTTCCATTTTTATTTTATTTCCAAATAGATCTTTAAGGTATAGTGGTTTCTTGAATGAACTTCCATTTTTAATTTTACGCAACTTCCATTTTTATTTTTATTCAACTTATATTTTTATTCAATTTCCTCTTCTATTCAACTTCTTTTTTTATTTAATTTCCAAATAGATCGTTAAGGTGAAGTGGTTTTTTGAATAAACTTCAATTTTTATTTATATGCAACTTCCATTTATATTTTTATTCAACTTCCATTTTTATTCAATTTCCTTCCCTATTCAACTTCCTTTTTTTATTTAATTTCCAAATAGATTGTTAATGTATAGTGGTTTTTTGAGTTAACTCCCATTGTTAATTTTAGGCAACTTCCATTTTTATTTTATTCAACTTCCATTTTTATTCAACTTCCTTTTTTATTTAATTTCCAAATAGATCGTTAAGGTATAGTGGTTTCTTGAATGAACCTCCATTTTTAATTTTATGCGACATCCATTTTTATTTTTATTCAACTTCCATTTTTATTCAATTTCCTTTTCTATTGAACTTTTTTTTTTATTTAATTTCCAAATAGATCGTTAAGTTATAGTGGTTTATTGAATGAACTTCCATTGTTAATTTTATGCAACTTCCATTTTTATTTTTATTCAACTTCCATTTTTATTCAATTTTCTTTTCTATTCAACTTCCTTTTTTATTTAATTGCCAAATAGATCATTAAGGTATAGTGGTTTCTTGAATGAACTTACATTGTTAATTTTGTGCAACTTCCATTTTTATTTTTATTCATCTTCCAATTTTATCCAATTTCGTTCTCTTTTCAACATGCTTTTTTATTTAACTGCCAAGTAGATCACTAAGGTATAATGGCTTCTTCAATGAACTTACATTGTTAATTTTATGCAACTTCCATTTTTATTTTTATTCAACTTCAATTTTTATTTAATTTCCAAATAGATCGTTAAGGTATTATGGTTTCTTGAATGAACTTACATTGTTAATTTTATGCAACTTCCATTTTTACTTTTCTTCAACTTCCTTTTTTATTTAATTTCCAAATAGATCGTTAAGGTATAGTGGTTTCCTGAATGAACTTCCATTGTTAATTTTATGCAACTTCCATTTTTATTTTTATTCATCTTCCATTTTTATCCAATTTCCTTTTCTATTCAACATCCTTTTTTATTTAATTGCCAAATAGATCATTAAGGTATAGTGGTTTCTTGAATGAAGTTACAGTGTTAATTTTATGCAACTTCCATTTTTATTTTTATTCAACTTCATTTGTTATTCAATTTCCTATTCTATTCAACTTCCTATTTTGTTTAACTTCCAAATAGATCGTTAAGATATAGTGCTTTCTTGAATGAACTTCCATTTTTAATTTTATTCAACTTCCATTTTTATATTTATTCAACTTTCTTTTTTATTCAATTTCCAAATAATTCATTAAGGTACAGTAGTTTTTTGAATTAATTTCCATTGTTAATTTTATGCAACTTCCATTGTTATTTTTATTCATCTTCCATTTTTATCCAATTTCCTTTTCTATTCAACATCCTTTTTTATTTAATTGCCAAACAGATCATTAAGGTATAGTGGTTTCTTGAATGAACTTGTATTTTTAGTTTTATGCAACTTCCATTTTTATTTTTATTCAACTTCCATTTTTATTCAATTTCCTTTTCTATTCTGTAACGCCCTCAAAATAAACCCACAATATACATCATTAACAGGCATTAATAAAATAAAATAAATCATCAAATTATCCATCAGAGTACTTTTATTGAAAGACATCACATGTAACATCAAAAGTCAATGCCCTAAGGGCTTACATCTTTCCAAGCCAACACTTGGACACAAAAGAATGAGTACTAACTCAATTACAAATTAAGCCCTTGGCTTGAATGTTTACATGTAATCTCAAATAAAAACAACTAACTAAAGACAATTCTTCAAAGTCTAAATCCTTCCAAGCTAAGTCCTTGGAGGTAGCACATCGCCTGGACCTGAAAATGATGTTCCCGTATAGGGTGAGCCACAGCCCAGTAGAAATATACTAAACCAAATATAAGCATTGAATAAAGCAATAGCATACAATAGATGGTTAACACAACTATTCATTTCACCAACATACAGTTTCATGACCTTAATGTCTATGACACGTTTCCCTTTCCATTATTTATTCAACTTTCCATTTATATCAATATGGCTCAGAACCTGGCCAAACCGTAACAGTGAACTATATATCACATTAACGTTTCTTCCAATATTAACAAAATAAATGAGACAAAGGCTCATATCAAAACACGTCCATACTTCCCGATTGATACACATTTTAGTGTTGTATCAACATGTAAAAACACTTCAAATCAATAAGCACAGATATAATGGAGTTCATCCCCTATCTCCTCCCAAACAAAATCCGATTTAGAGGTCCATCCCCTATCTTCCCCTAAACCGTGGAGTACATCCCCTATTTCCTCCCAAACAAAATGTATATGCAACACACAATCAATACACGTATTTTCTGTATTAATTCAATATTCAAAATCAATGATTTAACCAATGTGATTAGTTTCAGTTTTCCCTAATCCACATGCAATGTCTACAACAATCACGACTATCCTCCACCGATAGCCCAAAACAGTTATTTCTAAACAGGAAATAAATGTATCAACAAATGTAAATTTAACATTTTCATAGGTGACTAATTAAACTAACCAGCTACACCATTAAATCACTAAATTCCCCAATTCCTTGAATTAAACTTAATTCCACATTTTCCCCTAAATTAATTATGCGAATTAATTTATTTCAACCACTAGAGTTTTTCCCAAAATTACCAAACACCTTCCAACATATCAAAATACTAGAACTTAGGACAAAACCTATAATATGGAGTAGGAAATCCCTACCTCGAAGTAAATAACCCGAATGGAGAAGATGGAGATGACGACCCAAAATCCAAAGTGCCCAAACCGCCAAACTCTCAGATTAAAACAAAGCTCTCGACTCACTCTATCTTTTTAATAAGGAACCTAGGGTAGAAACACCTTAAAAAGAGATGATACCTAAGAGAGAAGGTGAGTGGAGGGAGAGAGAAGTCGTACCTAGGGTTCTGGAATCAGAAAAAGGGTGAAAAAGTGTTTTAAAAACCGCTGCTGCCTATTTAAACCCGACAGGTTCGCTCGAGCGAAGGATTGGTCGCTCAAGCGACCAGACACAAGAATGACTCGCTCGAGCGAAGAAAGTCTCGCTCGATCCAAGAATGCAATGCTTCAGGTCTGCAACCCAGAAGCACGCTCGAGCGACAGAATGCTCGCTCGAGCGAAGAACTCGAAACTCGCTCGAGCGAAGAAAAGCTCGCTCGAGCCAACAAACACAGCTCTCAGGTCTATACTAGACGCAATCTCACGCTCGAGCGAAGATACCCTGGCTCGATCCACCAGACACAAAATACTACTCTCGCTCGAGCGACAAAACCCTCGCTCGAGCGCAGGACCAAAAACAAAAGCTCGCTCGAGCGACCAACTCCTCGCTCGAGCAAAGGCCCGAAATTCTGGGTAGTAACACTTGGTTTCCAAACCCAACCCACCTGTAACAAACCTGCCCAGTACATCCTATAACTCAAGAATAAGGAATTTAAAGGACAGCAACCATAATAATATAACAACGGGATCTACGGAACATAAGTCCGGATACAACAACCAAAAGGAAAAGACTGAGGTCGCTATAACCTCCCTCCCTTAAAGAATTTCGTCCCCGAAATTAAGCATAAGTTTTCGAAAACAGGTTTTTCTCAAATCCCAACAATATGACAATTCAATGATAAACAACTTGACCCAATACCGGTCATTTCATCTCTTATCAAGAGGCATCTCACAATATATAGAAAGCAACATATATTTCAACCTGCATCAATATTATGCATTTTCCTTTTAATTTCAACAGTTTTCATATACATGATTCTTATTTCCATATCATATTCAATTTCATGATATAACGCCAATTGTACAATATATTCAACATATTCAAGGTTCTGCTAAACTTCCATTATGAGGCAAGTTTCAAGACATAATTCCATTAAACCAAAACATTCTCTATGTTTTACAACTTAAGACATATATAAAGCTCTTAAGTCCAACAATATTACAAAATCTAAATACAAGATTACATATCAACAAACATGTCCGGATATTTCTCGCGGACTTCCAACTCACGTTCCCAAGTGGCTTTCTCCACTCCGTGATGCTTCCACATGACTTTCACCAAAGGGATGGTCTTGCCTCGCAAAACTTGATCCCGCCTATCTAAAACCCGAATCGGTCCCTTCTCATACGAGACATCTTCGTCAACCTCTAAGTCGGTCCAATCCAACACATGTGATGGATCCGGCTCATACTTTCGAAGCATACTCACATGAAACACGTCATGAACTCCGGATAACTGCGGCGGCAAAGCTAAACGATAAGCAGCCTCGCCAATCCTCTCAAGGATCTCAAAAGGACCAATAAACCGAGGGGACAACTTCCCGCTCTTCCCAAACCTCATCAACCCCCGTCTAGGTGATATCTTCAGAAAGACATGATCACCCACCTCAAACACTAAAGGTCTCCTCCTACGGTCGGCATAAGATTTCTGGCGACTCTAGGCTGTAACAAGTCTCTTACGGATAAGCTCAACTTTCTCCGTTGTTTCCCTCACCAACTCCGGGCCCAACAAAGGTGCATCACCCACCTCGGCCCAACAAACTGGAGACCTACACGGTCGGCCATACAAGGCCTCAAACGGTACCATACCGATACTAGACTGGAAACTGTTGTTGTAGGCAAACTCTACTAAGGGCAAGTGCCTCTCCCACGACCCACTGAAATCAAGAACACAACCCCGAAGCATATCCTCAAGGATCTAAATAGTACGCTCGGACTGCCCGTCAGTCTGAGGGTGATAAGCCGTGCTAAGGGTCAACTTAGTGCCTAAGGCACTCTGCAAACTCTGCCACAACGTAGCAGTAAAACGAGGATCTCTATCCGAGACAATCGTCACTGGGACCCCGTGCAACCTCACTATGTCCCGAATATACAAGTCAGCTAGGTGATCCACCGAGTCTCTCACGCGCATCGGGATAAAGTGCGCCGACTTAGTTAACCGGTCTACAACCACCCAAATAGCATCACTACCCCGCTGAGTCCTCGGAAGACCTACAACGAAGTCCACAGTGACATGCTCCCACTTCCACTCGGCAATAGGCAAGGGTTGTAACAAACCCGCTGGCCTCTGATGCACGGCCTTCACTTGCTGACAAGTAAGGCATTTGGACACGAAAGCTGCCACATCTCTCTTCATACCCTGCCACCAAAACTGGCGACCCAAATCCCGATACATCTTAGTGCCTCCCGGATGCACTGCAAGGCGTGAATGATGAAACTCTCGGAGTACCTCCTCTCGGCAAGACTCCGGCACAAACAGACGGTCTCGGTATCTCACACTCTGGTCGGGGTACACCGTCAAACCCTTCTCAATCTTCCCATTGGAGATCTTTTCTCAGAGAGATTCCACCTCAAGGTCACCTCTCTGTGTCTCTAACAATCGAGTCACAAGTGTAGGCTGCACAACAACAGAAAACAAGGCCGCAGCCTCAACGGATTCGCCCAAAAGCAAATCAAACTCCCCAAGTGCACCCAACATCTCCCATTCCCGGATGGCTATACTAGCTGAGTCACCAACAGATTTCCTACTAAGGGCATCGACCACCACATTGGCCTTCCCTGGATGATAATGCAACTCGAAGTCATAATCCTCAATAAACTCCATCCACCTCAAGTTCAAGTCTTTCTGTGTAAACAGATATTTCAGACTCTTATGATCCGAGAATACCTCGAATCTCTCACCATAAAGGTAATGCCTCCAAATCTTCAAGGCAAAGATCACAGTTGCTAACTCTAGGTCATGGGTAGGGTAATTCTTCTCGTGTATTTTCAACTGACGTGAGCCATAGGCAACCACTTTCCCCTCTTGCATCAACACACAACCCAAACCCTCTCGTGAAGCATCACAATAGACTGCATAACCCAACCCTCTCTCCGAAATAATCAAAACTAGAGCGGTGGTCAATCTAACCTTCAACTCCTGAAACGACTTTTCACAAGTCTCACTCCATACAAATTTGATTCCCTTCCGAGTCAATCTAGTTAACTGCGAAGCTAACCTGGAGAAATCCTTCACAAACCGTCGGTAGTACCCAGCTAATCCCAAAAAACTGCGGATCTCAAACACACTCTTTGGCTGTGCCCAATCTTGCACTGCCTCAATTTTAGATGTGTCAACAGACACCCCTTCTCCGGAAAGCACATGGCCTAAAAACTTCACCTCCTCTAGCCAGAACTCACATTTCCCAAACTTAGCATATAGCTGATGGACTCTAAGTAACTCAAGTACCACTCTCAAGTGTTCCTTGTGCTCCTCCTCTGAAGGTGAATAAATCAGAATGTCGTCCACGAAGACGACTACAAAACGATCTAAGAATTCCCGGAAGATCCGGTTCATCAAATCCATAAAAACTGCAGGTGCATTGGTGAGCCCAAATGGCATCACCAGAAACTCATAGTGGCCATACCGCGTACGAAATGCCGTTTTCGGAATATCCTCCTCCCTGACTCTCAACTGGTGGTAACCCGATCTCAAGTCTATCTTAGAGAAACAACGGAAACCCTTCAACTGATCGAACAGATCATCTATACGAGGCATAGGGTACTTATTCTTAACCGTAGCCCGATTCAACTTCCGGTAATCTATACAGAGTCTCAAAGCACCACCTTTCTTCTTAGCAAAGAGGGCCGGTGCTCCCCACGGCGAAACACTAGGACGTATATAGCCCTTATCTAGCAACTCCTGGAGTTGGATCTTCAACTCCACTAACTCGGCTGGGGCAAAACGATATGGTGCCATAGAAATCGGCGCCGTACCGGGCACTAGATCAATAGAGAACTCAATCTCTCGATGCGGTGGCAAACTAACAAGATCCTCGGGAAAGACGTCCGAGTACTCACAAACTACTCTTGGCAACACAGTCTGGGTCTCATCACACTCACCACTCTCAAAGCTAGCAAGTAGACCACTAAGCTCACTCCGCCCTCGCGGATCATACCCCGGTGGCAAAACACTACCAACCCGGTCCCCCAGAAAATGAAAACACTCCCCGCTCACAGTACAACAAGTGACCCTCTGGCGGTAGCAATCAATAACTGCCCGGTATGACGATAACCAGTCCATACCCAAAATAACATCAAAGCCCTTCATGGGCATAACTACAAAAGGAAATGGAAGCCTATGATTGGCAACCTCTATGTCGCAACCCCTAACACCTTGTTTCAAGATCAATTCACTCCCAAGAGGTGACACTACACAAATAGGAGATGCTAACTGTGCTAACTCCAACTCCAAAACAGATGCAAATGCAGCAGACACAAAGGAATGAGATGCACCCGTATCAATCAAAACACTAGCAACTAAATTGCAAAACAAGAAGGTACCTCCACAACAGATGGAGCATGCGAGATCTTCTTGTGATAAAGATACACGCGCCCAGATGATCTCTGGTCAACCTGCTCACCCCTAGGAGCATAAGACTGCTGTACAGACTGGGACGATGAAGCCCTCTGATTGGCCCTCGAGGCCTGAACCGACTGAGCTGGCTGGTGACTCTGAGTCCGCCTTAAACCAGATGCACCAGACGTGCCACTCAACTGCGGGCAATACCTCTTCATGTGCCCTGCCTGACCATACTGAAAACAAGAGAGCGGCTGGCCTCTACTCTGACTCTGGCTCTGAGATTGAGCCGAAGAAGGTGCTGCTCTCTGTACTCCTCCCCTCTGCGGGAAAACTGGAGACTTGTGGCCTAGCTGGCCACACTTGAAACAAGTAATGTCTCCCTGGCTGCCTTTCCCAGAACTCGGAGACTTTGGAAAAGTCGATCTAGAAAAGCTACTCTGAGACTGTTGAGGATTGAAACCTCTCTGTCTCCTGCCATCACTCTGGCCGTCCTGACTCCTCTTGGAGCCTTTCTGCCCTTCCTCCTCCTCCTGCATCATGATCTCCATATGGGCTGCAGCATCAACCATACGCCCATAATCCCGAATCATAGTTCCTCCAACTCTCAGCTTGAGGCCACGCCTCAACTTCTTCTCGAACTCAATACAACGGCGTTCCTTAGACGCCACTAACTCAGGTGCAAACCTAGACAAGCTGGTAAATACAGCCTCAAACTCGGCCACTGAAGAACTTCATCGCTTAAGGTACAGGCTGGTCTCTCGGCTTCTTCACTTCTTGGAGATAAGAATCTCTCCTGGAAAGCATTCACAAAAGCTTCCCATGTACCTCCTATACGACCCTTTGTGAACTTCCACCACTGACCCGCATCCCCCTTCAGTTGGAACGATGCCAAGGTCACTTTTAACCCCTCGTCTTCGATGCCAAGCATCTCAAACGTCTTCGTTGTCTGTTCGAGCCATTCATCTGCCTTAAGTGGCTCTTTAGGATCACCCACAAATTCGTCCGGGTTAGACCGGAAAAACTCCCTCTTCAGAAAAGAAGGTCCTGCATCCGCAACAACAACCTGGGCTTGATTCTCAGCCCTAAGAATACCAACTGACTCCCTGAATGCCCCTGCTATCTCTCTGGCCAAAGCCCCATAGCTCGGCTGCCCACTGCTCATTGGCACATCGGCCAACTCCCTCCTGCACTGCCGGAATCTCATCCGGTATAGGCACCTCCTGCCCACCACGCCTACCTCGCCTACCACGACCTCGTCCCGACATCCTAATAAAGGTAACAAAGACGTTAGCACATTAATAAGTGTGCCAAAACTATAACACTTGCGTCCTAATGCATTGGACAACAATAATTCACTCCACGCAAGCACATAATCACATAAGCACCTACGAATTTCATTCCTGGATAATGATAGTCCCAAAGCGTTACTATAGTTCCGGTTGGAAGCAGCATTGATCAAGTGCCTTTCCAACAAGACTACTAGAAACTCAAGGGTCCAATCAACATCCTAGAAACTACGTTCCATACCCACATAATCACATAAATATGTTATCATATAATCATATAACAGTACAGTTAAGTCTTTATCAAACGAGACGAACCCATTGTGATACTAATCACTTCCCACGTACCCAAAGTATTCGAACCCGGTACGCTCTGATACCAAGTTGTAACGCCCTCAAAATATCCCCACAATATACATCATTAACAGGCATTAAAAAAATAAAATAAATCATCAAATTATCCATCAGAGTACTTTTATTGAAAGACATCACATGTAAAATCAAAAGTCAATGCCCTAAGGGCTTACATCTTTCCAAGCCAACACTTGGACACAAAAGAATGAGTACTAACTCAATTACAAATTAAGCCCTTGGCTTGAATGTTTACATGTAATCTCAAATAAAAACAACTAACTAAAGACAATTCTTCAAAGTCTAAATCCTTCCAAGCTAAGTCCTTGGAGGTAGCACATCGCCTAGACCTGAAAATGATGTTCCCGTATAGGGTGAGCCATGACCAAAGAGAAATATACTAAACCAAATATAAGCATTGAATAAAGCAATAGCATACAATAGATGGTTAACACAACTATTCATTTCACCAACATACAGTTTCATGACCTTAATGTCTATGACACGTTTCCCTTTCCATTATTTATTCAACTTTCCATTTATATCAATATGGCTCAGAACCTGGCCAAACCGTAACAGTGAACTATATATCACATTAACGTTTCTTCCAATATCAACAAAAAAAATGAGACAAAGGCTCCTATCAAAACACTTCCATACTTCCCGATTGATACACATTTTAGTGTCAGATCAACAACATGTAAAAACACTTCAAATCAATAAGCACACATATAGTGATGCTAATGGAGTCCATCCCCTATCTCCTCCCAAACAAAATCCGGTTTAGAGGTCCATCCCCTATCTTCCCCTAAACCGTGGAGTACATCCCCTATCTCCTCCCAAACAAAATGTATATGCAACACACAATCAATATATGTATTTTCTGTATTAATTCAATAGTCAAAATCAATGACTTAACCAATGTGATTAGTTTCAGTTTTCCCTAATCCAATAGTGTTTTATTGAATGAACTTCCATTTTTAATTTTATTCAACTTCCATTTTTATTTTTATTCAACTTCCATTTTTATTCAACTTTATTTTTTATTCAATTTCCAAATAATTCATTAAGGTATAGTGGTTTCTTGAATGAACTTCCATTTTTAATTTTATTGAATTTCCCCTTTTATTTTTATTCAACTTCCGTTGTTATTCAATTTCATGTTCTATTCAACTTCCATTTTTATTTTATTTCCAAATAGATCTTTAAGGTATAGTGGTTTCTTGAATGAACTTCCATTTTTAATTTTACGCAACTTCCATTTTTATTTTTATTCAACTTATATTTTTATTCAATTTCCTCTTCTATTCAACTTCTTTTTTTATTTAATTTCCAAATAGATCGTTAAGGTGAAGTGGTTTTTTGAATAAACTTCAATTTTTATTTATATGCAACTTCCATTTATATTTTTATTCAACTTCCATTTTTATTCAATTTCCTTCCCTATTCAACTTCCTTTTTTTATTTAATTTCCAAATAGATTGTTAATGTATAGTGGTTTTTTGAGTTAACTCCCATTGTTAATTTTAGGCAACTTCCATTTTTATTTTATTCAACTTCCATTTTTATTCAACTTCCTTTTTTATTTAATTTCCAAATAGATCGTTAAGGTATAGTGGTTTCTTGAATGAACCTCCATTTTTAATTTTATGCGACATCCATTTTTATTTTTATTCAACTTCCATTTTTATTCAATTTCCTTTTCTATTGAACTTTTTTTTTTTATTTAATTTCCAAATAGATCGTTAAGTTATAGTGGTTTATTGAATGAACTTCCATTGTTAATTTTATGCAACTTCCATTTTTATTTTTATTCAACTTCCATTTTTATTCAATTTTCTTTTCTATTCAACTTCTTTTTTTATTTAATTGCCAAATAGATCATTAAGGTATAGTGGTTTCTTGAATGAACTTACATTGTTAATTTTATGCAACTTCCATTTTTATTTATATTCATCTTCCAATTTTATCCAATTTCATTTTCTATTCAACATCTTTTTTTATTTAATTGCTAAGTAGATCACTAAGGTATAGTGGCTTCTTGAATGAACTTACATTGTTAATTTTATGCAAGTTCCATTTTTATTTTTATTCAACTTTAATTTTTATTTATTTTCCAAATAGATTGTTAAGGTATAGTGGTTTCATGAATGAACTTACATTGTTAATTTTATGCAACTTTCATTTTTACTTTTCTTCAACTTCCTTTTTTATTTAATTTCCAAATAGATCATTAAGGTATAGTGGTTTCCTGAATGAACTTTCATTGTTAATTTTATGCAACTTCCATTTTTATTTTTATTCATCTTCCATTTTTATCCAATTTCCTTTTCTATTCAACATCCTTTTTTATTTGATTGCCAAATAGATCATTAAGGTATAGTGGTTTCTTGAATGAAGTTACAGTGTTAATTTTATGCAACTTCCATTTTTATTTTTATTCAACTTCAATTTTTATTCAATTTCCTATTCTATTCAACTTCCTGTTTTATTTAACTTCCAAATAGATCATTAAGATATAGTGCTTTCTTGAATGAACTTCCATGTTTAATTTTATTCAACTTCCATTTTTATTTTTATTCAACTTCCATTTTTATTCAACTTTATTTTTTATTCAATTTTCAAATAATTCATTAAGGTGTAGTGGTTTCTTGAATGAACTTTCATTTTTAATTTTATTGAATTTCCCCTTTTATTTTTATTCAACTTCCGTTGTTATTCAATTCCATGTTCTATTCAACTTCCATTATTATTTTATTTCCAAATAGATTCCGTAGATTCTGTTGTTACATATTTGTTGTTGTCATCCTTTAATTCCCTATTTTTTTTGAGTTATAGGATGTTTTAGGAGTTTATTCTGAGTTGGTTGGGTTTGGAAACCAAGTGTTGCTGTCCAGAATTTTGTGTCTTCGCTCGAGCGAGGAGTTGGTCGCTCGAGCGAGCGATTGCGTCTAGTATAGACCTAAAAGCAGGGTTTCTTGACTCGAGCGTGCTTTCCTTCGCTCGAGCAAGCATTCTGTCGCTCGAGCGTGCTTCTGGGTTGCAGACCTGAAGCATTGCATTCTTGGCTCGAGCGAGACTTTCTTTGCTCGAGCGAGTAATTCTTGTGTCTGGTCTCTCGAGCGACCAATCCTTCGCTCGAGCGAGCCTGTCAGGTTTAAATAGGCAACAGCGGTTTTTAAAACACTTTTTCACCCTTTTTCTGATTCCAGAACCCTAGGTACGTTTTGTCTCTCCTTCCACTCACCTTCTCTCTTAGGTTTGATCTATTTAGAGTGTGTTTCTACCCTAGATCCTTTATTAAAAAGATAGAGTGAGTCGAGGGCTTCCTTTTAATCTGAACAATCTTGGGTTTGGAGCACTTTGGATTTTCATCATCTTCTCCATCCGGGTTCTTCGCTTCGAGGTAGGGATTTCCTACTCCGTATTATAGGTTTTGTCCTAAGTTCTAGTATTTTGATATGTTGGGGGTTGTTTGGTAATTTTGGGAAAAACCCTAGTGGTTGAAATAAATTAATTTGTATAATTAATTTAGGGAAAAATGTGGAATTGAGTTTAATTCAAGGAATTGGGGAACTTAGTGATTTAATGGTGTAGCTGGTTAGTTTAATTGCTCACCTATGAAAATGTTAAATTTACATTTGTTGATACATTTATTTCCTGCTTAGAAATAACTATTTTGGGCTATCGGTGGAGGATAGTCGTGATTGTTGTAGACATTGCATGTGGATTAGGGAAAACTGAAACTAATCACATTGGTTAAGTCATTGATTTTGACTATTGAATTAATATAGAAAATATGTGTATTGATTGTGTGTTGCATATGCATTTTGTTTGGGAGGAGATAGGGGATGTACTCTACGGTTTAGGGGAAGATAGGGGATGGACCTCTAAACCGGATTTTGTTTGGGAGGAGATAGGGGATGGACTCCATTAGCATCACTATATGTGTGCTTATTGATTTGAAGTGTTTTTACATATTGTTGATACAGCACAAAAATGAGTATCAATCGGGAAGTGTGGAAGTGTTTTGATATGAGCCTTTGTCTCATTTATTTTGTTGATATTGGAAGAAATGTTAATGTGATATATAGTTCACTGTTACGGTTTGGCCAGGTTCTGAGCCATATTGATATAAATGGAAAGTTGAATAGATAATGGAAAGTGAAACGTGTCATAGACACTAAGGTCATGAAACTGTATGTTGGTGAAATGAATAGTTGTGTTAACCATCTATTGAATGCTATTGCTTTATTCAATGCTTATATTTGGTTTAGTATATTTCTACTGGGCTGTGGCTCACCCTATATGCGAACATCATTTTCAGGTTCAGGTGATGTGCTACCTCCAAGGACTTAGCTTGGATGGATTGGGAGTTGAAGACTCTGTTTAGATTAGCTGTTTATTTTGTTTTATTTTGATGTTACATGTAAACTCAAGCCTAGGGCTTAATGTGTAAATGAGTTAGTACTCATACTTTTGTATCCAAGTGGTGGCTTGGAAAGATGTAAGCCCGTAGGGCATTTACTTTCATTATTACATGTAATGTCTTTTGTTAAGGTTACTATGATGAATGAAATAATGTTTTGTTTTCTTATAACGTTGCATGTTAATAATATATATTATGGGTTTAATTTTGAGGGCGTTACATATAGTGGTTTCTTGAATGAACTTCCATTTTTAATTTTACGCAACTTCCATTTTTATTTTTATTCAACTTCCATTTTTATTCAATTTCCGCTTCTATTCAACTTCTTTTTTTATTTAATTTCCAAATAGATCGTTAAGGTGAAGTGGTTTTTTGAATAAACTTCAAATTTTAATTATATGCAACTTCCATTTATATTTTTATTCAACTTCCATTTTTATTCAATTTCCTTCCCTTTTCACCTTCCTTTTTTTATTTAATTTCCAAATAGATTGTTAATGTATAGTGGTTTTTTGAATTAACTCCCATTGTTAATTTTAGGCAACTTCTATTTTTATTTTATTCAACTTCTATTTTTATTCAACTTACTTTTTTATTTAATTTCCAAATAGATCGTTAAGGTATAGTGGTTTTTTGAATGAACCTCCATTTTTAATTTTATGCGACATTCATTTTTATTTTTACTCAACTTCCATTTTTATTCAATTTCTTTTTCTATTGAACTTCTTTTTTTTATTTAATTTCCAATTGATCATCAAGGTATAGTGGTTTCTCGAATAAACTTCAATTTTTAATTTTATGCCACTTCCATTTTTATTTTTATTCAACTTCAATTTTTATTAAATTTCCTTTTCCATTCAACTTCCTTTTTTTTTTTTTAATTTACCGAACCACCATACGTTAACGATCTATTTGGAAATTAAATAAAAAAGAAAGTTGAATAGAAAAGGAAATTGAATAAAAATGGAAGTTCATTTAAGAAACCACTATACCTTAACGGTCTATTTGGAAATTAAATAAAAATGGAAGATGAATAGAAAAGGAAATTAGATAAAAATGCAAGATGAATAAAAATAAAAATGGAATTTGCATAAAATTAACAACGGAATTTAATTCAAGAAACCACTATACCTTAACGATCTATTTGGAAATTAAATATAAAAGGAAATTGAATATCGTTAAGGTATAGTGGTTTCTTGAATGAACTTCCAGTTTTAATTTTATGAAACATCCATTTTTAATTTAATTTCCATTTCTATTCAACTTCCTTTTTTTTTTATTTAATTTCCAAATAGACCGTTAAGGTATAGTGGTTTTTTGAATTAATTTCCATTTTTAATTTTATGATACATCCATTTTTAATTTTATGCAACTTCCATTTTATTTTTATTCATCTTACATTTTTATCCAATTTCCTTTTCTATTCAACTTCCTTTTTTATTTAATTTCCAAATAGACCGTTAAGGTATAGTGGTTTCTTAAATGAACTTACATTGTTAATTTTATGCAACTTCCATTTTTATTTTTATTTTTATTTAACTTCCATTTTTATTCAACATCATTTTTTATTCAATTTCCTTTTTTAGTCAACTTCCATTTTTATTTTTATTCAACTTTGATTTTTATTCAATTTCCTTTTCTATTCAACTTCTTTTTTTATTTAATTTCGAAATAGGTCGTTAAGGTATAGTGGTTTCTTGAATGAACTTCCATTGTTAATCTTATGCAACTTCCATTTTTATTTAATGCAATTTCCATTTCTATTCAACTTCCTTTTTTATTTAATTTCCAAATAGATCTTTAAGATATAATGGTTTCTTCAATGAACTTCCATTTTTAATTTTCATTTTTATTTTTATTCAACTTCCGTTTTTATTCAATTTATTTTTCTATTCGACTTCCTTTTTTCATTTAATTTCCAAATAGATCGTTAAGATATAGTGCTTTCTTGAATGAACTTCTATTTTAAATTTTATGCAACTTCCTTTTTTATTCAATTTCCTATTCTATTCAACTTCATTTTTTTATTTACTTTCCAAATAGATCGCTAAGGTATAGTAGTTTTTTGAATTAACTTCCATTGTTAATTTTAGGCAATTTCAATTTTTATTTGTATTCAACTTCAATTTTTCTTCAATTTCCATTTCTATTTAACTTCCTTTTTTAGTTAATTTCCAAATAGATCGTTAAGGTATAGTGGTTTCTTTAATGAACCGCCATTTTTAATTTTATACAACTTCTATTTTTATTTTTATTCAACTTCCATTTTTATTCAATTTCCTTTTCTATTCAACTTCCTTTTTATTTAATGCCCACATAGATCGTTAAGGTATGGTGGTTTCTTGAATGAACTTTCATTTTTTATTTTATGCAACTTCCATTTTTATTTTTATTCAACTTCCTTTTTTATTTAATTTTCAAATAGATTGTTAAGTTATAGTGGTTTTTCTTGAATGAACTTCCATTTTTAATTTTATGCAACTTCCATTTTTATTTTTATTCAAGTTCCCTTTTTGTTCAATTTTCTTTTCTATTCAACTTCCGCTTTTTTTTAGTTTACAGATAAACCGTTAAGGTATAGTGGTTTCTTAGATGAACTTCCATTTTCAATTTTATTGAATTTTCCCTTTTATTTTTATTCAACTTCCATTGTTATTCAATTTCATGTTCTATTCAACTTCCATTTTTATTTTGTTTCAAAATAGATTTTTAAGGTATAGTGGTTTCTTGAATGAATTTCCATTTTTAATTTTACGCAACTTCCATTTTTATTTTTATTTAACTTCTATTTTTATTCAATTTCATTTCCTATTCAACTTACTTTTTTATTTAATTTCCAAATAGATCGTTAAGGTATATTGGTTTCTTAAATGAACTTACATTGTTAATTTTATGCAACTTTTATTTTTATTTTTATTCAACTTCCATTTTTATTTAATTTCCAAATAGATCGTTAAGGTATAATGGTTTCTCGAATGAACTTGCATTTTTATTCAATTTCCTTTTCTATTCAACTTCATTTTTTATTTAATTTCCAAATAGATCGTTAAGGTATAATGGTTTCTTAAATGAACTTCCATTGTTAATTTTATGCAACTTCTATTTTTATTTTTATTAAACTTCAACTTTTATTCAATTTACTTTTCTATTCAACTTCTTTTTTTTTTTTTTTAATTTCCAAATAGATCGTTAAGGTATAGTGGTTTTTTGAATAAACTTCCATTTTTAATTTTATGCAACTTCCATTTTTATTCAATTTCTTATTCTATTCAACTACATTTTTTTATTTACTTTCCAAATAGATCGCTAAGGTATTTTGGTTACTTGAATTAACTTCCATTGTTAATTTTAGGCAACTTCCATTTTTATTCAACTTCCATTTTTATTCAATTTTCTTTTCTATTCAACTTCCTTTTTTCTTTAATTTCCAAATATATCGTTAAGGTATAGTGGTTTCTTGAATGAACTTCCATTGTTAATTTTATGCAACTTCCATTTTTATTCAACTTCCTTTTTTGTTTAATTTCCAAATAGATCTTTATGGTATAGTAGTTTCTTGAATGAACTTCCATTTTTAATTTTATGCAACTTCCATTTTTATTTTTATTCAACTTCCCTTTTTATTCAAATTTTTTTTATATTCAACTTCCTTTTTCTTTAGTTTCCAAATAGATCGTTAATGTATAGTGTGATCTTGAATGAACTTCCATTTTTAATTTTATGCAACTTCTATTTTTATTTTTATTCAACTTCCATTTTTAGTTTTATGCAACTTCCATTTTTATTCAATTTCATATTCTATTCAACTTCCTTTTTTATTTAATTTCCAAATTGATCGTTAAGGTATATTGGTTTCTTGACTGAACTTCCATTTTTATATTTATGCAACATCCATTTTCATTTTTATTCAACTTCCATTTTTATTCTGTTTCCTTTTCTGTTCAACTTCATTTTTTATTTAATTTCCATGTAAATCGTTAACGTATAGTGGTTTATTGAATGAACTACCATTTTAATTTTATGCAACTTTCATTTTTGTTTTTATTCAACTTCCATTTTTATTTTTATTGAACATCAATTTTTATTCAATTTCCTTTTCCGTTCCACTTCCATTTTTTTATTTACTTTCCAAATAGATCGCTAAGGTATAATGGTTTCTTGAATTAACTTCCATTGTTAATTTTAGGCAACTTGCATTTTTATTTAATTTTGTTTTCTATTCAACTTGCTTTTTTTATTTAATTTCCAAATAGATCATTAAGGTATAATCTGTTATATCGACCCCGGTCTTTTTCTTTTGGTTGTTGTATCCGGACTTATGTTCTGTAGATCCCGTTGTTATATTATTGTGGTTGATGTCCTTTAAATTCCTTATTCTTGAGTTATAGGATGTACTGGGCAGGTTTGTTACAAGTGGGTTGGGTTTGGAAACCAAGTGTTGCTGTCCAGAATTTCGGGCCTTCGCTCGAGCGAGGAGTTGGTCGCTCGAGCGAGCTATGTGTTTTTGGTCCTTCGCTCGAGCCAGGGTTTCTTAGCTCGAGCGTGCGTTTGCGTCTAGTATAGACCTGAGAGCAGGGTTTCTTGGCTTGAGCGAGCTTTCCTTCGCTCGAGTGACTTTTGAGTTCTTCGCTCGAGCGAGCATTATGTCGCTCGAGCGTGCTTCTGGGTTGCAGACCTGAAGCATCGTATTGTTGGCTCGAGCGAGCTTTCCTTCGCTTGAGCGAGTCATTCTTGTGTCTGGTCGCTCGAGCGACCAATCCTTCGCTCGAGCGAGCTTGTTGGGTTTAAATAGGCAGCAGCGGTTTTTAAAACACTTTTTCACCCTTTTTCTGATTCCAGAACCCTAGGTACGACTTCTCTCTCCCTCCACTCACCTTGTCTCTTAGGTATCATCTCTTTTTAGGGTGTTTCTACCCTAGGTTCTTTATTAAAAAGATAGAGTGAGTCGAGAGCTTGGTCTTAATCTGAGAGTTTGGCGATTTGGGCACTTTGGATTTTGGGTCATCATCTCCATCTTCTCCATTCGGGTTATTTACTTTGAGGTAGGGATTTCCTACTCCATATTATAGGTTTTGTCCTAAGTTCTAGTATTTTGATATGTTGGGAGTTGTTTGGTAATTTTGGGAAAAACCCTAGTGGTTGAAATAAATTAATTTGCATAATTAATTTAGGGAAAAATGTGGAATTGAGTTTAATTCAAGGAATTGGAGAATTTAGTGATTTAATGTTGTAGCTGGTTAGTTTAATTACTCACCTATGAAAATGTTAAATTTAAATTTGTTGATACATTTATTTCCTGCTTAGAAATAACTGTTTTGGGCTATCGGTAGAGGATAGTCGTAATTGTTGTAGACATTGCATGTGGATTAGGGAAAACTGAAACTAATCACATTGGTTAAGTCATTGATTTTGACTATTGAATTAATACATAAAATACGTGTATTGATTGTGTGTTGCATATGCATTTTGTTTGGGAGGAGATAGGGAATGTACTCCACGGTGTAGGAGAAGATAGGGGATGGACCTCTAAACCGGATTTTGTTTGGGAGGAGATAGGAGATGGACTCCATTAGCATCACTATATGTGTGCTTATTGACTTGAAGTGTTTTTACATGTTGTTGATACAGCACTAAAATGTGTATCAATCGGAAAGTATGGAAGTGTTTTGATATGAGCCTTTGTCTCATTTATTTTGTTGATATTGGAAGAAACGTTAATGTGATATACAGTTCACTGTTATGGTTTGACCAGGTTCTGAGCCATATTGATATAAATGGGAAGTTGAATAAATAATGGAAAGTATAGCGACCCCGGTCTCTTTCCATTTGGTGGCTGTATTCGAACTTAAGTTCCGTGGATTCTGTTGTTATATATTTGTTGTTGTCGTCCTTTCATTCCCTATTCTTGAGTTATAGGATGTGTTGGGCAGGTTTGTTACAGGTTGGTTGGGTTTGGAAATCAAGTGTTGCTGTCCAGAATTTTGTGTCTTCGCTTGAGCGAGGAGTTGGTCGCTTGAGCGAGCGATTGCGTCTAGTATAGACCTAAAAGCAGGGTTTCTTGGCTCAAGCGAGCTTTTCTTCGCTCGAGCGAGTTTCGAGTCCTTCGCTCGAGCGAGCATTCTGTCGCTCGAGCGTGCTTCTGGGTTGCAGACCTAAAGCATCGTATTGTTGGCTCAAGTGAGCTTTCCTTCCCTCGAGCGAATATTTCTTGTGTCTGGTCGCTCGAGCGACCAAGTCTTCGCTCGAGCAAGCCTATTTTATTTAAATAGGCAGCAGCGGGGAAAATTCATTTTTTTATACATTCTTTTGATTCAAAACCCTAGGTACGACTTTTCTCTCCCTCCACTCACCTTTTCTCTTAGGTTTCATCTCCTTTTAGGGTGTCTCTACCCTAGGTTCTTTATTAAAAAGATAGAGTGAGTCGAGAGCTTCGTTTTAATCTGAGAGTTTGTGGATTTGGAGCACTTTGGACTTTGGGTCGTCATCTCCGTCTTCTCCGTTTGGGTTATTTTCTTTGAGGTAGGGATTTCGTACTCCATCTCATAAGTTTTGTTCTAAGTTTTGGCATTTTGATATGTTGGGGGTATTTTGGTAATTTTGGGAAAAACCCTAGTTGTTTTAATGAATTAATTTGTATAATTAATTTAAGGAGAATTGAGGAATTTATTGATTTAATGGTGTAGTTGGATAATTTAAATCACTCGCCTATTGAATTGTTGTTATATTTATTTCCAATATAGAAATAACTGTTTTGGGCTATCGGTGGAGGATAGTCGTGATTGTTGTAGATATTGCATGTGGATTAGGGATAACTGAAACTAATCACATTGGTTAAGTCATTAATTTTGACTATTGAATTAATACAGAAAATACGTGTATTGATTGACCATTGCATTTGCATATTGTATGGGAGGAGATAGGGGATGTACTCCACGGTTTAGGAGAAGATAGGGGATGGACCTTTAAACCGGATTTTGTTTGGGAGGAGATAGGGGATGGACTCCATTAGCATCACTATTATGTGTGCTTATTGATATTGAAGTGTTTTTACATGTTATTGATACAACACTAAAATGTGTATCAAACGGGAAGTATGAAGTGTTTTGATATGAGCCTGAGTCTCATTTGTTTGGTTGATATTGGAAGTAATGTGAATATGATATATATAGTTCACTGTTGTAAGTTTGGCCAGGTTCTGAGCCATATTGATAATAATGGAAAATGAAACGTGTCATAGACATTAGTGTCATGAGACTGTATAATGATATAATTGATTATCTTGGTTAACCATCTATTGAATGCTATTGCTTTATTCAATGCTTATATTTGGTTTAGTACATTTCTACTGGGCTGTGGCTCACCCTATATGGGAACATCATTTTCAGGTCCAGGTGATAAGCTACCTCCAAGGACTTAGCTTGGAAGGATTTGGATCTTGAAGACTGTCTTTAGTTATTTGTTTTTATTTGATAGTACATGTAAACATTCAAGCCTAGGGCTTTATTTGTATTTGAGTTAGAACTCATATTTTTGTGTCCAAGTGTTGGATTGGAAAGATGTAAGCCCGTAGGGCATTTAATTTGATGTTACATGTGATGCTTTTATTTAGTAATACTCTGATGAATGAGATAATGAATTGTTTTCTTTTAATATTGCATGTCAATGATATATATATAATGGGTTTATTTTGAGGGCGTTACAACTTGGTATCAGAACGTACCGGGTTTGAATACTTTGGGTACGTGGGAAGTGATTAGTATCACAATAGGTTCGTCTCGTTTGATAGAGACTTAGTGTACTGTTATATGCTTATATGAGAACATGTTTATGTGATTATGTGGGTATGGAACGTAGTTTCTAGGATGTTAATTGGACCCTTGAGTTTCTAGTAGTCTTGTTGGAAAGGCACTTGATCAATGCTGCTTCCAACCGGAACTATAGTAACGCTTCTGCACTATTATCATCTAGGAATGAAATTCGTAGGTGCTTATTTGATTATGTGCTTACGTGGAATGAATTATTGTTGTCCAATGCATTAGGACGCGAGTGTTTAACTTCGGCACATTTATTAATGTGCTAACGTCTTTGTTTTTTTTATTAGGATGTCAGGACGAGGACGCGGTAGGCGTGGTAGGCCGGGTAGGCAGGAGATGCCTATACCAGATGAGATTCCTAAGACAGAGAGGGAGTTGGCTGTGCCAATGCGGCCGAGCCAAGAGGACAAAGAGCTATGGGCGCTGGCCCGAGAGATAGCAGGGCATTAAGAGTCGATTGCATTCTTAGGGCTGAGAATCAAGCCCAGGTTGTTGTTGCGGGTGCAGCACCTTCTTTTCTGAAGAGGGAGTTCTTCCGGTCTAACCCGGACGAATTTTTAGGTGATCCTAAAGAGCCACTTAAGGTAGATGAATGGCTCGAACAGACAACGAAGACGTTTGAGATGCTTGGCATCGAAGACGAGGGGTTGAAAGTGACCTTGGCATCGTTCCAACTGAAGGGAGATGCGGGTCAGTGGTGGAAGTTTACAAAGGGTATAGAGTGCGTGGGAGGCTTTTGTGAATGCTTTCCAGAGAAGTTCTGTCCTCACCGTTAAGGAGAGGTTGAGAGAGCGATTCTGCCACTTAAGCGAAGCAGTTCTTCATGGGCCGAGTTTGAGGTCAAGATTTACTTAGCTTGTCCAGGTTTGCACCTGAGTTGGTGGCGTCTGAGGAACGCCGTTGTATTGAGTTCGAGAAGAAGTTGAGGTGCGACCTCAAGTTGAGAGTTGTAGGGACTATGATTCGAGATTATGGGCGTCTGGTTGATGCTGCAGTCCATACTGAGATCATGATGCAGGAGGAGGAGGAAGGGCAGAAAGGCTCCAAGAGGAGTCAGGATGGACAGAGTGATGGCAGGAGACAGAAGGGTTTTAACCCTCAGCAGTCTCAGGGTAGTTTTTCTAGATCAACTTTTCCAATGCCGAGTGCTAGTTCTGGGAAAGGCAGCCAGGGAGACATTACCTATTTCAAGTGTGGCCAGCTGGGCCACAAGTCTCCAGTTTGTCCTCAGAGGGGAGGAGTACAGAGAGCAGCATCTTCTTCGGCTCGATCTCAGAGCCAGAGTCAGGGTAGAGGCCAGCCGCTCTCTTGTTTTCAGTGCGGTCAGGCAGGGCACATGAAGAGGTATTGCCTGCAGTTGAGTGGCACATCTGGTGCATCTGGTTTGAGGCAGACTCAGAGTCATCAGCCAGCTCAGTCAATTCAGGCCTCGAGGGCCAATCAGGGGGCTTCATCGTCCCAGTCGGTGCAGCAGTCTGGTGAGCAGGTTGATCAGAGATCATCTGGGCGCTGCGGTATCTTTATCACACAGGATCTCGCACTGCTCCATCTGTTGTGAGAGGTACCTTCTTGTTTTGCAATTCAATTGCTAGTGTTTTGATTGATATGGGTGCATCTCATTCCTTTGTGTCTGCTGCATTTGCATCTGTTTTGGAGTTGGAGTTAGCACAGTTAGCATCTCCTATTTGTGTAGTGTCACCTCTTGGGGGTGAATTGATCTTGAAACAAGGTGTTAGGGATTGTGACATAGAGGTTGCCGATCATAGGCTTCCATTTCCTTTTGTAGTGATGCCCATGAAAGGCTTTGATGTTATTTTGGGTATGGACTGGTTATCGTCATACAGGGCAGTTATTGATTGCTACCGCCAGAGGGTCACTTGTTGTACCGTGAGCGGGGAGTGTTTTCATTTTCTGGGGGACCGGGTTGGTAGTGTTTTGCCACCAGGGTATGATCCGCGAGGGCGGAGTGAGCTTAGTGGTCTACTTGCTAGCTGTGAGAGTGGGGAGTGTGATGAGACCCAGACTGTGTTACCAAGAGTGGTTTGTGAGTACTCGGACGTCTTTCCCGAGGACCTTGTTGGTTTGCCACCTCACAGAGAGATTGAATTCTCTATTGACTTAGTGCCCGACACGGCGCCGATTTCTATTGCACCTTATCGTTTTGCCCCAGTTGAGTTAGTTGAGTTGAAGATCCAACTCCAGGAGTTACTAGATAAGGGCTATATACGTCCTAGTGTTTCGCCGTGGGGAGCACCGGCCCTCTTTGCTAAAAAGAAAGGTGGTGCTTTGAGATTGTGTATCGATTACCGAAAATTGAATCAGGCTACGGTCAAGAATAAGTACCCTATGCCTCGTATAGATGATCTGTTCGATCAGTTGAAGGGTTCCCGTTGTTTCTCTAAGATAGATTTGAGATCGGGTTACCACCAGTTGAGAGTCAGGGAGGAGGATATTCCGAAGACAGCATTCCGTACGCGGTATGGCCACTATGAGTTTCTGGTGATGCCATTTGGGCTCACCAATGCACTGGCAGTCTTTATGGACTTGATGAATCGGATATTCCGGGAATTCTTGGATCGTTTTGTGGTCGTCTTCGTGGATGACATCCTGATTTATTCATCTTCAGAGGAGGAGCACGAGGAGCACTTGAGAGTGGTGCTTGAGTTACTTAGAGCCCATAAGCTTTATGCTAAGTTTGGGAAATGTGAGTTCTGGCTAGAAGAAGTGAAGTTTTTAGGCCATGTAGTTTATGGGGAAGGGGTGTCTGTTGATTCATCCAAAATTGAGGCAGTGCAAGATTGGGCACAGCCTAAGAGTGTGTTTGAGATCCGCAGTTTTCTGGGATTAGTTGGGTACTACCGACGGTTTGTGAAGGATTTCTCTGTGTTAGCTTCAATTGACTAGATTGACTCGGAAGGAGTCAAATTTGTATGGAGTGAGACTTGTGAAAAGTCGTTTGAGTTGAAGGTTAGATTGACCACCGCTCGGTTTGATTATTAGGAGAGGGTTGGGTTATCTTTATTTATTGTGATGCCTCACGAGAGGGTTTGGGTTGTGTGTTGATGCACCAACATGAGAGTTAGATTAACATGCTTGTTCAATTTTTGATTTGAAATTATGCAAGTCAGGCTATGAGCACTGAAAATTTTCCTTTTTTGGGTCCAAGAAATGGTCCAGTTTTTTTTTTTTTTTTTTTTTTTTGTGGAAAAGATGAAACAATTTTCGAGAAAATTAGTCAACTTCAGTAAAAATTCTCAAAAACTATTTTTGCAAACGGCCACTGCTCAACGAGCGTAGAACCCACTCTCGAGATGCACAACCTCAGATTCGAAGGAAAATTGCCCTTCTTTGGAGGGAGGCATGGCAACGGAAAGTTGCCTTGTTTGAAACGGCATCACACATTGAATGGCAACGGAAAGTTGCCCTTGTTTGGATGATGCCACGCATTATAATCGATCCTCGGGCGGCGAACACAACCAGACTCTCAGATATAGAGAAGGCAAAAGATGATCAAAACCATTACATGGACACAATCGAATTTGAATTGTTTTACGGCTGGACTTCGGGATGAAGTTGCCTACGTATCCCAAACATGGGAATCAAGCCTTACGTAGTTCGGGGTTAAGGTACACTCGGGTATTTAACCTCTCCTTTTTAGGCTCTAACTTTTGCCAGGGCGCCCGTTGCAGGTTTTCGACCTTGCGAGCTTTGTTCTTCTTTCTTTTTCTTCTTTTCATTCTTTTCTTTTCTTTTCTTTTCTTTTTTCTTTTTTCTTTTTTCTTTTTCTTTGTTCTCTTTTTTTTTTGCATTTTTCTTTTTTCTTTTTCTTGCTCTAACTTTTGCCTGGGTCGCCCTTTTAGGTTTTCGGCCCAACGAGCCTCTCAAAGGGTAAAAGTGTAGCTTGGTCCATGCCAAATGGTTGTAAGGTTTTGAAGCCATCTGTATCCAGGAGAGTGGCTGTTGATTTGCAAGAGGACTCATCTTCGGCTCTTCGAGCATATCGGACATTTTTGCCCCTAGTTCGAGGGGTGCTTCTGATTTAGCTTCACAAGCTTCTTCTGATGAGGTCTGATCTTCTTGATCCGACTTTGGTGCCTCTTGTTCGAGGGCTGCTTCAAATCTGGCCACACAGGCCTTACATTGTGGTTGACCATTGAACATTCTGAATGCCAGTTTAAGGTTTGAAAGCCAAGGGGGGTCAAGTCTCGAGGCTGAGAGGGATCCTAAGCTGTACAATCTCAAGAGCGATTCCACACATGTCTTTGTAGGACCGCGCAAAACATTTTTTGAAAGTTTTTAAGAAAGCGACAAATCGCTCGCGCTGAAGATAGTGTAGGATCAATCTGGATCAAAGCCAGGGTCCTTCTCAGTACTCATACTAACAAGCATGATTTCATTCATTAAGGGCTTAGCACGCCTCTCTTTCTCTCAATTTGATCAAAGTTTTGCAAAGCCCGAGGAATTCCTCCCTCTTTGTTTTCACTGCAGTGTTCAAAAAGGTTTTGAAAAACTTAGGTCAATACAATGGCTACAAGGCACAAGAGAGCAGGTGGAATGCACTGCCATTTCATTCAAATCCCGGCACACTTAACACACGGCAGAAACAAATGCGAGAGTATGGAAATCATCTTTGTTTCATTCAAGATCTGTTGGCATAAGCGGCTCCTGGCGTAAGCAGACTCAAAACAAAACAAAAGACAAACGAAATAAAATGGTGACGCCTTGATAACACCGGAATCACTCGACTTATACAACAGATCGACTCGATACAACAAGGCAGACCCAAAACAAAAGGCGACTCAAAACAAAACAACAAAATTGACCCAATACCCAAGTCGAGAATGCAAAATTAAAGACTTGTACATTGCTCAAAAGCGGTGCATGCAATCCACCATAACCGAGTAAATCAACGCGCGCAGTGGTGGTTCATCCCATTCACATAACATTATCCCCAAGTTCATCGACCCAGTCCGATAGACTTTCTTTGAGCTCGGCGGGAGGATGACCGTTGTCAAATAGATCACCGTACTTCATGGCGAAAGGAAGGCGGTTGTTGGTAGCATGGCCAGTTTGTTGATGGTACGCGCAGTACTGGGTATCATCATGTGTAGCTGGAAGAGGGTTCGGGAGAGGCCGAGGCTCAAGGGGTTTGAGATGGCCTTGTCCTACAAGGATTTGGAAAGCTTTGGACAAAGGCATGTGAAGGGCATGGAAGACCCTCCGACCTCGGGGTTGGTACTTCAAGGTTTGTGGATTTTTGCTGGACGCACCAGCAAAGGGATTGGCAGGTCCTGGCCTGGTTTGCTGATCTCTTCTGAGTGGAGGATTTGAGCTAACAGGATTGCCTCTGGTATATCGGCCCTTTTCCCGATTTGCCCTTTGATTCAAACTACCCCCAACTTGAGTAGCGAAAGTGTCATCCACAGCTTTTGCAACAACTGTGAGGACTTCCTCTTTGTTCAGTCCCTCGGCTTTCAAGGCCTCAACAGCCAACAGAAGATACTCATGGGGATCCATGCCTACCCCTACCTTGTTCTTTCCACTCGCTCCCACTTTGCCAAGGGATTGGTCTTCCTCATATGTAGCCCGCCCCAAGACTGGGGAGCCTTTTGACATGAAATTCCCAGCATGTGGTGTGGTCGATGATGGAGCCAATGTCCCAGAGGCCAGATCGATCCAGGTTCTTTGAAGATCTTTTATCATCCTCATCAGTAAGTAGTGGGTTCATGGGTTTGAGATGATTGGGGTTCAGTGCACCCATCATGCATAAGTCCATGCTACGGGATAAACACCTTAGGCTTGGGTAGATGGGCGGGGTGATGTATATCTTTGGGGTCATAGGTGGATGGCGGTGTATAGATGAGATTGAGGTAGGCGGAAATGTTTGGTCATTGGGGCTGAAGGTGGAGCTACCGTCCGGTTGTCGATGAGATTTTGGACCTCATGACGAAAGTATGTGATAGCATGCCGATGGTACATACTCTGATGGTAGCGAGTTATGTCTGTGGGAGTGGGTTGGGAAGAGGTTGAGGATCGAGGGTTTGAGATGCCCTCTTTCCATCGAGTTTTAGTGCTAGTCGTGCTCATAGAGAGGGGTGAAAGTTCTACCTTGGGCTCGAGCTGAGTCGGCTGTTTGTAGGCTTGGATTGGCAAAAGGGTTCGCTGTGGCGACTGTATTGATTTCAGTGGGCTCGGGAATAGTGCTACTTCCGGCATTGGCACTCCTTGAAATCACCCTTCTTGTCGGTTCACTTGTTCTGGGAATGATCCCGCTGTTGAACGCATTCTCGACCTGAACCCCCAGTTCATGCAGACTTTTGAAAGTGAATAACGGAGCGACTATCAATTTCTGCAACATATCATGCTCGAGGTTCCGCACCATCATCTGCACTTGATCCCTCTCAGAAGGGCGGCGATCTGTCATCTGTGCTGCCTTTGCTCTCCACCTCGTAACAAATTCCACAAAAGGCTCTGTTGGGTTCTGGCGGGTTGCTTCAAGCTCTTGGATGGTCATTTCAACTTGGGTATTGTAGGAATACTGATCGACAAAGGTTTCAGCCAATTCTTCCCAGTTTTGCTTCACTTTGTCCTCCAACTTAGCGTACCAAGTGGCCGCTACACCAGACAGAGTTCTTCCATACAGAGAGAGTTTCTGTGGCTTAGTCAGACCCATCGGCTTAAGGACATCCAAGAAAAGTCGGATATGTATCATTGGATCCCCAGACCCGTCGAAACGGTCAATATGTGGCATTTTGAATCTGTCTGGGAGCCGTATAGCAGACTCGATGTGCCCATCCTCAATGTCGGGAATGGAGTTAAGCCCCTGTGCCTTTCTGAATTGCTTCTCAAGGTTCGCAATTTTCACTGTGGTCAGATCGAGGTCATTAGCATCAAGGGGATAACGCCTCTCATTAGGCTGCACCAGGGGTCTGAAAACTCGGGCTTGAGCTAACTCTTCTCGAGGATCTGGACCACCGCAAATCTTCTTGGCGAATTGGGTCAAAGTTAATTTGGGGTCCCAAAGCTGGATGTGAGGCAGATGCCCTAGATGGGCACTGCGTTTCAATACTGGTCTCAGCCTGCATGGCAGTTCCCTGATTTGGCGCTACTATCACGGCCACAAATTCTTCCGAACCCTGTGCCATCACGGGCTGTTGGGTCCGAACAAAGGTGATGTGACTGGTGATTGACGGATCAGATGAACCGGTGAGCCCTGACTAGCCTTTCTTTGCCTTGCCTCGTGAAAAGAACACTTGGTTTCCTTGAATCAATTCGACCTAACAAAGTCTATCAACACTAGTCCAATGTACCCGGGGGATATCGGAGCCTTCTGAAGCTATAGTTCCGAGACTACCTAGCAAAAGAGAAAACCGATAGCATCTCAGCCTGATTTTACCTGAACAGATACAAGCATAGTTGAATGAGTGTGCCTCTCTTGGATTACGCCCCAAAATTACGCTCAGAATTGCTACCCTCGTAAATCAATCCCAAAGTACTGAACTGGTGCCCGCAGGCCTGATGCCCAAACTTATAGACTGATACATGCATTCCCTGTAGAGACGCACTCTAACAAGCACATAACAGATAAGTGGGAGCCAAAACACCCCTATGTTGGGGTAGGGTGTCCCTGTCCTATTTTGTCAGGAGCTAGGGTTTCATTACGCACGCAGCGGCTTCAAACAACCTATAAACGGGTAAGCAACCTGTCCTAGTTTGGAATGGTCACTATGGATCCGAATATGCACTAGGTCGAATGGTCAAAAAGGGTGCCCCGGTAAAACCGAGGTTTGTGTTCCCATGCTGGCAGAGCCCGTAACCGGTCAACCTTATGGACATGCCTTGACAAGACAAGCCTCCGGCAAACCGCTCAGGAATAGCAGATGGCAAACACGGTGTCCTAGGCGCACCAATGCAAATGTAATGCAAAGAAACACACAAGTGTAGTCAAAACCAGATATCATGAGTTCGAGTCAAGTTCTCTAAACTCCCCAGCGGAGTCGCCAGAATCAGAATAAGCCCGCGAGGACCTCATCTGATTCGGACTCGATTTTGTCATGGTTCCAAATCTTGAACCAAAGAGTCCAAATCTAGCAAATCGTTTTGAAGGAAAAGCAGATTTTTTGAAAGAAGTGCCAAACATAGCGCTTTGCGGATAATGAGTCGCCACCTAAATATTTTTTAATGGCAAATTTAGGAAACCCTGACTCGTGCCAAAGGCCACGTGTCCGTCATCACCAAAGTTGGCTCGAGAACTTGGGTACGATTAGGGAAGGTCACATCGTGAGCACCCCCTCTCGCCCGGTCAAAGACCGGCCTCTACTAACCATGATATCTGTTTTTGAAAACTTTGTGCGTTCTTATTCCGGTTATTAGCCTAGGTTACTATGTGATGCGACAAAGATACAAGTATAGACTGAAGTGCGATTGGAACAAAACACTTCATGTTTGTTTGTTTGAAAATGGTTTGATGGAGCTACTCGCAAGTAGGCTAAGACGCGGATTTGCCACCCTCGGGTGGGCTTAGAAAACAATGGTTTTGCCACTATCTAGTGGGCTTAAAACAAACATTCAATGAATTGTCCAATTCAGATAACTCAACCTCCACCCACAGGCATTCAAGGCAGTTATATCACATAAGCACATAGCCTCATAGTAAGCATGCTATCATGGCAGCACTCACACGCATGCAAGGATGCTAAAGCATAAAACTCACTGAGTACTCCAAGCCAAAACAAAAGCTGATTAGAAATCATGCATGATCCTAAATGTGCTGAAATGCCTAATGCAACACATGCAAAATGCAACTATAGCAGGCTCGGCTATTCTAAACATGGTATATGAAATGCTACAGTTAACATGTATTCATTTTGGAATTGAAATACAAATGCAGTTAGTATGATGCGCCGAGCCCGGTGCATGCAAAACAGATGAATGATGCAAACATGCTGTCATACTGTATGCTAATTGAAATATGCCCTATATCTAACCATCATAAGCGGGTAAATAAAAGGGAGAAAGAAATGGGGGTTGGAAGACATACATCACACTCACACACCCTTATTACAATTATGCCCTCGCGCAGAGGGTCCGAATAAATAATACAGTCCGAATAAAAGAATAATACAGTCCGAAACATTACAGTCCGAATAAATATACAAATTCCTAATTAATTATCAAATTAACTAAGAAAGCTGTAAACTGGCGTGCAGGCCAGGGGGCTGCCTCGATTCTGATGAATGATGCATGTTGGGGCTGTCTTGGCGCTGAAATCCATTGGGATGCCCCAATTAGCCTCTGTTTGCACTTTTCTCGAAATGCGTGCCAAACTCTGAAGAGCTGTTGATCCTTCATTTTGCTGCAACGGAGAGCAGGAAAAGGGGCATAGCAATGTATTTCACACATATATGCATGCCTCGATCCTCGTGCCACCAATCACGCATCTCGATGCATGATGGCCGAGGAGTCGGATTGCACAACTCAATATAGGATGAATGCATATGAATGCTACAACAAAACCTAACTCCATCATGGGTAATCCGGAGTGTCGGTGACTTGGGAATTGAGACACACTCCGCCACTCAGAGTACGGAATGTACCTCGTTTCCCGTGCCTGGGTTAACGCCTATCCCGAACACGATGCAATATGCATGGTATGCATGAAATGCAGCTAACATGTGATATAGCATGCACAATGCTATGAAAGTGATATGCCTCGAAATGCGTGCCCAAAGGGCACGCAAACCGAGAAATTTCATGAATGCAATCTAAGATACAACCTGGTATGCACTATACTGGGAAAATGAGATGAAAATGAGATACCTCGAAAAGCGTGCACGCGGGTACGCAAACCGAGGCCATGATGTGAGATGCAAATCGGATAAAACCGAAGTGCCTCGAAATGTGTGCACACGGGCACGTAAACCGAGGCGATGATGTGAAATGCAAATCGGATAAAACCAGAGTGCCTCGAAATGCGTGCACACGGGCACGTAAACCGAGGCGATGATGTGAAATGCAAATCGGATAAAACCGAAGTGTCTCGAAATGCGTGCCCACAGGCACGCAAACCGAGGCAATGATGAAATGGAATGAAATGGCATACGGAATGCCACGATGGGCTTACACCAACATGGGAGAGCCTCAGCTCACTCACATGGGAGGCCGCCGGATAAGAATGAAGTGCTTCGAAATGCGTGTCCACAGGCACACAAACCGAGGCAATGTATGAAATGGCATACGGAATGCAATGATGGGCTTACGCCAACATGAGAGGGCCTCAGCCACACTCACATAGGCTGCCGTCGGATAAAACGGAGGTGCCTCGAAGTGCGTGCCCACGGGCACGTAAACCGAGGCATGGCCCGAAGGCATGAAATGGCACGGGAAATGATATGCAAGCATGCAAACCAAATTTCATCACCTAAATAAAGGGGAAAACAGCCCCGAAATGATACGAAATGACAACCAATGGATGAGATCATCCCGAAATGCGATATTAAACCCCCGAAATGGCCTATGGCTATACTAAACATGCAAGATATGGACATAACATGTATAAAAGTAGCAAGGAAGCCCCTAAACTAACATTTTTTTTAGTATAAAGCAAGACCAAACAATGATCACAAGTATGGTAAAAAAAGCTTGCAAAAATGGGGGAAAAGAGGAGAATTACAAAGCAGGTGGTATCTACAATGCTCAAACTGAAAAACACAGTTCTAAAACTTTAAAGAGGGACCAAAAATACGCACATTTACAAGAGATGACATCCCCCAAAACAGTATGTAGATATGCTAAACATAGCATGCAAAATAATGTGCCAAAAGGGGCTATAACATAAGGTACCAAAAGCATACACCAAATGAACTAAGACCCTTAACAAAACATGAAGAACAGGCCAAAATAAGGCACTTTCTAAGCCTGATGAAGGCTGAAAACAGGAGCCAAATAAGCCTAACAAAGCATGCAAAATAATGAACCAAAGAGAGGCATTGAGACAAGTAGTATATAGAAAATTCAAACAGCAAAATTTCCTTCTAAAAAATTGAAGAGGAGCCTAAGATATACATATTTACAGTAGATGGAAGCCTCAAAATCAGAATAAAATCATGCTAGAAATGCCATGCAAAAAAAGGGCCACCAAAGGGGCCACAAAGAGAGGTGGTACTAGCTTTCACCAAACAAGGTTGAGCCCTTCTTCAATGTTGAAGAGGGGCTCAAAATATGTACTTTTACAGTTTATGTCATGTTCAAAATCAGATTACTCATGAGTCAAAGAAAGCTTGCAAAAAAAATGGCATATGATGAGATATTGAAACAAGTATGAGATAGGGACCCCAAATGATGTTGAGACCTTAAACAAACATGAAGAAAACCTCAAAATAGTGACATTTCTAGTTAATCTCGGAGCCCAAAACCACAAGCAAATAGGTCTAAGAAATGAGCCAAAATAGGGCTAGAAAAGAGGGAAAGAGGACTTACCCTTGTAGACAACTTCTTGGCTCCCTTTTGCTTGAAGAATGGATGCTTCCTAGCTACTGGAATTCTTCCCTTGCTGCTGGAAATGGTATGGTGATGATAGAGCTTGGAGTTGATGAAGAAATGGCCTAGTACCTTGAAGGTTTTTTGAGCTTTTGGCTATGGAAATGAAGGTATTTGGGAGAGAGGCTTTGAGATGAAAATTGCTAACCCTAGCAAAGGAGCTGTCCAGCCCCTTAAATAGGCAAGAAAGGATGTAAAAGGGGAGGGAAATGGAGGCAAGCTTTCCCTCCCAAAATATCCCCCGGAGGGCTGGGATATTTTGAAAAATATCCGGACAAAGGTTTGGAAGCGAAAGTGGCCGGCTGTAACTACGGAAGGTGGCCGGCCGCCCACCCCAACTGGTCGGCCAGCCACTCACCCTGGCCGGCCGGCCATGGCCCAAAAATGAAGTCAAGAATTTCTGGCCGACCACCATGTTTTAGGGTCCTCCCAAGTGTGTAGAATAAGGCCCCAGGGTTGGAATTTGGCAACATTGAAACATGATTCACAACATTGCATTTGAAGGAGAGGCTCAAAACTGAAAATCACAATTGCTGGCCGACCACCACTTTTTGGTGTCCTCCCATGTGCCCTCATCACAGATATGTAGTCCCGGCTCGAAGAAAATATCCCTAGGGTGTTCAACATTGGCCCGGAAGTGAGCAAAACGGGCGCCGGAGGAGCGAAACTAGTTTTCTGGAACAATTGCTGGCCTCCCACCCTCCAGTGATCTTCTTGATGCTAAAACAGAGGTACCTGCCAAAATTGAACAAAAACCGATGCAAAATGAATGCTCGGGGCCCAAACCGCGAGGTTCGGGGTCCCGAAAATGGGCTGCAGGCACCGAAAGTGGCATTCGGCCACGAAGTGGGCATCAGAGGCCCCAGTGTTCCTCGGAATGATAAAACAGAGGCACTTGCCAAAAACCGGAGAAATCAGAGATGGTTGGGCGGCCCCAAACCGAGGCCTTTACCGACGGTCCCAAAATCGAACCGGCTCCGAATGGGCAAAAGTGGCCTACGGGCACGAAACATAGCCCACGCCACCGAGATAATCTACAGACCACTCCTCAGAAAGAAACAGAGAAAACCGAGTCTGGTTCGCAAACCGAGACAAGGCACAGAAGAAGGTTCGGAAGCCCGGAGGCAGGGCGCACGGCCGCGACTCTGAGACTTCTGAACGAGCACAATATGCAACATCACCGAGCGCCCAATCGGTGACGTCTGAGTCTTAAGGTCGGTCAAAAATGGGGTGTCTACAGTTACATAAAATTAAAAATGGAAGTTCATTCAAGAAACCACTATACCTTAATGAATTATTTGGAAATTAAATAAAAAAGTAAGTTGAATAGGAAAGGAAATTGAATAAAAATAAAAATGGAAGTTGCGTAAAATTAAAAATGGAAGTTCATTCAAGAAACCACTATACCTTAATGAATTATTTGGAAATTAAATAAAAAAGGAAGTTGAATAGAAATGGAAGTTGCATAAAATTAACAATGGAAGTTCATTCAAGATCACACTATACCATAACGATCTATTTGGAAATTAAATAAAAAAAGAAGTTGAATTGAAAAGTAAATTAAAAATGGAAGTTCATTCAAGAAATCACTATACCTTAACGATCTATTTGGAGATTAAATAAAAATGGAAGTGGAATGGAAAAGGAAATTGATTGAAAATGTAAGTTGAATAAAAATAAAAATGGAAGTTGTATAAAATAAAAAATGGAAGTTCATTCAAGAAACTACTATACCTTAACGATCTATTTGGAAATTAAATAAAAAAGAAAGATAGATAGAAAAACAAATTGAATAAAAATGAAAGTTCAATAAAAATAAAACTGGAAGTTGCCTTAAATTAACAATGGAAGTTAATTCAAGAAACCACCATACCTTGACGATCTATTTAGAAATTAAATAAAAAAGAAAGATAGATAGAAAAACAAATTCAATAAAAATGGAAGTTCAATAAAAATAAAACTAGAAGTTGCCTTAAATTAACAATGGAAGTTAATTCAAGAAACTACTATACCTTGACGATCTATTTGGAAATTAAATAAAAAAGAAAGATAGATAGAAAAACAAATTGAATAAAAATGGAAGTTCAATAAAAATAAAACTAGAAGTTGCCTTAAATTAACAATGGAAGTTAATTCAAGAAACCACTATACCTTGACGATCTATTTGGAAATTAAATAAAAAAAAAAGATAGATAGAAAAATAAATTGAATAAAAATGGAAGTTCAATAAAAATAAAAATGGATGTTGCATAAAATTAAAAATGGAAGTTCATTTGAGAAACCACTATAAAAATAAAAAGGGAAGTTGATTCAAGAAAAGGAAATTGAATAAAAACGGAAGTTGAATAAAATTAAAAATGGAAGTTGCATAAAAATAAAAATGGAAGTTCCACAAAATTAACAATGGAAGTTCATTTAAGAAACCATTATACCTTAACAATCTATTTGGAAATTAAATAAAAAAGAAAGATAGATAGAAAAGGAAATTGAACAAAAATGGAAGTCGAATAAAAATAAAAATGGAAGTTCCATTTTAAGAAACCATTCAAAGAAAGTTGAATAAAAATGGATCGTTAAGGTATAATGGTTTCTTGAATGAACTTCCATTTTTAGTAGTTTTTTTTAGTGAACTTTCATTTTTATTTTTATTCAACTTCCATTTTTATTTTTAGTCAACATCCATTTTTATTCAATTTCCCTTTTTATTCAATTTGTTTTTTTATTCAACTTCCTTTTTTTATTTAATTTCCAAATAGAATGTTAAGGTATAGTGGTTTCTTAAATGAATTTCCATTGTTAATTTTATGCCACTTCCATTTTTATTCAATTTCATTCTCTATTCAACTTCTTTTTTTGTTTAATTTCCAAATAGATCGTTAGGGTATAGTAGTTTATTGAATGAACTTCCATTTTTAATTTTATGCAACTTCCATTTTTAATTTTATGCAAATTCCATTTTTATTCAATTTCATTTTCTATTCAACTTCCTTTTTTAGTTAATTTCCAAATAGATCGTTAAGGTATAGAACTTACATTGTTAATTTTATGCAACTTCAATTTTTATTTTTATTCAACTTCAATTTTTATTCAGTTTCCTTTTCTGTTCAACTTCATTTTTTATTTAATTTCTATATAGATCATTAAGGTATAGTGGTTTCTTGAATCAACTTCCTTTTTTATTTAATTTCCAAATAGATTGCTAAGTTATAGTGGTTTATTGAATGAACTTCCAAGTTAATTCAAGAAACCACTATACCTTAACGATCTATTTGGAAGTTGAATAAAAATGGAAGTTGAATAAAAAAGAAAATTGAATAAAAATGGAAGTGAAATAAAATTAAAAATGGAAGTTGCGTAAAACTTACAATGGAAGTTGTTTCAAGAAACATTATACCTTAACAATCTATTTGGAAATTAAAGAAAAAAGGAAGTTGAATAGAAAAGAAAATTGGATAAAAATGGAAGTTGAATAAAAATAAAAATGGATTTATTTGTAAATTAAAAAAAAGAGGAAGTTGAATAGAAAAGGAAATTTAATAAAAAATGAAGTTGAATACAAATAAAAATGGAAGTTGCATAAAATTAAAAATGGAAGTTAATTCAAGAAACCACTATACCTTAACGATCTATTTGGAAATTAAATAAAGAAGGAAGTTGAATAGAAAATTAAATTGAATAAAAATGAAAGTTACATAAAAGTAAAAATGGAAGTTGCATATAATTAAAAGTGGAAGTTCATTCAATAAACCACTATACCTTAACGATCTATTTGGAAATTGAATAAAAATAGAAATTGAATAAAAATATAAATGGAAGTTGCATCAAATTAAAAATGTAAGTTAATTCAAGAAACCACTATACCTTAACGATCTATTTAGAAATTAAATAAAAAATGAAATTGAATAGAAATGGAAGTTGAATAAAATTAAAAACGGAAGTTAATTCAAGAAACCGGTATACCTTAACGATCTATTTGAAAATTAAACAAAAATGGAAGTTGCATAAAATTAAAAATGGAAGTTAATTCAAGAAACCACTATACCTTAACGATCTATTTGGAAATTAAATAAAAAAGGAAGTTGAATAGAAATGGAAGTTACATAAAAATAAAAATGGAAGTTGCATATAATTAAAAGTGGAAGTTCATTCAATAAACCACTATACCTTAACGATCTATTTAGAAATTGAATAAAAATTGAAGTTGAATAAAAATGGAAGTTGAATAAAATTAACAATGGAAGTTCATTCGAGAAACCACAATATACCTTAACGATCTATTTGGAAATTAAATAAAAAATGAAGTTGAATAGAAATGGAAGTTGAATAAAATTAAAAATGGAAGTTCATTCGAGAAACCGCAATATACCTTAATGATCTATTTGGGAATTAAATAAAAAATGAAGTTGAATAGAAATGGAAGTTGAATAAAATTAAAAATAGAAGTTCATTCAAGAAACCACGATACCTTAACGATCTATTTGGAAATTAAATAAAAAAGGAAGTTGAATAGAAAAGGAAATTGAATAAAAATAAAAATGGAAGCTGAATAAAAATAAAAATGGAAGTTGAATAGAGAAGGAAATTTAACAAAAAATGTAATTGAATAAAAATAAAAATGGAATTTGCATAAAATTAACAATGGAAGTTCATTCAAGAAACCATTATACCTGAACAATCTATTTGGAAATTAAGTAAAAAATGAAGTCGAATAGAAAATAGAATTGAATAAAAAAGGAAGTTGAATGGAAAAGAGAATTGAATAAAAATGGAAGTTAAGTAAAAATGAAAATTGCATAAAATTAAAAATTGAAGTTCATTCAAGAAATCAAAAGGAAATTAAAAATGGAAGTTCATTCCTGAACAATCTATTTGGAAGTTAAATAAAAAAGGAAATTGACTACAAAAGGACATTGTATCAAAATGGAAGTCGAATGAAAAAGGAAGTTGAGTAAAAAAGAAAATTGAATAAAAATGGAAGTTGAATAAAATGAAAATGGAAGTTGCGTAAAATTAAAAATGGAAGTTCATTCAAGAAACCACTATACCTTAATGATCTATTTGGAAATTAAATAAAAAAACAAATTCAACAAAAAAGGAAGTTGAATAAAAAAGGAAATTGAATAAAAATGGAAGTTGACCAAAAATAAAAATCGAAGTTAATTCAAGAAACCATTATACCTTAACGATCTTTTTGGAAACCACTATACCTTAACAATCTATTTGGAAATTAAAGAAAAAAGGAAGTTGAATAGAAATGGAAATTGAATAGAAATGGAAGTTGAATAAAAATAAAAATGGAAGTTCATTGAAGAAACTACTATACCCTAACTTTTATTTGGAAATTGAATAAAAATGGAAGTTGAATAGAAAAGGAAGTTGAATAAAAATGGAAGTTGAATAAAATAAAAATGGAAGTTGCCTAAAATTAACAATGGAAATTTATTCAAAAAACCACTATACCTTAACGATCTATTTGGGTATTAAATAAAAAGGAAGTTGAATGAAAAAGGAAATTGAATAAAAATGGAAATTGAGTAAAAATAAAATGGAAGTTGCATAAAATTAGAAATGGAAGTTGCATAAAATTAAAAATGGAAGTTCATTCAAAAAACCACTATACGTTAACGATCTATTTGGAAATTAAATAAAAAAGGAACTTGAATAGAAAATGAAATTGAATAAAAATAGAAGTTGCATAAAATTAAAAATGGAAGTTTATTCAAGAAACCACTAAACGTTAACGATCAATTTGGAAATTAAATAAAAAAGAAAGATAGATAGAAAAACAAATTGAATAAAAATGGAAGTTGAATAAAATTAACAATGGAAATTCATTCAATAAACCACTATATACCTTAACGATCTATTTCGAAATTAAATAAAAAAAGAAAGTTGAATAGAAAAGGAAATTGAATAAAAATGGAAGACGAATAAAAATAAAAATGGATGTTGCATAAAATTAATAATGGAAGTTGAATAAAAATAAAAATGGAAGTTGCATAAAAATAAAAATGGAAGTTGCATAACATTAAAAATGGAAGTTCATTCAAGAAACCACTATACCTTAACGATCTATTTGGAAATAAATAAAAATGAAAGTTGAATAAAAATGGAAGTTGCATAAAATTAACAATGGAAGTTCATTCAAGAAACCACTATACCTTAACGATCTATTTGGAAATGAAATAAAAAAGGAAGTTGAATAGAAAACAAAATTAAATAAAAATAAAAGTTGCATAAAATTAAAAATGGAAGTTGAATAAAAATAAAAATGGAAGTTGTATAAAATAATAATGGAAGTTCATTTAAGAAACCACTATACCTTACCGATTTATTTGGAAATTAAATAAAAAATAAAGTTGAATAGAAAAAGAAATTGAATAAAAATGGAAGTTGAATAAAAATAAAAATGGAAGTCGCATAAAATTAACAATGTAAGTTCATTTAAGAAACCACTATACCTTAACGATCTATTTGGAAATTAAATAAAATCGGAAGATGAATAAAAATAAAAATGGATGTTGCATAAAATTAATAATGGAAGTTAATTCAAAAAACTACTATACCTTAACGATAAAATTGGAAATTTAATTAAAAAAAAAAAGAAATTGAATAGAAAAGTAAATTGAATAAAAATGGAAGTTGAATAAAAATAAAAATGGATGTTGCATATAATTAAAAATGGTAGTTCATTGAAGAAACTACTATACCTTAACGATCTATTTGGAAATTAAATAAAAAAGTAAGTTGAATAGAAAAAGAAATTGAATAAAAATGGAAGTTGAATAAAAATAAAAATCGAAGTTCATTCAAGAAACCACTATACCTTAACGATTTATTTGGAAATAAAATAAAAAAGGAAGTTGAATAGAAAAGGTAATTGAATAAAAATCGAAGTTGAATAAAAATGAAACTGGAAGTTGCCTTAAATTAAAAATGGAAGTTCATTCAAGAAACCACCATACCTTAATGATCTATTTGGGTATTAAACAAAAAGGAAGTTGAATAAAAAGGGAATTGTATAAAAAATAAAGTTGAATAGAAAAGTAAATTAAATAAAAAAAAAAAAGGAAGTTGAATAGAAAAGGAAATTAAAGAAAAATGGAAGTTGTATGAAAGTTCCTTTTTTTGTTGAATAAAATTTTATGCAACTTCCATTTTTAATTTTATGCAACTTCCATTTTTAGTTTTATGCAACTTCCATTTTTATTCTATTGTCTTTTCTATTCAACTTCCTTTTTTTATTTAATTTCCAAATAGATCATTAAGGTATAGTGGTTTCTTGAATTAAAAATGGATGTTTCATAAAATTAAAAAAGGAAGTTCATTCGAGAAACCACTATACCTTAACGATCTATTTGGCAGTTAAATAAAAAAGAAAGTTGAATAGAAAATGAAATTGAATAAAAATAAAAATAAAAATGGAAGTTGCATAAAATTAACAATGGAAGTTAATTCAAAAAACCATTATACCTTAACAATCTATTTGGAAATTAAATAAAAAAAAAAAGAAGTTGAATAGAGAAAGAAATTGAAGAAAAATGGAAGTTGCATAAAATTAAAATTGGAAGTTGCATAACATTAAAAATGTAAGTTTATTCAAGAAACCACTATACCTAAACAATCTATTCGGAAATTATATAAAAAAGGAAATTGAATAGAAAAGGAAATTTGGTAAAAATGAAAGTTGAATAAAAATAAAAATGAAAATTGCATCAAATTAAAAATGTAAGTTCATTTAAGAAACCACTATACCTTAACGATCTATTTGGAAATTAAATAAAAAAAGAAGTTGAATAGAAAAGTAAATTGAATAAATATGGAAGTTGAATAAAAATAAAAATGGAAGTTGCATAAAATTAACAATGGAAGTTAATTCAAGAAACCACTATACCTTAATGATCTGTTTGGAAATTAAATAAAAAAATGAAGTTGAATAGAAAAAAAAAATTTCAATAAAAATGGATGTTGCATAAAATTAAAAATGGAAGTTCATTAAAAAAACAATGGAAGTTGAATAAAAATAAAAATGGAAGTTGCATAAGATTAACAATCTATTTGTAATGAAGTTAATTCAAAAAACCACTATAAAAATAGAAGTTAATTTAAAAAACCACTATACCTTAACAATCTATTTGTAATGACCCAGAAATTTTTTTTTTAAATAGCCAGTGCATAATTTAATTGAGCAAATTTTCGAATTTGAGTGCTGTGTAAATTCTGTGCGAAAACAGTTCGGTTTTATATTTTTTAAAAATAGTTACCGATCTTAGAAAATTATGAAAGTTTTGTATGTTGTTCACATACGAGTCTAGCACATTGGGTAAAAATTTCAGGATTTATTGATGAGTATTTATTTTACGAAAATTTGCGGACTGATCGGTGTTCGATCTAGTGTATAGCAGAATTTGAAAGTGAGTTTTGGGTGTTTGGTCCTTTTTAATTATATGATTGGTAGTAACCACCTTGGGAGTTGTTATTATTTATTATATAGGGTTATAATAAATATTTAAAGTTAAATTTATGGTGTGTACCATACGATAAAAAATTGTATATTTTATAAAGAATGAAACATGTATGTATTGTGAAATGAGCAAAATATTATATTTTGTGGTGTATAAAAATGTTATATTTTTGTGGTGAGAAAAATTATATCATTTTATAATTTATATTATAAAATTTTGAATTATTATTATAAAAATTAAATTATTTTTTTTAAATAAAAACCATCATTGGAAAAGCAAAGTCACACGGGGTTGTTCCCCACTCCTCTTTCTTTTTCCCCTTCCTTTCCTTTTCATCATTTCTTTCTTCTTTGTTGAATTGAGCAGAGAGTTCTGCTCTCTTGGTCTCTCTACCAACGTGTATCTATCTCTCTCTCTCTCTCTCTCTCTCTTTTTCCATTGTTGCTCAATGGTTGAGTTTCAAATGGGAGTCCTTAGAGTAAGATTTTGTAAAAGTGTTGTAAATGAAAGTTGGAGAACTCGTCGTAATCTTTGCAACGGTGTTCTTGGATTCATGATCAGGCGACGTTTGCATTTTCAGATTTGTTTTTCTTCATATTTGAGGTAGGGACTTTCTTCATATTTTTACATTAAAGCTATATTATGGTTATTTTGAGAAAATATATCATTGTAAGAGGTATTACATATAGATATATTTTCAGATTTTTGTTTGATAATTTTTGGAAGAAAAATTATGTTGAAATGTTAAGAATGTTGGTATTTTGAGATTGATTTAAAAAAAAAAAAATCATTTTGTGCTGTTAATTTTGTAAACGAAATCCGAAAATAGAATTTAATAGTTGTATGGATTATATCTACATCATATTATGGTTAGATAATTTATTTTGAGAAATTAAGGTTGAAATATTTATCTCATCCTTGAGTTTTGGAATTTATTTTTTTGAGAAAAATAAATTGATATTGAGGAATATTGTGTAAAGTGTTAAGTAGAGATTTTTCCTACACTTCTTTATGCACTTTTGCTTGATTATATGGAGTTTAGAGTTGTATATGATTTAATTAGAATTTTTAGAAATTTTGTGTTTTATTTGCTTAAAAGAGAAATTTTGAAGAAAATAAAAAGTTGATGCCCAAATTGCGAAAGTGTAAACTTGGAATATGTTTATAAGGTTATGAAAGAGTTATGTTTTTAATTTGAACAAAAACGGACTTCAATTGGATTGGTTTTGAAATTTTTACCGGTTTGTGGCCAAAAGAGTATTTTTAAAGAAAACAAAGGAATTACGTTTAACTTTCGGGGCTTTCAATCAAAATAGGATGTCATAGTTGGATAATGCTTGGAGAATGAGTTTGGAAAGAAAATGATGTTTTCTTGGGCATTAACGATATTATTTTACTTAATGTATTTGTTGGAATAAAACCGACACGGTTAGAAATGGACCTTGAGAGGTTACCGGACGTAATTGTGATATGAAAACTAGTGTAGTTATTCATATTTGATAAAATGTGGAATATGATTGGTTTCTAAATGTTGGGAATCATGGGAGATTCTAAGTTATAGTTATATGTTGGATTATATACCCATGTTGTTATCTTTTAATTAATATGTTAGAGATAACTATTTTGGCTATCGGTGAAAATTTACCATGTTGCATTTAAATGAGGATTTTGATCAAAATGGTAATGTTTAATAAGTAGGGATTCCTACTCATCTTTATGGGCTTTAACATAAATTTTGGGTATTTTGTATAAATGGTTTGATTTTGGAAGTTAGGGTTTCAAAATGTATAAAGAGGGGTTTTAAATCTTTGATTCACAAATGTGTATTTTGGGTTTCAAAATGAGGTATTTGATGTTAATGATAATATTTGGACCTTTGAGTCAATATTGGAAAAAGGGGAAAAAATGCCATGTTTGGGTATAATTGGGTCATTAGTGTAAATAATGACATTTATCATAAAATTATGAAATTGAGTTGGAAATGATAATATTTGGACCTTTGAGTCAATATTGGAAAAAGGGGAAAAAATGCCATGTATGGGTATAATTGGGTCATTAGTGTAATTAATGACATTTATCATGGAATTATGAAATTGAGTTGGAAATAATGAAATTGGCTCATTATATGATAAAATGGTGGAGTTGGATTTATTAATCGCTCACTTTTGAAAATGTTGATAACATTATCTGTTGATGCATTTATTATCTGCTTAGAAATAATTGCTTTGGGCTATCGGTGGAGGATAGTCTTGATTGTTGTAGACAACGCATGATGATTAGGAAAATTAAAACTAATCGATTGATTATGTCATTGAATATGATGGTTGGAATAATACATCGAATTTGTGTATTGATTGAACATGTATATGATGAAAGTTTATATGCATTGTGTTGTGTGGGAGGAGATACACTACAAGAAATTGCATTTTTCGCAACGCAACAAAATATGTTGCTAAAAGGGAAAATTCGTTGGCAAAGAGTTTTGCCGACACACAAAGCTACGTTGGCAACCCGTAGGCAAAAGTGAGTTGGCAAAAGTTTTTGCCGACGAAATTATGATTGCGTTGGTAAAAGTAATGCCTTTAGCATTTAACATAGTCGCGCTAAAAGCCTCCATCCATCGTCGGCAATTTACGCTATGCTGGTAAAAGTCATTCAAAATGATGATTGTGTAGCACTTTTCACACAAATTTGCATGGGCAAAAATATATACTTTTAGCAACAACATATGCGCCGCAAAAGTAAACTTTGGCGACATTTACGCCGATAAATGTTGCCATTTACCGACGATTTGTTTGTCGCTAAAGCTTTACTTTTGGCAACGACAAATTGGCATTGGCAAAAAATACACTTCTACCAACACAATATGAGTGGGGAAAAGTAACTTTTAGCGACACATTTACGTCGGTAAATGTTGCCATTTGCCAACGATTTGGTTGTCGATAAAGCTTTAGTTTTGGCCACGACAAATTGCCATTGGCAAAAAATACACTTTTAGCAACACAATATGAGTGGGCAAAAATAAACTTTTAGCTACACATTTACCGACAAATTATTTGTCGAGAAAGCTTCACTTTTTAACAACGACAAATTTGCAACAGCAAAAATAATTGAAACTCATTTATAATTTTTTAAAAGATTTACAGATTTACAAGAGGCATCCCTCAGGCACCACTATAACAAACTAAAAACATGGATATGAAATCACACAAAATACCCTCCATACCCTTCCAAATTAAAACACCGTAGCTGTCTGAACTTACACCTAATGACAACCCCCATTAATGAAAACCTGATCTATTACAGATTGGAAAAAAAAGTCCTGCACCCTTCCAAACATCAACAACACCAGCAAACATCTGTAACAACGCCCGCGGGGGACCTCGCTACAGTTCGGACTCGATTTTGTTACGGTTCTAAATCTTGAACCAAAGAGTCCAAATCCGGCAAATCGTTTTGAAGAAAAATAGATTTTTTTAAAGAAGTGCTAAACATGGACTGCTTTGCCAGATAACAGAGTCGCCACCTAAATATTTTAAAATGGGAAATTTAGGAAACCCTGACTCGGTGCCGAAAGGCCACGTGTCCGTCATCACCAAAGTTGGCTCGGGAACTTGGGTACGATTGGGGAAGGTCACATCGTGAGCACTTCGCCGCCATGCCAAAGACCGCCTCTACTAACCATGATATCTGCTTTTGAAAACTTTGCGTTCTTATTCGTTATTAGCCTAGATTACTATGTGATGCTCGCAAAGAAACAAGTATAGACTGGCTTCGAATTGGAACAAAACATTTTATGTTTGTTTGTTTGAAAATGGTGTGATGGTGCTACCCGCAGGTAGGCTAAAATACGGATTTGCCACCCTCGGGTGGGCTTAGAAAACAGTGATGTTGCCACTATCTAGTGGGCTTAAAACAAACATTTGATGAATTGTCCCAATTCAAATAACTCAACCTCCACCCACAGGCATTCAAGGCAGTTGTATCATATAAGCACATAGCCTCATGGTAAGCATGCTATCATGGCAACACTCACACGCATGCAAAGATGCTAAAGCATAACAACTTACCTAGTACTCCAAGCCAAAACAAAAGCTGATTAGAAATCATGCATGATCCTAAATATGCAGAAATGCCTAATGCAACACATGCAAAAATGCAACTATGGCAGGCTCGGCTATTCTAAAGATGGCATATGAAATGCAACAGCTATCAAGTACTCAACTTGGAATTGAAATACAGATGCAGTTTGTATGATGCGCCGAGCCCGGTGCATGCAAAACAGATGAATGAATGCAAACATGCTATCATACTGTATGCTAATTGAAGTATGCCCTATATCTAACCATTGTAAGCAGATAAATAAAAGGGAGAAAGACGTGGGGTTGGAAGACATACATTCACACTCACGCACACTTATTATTACAGTCATGCCCTCGCGCAGAGGGTCCGAATAAATAATACAGTCCGAAATATACAGTCCAAAATATACAGAATCCTAATTAATTGACAAATTAATTAATAAAAGCGGTAAAACTGGCGTGCAAGCCAGGGACTGCCTTGCTTCTGATAGATGCCGCCTGTCGCTTTGGCGCGAAATCCACCGATGCCCCGATTAGCCTCTGTTGGCAATATTTCTTGAAATGCGCGTCCGACTCCGAAAGTTGCTAAACTCTGAATTTTGCTGCAACAGAGAGCAGGAAAAGGGCACAGCAGTGTATTTCACAAATATATGCATGCTTCGATCCTCGTGCCACCAATCACGCATATCGATGCATGATGGCCGAGGAGCCGAATTGCACAACTCAATATCAGATGAATGCCAGATGAATGCTACAACAAAAACCTAACTCCATCATGGGTAATCCGGAGTGTCGGTAACTGGGGAATTGAGACACACTCCGTCACTCGGAGTACGGAATGTACCTCGTTTCCCGTGCGATATGCATGATATGCATGAAATGCAACTAATATACAACCTAGCATGCTCAATGCTATGAAAATGAGATGAAAATGAGACGCCGAAAGGCGTGCACGCGCACGCAAACCGAGGCGATGATATGAAGTGCAAATCGGTAACCGGCAGCCAAAATGCGGCACACGGCACGCAAACCGAGGCGATGATATGAAGTGCAAATCGGATAAAACCGGCAGCCTCGAAATGCGTGCACGCGCACGCAAAACCAAGGCGATGATATGAAGTGCAAATCGGTAAATTGGTGCCAATTGCGTGCATACGGCACGCAAACCGAGGCGATGATATGAAGTGCAAATCGGATAAAACCGAAGTGCCTCGGCGCGCGCATACATGCAAACCCGAGGCGATGATGAAATGAGATAGTCGGATAAATCGGCAGCCAAATGCGCGCCCACAGGCACGCAAACCGAGGCGATGATGAAATGGAATGAAATGGCATACGGAATGCCACGATGGGCTTACACCAACATGGGAGAGCCTCAGCTCACTCACATAGGAGGCCGTCGGATAAAAAGAGCTGCCTCGAAATGCGTGCACACGGACACACAAACCGAGGAATATGAAATGGCATACGGAATGCAATGATGGGCTTACGCCAACATGAGAGGGCCTCAGCCGCACTCACATAGGCTGCCAATGAATGAAAACGGAGCGTGAGCCATGCACGCAAAACCGAGGCAATGACAAAAAGGCACAAAATGGCATGGAAATGATATGCAAGCATGCAAACTAAATTCCAGCAACTAAATGAAGGGAAAACAGCCTCAAAATGATGATAAAAATGCACCCGATGCCCAGAATGTTCCCGAAATGTGATATTTAGCCCCCGAAATGGCCTACAGCTATGCTATACATGCAAAATTGACACATGAAAGAAAAAACAATAGCAAGGCAGCCCCAAAAATAGCATCTTTCCAGTACAAAACATGGCCAAATAATGCTCACAAGTATGGAAACAAAAGCTTGCAAAAATGCGGTAAAAGAGGGGAATTACAAAGCAAGTGATATTTACAATGCTCAAACCCAAAAAATCAGTTCTACAACATTGAAGATGGAAGAAAAATATGCACAAATTCAAGAGATGACAACCTCTAAATCAGTATGTATATATGCTAAACATAGCATGCAAAAAGGGGCAAAAAGAGGGTTATAAAGAGAGGTATCAAATGGATGCACCAAACCACTTAAGACCCTTAATAAAACTTTAAGAATAGGCCAAAAAAAGACACTTCCTAAGCCTGATGAAGGCCATAAACAGAAGCTAGAATGGCCTAAACAAACATGCAAATTTACGGAAAATTTGATGGATTTCAAAGGAAGTACCAAAAATATACACCAAATGTCTTAATACCCTAAACAAAACATGACAAGGATACAAAAATAAGGCTATTTCTAAGCCTGATGAAGGCTGAAATCCGGAGCCAAATAAGTCTAACAAAGCATGCAAAATATGGCCACCAAGAGGGCTACAATGAAAAGTATGTAAAGCATTCACCAAATAGCTAAACATTCTTGATGAAACATGTAAAGGGGGTCAAAATAAGACCCCTATTAGCTCTGACCAAGAGCCAAAACCATAAGCACAAAAGGCTACAAAATGAGCAAGATTTAGGGCCTAAAGTGAATTTCCAAGAGAGGTGGTATATAGAATGGTTAATGAGGTAGAGCCCTCCTCCAATGTTGTAGAGGGGCTCAAAATAGGCCCAAAACCAGTAGGGGTCGGAGCCCCAAAAACAAATGCAAAGAGGCTAAAAATTTGATTCAAGATTATGCAAGAAAAAGGGATTTGAATGCTTACCCTTGAAGATCTTTCTTTCTTTGCTTCTTGACTTGAATTTTTTGACTCTTAACCTCTGAAAAAAACTTCCTTGCTGCTGGAATGGTAGTGGAGATGGTGAGGCTTGGTGTTGGTGAAGAAATAATGCAAGACTTGAAGAAATTTGGAGCTTTTTTGCTATGAAAATGGAGGTTTAAGCTTAAGTGTTCTTGAAGGATTTTTTTCTCCTCCCAAAATGAGGTTCGGCCAGCTGCTGGAATGGACAAGAGAGAGGGCTTAAAAGGAGGGCCAAAAGGGTTGAAATATCTTGCCTCAAATATCTAGATATTTTGAGGGCAAAATATCTAGATATTTTGAGGGCAAAAGAAAAGATTTTGTTCGCCACGAAGTGGCATCCGAGACCGCAGTGTTCCTCGGAATGATGAAACAGAGGTACCGCCAAAATTGAACAAAACTAATGCAAAACGAAAGCTCGGGGACCAAAACCGCTGGGGTCCCGAAAATGGGTCAGAGGCACCTAAGTGGTGTTCGCCACGAAGTGGGTCTCGAGACCCCAGTGTTCCTCGGAATGCTAAAATAGAGGTCTCTCGCCAAAACCGAGAAAACGGATGTAAATGAATGCTCGGGACCAAAACCGCGCAGCTTTGGGGTCCCAAATGGGCCGCCGCACCGGAAGTGGTGTTCGGCTCAAGTGGTTTCAGAGACCCAGTGTCCTCCGAAGGACCAAAGCAGGTGTCCGCCAAAATGAACAGACATCGATGCAAAATGAATGCTCGGGCCAAAACCGCGGTTCGGGATCCCGAAAATGGGTCACGCACCTAAGTGGTGTTCGGCTGCGAAGTGGGTTTCTGAGCCCCCAGTGTCCCTTGAATGGGAGTAAACAGAGGTGTCTGCCAAGAATGAACAGACATCGATGCAAAATGAATGCTCGGGGCCAAAACCGCGTGGTTCGGGATCTCGAAAATGGGCTGCCGGGCACCAGAAGTGGTGTTCGGCTGCGAAGTGGGTTTCGAGCCCAGTCAAAGGTCCCTTAAAGGGGAGTAAATGAGATGCATGCCAAAAACCGGAGAATCGGAGATGGTTGGGCGGTCCCCGAACCGGCACACGGCCTAACGGCTCTCCGACCGAGAACCGGGCTCCGAAATGGGAAAAATGGATGGCCTACGGCCACTGAGAGATAGTCTACGGGACCACTCCTCCTCGGGAAAGAAAACAGAGAAAACCGAGTCCGGTTCGCAAACCGAGACAAGGCACGAAGAGAGTTCGAGTCCGGAGGTAGGGCGCACGGCCGCGACTCTGAGACTTCTGAACGAGCACAGTATGCAACATCACCGGCGCTCAATCGGTGACGTCTGAGTCTTAAGGTCGGTCAAAAATGGGGTGTCTGATTGCCCCTCTTGACGTAACTCGAAGTCACACCAATGACGGGAGTGAATGTCAAAGCCCAGAGACGACCCATTTTTGACAAGGTCGAAGACTTAGACAATCATACAAGATAAGCAAAGAATGTGTGCCCGCCGGCAAAATGGGGCAAAATGCAAAAGATATGCACAGAGCTGGTGATCATGCAAGTGCAAAGAAGTCAGTAATGAAGCAAGTATTGACAAATAGATGCAACCGTTTTAAGCAAGAATGCAAAGCAACAACTACATTTCATGCAGCTAGGAATGCGGAGAATTATTCAATTCTCATTGCGTCTTACGCAGAGAAGGCTAAAAGTGACTACCGAGAGTACCCGGAGTCTCACACACAACATCTCTCTGCGTATCACACACAGGAGGAAAAGATAGAAACCGGGTAAACAATGGTATAACCAACAGAGCGTATCTCAACGTATTTCATACGGAGAGAGGGAAGGTTTTAACCGGGGAACAAAGGTGTAACCAACAAGCATATCTCAACGTATTTCATACGGAGAGAGGGAAGGTTTTAACCGGGGAACAAAGGTGTAACCAACAAGCATATCTCAACGTATTTCATACGGAGAGAGGGAAGGTTTTAACCGGGGAACAATGGTGTAACCAACAAGCATATCTCAACGTATTTCATACGGAGAGAGGGAAGGTTTTAACCGGGGAACAATGGTGTAACCAACAAGCGTATCTCAACGATTTCATACGGAGAGAGGGAAGGTTTTAACCGGGGAACAATGGTGTAACCAACAGGCATATCTCAACGTATTTCATACGGAGAGAGGGAAGGTTTTAACCGGGGGAACAATGGTGTAACCAACAAGCGTATCTCAACGTATTTCATATGGAGAGTGGGAAGGTTTTAACCGGTGAAACAATGTTGTAACCAACAAGCATATCTCAACGATTTCATACGGAGAGAGGGAAGGTTTTAACCGGGAAACAATGGTGTAACCAACAAGCATATCTCAACGTGTTTCATACGGAGAGAGGGAAGGTTTTAACTGGGGAACAATGGTGTAACCAACAAGCATATCTCAACGTATTTCATACGGAGAGAGGGAAGGTTTTAACCGGGGAACAAAGGTGTGACCAACAAGCATATCTCAACGTATTTCATACGGAGAGAGGGAAGGTTTTAACCGGGGAAACAATGGTGTAACCAACAAGCGTATCTCAACGTATTTCATACGGAGAGAGGGAAGGTTTTAACCGGGGAAACAATGATGTGAGTGTGTGTGATCGATACACAAAGTAGGCAAAGCGAGTGTGTGATAGATGCACTTAAATGAGAATGTGTGTGATACACAAAATGAATGAAGTGTGATTGATACACTAAAGCAAATGAAGTGTGTTAGATACACAGAGTGAAGCAAATAAAGTGTGATTGATACACTAAGTGAATGAAGTGTGATTGATACACTAAGTGAATGATCTCAAACGGAACTTTTTTGAATGAACCGTACATACAATATCGTGCATGACTGAGAAAGAAACTTAACAGGTGCAATGCATTACAATGCATGATGCTTAAGGAAAGCAATAAATGGACAAAGCGGCGCTTTAGAAAGCGCCTCATGAGGTGAGTGGCGGTGAACCGCTCTACTCTGATGGGGATCTCCCCTCGTGCTCTTCGAACACTTACCTTCAACTCACAAAGACAAAGGCTCGAATGCTAACAAGTAACAATATTCGCATGTGGGAGCCACGGTGCCGCTTGTCTTCCCGATCATACTCACAACTTTCCTATTCTCCAACGGGTGACAGACTAGGTTGGTTCAAGATCCGTAATCGAGGTGCATACATGCTATCTCAACCTATGGGGCTTCCATACAGATTTCAAGCCGAGGGCGCCTCTGGTATTTAAACCAGACTTTAGTCTCGAAATCCGAACCTTATGTTCTAGGCCACGGCCATTCGAACTCTAATTTCCACCGTCGCAGCTTGGTCTCCTAGGAACTCATCGCAAACACGCCAAGATGCCTCGTAGGGAATGGTACTCAGGAGAGCACTCGATCGCCATTCGCTTGAAGTAGACTTGATTTTGAGCTTGAGGTAGAGGCACACTCATACTTGAACATTGGCAAGACACAAGAGGTACACACGGAATATAGTCTCGGAACTTACTGAAGTTGGAACAAACTCAGATGCTCGACATTTTCCTCTTTTGCTTTTGCTTTGCAGCCCGAAACTCATAGCTTCAGATAGGTCCTGGTTTCACTGTTCTCATATGACCTGGGTTAAACCCTGTGGTTTTCTGAAAGAACAAATTCTGTTTTGCACAAATGTGGAGAACGGCACGGCACTCGGAGCACAAAACGATTTTTTGAAATTGAGAGTGAGCATAAGTTCTCAACTGGGTATTGAGCCTACGACTGAATACAGCACGCTACGACTCAACAAGAAAACAAAAGGCACATAACCTAGACACATCGAGTAACACTCGAGACGACTCAAAACAAGGATCGAGATAAAACAAAAAGACACGACACTCAGACGTGCACAGGGAGCCTGTTTCACCGGGTATGTTTCCCATCCTTTCTTATTTGTGATTCTCACATCACTCGGCCCTCAAGCTCTGTTTTTCTGAAAAAGCCCTTTTCTCACTTTTTCTCTCATCGCACATCTCTCTATTCTTCAATCTCTCATTTTTCAATCCCTCCCCTGGGTGGTTGATGGATAAACAGCAAGTTGCGGGCTTTTGCCACTGGTATTCTACCAGATTCTCTTTCTTCTGCACACAGCTAGTGAGTTCCTCCCACAGAGGGGTTGTGCTGCAACTGGGTGTGTAGCAAATCTGCAGCTTGCATCGATCGATGATGCCCCGCCGGGAGTTTGGACGTGGTTAGATCTGCCAGATGAGGAGTGGGAATATCTTGATCCATTCCGGTTTGTGCTTCAGACTTGGCTTGATACCTCGTTGCTTGGAGGATGTGAGAGCTTTCGCCTCTTGTTGTGCCCTTCTTGTGCCTCTTTGGCGGTGTAGAGTGCCCTTCTTGGCAAGTATGTTGATAACGGGAAAAACAGAGAACCTGACTCAATTGTGCCCCTAGTTCATCATTTTGACCATTTTTATTTTTGCCTTTCTACTAAAACAGTTTTGACCAAAATGAGAGTTAGATTAACATGCTTGTTCGATTTTTGATTTGAAATCATGCAAGTCAGGCTATGAGCACTGAAAATTTTCCTTTTTTGGGTCCAAGAAAATGGTCCAGTTTTGAAAAAAAAAATGGAATGATTTTTGAGAGAATAGTCAACCTCAATAAAAATTCTCAAAAACTGCTTTTGCAAATGGCCACTGCTCAACAAGCAGGGAACCTACTCTTGAGATGCACAACCTCAGATCCAAAGGAAAACTGCCCCGTGCTTGAAGAGGGTTGCATGGCAACGGAAAGTTGCCTTGTTTGAACGGCACCGCGGCGCATTGAATGGCAACGGAAAGTTGCCCCTTGTTTGACCGGGCGCCAAGAAGACAATGAATGGCAACGGAAAGTTGCCTTGTTTGATAGCACCGCGCGCATTGAATCGATCCTCGAGTGATGAACACAACCAAATCCTCGATCTGAGAAGACAAAGATGATCAAAACCATCACATGGACACAATCAAATTGAAGTGTTTTACTACCGGACTTCGTAATGAAGTTGCCTCACGATCCCAAACATGGGAATCAAGCCTTACGTAGTTCGGGGTTAAGGTACACTCGGGTATTTAACCTCTCCTTTCTATGCTCTAACTTTTGCCAAGGCGCGGTGTTTTCGACCTTGCGAGCTTTGTTCTTCTTTCTTTTTCTTTTTTTTTCTATTCTTTTCATTCCTTTTTCTTCTTCTTTTTTTGCATTTTCTTTTCTTTTCTTTTTTTTTTGTATCTTTGCATTTTTTCTTTTTGCATTTTTGTATATATATTTTTCTTGTCTCGCTCTAACTTTTGCCTGGGTCGCCCTTTCGGGTTTTCGGCCCAGCGAGCCTCTCAAAGGGTAAAAATGTAACCAGTCCATGCCAAATGGTTCTGAGATTGAAGCCCTCTATATCCAGGAGAGTGGCTGTTGTATTGACTTGCAGAAAGATCCACCTTTGGCTCTTCGAGCACATCGGATATTTTTTGCCCCTAGTTCGAGGGGTGCTTCTGCTCTAGCCTTGCAAGCTTCTTCTGATGAGGTCTGACCTTCTTGATCTGACTTTGGTGCCTCTTGTTCGAGGGCTGCTTCAAATCTGGCCACACAGGTCTTACATTGTGGTCAACCGTTGAACCTTCTGAATTCAAGCTCAAGGTTCGGAAGCAAAGGGGTTGAGTCTCGAGGCTGAGAGTGATCCTAAGCTGCACAATCTCAAGAGCGATTCCACACATGTCTTCGCAGGACCGCGCAAAACATTTTTTGAAAGTTTTTAAGAAAGCGACAAATCGCTCACGCTGAAGACAGTGTAGGATCAATCTGGATCAAAGCCAGGGTCCTTCTCAGTACTCACACTAACAAGCATGATTTCATTGATAAAGGGCATAGTATGCCTCTCTTTCTCTCTTTTGATCAAAGTTTTGCAAATCCCGAGGAATTCCTTACTCTTTGTTTACAACACAGTGTACAAAAAGGTTTTGAAAAACTCAGGTCAATACAATGACTTCAAGGCACAAGAGAGCAGGTGGAGTGCACTGCCATTTCATTCAAATCCGGCACAACTAGCACACGAAGCAAATACGAGAGCGTGGAAATCACCGCTGTTTCATTCAAAATCATTGGCATAACGGCTCCTCGCGTAAACAGACTCAAAACAAAACAAAAGGACAAACATAAAACAAAATGGTGACACTCGAGGTAACACCGGAATCACCCGACTCCTATACAACAGACCGACTCGATACAACAAGATGACTCCACAACAAAAGAGACTTGACTTAAAACAAAAACGGACTCAAGACAAAACAACAAAATCGACCCAATACCCAAGTCGAAAGCAAAAGCGGTATTTGCACATTGCTCGTAACAAGGCGTGCCATTCCCACGCCTCGAGTTGATCGAGCCATCGCCGCAGTGGTTCATCCCGATCACATAACATTATCCCCACAAGTTCACCGATCAAGCCGATAGACTTTGTAGGAGCGGCGGGAGGACAACCGTTGTCAAATAGATCTTGCTTCATGGCGAAGACGGAAGCAATTGTTGGTAGCATGGCGGTTCTTGATGGTACGCTGCAGATCGGGTAGCATCATGTGTAGCCTGAAGAGGGTTCAGAGAGGCCGAGGCTCAAGGGGTTTGAGATGGCCTTGCCCAACAAGGATTTGGAAAGTTTGGACAAAGGCATGTGGAGGGCATGGAAGACCCTCCGACCTCAGGGTTGGTACTTCTGGGTTTGTGGATTTTCTTTGGGGCACCAATAGAGAGATTGGCGGTCTTGGCCCGGCTTGTCGATTTCTTCCGAGTGGAGGATTGTTTACGATACACGACCCTTCTCCCGCTTTTCCTTTGATTCAAACTGCCCCCAACTTGAGCGGCAAAAGTGTCATCCACAGTTTTTGCAACAACTGCGAGGACTTGCTCTTTGTTCAGTCCCTCGGCTTTCAAAGCCTCAACAGCAAACATAAGATGTTCATGGGAATCCATGCCCGCCCCTGCCTTGTTCTTTCCACTCGCCTCCACTTTGCCAAGGGATTGGCCTTCCTCGGATGCAGCTTGCCCCAAGACTGAGGAGCCTTTTGACATGAAATTCCCAACATGTGGTGTGGTCGATGATGGAGCCAATGTCCCGGAGGCCAGATCGGTCACAGTTCTTTGAAGATCTTCGATCATTCTCTTTAGCTCAGAAGTAGTGGGTTCCTGGGTTTGGGATGAGTGGGGTTGGATGCACCCATCATGCATAAGTCCATGCTTTCGGGATAAACAACTCGGGCTTGGGTAGATGGGCGGGGTGATGTATATCTTTGGGGTCATAGGTGGACGGCGATATGGATGAGGTTGAGATGTGGGGTGACAGTTTGTGGTGGCTCGAGGTCCCTTTGGTGGAGCTATAATCTCTTCGTCAATAAGATCCTGAATCTTATGACGGAGGATGCAACGGTTAAATATCATGACCGTCTTTGTTGATGGTAGGTCTGATGTTTAGCTGGGTCATATCTGGATGGAAGAGGGCTTGAAAGGGGTTGGGGTTCTAGGAGTTCTAGGTGCCCTTTTTTCCGTAACATTTGCAAAGCTTGAGAAAGACTCATGTCTGAGAGGATGGAAATTTCGGGCTTGGTGCCGTGTTGAAATGGTTGGTCTTTGGCTAATGAGGGAAGTGGTGATAGGGTCTACTTCGAGCATTCCATTTGTGCTACCATCGGTGGTAGCATTGGGCTATGAACAACATCCTTCTTTGGCTCATTATCTTCCACAAAGATCCCTTGTCGGATGGCCTCCTTGATTTGAACCCCGATGTCACGGAGGTCCTTAAATTTGAATATCATATTACGCAATGTTTCGCTTGCCTAACCATGTCTTGTTGCGTGAATCCACCGATTCTTTGGAAATGGATCAGCAAATCCTCCAAATTTGCCGAGGGCTGCGCCATGATAGAGGTAAATGCTAGTGCTCCGATCGAGGTAATGTGACTGGTGACTGGCGGATCAGATGAACCGGTGAGCCCTAACTGGCCTTTCTTTGCCTTGCCTCAGCGGAAGAACACTGGTTTCCCTTGAATCAAATTTCTGACCTCACAAAGTCTATCAGCACTAGTTCAATGTACCTGGGGGATAGTGGAGCCTTCTGAAGCTATGGTTCCCAAGACTACCTAGCAAAAGAGAAAACAGACAGCATCTCAGCCTGATTTCACCTGAACAGATACGAGCATAGTTGAATGAGTGTGCCCTCTACTGAATTCTGCCCAAAATTCCGCCTGTAAGCTGATACCCTCAGGTAAAACTGATTCCACCAAATACTGATGCCCGCAGGCCTGATACCCAAAATACTGAATTGGTGCCCGCAGGCCTAATGCTCAAACTTGTAAACTGATACATGCATTCCCTGTAGAGACGCACTCTAACAAGCACATAACAGATAAGTGAGAGCCAAAACACCCCTATGTTGGGGGAGGGTTTCCCTGTCCTATTTTGTCAGGAGCTAGGGTTTCACTACGCACGCAGCGGTTTCAAACAACCTATAAACGGGTAAGCAACCTGTCCTAGTTTGGAATGGTCACTATGGATCCGAATATGCACTAGGTCGAATGGTCAAAGGGTGCCCGGTAAAACCGGGTTTGTGTTCCCATCTTGCCGAGCCCAGAGCCGATCATCCTTATGGACATGACTTGACAAGACAAGCCTCCGGCAAATCGTTCGGGAATGGCATATGGCAAAACACGGTGTCCTAGGCGCACCAATGCAAATGCAATGCAAAGAAACACACAAGCGTAGTCAAAACCAGATATCATGAGTTCAAGTCAAGTTCTCTAAATCCCAAATAGTCGCCAGAATCAGAATAACGCCATGGGACCTCGCTTCTGATTCGGACTCGATTTTGTTGCGGTTCTAAATCTTGAACCAAAGAGTCCAAATCCGGCAAATCGTTTTGAAGAAAAACAGATTTTTTGAAAGAAGTGCCAAACATGGACTCGCTTTGCGGATATGAGTCGCCACCTAAATATTTTAAAATGGGAAATTTAGGAAACCCTGACTCGGTGCCAAAGGCCACGTGTCCGTCATCACCAAAGTTGGCTCGGGAACTTGGGTACGATTAGGGAAGGTCACATCGTGAGCACCCTTCGCCCGATCAAAGACCGCCTCTACTAACCATGATATCTGTTTTGAAAACTTTGTGAGTTCTTATTCGGTTATTAGCCTAGATTACTATGTGATGCTCGCAGCAAACAAGTATATACTGGGGGCCGATAGAATTGGAACAAAACATTTCATGTTTGTTTGTTTGAAAATGGTGTGATGGTGCTACCCGCAGGTAGGCTAAAATGCGGATTTGCCACCCTCGGGTGGGCTTAGAAAACAGTGATGTTGCCACTATCTAGTGGGCTTAAAACAAACATTTGATGCATTGTCCCAATTCAGATAACTCAACCTCCACCCACAGGCATTCAAGGCAGTTATATCACATAAGCACATAGCCTCATGGTAAGCATGCTATCATGGCAACACTCACACGCATGCAAGGATGCTAAAGCATAAAACTTACCTAGTACTCCAAGCCAAAACAAAAACTGATTAGAAATCATGCATGATCCTAAAAATATACAGAAATGCCTAATGCAACACATGCAAAATGCAACTATAGCAGGCTCGGCTATTCTAAATATGGCATATGAAATGCTACAGCTATCAAGTATTCAATTTGGAATTGAAATACAGATGCAGTTTGTATGATGCTTGAGGCAGTGCATGCAAAACAGATGAATGAATGCAAACATGCTGTCATGCTGTATGCTAATTGAAATATGCCCTATATCTAACCATTGTAAGCGGATAAATAAAAGGGAGAAAGAAATGGGGTTGGAAGACATACATCACACTCACACACACTTATTATTACATCATGCCCTCGCCAGAGGGTCCGAATAAATAATACAATCAAAATATACAGTCAAAATATACGTAATTCTAATTAATTGACAAATTAATTAATAAAAGCGGTAAACTGGCATGCAAGCCAGGGGCTGCCTTGCTTCTGTTAGATGATGGATGGTGGGCTGCCTGGCGCGGAAATCCACTGGGATGCCCCGATAAGCCTCTGTTTGCAATATTTCTTGAAATGCGTCCGACTGAAAGTTGTTGATCCTCGAATTTTCTTCAACAGAGAGCAGAAAAGGGCATAAATGTATTTCACAAATATATGCATGCCTCGATCCTCGTGCCACCAATCACGCATATCGATGCATGATGGCCGAGGAGCCGAATTGCACAACTCAATATCAGATGAATGCCAGATGAATGCTACAACAAAAACCTAACTCCATCATGGGTAATCCGGAGTGTCGGTAACTGGGGAATTGAGACACACTCCGTCACTCGGAGTACGGAATGTACCTCGTTTCCCGTGCGATATGCATGATATGCATGAAATGCAACTAATATACAACCTAGCATGCTCAATGCTATGAAAATGAGATGAAAATGAGACGCCTCGAAAAGCGTGCACACGGGCACGCAAACCGAGGCGATGATATGAAGTGCAAATCGGGTAAAACCGAAGTGCCTCGAAATGCGTGCACACGGGCACGCAAACCGAGGCGATGATATGAAGTGCAAATCGGATAAAACCGAAGTGCCTCGAAATGCGTGCACACGGGCACGCAAACCGAGGCGATGATATGAAGTGCAAATCGGATAAAACCGAAGTGTCTCGAAATGCGTGCACACGGGCACGCAAACCGAGGCGATGATATGAAGTGCAAATCGGATAAAACCGAAGTGCCTCGAAATGCGTGCACACGGGCACGCAAACCGAGGCGATGATATGAAGTGCAAATCGGATAAAACCGAAGTGCCTCGAAGTGCGCGCCCACAGGCACGCAACCCGAGGCGATGATGAAATGAGATAGTCGGATAAAACCGAAGTGCCTCGAAATGCGCGCCCACAGGCACGCAAACCGAGGCGATGATGAAATGGAATGAAATGGCATACGGAATGCCACGATGGGCTTACACCAACATGGGAGAGCCTCAGCTCACTCACATAGGAGGCCGTCGGATAAAAAGAGCTGCCTCGAAATGCGTGCACACGGACACACAAACCGAGGAATATGAAATGGCATATGGAATGCAATGATGGGCTTACGCCAACATGAGAGGGCCTCAGCCGCACTCACATAGGCTGCCAATGAATGAAAACGGAGCGCCTCGAAATGCGTGCCCGCGGGCACGCAAACCGAGGCAATGACAAAAAGGCACAAAATGGCATGGAAATGATATGCAAGCATGCAAACTAAATTCCAGAAACTAAATGAAGGGAAAACAGCCTCAAAATGATGATAAAAATGCACCCGATGCGCAGAATGTTCCCGAAATGTGATATTTAGCCCCCGAAATGGCCTACAGCTATGCTATACATGCAAAATTGACACATGAAAGCAAAAACAGTAGCAAGGCAGCCCCAAAAATAGCATCTTTCCAGTACAAAACATGGCCAAATAATGCTCACAAGTATGGAAACAAAAGCTTGCAAAAATGCGGTAAAAGAGGGGAATTACAAAGCAAGTGATATGTACAATGCTCAAACCCAAAAAATCAGTTCTACAACATTGAAGATGGAACAAAAATATGCACAAATTCAAGAGATGACAACCTCTAAATCAGTATGTATATATGCTAAACATAGCATGCAAAAAGGGCAAAAGAGGGTTATAAAGAGAGGTATCAAATGGATGCACCAAACCACTTAAGACCCTTAATAAAACTTTAAGAATAGGCCAAAAAAAGACACTTCCTAAGCCTGATGAAGGCCAGAAACAGAAGCTAGAATGGCCTAAACAAACATGCAAATTTACGGAAAATTTGATGGATTTCAAAGGAAGTACCAAAAATATACACCAAATGTCTTAATACCCTAAACAAAACATGACAAGGATACAAAAATAAGGCTATTTATAAGCCTGATGAAGGCTGAAATCCGGAGCCAAATAAGTCTAACAAAGCATGCAAAATATGGCCACCAAGAGGGCTACAATGAAAAGTATGTAAAGCATTCACCAAATAGCTAAACATTCTTGATGAAACATGTAAAGGGGGTCAAAATAAGACCCCTCTTAGCTCTGACCAAGAGCCAAAACCATAAGCACAAAAGGCTACAAAATGAGCAAGATTTAGGGCCTAAAGTGAATTTCCAAGAGAGGTGGTATATAGAATGGCCAAATGAGGTTGAGCCCTTCTACAATGTTGTAGAGGGGCTCAAAATAGGCCCAAAACCAGTAGGGATCGGAGCCCCAAAAACAAATGCAAAGAGGCTAAAAATTTGATTCAAGATTATGAAAGAAAAAGGATTTGAATGCTTACCCTTGAAGATCTTTCTTTCTTTGCTTCTTGACTTGAATTTGTTGACTCTTAACCTCTGAAAAAACTTCCTTGCTGCTGGAATGGTAGTGGAGATGGTGAGGCTTGGTGTTGGTGAAGAAATAATGCAAGACTTGAAGAAATTTGGAGCTTTTTGCTATGAAAATGGAGGTTTAAGCTTAAGTGTTCTTGAAGGATTCTTTTCTCCTCCCAAAATGAGGTTCGGCCAGCTGCTGGAATGGACAAGAGAGAGGGCTTAAAAGGAGGGCCAAAAGGGTTGAAATATCTTGCCTCAAATATCTAGATATTTTGAGGGCAAAATATCTAGATATTTTGAGGGCAAAAAGAAAAGATTTTGTTCGCCAAGTGGCATCTCGAGACCGCAGTGTTCCTCGGAATGATGAAACAGAGGTACCTGCCAAAATTGAACAAAAACTAATGCAAAACGAAAGCTCGGGGACCAAAACCGCGCGGGGTCCCGAAAATGGGCTGCCGGGCACCGGAAGTGGTGTTCGGCTGCGAAGTGGGTTTCTGAGACCCCAGTGTTCCTCGGAATGCTAAAATAGAGGTCTCTGCCAAAAACCGGAGAAAACGGATGCGAAATGAATGCTCGGGACCAAAACCGCGCAGTTTGGGGTCCCGAAAATGGGCTGCCGGGCACCGGAAGTGGTGTTCGGCTGCGAAGTGGGTTTCAGAGACCCCAGTGTCCCTCGGAAGGACCAAACAGAGGTGTCTGCCAAAAATGAACAGACATCGATGCAAAATGAATGCTCGGGGCCAAAACCGCGTGGTTCGGGATCCCGAAAATGGGCCGCACCGAAGTGGTGTTCGGTCAAGTGGGTTTCGAGCCCCATGTCCCTTAAATGGGAGTAACAGAGGTGTCTCGCCAAGAATGAACAGACATCGATGCAAAATGAATGCTCGGGCCAAAACCGCTGGTTCGGGATCCCGAAAATGGGTCACGCACCTTAAGTGGTGTTCGGCTGCGAAGTGGGTTTCTGAGCCCCCAGTGTCCCTTAAATGGGAGTAAATGAGATGCATGCCAAAAACCGGAGAAATCGGAGATGGTTGGGCGGTCCCGAACCGAAGCACACGGCCTAACGGCTCTGAAAACCGGGAACCGGGCTCCGAAATGGGAAAAATGGCCTACGGCCACTGAGAGATAGTCTACGGGACCACTCCCTCCCCTCAGGAAAGAAAACAGAGAAAATCGAGCCTGGTTCGCAAACCGAGACAAGGCACAGAAGAGGGTTCGGGAGTCCGGAGGTAGGGCGCACGGCCGCGACTCTGAGACTTCTGAACGAGCACAGTATGCAACATCACCGAGCGCTCAATCGGTGACGTCTGAGTCTTAAGGTCGGTCAAAAATGGGGTGTCTACAACATCCAACAACAACACAGCAGCACCTCATCGTAACAAACACCATCACAAAGAAGATCACCACAAAGATCTCAAAGAATAAAGAAGAACATCACAAAGAAGACCAGAAGAATAGCATATCAGCAAACTGATTCAACAAAGATCATCACCAGTTCAGAAAACCATTTCAACTCTAAGAAGGTAATGAGTAAAAGTGTCACATGAGTAGAAGTGTCATATGAGTAGAAGTGTTAGTGATTCTTGCATTAAGGTCTGGTTACTTGTTAGACAGCTTTGAATTAGACATAAATTCAGCAAATAGGAAAACAAAAGCATAAAAGGAGTAGCCTACTCCACAAGGGTGGCTTGAGATACACACACAAGTCAACACGGAATTTCCACACTGGCACTTTAATTCCAACTCTAAATTCATAATCAAGCAGGGGCCTCTTTATGTGGACACTAGTAAACCATAATGAGAAATAAACTTTCTAAAAATTACCCCATTTAGAGACTGTAAAATATTCAAAATCTACCAAAATAAGTAATTTGGACAAAAATTAAAAAGCATGACAAACCTACACTAACACAAGTGTAGGCTTTTTTTATAATTAGATAGAGAGAGAGAGAGAGAGAGAGAGAGAGAGAGAGAGAGAGAGAGAGAGAGAGAGAGAGACCTCTTTTCCCCATTGAGTACCCTTCTCATAGCTACAATTTGCAAGAATTTTAGACCCTTCTTCCAATTCATGGACAGTTCTATCTTTCTTTGTATCACACACACTGTTCTTCAATTCTCCTATGTAATTTTCAGAGTACTTTAATATGTCCAGCAGACATCAAAAGAAAGAGACAGTCCCCATGCACAAGGGCAGATGCATATTGCAATAAGCTTCAGAGTAATTATTTTTCAAGGAAGTTCTAAAGCTAGCAGCATCATTTTTCAAATTACTAGTATCCACTTCTTGCATGTGGTGACTGTCATGAATCTCATGATTATTTCACTTTCTACATATAACATATATGGAAGTTAGTGCGTGTAAGTAGTCATGTCACATGTATGTTGATTTCTCTTTCATTCACATGTATACATTCACTATTGAACCCACTTAGATGCTTGCATAAGAAATATATCCGGGTGAACAATATAAACCTTTCTTTTTAGTTGGTCTTTTTCTAACACATCAATTTGAAGTGAGAAGTATTACCTACCAATGAGTGCCTCTCTATGCAAACTACACAATCCGCTATGTAATTTTCAGAGTACTTTAGCCCACAAAGACTTTTCGCCTATGGAAGCATCCAAAGGCCACAAAGACAAGGCTGCATTGTATCCATCTATGCCGGCAAGCTCAATCTTTGTGACCAAGATTAGAATATATATGTCACTCAAAGTTCATATCTTAATAATAAAAAAAATCAAAACTAGTACTACTTTTAACACTTACCAAATGAGTTGTACTGGCAACATTCAATAAATATCGTTCTTGGTGATGTTATTGTAACTCAGTGGGTGTTGCACGTGACGTGGTCTTGTGGCCATGTTTTTCATCCATGAAGAAGCATAGAGCCTCTTTTATTGCATCCGAATCATTGGAGTACATGTCGCAAGTTGAGGATAATAGGTGCGTTGCTTATTTGACGATACTCTTATCTCAGACGCTCAAAATGATTAGCGATTTAGCTAGTCTGTTGGAGATGCACTATGTATAAAAAGTTGAACCGGATTAATTACGGTGCATTCATGGACTCGGCTTTGAAGTTGTGAGGGCACTGAGGTCTCTTTTCTCTTGCCAAGTACACGGTGTTGGCAATTGATGTCCATCATCATCCACCGCACTCACTTCCTACCATCAATTAAAATCAAAACAAAACAACACAGAACAAGCAAGAAGAGTAATAAATCTTCTGATGACAAAAAATAGTACTATTAATTACATAGTGTTTTTATGGAATAATAATCACCTGAACAATTGATTGGTGATCTTGCTTTGTCACTTGAGAGTTCCATTCTAAAAACCCTTTGTGTTGATCCTTTACTTCTTCAAATATTACCCTTTTCAAGAGTCGCCTAATCCGAATTTCATATCTTCATAGAGTTTCTTTAATAGAAGAAGAAGAAGAAGAAAACAATCAACATATCTCAAAATGATTCACAAACAAATTCTTTGTACTTGAAATTCATTTAGAATAATTTGCTCTTGCATTTTAACTATTACCTTAGTTGCCTACCATTCTTCTGTTAATTTCGCATCTTGCTTGTTGAAATTCTCAGAAAAGTAAGTCATAGGGACCTCGGTTCGACCTCAAAAAAAGTAACATACTAACAATCCTATGTAGGAATAGTAAAAACAAAACAAAAATAGCAATATATATTGTGAAAATTGATTTTCTAACTTACTTTCTATCCCCTCTACATCCGGAAGATCTTTAGTAATGGCAATGACCAAGAAACAATGTTACAAAAGTTGTGATGAAAGCCACGGTGTAAGTCAGCAGAAATTGATAACGCACATGAGAAATTTTGTCGAGTTTGAGAAATTAATAACGTGCACATAAGTCGCAGTAAGCCACGATGTTAAATCTTGAAGTTAAGTTGGTTATGATTTCTATAGCTATGTTGTCGAAGTTATTTGACATAATAGTGCTCACTTCCTTAAGTGATATTAATCTATTCAATTGATATGGTAATGTAATAAATCAAAAATGACTAAGAGTCAATTTCATGAATCTACACATTGGGTCGATCTGCTTCGCTCAATTAATCAAACCAAGTGTATTAAAAAGAAACCTTGAAGCAGAGTGGAGATGTCCTTTTGTCGATTGAACCCTTTTGTGCTTCTTCGCCTTATCAATCATTGTGATTGTTAAAAAAAATATTTTAAATTGATCCTATAATGTAAGAACATAGTCCCAAGTGTTAAATGTATGTACATCACATTGTGTACCAAGAGTTCATTTCAAACAACAACAATATCAAGAAATAATGCAGACCCCAAATGAGTATAACATTTAAACCTCTTGCATTTTTGTCGGTAGAAGGGATCAAGTCATTGGCTTCCGCTTGTTTTGACTATGCCGCTTCCACCGCCCGAGTGTGGTGGAAGGAAGAAGCCTCGAGAAGAACTTTCATTACTCCTTGTCAATTCCAAGAGTGCATTTGTGTGTTCGTGCCATTCTCGATCTTTGCTATCCCATTAATCGAAAAAGCCACCTCATTGTCAAAGGCAGAGCAAGAGAGGCATCGAGGGAGGTCCGTGACGCTTTGGCAAAAGCATTTTTCACATACTCCAAACCGGCAGCCCCTTTAGAAGCGATTGCATAATTTTTATAATGCATTGTCGATCTCTTGCTTGAGTGCCTGTCGAAAAGTGTAACAATCGCTTTCATGCATCCATGGCAATGGCTTGTTAAACGAATCACTCTTTTAAGTGGTTACCTACCGGAGTTGTGGCTCGTAAAGAAGATTCTCCAAATTAAGAAACAAAGTTGGTCTGATCATATAGTGTTGTTCCTGGTTTTCTTTATGATCTTAATTTATTTTACATTAGATTTATCTGAGACAACCTACTTGTGATGAATTTGATCTCCAAAATTTATGAAATTCAATTTCCAGTTATGCTCTCATGGGCTAATTTTTGCAGTTTATGATTTATGAAGTTACATTATTCATTCTTGCAACAATGCCACCCCCTAGGGAAATATTATTACCACATTGTATTGTTGCACAATATGCAATAGAGTGAAATATAAATATAAAAAATAGAAAAGGCATACACAAATACCTGTATTTGCTCCAAGACAAAGCGCAAACCCTTGATCAACGCAACAATGTATGATTGGTTTGATCCATTTCCATTTCGACAAATCTTAGCTAGTTCTTTCAAAGAATTTCGTGGGCAACCTTTAGTTCATCCTCCTTCGCAGAGCGTAAAGCTTCGCAAAGTGATCAATGCAAAATCCAATCTTTCCAAGATAATCCATGTCTAGCTTACCCAAATTCAAAGACCGAGGAAAGAAAAAGAAAATAAATTATGATTTTATGTACACTACAAAGAGTGAATAAATCTTGGCCGCAACAATAGAAAACGTGATTGAGCAGGCTACCTGAGAGAGAATGTCCAGATCAAAAGCTCCAAAAATCTCTTCTTTCCAGCTCTGAGGAGCCATCTCACGTAATCCATCTCTCACTTCCCTCATTAGTTCAACAACCCGGTCATAATTAGGCTCATCCTGTTCATAGATTACGTGATGTCATCCAAGAAAGCCTTTTCCATTGTCTCTTTTATCTTTGCCCGCAGGTAAAGAAATGAGGAATCGAGTCCATACTTAACAAATTGAAAATTTGTATGTCAACTTATCAAACTCAAACATGTGGCCACTCACAGAGAATGGACACAATTTCCACATGCAATGGCACTATGCTTTGTAAAAAACATGACGTGTCTATGTCTACACCAACTCGTGTAGGCTTCATATTATAGTATAGATATAGATATAAAAATTTCAAAATGAGAACAAATCATTTATTTATAGGTAATCAAATTAATAATCAAGACAATATACTAACCTTCACGCTTTGGTCTTCGTGGAGTGACATTCAAACTATCTGCAAATGTAAGCTCATGAAGAACTTCATTCACGATCAACTCATTATATTCTATCCAATAAAATTGGAAAATTTTAAAAACTACAACTAATAATGTAAAACAAACATATAATTGATATTACATATTTCCATATCCATAGCAAAACAAACATGAACACCAATCCTACACTAATCCCTAGATCGTTAATTTTCTCACTATTAATCCTACAAATCAAACAGGCCTTAGAGTATAAAATCAAGAGGAGATGCTATTGAATTAACATACAAATGAAACTTTCCTAAGCAAAAACTAAGAGTATCCAAAATCAATAGAAAGTCTTGAATCAAAATGCAGAATTATAAGCTGTGAAGCAACCAATTAAAGTCTAACATACAGATCAAATTCTATGTGAGATCTAAAATACAAATTGAGAAGAGAAAACAGAGAAACTCAAAACTCCACCCATTTGAAAAAAAGAAGATTCCAGTATCAAATCATCTATTGTAAATTGTAATCATTTATACTTATTAAACCCAAATAATAATAATAATAATAATAATAATAATAATAATAATAATAATAATAATAATAATCAAAATAAAAAAAATAATCAAGATGCAATCAAACACTTGATCGTATATATAGAATGCAAATGTTTCTATATATATGGATCGTATATAATATATATCCATTATATATATATACTAGCGTATGCCCGTGCCTAAAGGCACGGTATAAATAATATTAAGATTAAAATACAGTTATAAAAATAATAAATTCAATTGTATAATTGCATTGTGTCATGATCTAGAACCAAGTTTGACTAAAAGGCAACACCGCACCTCATTACCAAACTTTGGATACTAATCTTAAAATGCAAGCTCCCAGAGAAAGGGAAGGTGGGGAGGCCGACGTGGGTAGGTGGGAAAGACAATGATGTTTAAGGAGAGAAGTCTTGGGCGGCAGATCTATTGATCTCAACCATTGATATAAACTTGGGATTTGTGCCTTTGTATGATGAATTGGGTTAATTACATGCAATTTGGTTGAGATCTAGTTATAGATTTATTAATTGATAATCAATTGATTGTGGTGGTTGAACGAACCATCAAGTGTTTAGCAAATTGTCAAGTCAATAGATCCATAATTGTGAATTTCAATAAAGCAGAGTAAAACTGATATACAAACTCCATGAACATAAAAACAATGAGGCAAACTCACTGAACAACTCGAGCTGGCTATCATAAATAGCAATTTGGCTTTCATGGACCACTAACAGATGGGTTTGATCCTTATTGAACTGAACTTTAGTTTCTCCAACCAGGGGAGATTGGTGGCCAGTTGGTACTTGTATGGGCATTGCTTTCTCTTCTCCCATCCATCAATGTTCCAGACGCAGAGCAAATTCAAATCAAGCATCAAATATTGTAATGTAATAATGTAGGTGGTGCAACATCATGCAAAATAACCGTAAAAAATAAAATACACTCATCATTTTCCCTCTTCCAATAAAATATGGTGTTTCATCTTAGGTAATTCACGTAAATGATTCGCATTTAAGGCATAAATTTGCAAGGAAAAAGAAATCTTATTGAATCTAACACTTGCTCGCAAGACGCCCCAGAGATGATACCAAGACATTGATTCTTGGAAAATGCAAGCCTGTGATTTGTTTCGGTGACCGTTGAGCTTGCTTTTACCGCAAAGGTGTCAAAAGTAAATTAAAAAGAGTAATATTGTCCTTGAGCAATCAATGATCTACAAAACCCAATTACGCTTAATCACCAAATTACATTTTAAATAAAACACACGGTGATGGTTGGTTGATATTCACAAACCGCATGACAAATTATATGGCAAAGGAAAAAGTTAGAAGTCAAATAATTCCAAACCAAAGCCAAATTACATCCCCACAACCTTGCCACCGTGATATCCTAGTGTTGTATATTATTATTTCAACCGTAAAAAAGAAAAGAAAAGGCAAGAATGATACGACTATGGCGATGTCGATATGCAACATCCGATTGTAATCCTTTAATTCAGTACAATTGTTAGCTCCTTGACTTGTTAAAGATGGGTGTTTCACCTCATTAACCCGAACATTGTATATCCGAATGGTAGAATCCTCCATTCCTATGGCAATTATATTGTTGTCTTGCGGATGGAATGCCAAGTAGGTTGCGCAGGAGATGGAGCCATGAAAGTTGTCATAACTCGATCGTAAATTACCGATTTCATTTAGTAACACATCAACAATCAAAAGTAGCAGAGCCAGTGACAAGTCGAACCAAGCAACAATGGAGAACAAACTCTAAGATACTCGCACTAATAAGGATAGCTAACCTTAAATGTCATCATGTTGAACAAAGAGACCTTCCCACCCAGCAGATATGACATAAGAATCATTTTTAGATAATGCAATGCATGCAAATGACTCTTCACTAGTTTAGTGTCATTTGGAATCATTAGTCATAAGAGCCCTTGAAGGTCCACAACTATGGCACAATAGATGCAGTAGACTGAAAGAATATGGAGAAAAACAATCAAAAAAATGGATCAACTAAAAACTATATTTAAAAATGATGTGATTGAAATGTATATATGTTCAAATACTAACTTTTCCAGATGGATAGCGGCCCAAACACCCATTCCCTGTACACCACCATCCACCCACTGCTGCCACCTCCTTCCCTCCCCAAGGCATTGGATAGTTATTATTGTTTTTGTAATAACTGACAGCTCTCACACTAACAAAGAGCCTCAGAAATATAAGGCCTAATGTTAGTTTAATTCGTTTTCATAAACCCAAAAAATAGAAATTAGAGAGATCAGAGAGACCTCCATGAGAGCCTCTCGAGACACTTTTTCTGTGGCATGGCATTTCAGTTCTTCATCAAATCTTTTCCGCAACTTCAAAGACTCTTCAATCTTTCGCAAGAGCATTTTTCTCCTTGACCACTCTCTGTAACATTAATAGCACAGGAAGACAATGATTACGCCTCAACCTCTGTGAGGAAGACAAAATAGATCAAACATTCAAAATAAAAATATCCTGAAAGTTTACTTCTAAACATTCAAAACATTCAAAATTGATATTTGATAATTTACTTCTATATATGTTGAGAACACAAATCATCGCCAGATGTTCCCAGTATTGATTTTAGCATACATGGTAAATTTAACAATCCTGAAAGTTTTTTACATCTACAAAAGTGGCTACTTCTGCTAAAAATTTCAAGGGGACCTGATAATTTGACAAATGAAGAAAACCCATTTGCAGTTTTGGGTGATTTGATGAATCAGGAAAACAATTCAGCAGTTATTGGAGACAGAAATCAATAATGGTGAGGAATAGAACTCAGAACTCATAAGTTTTAATAGAGACAGAAAACCCATTTGTCAAATTAATAGGCAACTTGAAATGTAAACAAAGAGAATCGGAACCAACAGATCACTACGCACCACACTTTCGTAATTATGGCGACATCTCCCAGCGTAAATCAAAAACACTCAAATAGGTCCCCGCCAAAAGAACGATGGAAATTCATCATCCTTGCAAAATTTATAAAATGAGGAGGAAAATATAAATCATGTCGTGCCTAACCATAACAACAAAACATCAACATTTTCGTCCCAGTTTTTTTTCCATATCACTTGCGTAATCGTTACGTATTCACCTGGTCGCACGAGAACGTAAAACAATTTAACTGCTGATAGTTGACCTCAAGTATTATCCTAAACAGGATCTATCAAGTGGTAGCTATCCCAAATATTGAATACCAAAATCTTATCAATACATGTATATATGTATATGCAACACACCCAAAACTCCTATCCTGCTCAAAATGAGTAGAATTTCACCTAGATTCTCGGCTTAGATATCTTCACCTTCGCTTAATTCCTTCAAGTCTGTTGAAAGTATTTCATGGTGAAAAGGCAGTGACATATTGCTTAGAAACAAAAACAAAATCATTATGCTGTGTAGTTTTAAAAACGCTATTATCATAATATCATTCTTGAATAATCGGAAACCCTTGCGAATCTGTGGTTGAAAGCAAGCCTACAAATAAGATTTTATATTTATTTTTTGAATAATTTGACAAATGAAGAAAACCCATTTGCAGTTTTGGGTGATTTGATGAATCAGAAAAACCATTCAGCAGTTATTGGAGTTATTAGATAGGACACTCGGGTGATGCAGAACTACACAGACAGAGGAACTCACATATGCATATAAGACCTGATCAGTCGATGAAAGTGGGAGGGCGAATCTGCGAATCTGCTTTCTCCGCAAGCCTACAAATGAAATTTTATATTTAACAAATGAAGAAAACCCATTTGCAGTTTTGGGTGATTTGATGAATCGGAAAACCATTCAAAGCTTATTGGAGACAGAAATCAATAATGGTGAGGAATAGAACTCGAACTATTACCTTGGTATCGGTGTTGAAAGGGTGGGGGGAGAGGAGAGGAGAGGGGAGGCAAGAGGCAGAGATTAGGTGGGGGAGAGGCGTGAGGCGGAGATCGGGTGGAGGAGAGGGGAAAGAAGAGAATCGAAAAGATAAAGAAGAGGAACAAAGAGGGAGGTAGAGATAAGGGGGCAATGGGAGAGGAGAGTTGCAACAGTGGAAGAGAAGAGATAAAGATGCAAGGGGGAAGGAGAGGTGGGTAGGTGGGAGAGTGTGAGAGTGTGTCTGCGCGGGTATTGAAAATTCTTAGACTAGTTTATACTATTTTAACCGTAGGATGTTATTATTATAGGTCACTTCAGCCGTTGAAAGGTCCCAGTAGGTCAATTGTATCTGAGACATTTTCAAAAACAGTCCTTCCTTATTATATAGATATAAACAATATAAAAACAACTCCAGTTCACATGAGGAGAATGTGTTACAAACCTGGAGCACATTGAGCCAATATGTCACACATACTTTGTTATCCATAGTTCCAAGAAAATTCCATGCACTCCATGCTGCTGGGTTTTTGGGCATTAAATTTTTGCCATCTTATTCAATACCTTTGCATTCTTAAGAAAATACTCAACCAATAGCGAGATCATTTTCCTTCCTCTGAAGTTATCTATTTCAATCACTTTCGTGTGATAACAAAAGAAGGCACAAAGATGCCATTGAATCCTATAGAACTCCTTTTCTTCATCATTCCCAAAATAGCACTCATAATCCTAGACAAAGATTGAAAAACAATTTCAAAATTGCAACTTAAAAGGGCAATTTTTGAGAAGAAAGGTGTAATGATACAGTTTCCCCCTCCCTCCTAGTGTTTTTAAATGAAATAAACAATTTTACTTTGCACAGAAAAATACATTTGAACTCACCATTATTAGCTTCAAAGATTCTAGATTAGGCATCTTTGAAAGTAAGTCCAGCATCACCTTTGACAAATAAATAACACCCAATTCCAAACGGGTCAAATTCCAAAGAGTAAGTTGACCAATATATTCAGCACAGCCAAGAATCTTCACAGTTAACAAGTATAGTAGTCAATTAGAAATTCATGATCGCTCACCGGTCAGAATTACACAACTAGATAATTAATTAATCAGATGGTATAATTTTTTAAATATATGAGACTAGGTATGTATGAACACTTTTTTTTCCTTCTTTGAAGAGAGTATCTTGTGCCATGCCCAATAAATCCCAAAAAATATGAGGAATAAAATTTGAGAAAGTCTAATTGTACAAAGACAAATGCCTATAGAAACTAACAAATCTTGCAACCAAAAAAAATCAAATAAAATAAAAAATGGGACAAATTAAACTCACAGTTGCCACAAGTATCCTCTTGTGCCCCTCCTTGAAACCCTTGTAGCGTATCAACCTACAAAAGATTGCGACAGAGCAGAACAAAAGAACGTAAAAGGTAACAAAAAAGACCGAGAACAACAAAAAACACCAGATCAAGAACTCCAAGAAGGTACTTGCATAAGAGCAAAGACAACAACAAACCCCATTAGCAACAAACCCCATTAGCAAAGAACAAGAGAGGCTTCAACAGAGCAGAGAGACTCCATACAATCGCTCAATGCACGCCTGACAAAGCATCACCACCACGCAAAGAATAAAGCAATGAAAGAAAGCAAGCCAGCAGAATTAAAGATGAAGCCATTTTTATTTCTTTTGGGAACAAAAAAATAATTTGAAAACAAGTTACTAAACATAAGAATCCTAAAATGCGTCTAACTATATCCAACAATCCCAAACATAATAATTCCAAAAAGTATATAAACTTTCAACAGAAAAACCTATAAAAGCGAAAGCGTTCAAAAATTAAATGAATGCCAACGTGCAAAACGATATATATCACTACTGAACCACGAACATCCATCACCAACCTGTGAACAAAAGGATAAAAACATGAGTATTTTATTAATGCATTAACTTCAACAATAATATACAAATATAGTTAAAATTAATCAGAAAATTGTTGTGAAGCTATTGTTTTATCAAGCTATTGTATACAAAGGTTGTAATGCTAGGATTGTAATACAAAGTTTATATAATTTTATATTGTTGACACATGTTAGGATTGGTTAAATAAAGTAAATCAATTTAATGAGGTGTCAAATTTACCTCTATTTCAACCGAGAGAAGTTTCATCCTCCCTTACACCCGATGCATCCTCCCCGACATTGTTGCTTGGAACTAACCCCGGAATATTTGCTAGATCTATCCCATTTTTTGCTGCCAACATTTGAATGATAGTTTGCATTGTACTCATGTTTTGAGCCTGGTCAACTAACTGCTTTCCTTGTTCAGCTAATTGTTGTCGCTGGTCAACTAACTGCTGTTGAAGAACAATCACCTCGGAGTTAGGAGCCTCAAAATGTGTAGAAGATGAAGTACTGTCCTTGCAGATCTTGTATCCCTTCAAGTAGACCGACCTCTTCCCAAGTACTTCTCTGGAAATCTGCTCCTCAGACAATGGATGTGTGACACTAGGTTGAGATTGCTCAGCGATCTTTGAAACCATAGTGGCCTATGAATGAAACATAAATAAGCTTAAAACATAATATCAAAATGCAAACATTTATTATTGAAATTGAAATAGTTATGGTTACATGATGTTCCTCAGCTGTGTTATTTATCCACACTCCCCCATGTCGGTGACGTTTGTGGGTGTCCTCGAATAGTTTCGTAATACTCGGTTTGCTTCCTTGTACCTTTCATTTCATTAGATTTTATAGTCAATCAATAATTCTGTATTTATAATTTAGTATGTTCAAATTTGTAAATCTACACTTACAATGATAGATGCTCATGATGCAAATGATCTCGAGCTTTCGTATGATTATACTTCACACAACCTCTCGCTTTCATCGCATTCTCTGACTTTACCTACAAATTAAAAAAAAATTATGTATTAATATACATGAGGATGTTACTTTAGTAAATATTTTTATAAATACCTTCCAATCATCAGTTTCCCACAGATTGTCAATCATCCATTCCCAATCATCCTTTGTACAAGGATATAGTATCTGACTTTTGAGGTCAGATACATTGTCTTCTTTAAGGGATTTGTAGTGTGTGTGTAATCTACTTTTCCATTCACTGTACAAAGTTTGGCACTTATGATCAATAATACATCTCACATCCACATCATTATTGTAGTCCCCAAAGTCAAAAGTTTGCTGCAATTGGAAATAATAAAATTCAATATATTTTATATATCATTGCGATTAACATAAATAACATGCTAAATATATAACACATATATTTCAAATTACCCCAACTCTTGTAACAATGGACTCTCTTAACCCAAAGGCAATTTCTAGCCATCCATCATTTCGGACTGGGGCATGAACTTGAATTTGTTGACCAAGAGCAGCTGCTAGCGGTGTGGCGTAATCCTTCTATTGCTTTGGTCAAGCGGTTAAGTGTAATCGGTAGTCGATCACCACGTTCCTTTCTAATCTTCTCCACATTCTTTCCTCGGTCCTCGTACCGTTTCTTCCCCAAAACTGGAAGTGATGCTATTATGACCAAAATTTTATTCAATTTAGTCGACATAAAACATAAATGCACTAAATAAATATTGAGATAAGAAATAATCATTTCATTTAAGTGGTCATTTATTTCTCACCTCCACTGTTAGTCACAGTACATGGACTTGAAAGATGGTCAGGTTGAGTGGCGGAGGTAGGGAGCTGATCGGGCCTAGTATGTAAGGCGGGAAGATGGATAGGTTGGGTCGAAACCTCAGGTGTGCTCTCTGAATGATTAACTTGTGTAGCTACAGGTCGTCTCGGAATAGTAAGTGTATCTTCATCAACAGTACTTCTCTTTTCCCTAGGTGTTTGTGAAGCTATTAGGCGAGTTGCACACCTATTCGTTTTCTTACCGGGACCCATATGAATATCCTGACATAATATAAAAAATAATTGTTAGTACATTTTCAATAATTTAAAGTTGTTTAATAAAAAATAAATTTGAAATAACTAAACATACCACAAGTAATATAACAAGTGAAAAAAATAGAGAAATTACTTTTTAAACACACATTTATTACCTCAATCACTTGAGAATCAAAAGGCTCGCCATTATCACTTGAAGAACTCAGTCCTTCATCATCATCAAGTGGTTGATAGTCCTCGTCATTATCAGTTTCACCCACCTTTCTCTTTCCCACCCTACAACTTTCACTATTGTCCTTTTCAATAGAACCAAACATTGAATTCTTGAGGGACTTTATCCCTAGAGCATCAAATCTGAGTTTATTTTTTTGGATTGTTTTTTTCCTATCCTTCTCATATTTCGTCATCTTCTGGACTAAGCCGCCGGGCTTCAGAAATGATTTACCGTTTCTGGACATCTTTGTAACTGTACATATGGCATATAATTAAATGAAATGAAATAAGAAACAATGCTATGAAATTTGAAAAACAATGCCATGCAATGTAAACCAAGCAATTTATTATTAAATTATAACACTTGTCCATATAATTAAAAATCAAACACTACATATCATAATCTATATCAAGATCTATATCAGGATCTGCATCAACATCAGGTTGTCTATGCAATTCATCATCTTCATCATCATTATACTCTATGATTGTGTCATCCTCGTCATCATTGTGAACTAAATTCTCTGCCATTAGTTGATCATTAAACATGATCTCAGGATCTATATCATCCCTGCTGTATTGAACATCATTATCTTCGATCACTACCCCAACACCATCAGTGGTTTCATCCTGTTGAAAAGCATCATTAGAGACATCATCCCGCTCTGGTATATCCCATACTCCTCGATGCTTAACACGTTCAACGACTCTCCAATTTTTGCCTTTGTTGGTATCATTGACGTAGAATACTTGTCTTACCTGACTAGGTAGAACAAATTGGTCATCTTTATACCAAAGTCTTGTAACATCAATACTTGTGACATGTTCATCGGAGTATATTCTATTCTTGTGACCGGTGTCATACCATTCACATTGGAACAAAACCACTGTACCCCCATGCAAGTATTTCAATTCCCATATTTTGCACAAGTAGTAGAAAATTAATTTGATTCCCATTATGGTCCCCTTGTACGACCAACCCACTATTTTGGCAGGTACGACGATTTTCACGGTTTCTAGTATGGAATCGAATTCCATTGTAGATACACCCAGAATAAAAGTCAATTACCGATCCAGGACCATTTGCTAATGACCACAATTCGTCAGTTGCTTCAAGTGACCCTTTCGTTCGCAAATCATTCATCTACATAAAACACCATATAACAAGTGTACTAAGTTAATGTGAATTGAAAGTTTCAACAATAGTATTCAGTTACTTTCTTTAGTATATCTTACACGATTTTTGAACCATTTTGGAAATTCTTCTCGTTGTACCCGATTTATGTCACGTCCTTGTAGATTATGTAAAATATTCTTCTGCTCCCTACCGAAGGAAATGTGATATACGTTATTAACTTAGAGAGTTGAAACAAAATAGAATGATTATGCATAAACGTAATTAAACTTAAATACATACTCAATATATGGCTCCACCTCAGAGCTATTGTACAACACAAACCAGTGAGCCATTTCTCGTTCATTTTGCGAAGGGTCAAGAGCCCTTGTGCTAGGTGAGAAAAGGCAAGGATCTTGGGTGAAGACCTCCATCCGGACCACGTTCACCACCATCATCATTTCGTTTCGGGTTTATCAATCCCTTTTACGTACATTGAACAAAAAGTAAGACACTCTTTGAAAATGTACGCCTCAGTGATAGACCCTTCGGGACGTGCTCTATTACTGACATACCCTTTCAAAGTCCCAAGAAACCTTCAACAAAAATTGACAATGAAAAATATGCTTCTTGATGCAAGAAAATTACTTTTTAAACAATAGTCTTTTATGGGTGGATTTTTTGCACAATAGTTTAGTTATAACAAATTAATAAATAACCATATGTTCATAATGATTACCTTTCGATCGGGTACATCCATCGATATTGCACCGTCCGACAAACATGGCCTCACGGGCAAGTGAGCGACCAAATGTACCATCACATCAAAAGAAATTTGGAGGAAAAATTTTCTCCAACTTGCAAAGTATGAGCACAATTCGTTCCTCCATTTTTTCCAAATCGACCTTAATGTTTTTGAGCACAGTTCTTGGAAGAAGTTGCCCAACTCAAATAGTGTTGTACAGATCTCCTTGTTCACAAAACCACGCATGCCAATTGGTAGAAGTCGCTGAAGTAGGACATGACAATCATGGCTTTTCATGCCCGATAATCTTCCATTTTAGAAGTCACACATCTTGAGATGTTTGCTGCATAGCCATCTGGATAACTAATAGACTTCAAGAATTCACAAAAACCATCTATTTGTCGAGAATCCAATGTGTAGGTTGCCCGAGGCTTTACAACGGATCCATTTTCTTTCCTCTGTAGATGCAATTCTTGCCTTATGCCCATTTCTTGCAAATCATCACGTGCTTTGTACGTGTCCTTGTTTTTCCCATCTATGGCCAACATCATCCCGTAAAGTTTTCACAAATATTCTTCTCAATGTGCATGACATCAAGATTGTGTCGGAGGTTTAATTTCTTCCAATACGGTAGCTCTCACATTATGCTTTTCTTTGTCCATTTCAGTTCTTCAGACTCTCGTGGTCTTTTCTTGTTGGTAGGATCCTTTCCAAACTTGACTTCCCGCAATTGATCCAATTGAGCCATTACTTTTTCCACCGGTAAATCCAAGGATTTCTTTCTAAGCTCAGTTAAACCATCAAACTTCTTGTCTTTCCTCCAAAGGTGGTTATCAGGCAAGTAAGCTCGATGACCCACCCACCCAATCTTACTGATCAACCCGCGTGACAACGGATTATCATTACAAGGAGGGCAAGACAAATAACCTTTAGTTCTCCATCCGGATAAGTCACCATATGCAGGGAAGTCATTTATGGTCCACATTACAGCTGCATGCATCCGGAAGGTCTGTTCAGTGGAGGCATCGTAAGTCATCACGCCATTCTCCCACAACTCTTTCAACTCATCAATCAATGGCCTTAGGTAGACATCAATATCAGTCCCTGGTTGATTACGTCCAGGAATAAGTAAGGACATCATGAAAAAAGGGGCCTTCATACATCGCCAAGGTGGGAGGTTATAGGGCATGAGTATGACAGGCCACATGCTATAGGAAGTGCTCATGTTCCCAAAAGGGTTGAACCCATCGGTGGCTAGGCCCAACCTAACATTGCGAGTCTCCTGGGCAAACTCTGGATAATGCAAATCAAATTCCTTCCACTCTTTACAATCAGCCGGATGCCTTCCTACACCATCATCCACACGCTTATCACTATGCCATCTCATGTCTTTTGCCGTCTTCCTAGACATGTACAATCTTTTCAACCTAGGTGTCAATGGGAAGTAACGCAATATCTTGTGAGGGATCTTCTTACCCTTGCTATCATTTAATCTGTACCTAGATGCTTGACATGTGGGACATTTTTCCAAGTGAGCATTCTCCTTCCAGAATAGTACACAATCATGTTTACATGCATCGATGGGCTCGTACCCCAAGCCCAAGTCACGTAGTAACTTCTTGCACTCGTAGATTGACCACGCACCACGTGGCCTTCTGGAAGGAATCGCCTTTGTATCTCCAAAACCTTGTCAAAAGACTTATTGCTCCACCTATTTTCTACCTTCACATGTAGCATCTGAATAACGAATGATAACAAAGTATCCGAGTTTTTGCAACCTGGGTACAAGCAACATTGGGAAGCATCTAACAATTTATCAAAATGTCGTACATCCTCTCTTTGTAGAGTATCACCCTCCATAAAATTCCCTCCGATAGTCCTCTATTAGTTCATCATATTCATCTTCATCCTCGTCATTCTCACCATTGCTTTCATCAAGGTTATTGTGTTACGAAGTTCACCGTGTTCTAACCAAGTGGTGTATGATACTATCATCCCACTTATGAGCAAATGAGCCTTCACAATATCATACTCGCTTATAAAAGTTACAACAGTTTGATGCATGGGCACTTAATCTCCCTACCCTCACCCAAATGAACCTTTGCAAATTCAATAAATGAGTTCACCCCATCTACATATGGCTGACTGAATCTATCAGAAATTAACATCCAACTTCTGTCCATAGCTGATCATAAGATAATAGTTAATACCAATAGGACACAACCTTCTATTTATTATTATTATTATTATTTATTTATTTATTCTTTAAACATGAAGACAAAGTAGTTAATATGACACATCATCGTCAATAAAGGTGCATCTACCTATAGGCTTTTTTAATTTTGTATCAAGGTTTCGACCAACAAATCCTTTAAAATTCTATTATATCTGCACCTACTCTGTAATATGGTTGACAATGTGACATTTTTTGATAATATTTTTAAAAATAATATTTTTTAATATTAGTTTTAAAAATATTACAAAAAATAATTTTTAGTAATATTTAATTTTTTTATTATAAAATTTATAGTATGTGAATATATTTCAACATATGAATTTGGTGGAACCATCTTGAAAGGGAAGGTAGGGGAAGAATAAAAGAAAACAATAAAGAATATGAATCTACAAAATCACCATGCTTATTCTATCAAGCCTATATATTATAAAACTAATAAAGAATCACCTCACTAATGAAATATGGATATAGTATATATATAGAATATAACAAAATCACCTACAAAAATCAAAAAAAAAATAAAATATATATAACCAATTTATTTAAGTATAAGTGTGTGTGCATAACATCTTATAATATAAATTTTTTTTATAATATAAATATTGTGTAAAAAAAAGAAAATTCTTAAAAAAACATAAAGATGGGGACCGATACTACACAGCAACATATGGGGCATCTCAATTAAGCATAGTTCTAGTCTACAACCACATATAAGAGACCAAATCATGATCACTCACAATAATGGGAGTCAATACCAACGAAGCTACATATGCAGACATCTTTCTTGCACTCTTAACCATAATGTTTCAATGTCAGTCACCAAATACAACAAAAAATATAATGGCGTCACATACTCAAACCATTGAACTAGTGGGCTTAAAAATGAGAAGATTGCATCACTTTGAAAATTTGAGCAGCAGAGTCTCAAATTCTTCCACAAGGGCGTGAAAAGCACATAATCCAATTTATGGAGAACAATTAACAGATTTCAAGCTACAAATTTTGATGATAATCCCACTTAATGATTATGGTGTGCACAAATTCATCAACATATATAGTTGTAATGGAGATGCATAAGCACACAACCATGCAGGAACATCACTAATTGACACAAAGATGCACAATGAACCATAAATGTATATACTATACATTACATTATAAGTCAACAAATAAATATGAATAACAATTGTCATGTATTAAAACATGCCACTTTAACTTGCACATACATTCAAGGAATAGTATGATCACATAAACATTGGACCTATTGATGTGGTATTAACATGTTCCATCCCAGCCCAATATAAATAAACGGCGACAATCAACCCTTCTTCACAAACAAATGACTTATTCAAAATAAGGTTATCAAATCCTTCTATCTATGAGATGTTAAAATAATGTACATTCTCTCTAGTATGTGTCGGTTGTAAGTTAACAAAAGAGAAGGTATATAACCTTCAAGATTTTCACAGTATACATGTCACATCGTCAAATTGCCAAAATATATAAAGACATCATCTTCAACTGATTTTTATTGGTTTAACATGTCATACAATGATAAAAACATATCATCATTCACAAGCAAAGTTTAGTACCGTCACAAATTTGCAAAGCCAATTCTTCACTTGAGATTAACAATTATTCTTTATACCATCTCAACCAACAATTAATTTCTTTAGTTTTTCATCCCAATATCCTAGTTTGGCAAACCTAACTTTTTTCTTACTCTTTGACCATTAATTTAGCAACTAATAATCTTGCAACCAATTTATCTGCCAAATGCCATAAATTTCTCACACCCTCTAGACCCTTAATCTATGGTCTTTCCACAAGAAAACCCCCACAGAAACCTATTTATGGGTGATATTGTTGCAAGTGTCATAGAGCTATTGTATGGCACTAAGAAAATGTTTGACAACTAAATTTTCAACTAATGAACCTATTTACTTCTTGTCATGCAACTTGATCATAAGATTTACACTCTTAGAGCAACTCCAACCACACTCTTTATTTTTTACTAGCTAAAGTACAAAAAAGGAACACTCTTTATTTTACCTAATTAGTTTAGCTATTGTATGTTCCAATCATACTCTTTATTTTAACTAATCATTCAAACTAATTAAACCAATTTTCAAAACAAAAAATGCTATATATATTACTATCTTTTTCATAAAATGCCACATACGCACCAAACGCTAATATAGTTGCCAATATGACATTTGCGATAATATTTTAAAAAAAAAAAATATTTTTTAATATTAGTTTTAAAAATATTATACAAAATAATATTAAGTAATATTTAATTTTTTTTATAAAATTTATAGTACGTGAATATATACCAACATATGAATTTTGTGAAACCATCTTGAAGGGGAGGGGAGGGGAAGAATAAAAGAAAACAATAAATGGAGATCATGCATGCTTGTGTCTGTGTTGACATGCAAGTACAGGCCATTTATACTTCATATGAAGCTAATATATGTCATTCATACAGCTGTGCTTGCATGTGTTTGGACATTTGTGTCTGTCTCTCTACATTTAACTACATTTCCAATTCTAGTTCTTGTGAATGTCAAAACTGACATGTTTATCAACATACCTTCTTTTTAATGTTACTCATTTTTCCATTTCATTGGAAGTGGGTGAAACTTATGCACAATTCCTTCTTCCTATTTGAAATCCTATATATCTAGGAAGCAAGATCCAAAAGCAAAAGCCAAAAAAAAAAGGAAGCACGATCGGCCAGACCAACACGGACATTCAACTAGGATGCATCACAGACAAAGAACAAGCTCCACAAGAGAGACCATCACGGCAGATAGCAAAGAAACTCCCTAGACCAAGAGGCAGAGACCATTCTAGCAGGCGACACTACACTAGAGATCATCACATGACAGACTACACACTAGCTCACCGCCATTTGTAAAGCAAAATCGGACTGGTCTTAAGTATCTTTGGCAAAATCGATGGTTAATATCATAGCTCGACCACACATGAATCCAACTTGAGACTAAAGCCAAGCTTGTCACAAGAGCGAGCTTAGCGACCAACAGATCCCAACCTCGGAAGCAAAGTTAGCACGTAATTATCGAGAATCAAGACAGATAGATAGGGAAACAAAGAACCACCAACTGAGGAAAGACTAAAACCAGACCTCCTTATAAACCTCGGAACTGATGCTAATACACACTCTCTGACTTCCTATTTGTCAACCACCAAACAAAGAATGAAAAGTTGAACTTCATTGTGGACCCAACAACACTTTCTAAAGTAATGTTTTCTAGTGGTTATATAGCATACTTTGTGATGTGAGGTCTCACATTCAATTGTTATTAATAATTTGTATGAATGGCAACAAAAAAAAAGTCCTTTTGCTTTTTATAGAAAGCAAAATAAAAATGATCCACAAATGTAATTGTTAATGCATTTTAATGTTTGACTATCTATAAGGTGTATCAGAAAATCTATTGACAAGTTTTGGCTAATGGCATAAAGGAAGTACCCTTCATCATATGACACATCAGAAAAATGCAATGTAAGAGTGACATTGTGTGAGACAATGAGATTCAAGATCCTATAAGGAGCAATGAGAGAACGGTGAGAAAGTGAAACACCAGGAATCCAATTATAAGGAGCACCTAATAGGGTATAGGCAATGAGATTGAAATCAATTGGGATAGAAGCATAACGCTTATCTTGGGGATAGTCACACACAAGAGGCCGTTCGAGACCAAGAATATTAGCAACAATATCCGCATTAAACACAAAACTTTTACCCCTCACATACATCAAAAGATGATGTATTAGATGATGAATGTTCCAATAAAATTCTCGAACCCAAGACCTATTCACTATGTCATCAAAATTCAACACATCATTACCACCCAAACAATCAAACCAATTCCTAATAAGAAGCTCATCAAATGTGTTGGGTTCAACATTTCGTTCTAGTAACACAGTGCGATCGATGAACTGCATTAAATGATTTTGATGGTCTTTAGAGCGAAAGGAATATGAATCAACAATATCATAAATCGATCGATCAGAGAGAGAGAACTACCTTCAGTTTTCTTTGAAATTGATTTGCTTCAAAAACCCTACGAACTGAGAGAAGAATAAGGGAACCCAAACCAGACGGGAATCAGGACGGAACCGTCCATGATCGGGGAGTGTTGGCGCCAAAATTTTAGGGATTTTGGTTTTTCTCGACTTTTATCTTTTCAATTAGAACAATAATAATATGTCAAGACTATTAAAATGGGAATGAATGTTATAAATAAATAAAAATAAATAAATTAAACTAATTTAAACACTAAAAATTAAAATTATATTTTCAAAATTTAAAAAATTATTTATGATCTCCTAAAAAAAAAATTATACAAAAATAATAAGTATTTTTTTATTTTTTCACCAATTTTTTTTTTTTTTAGTTTTTTAGGAAAAAAATTCTAAAATAAGTTTCTGAAAATAAAATCAAACATATTGAAATTGATAATTTAACCAGATTCTTTGAAAAAGTTTAGATTATCTCAAATTAGCCATATAAACTTAAGAGTGTTTTTGGATTTGATGGGTTCATTTTGTGATCTAATTTGATGATCACTTTAATTTTACAATTCAATAATTAGAATATTTAAAAAATTTTGAAAAATTATAATAAAAATACAAATAACTAAATCACCTCATTTCTCTTTCAAAACATTTACGATTTAATAGTATTATCGGCCCTAAATGTTTAACTCTTTGCCCATGCCAACTTGTCGTTGCCAAAAGTAAGCACATTAATAGCGACGCTTATTGCGTTGCTAAAAAATAAGCATCGTAGCTAAAATTTATGAAATTTTGGCGCCAACCAATATTTTTGGCGCCTAATCAATGTTATGCTTTTTTAGCAACGATAGTAAATTGCGTTGGTAAAGGTCTACTTTTCCCAACGAAATTGATCACTGTGTCGCCAAAAATATACTTTTAGCTACGAAAAAATGACGTTGTCGCCAAAAGTAGTCGCCAAAAGTGCAATTTCTTGTAGTGATAGGGGATGTACTCCACGGTTTAGGGGAAGATAGGAGATGGACCTCTAAACCGGATACTGTTTGGGAGGAGATAGGGGATGGACTCCATTGATACAGCACTAAAATGTGTATCTATTGAAGTATTGATATAGCAAATTTGTATATCATATATGAAGTATGAAAGTATTTTGTTTGAGATTGATACAGCAAATAAATGTATCTATTGAAGTATTGATATAGCAAATCTGTATATCACATATGAAGTATGGAAGTATTTTGTTTGAGATTGATACAGCAAATATATGTATCTATTGTGAAGTAGGAAATGTTTAATTTGAGTCTTTATCTCAATTGAAATGGAAGTACTGTTGATATGAGATGTAATCTCACTTAAAGGGTATGGTCAGGTTCTGAGCCAGGATTAGGAATTAAAAAATGGAAATTGTTATGAAACATGGATACATTTGTCATGTAATTGAAAGGATTAAAAAGAATGTCATGTCACTATTGAAGCATGTTTATTTATTTAAGTTAGCGGTTGGTTAATTAAATAAAATGGATTTAAGAGATTATGTGATAAAACCTTATGATTTTGACATGATATAATTTCACGAAAATGTATAAATATCTTTGTACTCGCATATCTTTTAATGTTTTAATATGGGATTGCTCGGTGAGTTTTGCTCACCCCCTGCCTGTACATGTGTATAGGGAATGCTTTTTGGAATTGAAGATCAATCAATGGGTTTTACCATTTCATAAGTGTAATGTAGAAATGGATTGTATTACTTCATTTGTTGTTTGGCTGAGTGCTATCTTTTTGTAAAGAGTAGTGTCCTCTCTTTTATTGTAAGCCTCAGGACATTTCTTTTATTTGTATGTAATGTCATTGTTGTATAATGAGAGGGAATATGTATATTTAATTATTCATCATTTCATCCAATGATGAAATGTTATTTGTAAATGGACTTAATTAATGAATATTGGTAAGGTTATCCGAGTAATAAAATACGGGGCTTGACACTATTTGGAAAGTAAATAAAAAAATAAAGTTGAATAGAATAGGAAATTGAATAAAAATGAAAGTTCATTCCAAAAACCACTATACCTTAACAATCTATTTGGAAATTAAATAAAAAAAAGAAGTTGAATAGAAAATGAAATTGAATAAAAATGGAAGTTGAATAAAAATAAAAATAAAAAGTTCCATAAAATTCACAATTGAATTTCTATTCAACTTCCATTTTTATTTAATTTCCAAATTGATCGTTAAGGTATAGTAGTTTCTTGAATGAATTGTCATTTTTAATTTTATGCAACTTCCATTATTGTTTTTATTCAATTTCTTTTTCTATTCAACATCCTTTTTTATTTAGTTTCCAAATAGATCGTTAAAGTGTAGTGGTTTCTTCAATGAACTTCCATTGTTAATTTTATACAACTTCCATTTTTATTTTTATTCATCTTTCATTTTTATCCAATTTCCTTTTCTATTCAACATCCTTTTTTATTTAATTGCCAAATAGATCATTAAGGTATAGTGGTTTCTTGAATGAACTTCCATTTTTAGTTTTATTGTAACAACCCTCATTTTGACTTAGCCATTGTTGCATACATTCCTGTATGATTTTGTCTTGTGATGTTGCAAATCTTGTTTATCTTGTTTTGCCTTGCTTTGTTTAAAGTGTTGCTTGCATGATTTTGTTCCTTGCTTGGTGTGTAGCCGAGGTCATCTTGAGCTTAGTTCACCGTTGAACCTTTGTACTTAGAACTATTTTGGAACTACTTGGTTGACCTCCATCTTCACCCCGGGCATGTTTGCCGAGATGTCACTATCTGGGCCGAGGTGTTCGGAACCAAGGCCGAGGAGTGTATCATCTAGGCCGAGATGTTTTGCACTTAGTGATCTTTGTCCTTGGGCGGGTATGGCCTAGACCGAGGTGTGGCACACCCAGGCCAAGGTGTGGCACAGCTTAGTCAAGTGTCGTCCTCCCTAGCCGATGTCTTTGTTACCTTGTTGCCAAGATTTGACTTTAGCCGATATCAGTACTTGCCGATGTGTCTTGCCATCTAGCTTGTTGAATACGCTTTGTCAGAGACTTGTCTTATCAACCAGTCACCTTTTTGAGTTGAACCAACCCGGTAGTGCCACGTGTCCGAGCTGAGTGTTAAGACAGCCGGCAGACCTAGAAACAAATCATTTTGTCTCAAATCTTTGCCTTTAGAGAGAGAAGCTCTTGAGGAAGAAGGTAGAGTTCTAGAGAGAGAAGTTGATTTTCGAGCTTGATCTTTGGAGTTTGAACCATTAGATTCGTGTCTTGAGTTTGAATCTCAACCTACTCTTGTTGTTCTTATTGATCATCTAGCTGCACTGCATGATCGAATTTGTTTTGCATGTCATGCATCGATTTGAAGTTGGTTTTGGAAGAGAGAAATAGTATTCATGGGTTCTTGAAGTGTAATAACCCACATTCATATCTTAGTCATGTTCATGTGCATTTCCACAACCATGCTTTTGTTAAGTTGCATTTATGAATCTTGCCTTGTTTTGTACGTATGTGATTTGCCTAAGTGTATATGTATGCTTTGTTCCTCCCTTGTATTGTTAAGCCTAGGTTGTGCCAAGCCGAGGTCATCCTAAGCCTTTAGCTATTTTGGAATCTCTTTGTTGACCTCCACCTTTGTCCCGACATATTGGCCGAGATGATTATCATCTGGGCCGAGGTGTGTATCACCGAGGCCGAGATGTGTATTATCTGGGCCGAGATGTTATCCTCGTACCGAAGTGATCTTGTCCTGGAATGGTGTGACCTAGACCGAGGTGTGGCACATCTAGGCCGAGGTGTGTACTTAGTCAAGTGTTTCCTTCCTAGCCGAGATCATTGTTACCTTAGTTGCCGAAGTCATTGTCCTTTGTTTGCAGATGTCTTGTCCCTTGCCGATGTCATTCCTTACCGGAGTGTTTTGCTGTGTAGCTTGTTGAGTACGCTTTGTCAGAGTCAAGTCTTGTCAATCTGTCACCTTTTTGAGGAGAGCCAACCCGGTGACGCCACGTGTCGAAAGCTGAGTGTTAAGTCAGCCGATAGAGAAACCTATCATTTGTTGTGTTTTGTTCTAAGGAAGAAGAGAGAGAAGCTCTAGAAGAGGGAGAAGGAGTTCTAGAGAGGGAGTAGAGATCCAAGCTTGATTCTTAGAGATCAAACCGTTAGATTCGTGTTCTAAGGTTAGATTCTTGATTTGCTCATGTCGTTCTTTATGTTTATGTTATTGCATTGCATGATTGAACACGATTTGTAAGCCATGCATTGTTTTGAAGTTCGGTTTTAGAGAGAGAAAATGATATTCAAGTGTTCTTCAAGAAAAGTCATGTTTTGATCCGAAAGCTCATGTCAAGTTATATGTTTTTGTGTTTGTTATCATATGATCTTCAAGTATGGGTGCCCAGGTCCATGTTTTCGAACTCATGGCATGAAAACTCAGATTTTGTATAAGCAAGTTATGATTTTGGCATTCATCATATTCATGTTCATCATGTTCATGTTCTTCATGTTCTTCACGGGTGGAAACCCAGATTTCCAGACTTCACTTCCCGAAGTGTAGTCTTCGAGATCATTCTTACCTAGACCTTACACTTAGGCCAAGCATCGTATCTCACCTTGGCCTACCTTGCATGATCACTTGCATTTGTCTTGTTTGAACCTCGGCCTACAGCCGCACGCCGAAGCCGTAGTAACCACACCTCGGCCAGGAGGTGTGGGACCTCGGCATAGACCTGGTTGGTGCCCAGCATGTCTCATTGACATGTAAAACAGTGTTTTGACTTTCAACATGTCTTTCCGAGATCATTTGCATGTATGTGAGACTTGTTTGAGAAGTGTGTTCAGTAGACTTTGTCATGTGTTTGTAGGACTTGGACCTTTGTTGTGACCCCGACGTTCCAAGAACTAGGTGAGTGGTACCTTTAATAAAGTTATGTTCTAATGTTTTGATAAGCTTTGCTTTGTTTTGTCTTGAAAAGTATTGGATCAAGCATGAATGACTATCCCTATTTTATGTATCAAGTATAAGCTCTGTTTGATGAAGTTTTAGACAAGTCCGTACGTGCCAGGGGACTTTAAGCATAAGTGGCACAAGTCCGTACGTGCCAGGGGACTTTAAGCATAAGTGGCACAAGTCCGTACGTGCCAGGGGACTTTAAGCATAAGTGGCACAAGTCCGTACGTGCTAGGGGACTTTAAGCATTTGTAGCACATCAAGACAAGTCCGTACGTGCCAGGGGACTTTAAGCATAAGTGGCACATATGTTTTGTAAGGTCAAGATTGATGAATACGGTTCATCCTATGATTTGATAAGTAAGCAAGTTTTGAAAGCTCAGGTATGTTTTGCCACCGACGGTCTATGATCGGGTGGGTATGTCTTACCAAGTATGTTATAAGCTCCAGTACACGTTTTGATACAAGATATGTCAAGAATGTTTTGTACAAGTATTGCCAAGGATATGTTTTGATGCAAGCCATGTTATACGTATGTTTTGAATAAGCTACGCTATAAGTGCATGTTTTGAACAAGCTATGATATATGTATTGTTTTGACAAGACCTCGGGAATCATTCATGAAACCCTTTATTACTTGTACCATTCACTGAGTTTCCATACTCACCCTCTATATATATATGTAGGTTCCAAGCTAGAAGTCGGCTACGCCGAGATGTGTGTTTTGCGCCGAGGTTTTGTATGCATGTTAGGTCGGCATCGAGGATGTCGGCAACCATGAAGATTATGCTTTCGACTTTGTATTTCATGTGCCTTGTTTATGTCGGCTTGAGAAGCCCTTTTGTTACGATGTAATGTATATTTATAAGTTGTAAAGTTATATGTAAAGATGTATGCCATTTCATTTGACTTATGCACAGCTCTTATGGACCACTTGTATTTTAAGTTATTGCTTCCGCTCTTGTTAGCCCCATATGTATACTCTGATTGTGTGTGATCTTTGTAAGTTGGCCTTCGGTAATCTCGGATTACTGGCCATCACGGCACCATTCTACTAGGGGCAGTTTGGGGTCGTGACATGAAGAAAAGTCTCGTTTTGATCCGAAAGTTTGGAACAAGAACCATGTTTTTGTGTTTATTCTTGCATGATCTTCTTGTATGGGTACCCAGGTCCATGTTTTGAACTCATGGCATGAAATCTCAGACTTTGTAACAAGTTATTATCTTTGCATTCATCTTCTTCATGATCATGTTCATCATGTTCTTCATGTTCTTCAAAGGGAAACCCAGGTTTTTCCCGACTTTGCTTTTGAATGTGGCCATCGGGAGCACACCTTGGCAAGGAGGTGTGGGACCTCGGCAAAGACCTGGTTGGTACCCAGTGTGTTTTCATGAGATGGAAAACACTGTTTTAACTCCCAGCAAGTTCTGCTTTGTTATTGGCATAGATTTGGTGTGAATGCCGAGATCATTTGCATGCATGTAAAGCTCGTTTTGAGAATGTATTTGCCATGTGATTGTAGGTCCTTGATCTTTGCTTTGAGCCTACATCCGAGAAGAACTATGTGAGTGGTATTTTTAATAAAGCTATGTTATACTGTTTTGATAAATCTTACTTTGCTTTGTTTTGATGAAAGTATTTGTTAAGCATGAATGATTAGCTCTATTTTGATGTATCAAGTATAAGCTTTGTTTAGATGTCATCTTTGAAAAGTCCCTTGTCTTTGGAGGACTCTAAACTTAAGTTTAAAAGTCCCTTGTGCTGGAGGACTCTAAACTTTCGCAGCACTAAGTATAAAAGGATACGGTCCTTTCTTGGAATGACTATCGTGTTAAGACGGGCTACGGGCCTAAGTAACACAAGACCATCGTGTTAAAAAGAGCTACGGGCTTAAGTAACACAAGTCCCTTGTGCTGGAGGACTATAAACTTTCGCAGTACCTTTGACTAATCGATTGCGGATCGTGTAGTCTCTGTTTTGCCATTGACGGTTTACCGCGTGGATTTGTTTGTTCGGAAAGCTTGATTTGTGTTTTGCCGATGCCAGTAAGCATCCCTTGAGACTTGTAAGACTTGATAGATGAATACGGTTCATCTCTTGATTTGATAAAGTTTTGATGTGTTTTGCTCTAAAAGGATCTCGGCTAATATTCGTATGGTTTTGGCATGTTTTGTTTTGAAAAGACTTCGGCTGTATTCATGCAAAACCTTTATTACTAGTACCATTCACTGAGTATCCAAGCTCACCCTCTCTATATATATGTAGGTGATGAGCAGGATGGCGGCGACGCCTAGATGTGCTTTGCAAAGCTTGTTTTGGATTCTTAACATGTCAGCTTGACTTGTTTCATGTCGGAAAATTTGTATTTACGTCGGCGAATCTTGAAGATTATGCTTCTTTGGCTTGAAATCATTGTATTTGCACATGTCGGCTTTAGAAGCCTTTTGATCAAGATTCTAATATGTATTTTGTTTATTATCAACCGAATGTGAAACTATGTCATGTACGTCATTACATTTGATCTATGCACAGCTCTTATGGACTACTTGTATTTTGATTTATTTCTTCCGCATTGGTGAGCCCCATATATTATACTCTGATTGTGTTAAATTTTTGAAAGTTGGCCTTCGGTAAGCACGGGTTACTGGCCATCACGGCGCCATTCTACTAGGGGCGGTTTGGGGTCGTGACATTTATGCAACTTCCATTTTTATTCAATTTCCTATTCTATTCAACTTCCATTTTTATTCAATTTCCTTTTCTATTGATCTTGCTTTTTTATTTAATTTTATTCAACTTCCATTCTATTCAACTTCCTTTTTTATTTAATTTCCAAATAGATCGTTAAGGTATAATGGTTTCTTGAATGAAGCTCCATTTTTAATTTTATACAACATCCATTTTCATTTTTATACAACTTCCATTTTTATTCAATTTCCTTTTCTATTGAACTTCTTTTTTTATTTAATTTCCACATAGATCGTCAAGGTATAGTAGTTTATTGGATGAACTTCAATTTTTAATTTTATGAACTTCAATTTTAATTATATGCAATTTCCATTTTTATTCAACTTCATTTTCTATTCAACTTCCTTTTTGATTTAATTTCCAAATAGATCGTTAAGGTATAGTGGTTTCTTGAATGAACCTCCATTTTTAATTTTATGCAACTTGCATTTTTATTCAATTTTGTTTTCTATTCAACTTCTTTTTTTATTTAATTTCCAAATAGATCGTCAAGGTATAGTAGTTTCTTGAATGAATTTCGATTTTTATTTTTATTCAACTTCCATTTTTATTCAATTTCCTTTTCTATTGAACTTCTTTTTTTTATTTAATTTCCACATAGATCGTCAAGGTATAGTGGTTTCTTGAATGAACTTTCAATATTAATTTTATGCAACTTCCATTTTTAATTTTATTCAACTTCCATTTTTATTCAATTTCCATTTCTATTCAACTTCCTTTTTTATTTAATTTCCAAATAGATCGTTGAAGTATAGTGGTTTCTTAAATGAACTTCCATTGTTAATCTTATGCAACTTCCATTTTTATTTTTATTCAACTTCATTTTTTACTTAATTTCCAAATAAATCGTTAGGGTATAGTGGTTTCTTGAATAAACTTCCATTGTTATTTTTATGCAAATTCCATTTTTATTTTTATTCAATTTCCTGTTCTCTTCAACGTCCTTTTTTATTTAATTTGCAAATAGATCGTTAAGGTATAGTGGTTTCTTGAATGAACTTCAATTTTTAATTAGGCAACTTCCATTTTTATTCAATTTCCTTTTCTATTCAACTTCATTTTTTATTTAATTTTCAAATAGATTGCTAAGGTATAGTGGTTTCTTGAATGAACGTCCATTGTTAAATTTATGCAACTTCCATTTTTATTTTTATTCAACTTCTATTTCTATTCAACTTCCTTTTTTCTTTAATTTCCAAATAGATCGCTAAGGTATAGTTTTTTCTTGAATGAACTTACATTGTTAATTTTATGCAAACTTCCATTTTTTTTTTATATTCAATTTCCTTTTCTATTCAACTTCCTTTTTATTTAATTTTCAAATAGATCGTTAAGGTATAGTGGTTTCTTGAATAAACTTCCATTGTCATTTTTATGCAACTTCTATTTTTATTTTTATTCAATTTCCTTTTCTCTTCAACGTCCTTTTTTATTTAATTTCCAAATAAATCGTTAAATTATAGTGGTTTCTTGAATGAACTTCCAGTTTTATTTTTATTCAACTTCCATTTTTATTCAATTTGTTTTTCTATTCAACTTCATTTTTTATTTAATTTCCAAATGGATCGTTAACGTATAGTGGTTTATTGAATGAACTTTCATTTTAATTTTATGCAACTTCCATTTTTATTTTTATTCAATTTCCATTTTGATTCAATTTCATTTTTTATTCAACTTCATTTTTTATTTAATTTCCAAATAGATCGTTATGGTATAGTGGTTTCTTGAATGAACTTTTATTGTTAATTTATGCAATTTGCATTTTTACTTTTATTCAACTTCATTTTTATTCAATTTGCTTTTCTATTCAACTTCTATTTTTATTTAATTTCGAAATAGATCATTCAGGTATAGTGGTTTCTTGAATGAACTTTCATTGTTAATTTTATGCAACTTCCATTTTTATTTTTATTCAAGTTCCATTTGTATTCAATTATTTTATCTCTTCAGCTTCCTTTTTTATTTAATTTCGAATAGATTTGTAGGGTATAATGGTTTTTGAATGAACTTCCATTTTTAATTTGATGCAATTTTCATTTTTATTTTTATTCAACTTCTGTTTTTATTCAATTTCTTTTTCTATTCGACTTCTTTTTTTCATTTAATTTCCAAATAGATCGTTAATATATAGTGCTTTCTTGAATGAACTTCCAAATAGATCGTTAAGGTATAGTGGTTTCTTGATTGAACTTCCCTTTTTAATTTTGTGCAACTTCCATTTTTATTTTTATTCAACTTCCATCTTTATTCAATTTCCTTTTTTATTCAATTTTTAATTTTATTCAATTTCCATTTTTATTCAATTTCCATTTCTATTCAACTTCCTTTTTTCTTTAATTTCCAAATAGATTGTTAAGGTATAGTGGTTTCTTCAATGAACTTCCATTGTTAATCTTATGCAACTTCTATTTTTATTTTTATTCAACTTCCATTTTTATTCAATTTCCAAATAAATCGTTAGTATATGTAACGCCCTCAAAATAATAACATTAAACCCATCAATCTAGACATGCATTGATATGAAAGATAACCATCATTCTATTCATCAGAGTAACTCATTACAAAAGTATTACATGTTAACAACAAAAGCAAATGCCCTACGGGCTTACAGCTTTCCAAGTTAACACTTGGTTACAAAAAGAGAATACTAACTCAAATACACATTAAGCCCTTAGCTTGAAATTACATGTAATACATCAAAAAGGAGATCAAACAACCAAAAAGTCTGTCTGCCTCTAGCTTCCCAAGCTATGTCCTTGGAGGTGGCATGCTACATGTACTTGAAAATGAAGTCCCATATAGGGTGAGCCACAGCCCAGTAGGAATACACTAAACCAGCTATGAACAGTGACTAAAGGATTAGCAGTTGATAGATGGTCAACACAGATACATCCACTTATATCACGTTCCGGTTTCATGACATTTAAGCCCATGTAACAATTCTCTTTCCACTTCTTTTTCAACTTTGAGTTTGAAACAAGGTTCAACAATTAGCCAAATAATTTAATGAGAATGCAACTCATCTTTAAAACGCTTTCATACTTTACCGAAGATACACATTTTGGTGCTATATCAACATAACATAGAAACACTTCCATATTTCACAATTGATAACGATATACATTTTAGTGCTATATCAAATCAACTTAAACACTTCTGTAGTCAAACACTTGATACACATTGTAGTGCTGTATCAATGTCACACACAATCCGGTTTAGAGGTCCATCCCCTATCTTCCCCTAAACCGTGGAGTACATCCCCTATCTCCTCCCCCACATACAATGTATATACACATAGGTCATATACAATCATCCAATACATAAAATTAATGTATTATTCCAATCGCTATGTTCATTAACATGCTCAATCGATTAGTTTTAGTTTGCCTAATCATCATGCATTGTCTACAACAATCAAGACTATCCTCCACCGATAGCCCAAAGTAGTTATCTCTAAACAGAAAATAAATGCATCAAATGGATAAGGTATCGACATTTCAATTCGGTGAGCGATAAATAATCCAACTACACCCTTTAATCCCATACATTACCAATTCCAACATTTTCAACTCAATTTCTCATTTCTCAAATTAATTTCACAAATTAACTTATCAATGTAATTAGGGCATTTCCCATAATTAACAAAAAAACAACCCTAAGGTTCCATTTCTACCAATAACCCATCATTTATCTCACTTCTCCATGCCAAACATGCATATAGGTTCATATATATATAAAATCCCATCTTTTGTAAAATTACACAAAAGACCCAAACTTTCTCAAAATTACCCAACAACCCCCCAACATATCAAAATTCTAAAATTCAAAGACAAAGCTCATAAAGAGGAGTAGGATATCCCTACCTTGAAGTTTGAGCCCAAACAGAGATGAAGACCCAAAGACCAACTTGCTTTAAATCCAAAGTTTTTCAGATTAAATCGAAGCTCTCAACACCCTATCTTTTTAACAAAGGCCCTAGGGTAGATTCACACTCTAGAGAGATCAAATCTTAGAGAGAGAGTAAGTTTAGAGAGAGAGAGTCTCAGATCTAGGGTTTGAAAAGAAAAGGGAATGAAAAAGTGATGTTTAAAATCATTGTCTGGCCGATATAAAACAGCTCGCTCGAAGCGAAGACTTGGTCGCCGAGCGACTGCATACGTAAAAAATCTCGCTCGAGCCAACAACCCAGAAGCACGCTCGGGCGACAGGATGCTCGCTCGAGCCACTAACTCAAACCTCAGTTCGTGAATTAGACGCACGCTCGAGCGACGGACTGTTCGCTCGAGCGAAGAACAAACCAGACCGCTCGAGCGAAGAAAAGCTCGCTCGAGCCAAGAAATGCAACTCTCAGGTCCAGAACCAGACGCAATCGCTCGCTCGATCGAAGCCACTCTGGCTCGATCCACCAGGCACAAGACTCCACTCTCGCTCGAGCGACCAAACCCTGGCTTGAGCGAAGGACCAAAACAAAGAGCTCGCTTGAGCGAAGGTCCAAAAATCTGGGCAGCAACACTTGGCTCCCAAACATAACCAACCTGTAACAAACCTGCCCAACACATCCTATAACTCAAATACGAAGTATGAAAGGATGCAAACAAGATATAAATAACTACTAACATCCATGGAAGCAAGTCCGGATCACTGTACAACAAGGGATAAAACCCGGGATTGCTATAGTATAGCGATCCCGATTTTCCCTTTTTGTATTTATTGTATTCCGAACTTTGGTTCCGTGGAGTTGGTAGTTGTATATCTTGTTGTCATCCTTTAATTCTTTATGTTTGAGTTTTAAGATGTGTTGGTATGTTTTGAGCAGTAGGTTGAGCCTTGGTCTAAATCCTTGTTGCTGTGTTTTTGGTCGCTCGCGCTCGAGCGGAGATTGCACACTTCCAGTATTTTCGTGCTCTGCAAAACTTCTACAAGGGTGATTTCTACGCTCGAGCGGGTTTCTTGCGCTCGAGCAGGTCACGCTCGAGCGGGCTTGTTGGCGCTGGAGCTGGTACTGCATTCTTAGTGTAAGTTCTGGGAGATGGAAATCTACGCTCGAGCGGACTAGTTTTCACGCTCGAGCGGGTGTGTTTTGTCTTTGTGTCTTGGCGCTCGAGCCGGCCTTCTTGCGTTCGAGCGGATCTAGATTTTTGTTCTTGACGCTCGAGCGTTGTGTTTTCTGCTCGAGCGGACCTGTCATATATCAGATAGCAGTTGGGCATTTTTGAATCATTTTCTACAATTCTTCTCTCTCTCTTACTTTTCCGAAAAAGCCATTGGAGAGCACCTTACTCTAAAACCTAACTTCTCTCTTAGCATTGATCTAGCTAGAGTGTTTTCCAAACCTTTGGCCTTTACAAAAAAAGTTGTTCATCGTCGAGGGCCATCTTTTGATCCTAGAATCTCGGGATTTGGAGCATTTCCGTTTTCTTCATCTTCTTCGTTGGGTGTCAACTTTTGAGGTAGGGATTTCTACTCACTATTATGGGTTTTTGACCTAGATTATTAGGCATTTTGTTAAATGATTGATTTTGGGAAGTTAGGGTTTGAAAATGTTGAAAGGGGGTTTTGTTGTTTTGATTCTAAAATGTGTATTTTGGCTTCCAAAATAATGATATCGTTGTTGGTTGTTGATATATAGACCATTGGGTCAATATTGGGAAATGGGGTAGAAAACCCTAATTTGTTGTCTAAATTAATTGGTATAATTAATTTGGGAAAATTGTGATTATTTGGAATTGAGTTGGAAATAATGAAATTGGCTCATTATATTGTAAAATAGTGGAGTTGGATTTATTAATCGCTCACTTGTGAAAACATTGGTATTTTATCTGTTGAAGCTTTTATTATCTGTTTAGAAATAATTGCTTTGGGCTACCGGTGGAGGGTAGTTTTGATTGTTGTAGACAATTCATGATGATTAGGCAAACTAAAACTAATCAATTGGATGTGTCATAGAGTATGACGGTTGAAAGAATACATTAACGTTATGTATTAATTGATTATGTATATGACCTATGTGTATATACATTGTGTGTGTGTGGGAGGAGATAGGGGATGTACTCCACGGTTTAGGAGAAGATAGGGGATGGACCTCTAAACCGGATGTTGTTAGGGAGGAGATAGGGGATGGACTTCGTTGATACAGCTCATATGCTTGTCAGCTAATGTATTGATATAGCTCGTATGCTTATCTATGGAAGTGTTGATATAGCTCATATGCTTATCTGTTGAAGTGTGGGTACAGCTTGTATGCTTATCTATTGTGAAATGGGAAATGTTTAATATGAGTCTCTATCTCATGTAAATTGTTGGCCAGGTTCTGAGCCGTTGTTGTAAAGTGTGAATTTGATAAGGAATGGGAAATGAAATGAAACATGGACATAGTGGTCTTGTAATGGAAATGAATTATGAATTGATTTATGGGAATTAAACATTTATCAATTGCTAATGTCTTAGTTATTGCTCATACTGTGTTTAGCATGTCACTACTGGGCGTTGGCTCACCCTATATAGGACATTATTTTCAGGTACAGGTAGCTTGCCACCTCCAAGGACGTAGCTTGGATGGATATGAGAGTTGAAGACTCTTTCTTTTGATTATTTTGTCTGTATTACATGTATATTAAGCCAAGGGCTTATTTTGTCTGAGTTAGTACTCTTTTGTGCAACCAAGTGTTGACTTGGAAAGCTGTGAGCCCGTAGGGCATTTGCTTTTGTTGTTAACATGTAATGTTGTTGTAAGAACTACTCCAATGAATAGAAATGGTTGATTTCTCTTATATTAATGCATGTCTAAAGTGATGGGTTTTATGTATTATTTTGAGGGCATTACAACTTGGTATTAGAGCGTACCGGGTTCGAATACTTTGGGTACGTGGGTAGTGATTTGTATCACAATGGGTTTGCCTCGTTTGTTAGAGACTTAGATGTAATGTTATATGCTGTAACGCCCTCAAAATAATAACATTAAACTCAACAATATTGACATACATTAATATATAAAAGGTCAACATCCTTCTATTCATCAGAATATTTCCTTACAAAAAGTATTACATGTTGACAACAAAAGTAAACGCCCCATGGGCTTACAACTTTCCAAGCCAACACTTGGTTACAAGAAATGAGTACTAACTCATATGCACATTAAGCCCTAGGTTTGAATTTACACGTAATACATCAAAAGGAAAATAACATCCAAAAAGTCTGCTTGCCTCTAGCCTCCCAAGCTATGTCCTTAGAGGTGGCATGCTACCTGTGCCTGAAAATGATATTTCCATATAGGGTGAGCCACAGCCCAGTAGAAATACACTAAACCAGCTATGAACAATGACTAAAAGATTAGCAGTTGATAGATGGCCAACACGGATACATCCACTTACATCACATTACAATTACATGACTTACAAGTCTATGTCACTTTTCATTATTCCATTTTCAGTAGATAAGCATACTAGCTGAATCAATACATCACAACAAATAAATATAAGAACTATATCATGCAACCAAAGATAAGCATATGAGCTATATCTACACTTCTCTAGACAAGCATACGAGCTGTGTCTATGGAGTTCATCCCCTATCTCCTCCCAACATTATCCGGTTTAGAGGTCCATCCTCCATCTTCTCCTAAACCGCGGAGTACATCCCTCATCTCCTCCTCTACACACAATGCATATAAACACATGGGTTCTATATACAATCAACCAATACATAAAGTTAATGTATTCTATCAACCATCAAGCTCCATGACACATTCCATTGATTAGTTTTCGTTTGCCTAATCATCATGCATTGTCTACAACAATCAAGACTATCCTCCACCGATAGCCCAAAGCAGTTATTTCTAGATAGAAAATAAATGCACAGAATGGATAATATATCAACATTTCGATTTGGTGAGCGATAAATAATTCAACTACACCCTTTAATCCCATACATTCCCAATTCCAACATTTCTAATTCAATTCCTCCTTTTCTCAAATTAATCACATGAATTAATTTATTAAGTCAATTAGGGCAAATTCCCTTAACTAACAAAACAACCCTAAGGTTCCATTTTCATCCACATTCTAACATCTATCTCATTTTTTTATGCCAAAATTGCATTTAGGTTTATTACAAACCAAACCCCAACTTTTGTAAAATTACACAAAAGGCCCAAACCTTCTCAAAACTACCCAACAACACCCAACATATCAAAATGCTCAAATTTAAAGACAAAACCCATAAGGAGGAGTAGGATATCCCTACCTCAAAAGGTGACACCCAACGAAGAAGATGAAGAAAACGAAAATGCTCCAAATCACAAATTTCTCGGATCAAAAGATAGCCCTCGACGATCAACAACTTTTTTGTAAAGGCCAAAGGTGAGGAAATCACTCCTACTAGATCAATACCTAAAGAGAAGGTAGAGCTCTAGAGTGAGAAGCTCAACAATGGTGTTTTTTGGAAAAGTAAGAGAGAGAAGAGATGTGAAAAAGTGATTTCAAAAAGTAAAAACACGGAGCTTTAACCCAGTCTCCCCGCTCGAGCGGCCAAAGCCCCGCTCGAGCGTCACTCACAGATCCCCGCTCGAGCGTCCAAACCCCAGCTCGAGCAGCGGATGCACACTCTCAGAACTTTGGCAGACAGGTCCCTCGCCGAAAGGCCACACACAAACTCCCGCCGAAAGGCCCAAACCTCCCCGAGCGGACAACACTGCAGAGGAAAATACTGGAAGGGTGATTTTCCCACTCGAGCGCCAAAACCCCCGCTCGAGCGGAGAAGCGACAACAAAGGTCCCGCTCGAGCGTCAAAAGCTCCGCTCGAGCGTATAGACCAAAATCTGGGCAACTACTTTAGGTTCTAAGTTCAACCAACCAAGAATAAACTCGCCAACACATCCTATAACTCAAATACAAAGTATGAGAGGATGTAAACAAGATTTAAACAATCGCTAATATCTACGGAACCATCAGACAACAAGGGTAAAACCCAGGATCGCTATAACCTCCCCCCCTTAAAGAATTTCGTCCCTGAAATTAAGTGTAAGTTTTTGGAAAGAAAGTTTTTCTCCATTTTAAACAATGTTATATTACAACATTCAACAACTCGACCCATTACCGGTCATTCCATCTCTTATCAAGAGGCATCTCCCAATATGTAAAAACAACATATATTACAAGGGCATCATTAACATGCATTTCTCCTCCATTTTAATAGTTTTCAACACACATAATTTGCATTCCCATATCATATTCAGTTCTCATGATATAACTCCATTTCTATAATATAGCCAACATATGCAATATTATAATCAACTTCCATTCCAAGGCAAGTCTCCACAATATAACCATAAACCAAAACATTCACAATGTTTTACAACTTAAGACATATACATAATGTTCTTGTAGTTCATTATAATTACAAAATCTTAATACATGACTATACATCAACAAACAAGTCCGGATATTTCATGACTTCCAACTCACGCTCCCAAGTGGCTTCCTCCACTCCGTGATGTTTCCACAAAACCTTCACCAAAGGAATGGTCTTGCCACGCAGACTTGATCCCGCCTATATCCAAGACTGAACCGTCTCTCCTCATACGAGGCATCCTCATCTACCTCTAAGTCGGTCCAATCTAACACGTGGATAGCCGCTCATACTTTCAATACTCACATGAAACACGCCATGCACTCGGACATGCACAAGCGGCAAGCGATATAAGCAACCTCCCCAATCCTCTCAAGGATCTCAAAGGACCGATAAACCGAGGGATAACTTCCACTCTTCCCAAACCTCATCAAACCTCGCCTTGGTGATATCTTCAGAAAACATGATCACCTACCTCAAACGCCAAAGGCCTCCTCTAACTGGATAAGCTCAACTTTCTCCTCACCAATTCGGACCCAACAAAGGTGCATCACCCACCTCGCCCAACAAAGGCCATACAAGGCCTCAAACGGTGCCATACCGATGCTAGACTGAAAACTGTTGTTGTAGGCAAACTCCACCAAGGGCAAGTGCCTCTCCCACGTCCCACTGAAGTCCAGGACGCAACCTCGAAGCATATCCTCAAGGATCGCCTGTCACCGAGGATGATAAGTCAGACTAAAGGTCAACTTAGTGCCCAAGGCACTCTGCAAACTCTGCCACAACCTAGCAGTAAAACGAGGGTCTCTATCTGAGACGATCGTCACTGGGACCCCGTGCAATCTCACTATGTCCCGAATATACAAGTCGGCAAGATGATCTACCGAGTCTCTCACGCACATAGGAATGAAGTGCGCCGACTTAGTTAACCGGTCTACAACCACCCAAATGGCATCACTACCCCGCTGAGTCCTCGGAAGACCTACAACGAAGTCCATAGTGACATGCTCCCACTTCCACTCGGCAATAGGCAAGGGTTGTAACAAACCCGCTGGCCTTTGATGCTCGGCCTTCACTTGCTGACAAGTAAGGCACTTAGACACGAAAACTGCCACATCCCTCTTCATACCCCGCCACCAAAACTGGCGACCCAAATCCTGATACATCTTAGTACCTCCTAGATGCGCCGCAAGGCGCGAATGATGAAACTCTCGGAGTACTTCCTCTCGGCAAGACTCCAAAGACAAACAAACGATCTCAGTATCTCACACTCAGTCGGGATACACCGCCAAACCCTTCTCAACCTTCCCATCGGAGATCTTCCTGAGGGATTCTACCTCAAGGTCACCTCTCATGCCTCTAACACTCGAGTCACAAGTGTAGGTCAGGCAACAACAGTAAAACAAGGTCGAAATTTCAACAGATTCGCCCAGATGCAAATCAAACTCACCAAGTGCTCCCAACATCTCCCATTCCCGGATGGCTATACAAGCTACATCACCTATGGATTTCTCGCTAAGTCGGCCACCACATTGGCCTTCCCCGGATGATAATGCAACTCAAAGTCGTAATCCTCGATAAACTCCATCCATTTCCTCTGCCTCAAATTCAAGTCTTTCTATGTAAACAGATATTTCAGACTCTTATGATCCGAGAACACCTCGAATCTCTCACCATAAAGGTAGTGCCTCCAGATTTTCAAGGCAAAGATCACTGCGGCTAACTCTAGGTCGTGTGTAGGGTAATTTTTCTCGTGAATTTTCAACTGACGTGAGCCATAAGCTACCACTTTCCCCTCTTGCATCAACACACAACCCAAACCCTCTCGTGAGGCATCACAATAAACTGCATAACCCAACCCTCTCTCCGAAATAATCAAAACCGGAGCGGTGGTCAATCTAACTTTCAGCTCTTGGAACGACTTTTCACAAGTCTCACTCCATACAAATTTGACTCCCTTCCGAGTCAATCTAGTCAACGGTGAAGCTAACTCGAGAAATCCTCACAAACCGACGGTAATACCCACTAATCCTTAAAATCATGGATCTCAAACACACTCTTAGGTCAGGCCAATCTTGCACCGCCTCGCCTTGATGCATCAACAGACACCCCTTTCTCCGGATACCACATGGCCTAAGAATTTGACTTCTCCTAGCCAGAACTCACACTTCCCAAACTTGGCATACAGCCTATGGGTTCTAAGCAACTCAAGCACCACTCTCAAGTGTTCCTCGTGCTCCTCCTCAAAAGGTGAATAAATCAGGATGTCGTCCACTTAAAACGACTACAAAACGATCCAAGAATTCCAAAATCCGGTTCATCAAGTCCATAAAGATCGCCGTGCTGGTAAGCCCAAATGGCATTACCGTAAACTCATAGTGGCCATACTGCACGGAAAGCCGCTTCGAATATCCTCCTCCTCGACCTCAACCGTGGTAACCCGATCTCAAGTCTATCTTAGAGAAACAACGGAACCCTTCAACCGGTCAAACAGATCATATATACGAGGCATAGGGTACTTATTCTTGACCGTAGCTCGATTCAACTTCCGGTAATCGATACACAATCTCAAGGCACCATCTTTCTTTTTAGCAAAGAGGGCCGGTGCTCCCCACGACGAAACACTAGGGCAAATGAAGCCCTTATCTAGCAATTCTCGAGTCGAACTTTCAATTCAACCAACTCGCCGGGCAAAACGGTAAGGTGCCATAGAAATCGGCGCCATGTCGCACTAAATCAATAGAGAACTCGCCTCTCGGTGAGGTGGCAAACTAACGAGATCCTTGGGAAAACATCCGAATACTCACAAACCACTCGCAACACAATCTGGTCTCATCGCACTCACCACTCTCAAAGCCGCAAGTAGACCACTAAGCTTACTTCGCCTCATGATCATACCGTGGCAAAACACTACCAACCCGATCCCCAAGAAATGGAAACACTCCGCCATGGTACAACAAGTGACCCTCGGTGGTAGCAATCAATAATCGCTTAGTATGACGATAACTACCCATACCCAAAATAACATCAAAGCCCTTCATGGGCATAACTACAAAAGGAAACGGAAGCCTATGATCGCGACCTCTATATCACAACCTCTCAGATCCGTGTTTCAAAATCAACTCACCCACAATAGGTGACACAACACAAATAGGAGATGCTAACAGTGCCAACTCCAACTCCAACACAGATGCAAATGCAGCAGATACAAAAGAATGAGACGCACCCATATCAATCAATACACTAGCAACCGAATTGCAAAAAGAAAGGTACCTCTCACTACTGATGGAGCTGCAGATTAGGTCCTCGCAGTAATAAGATACACGCGCCCTAGAGGCCTCGATCCACCTCGCCACCTCTAGGAGCAAACGATCGATGCACGATCGGGAAGACGAAGCTCGGATTGGCCCTCGAGGCTCGCGACAGATCGAAATGGCCGATAACTCAGGCTCGCTTAGAACCAGACGCCTCAAGTGGCACTCAACTGTGGACAAAACCTCTTCAGGTGCCCAGGTTGTCCACACTGATAACAAGACAAAGGCCGCCCTCGCCCGACTCGCCCCGAGGTCTAGTGAAGAAGAAGTACCGACCCTCCCTTCAAGGGCAAATCAAGACTTGTGACCCACCGCCACATGTAAAACAAGTCAAGCCTCCCCGACACCTCTCCCAGATCCTCAGACTGCAGATCGAAAGGTTGATCTAGCCAAACCACCCTGAGACTGCTGAGGGTTATAACCCCTCTGTCTCCTACCATCACCCTGGCCATCTTAGCTCCTCTTGGAGCCTCTATTCTTCTCCTCATCTTCCTCCTGCATCAAGAGCTCCATATGAGCCGCAAAGATCCACCAGATGTCTATATTCTCGAATGAAGGATCCACTAACCTCAACTTGAGGCCACGCCAACTTCCGCTCAAACTCATAGCAACGGCGTTCCTGACGCCACAAGTTCAGTGCAAACCTCGACAAGCTTAGTAAATGTAGCCTCAAACTCGCCACAGACAAACCTCGTTGATTAAGCTAAACCGATCCTCACTTCTCCTAGCAAATGAAGATAAGAACCTCCCCGAAAGCCTCTACAAAAGCCTCCCACGCACCACCAACACGGCCTTTCTCATACTTCCACCATTGACCAAGATCTCCTTCACCGAAGGATGCCAAGGTCACTTTCGTTCGCCTTCAATGCCAAGCATCTCGAACGCCTTACTCATTTGTTCCAACCACTCATCCGCCTTAAGTGGCTCCTTTGGATCCCCAATAAACTCGTCCGTTAGACCGAAGAACTCCTCTTCAAGAAAGAAGGCCCGCCTCAAGAACTCGATTCCTCGCTTTGAGAATACCCAAAGCTCCTCGCTATCTCTCGTGCCAAGGCACTCATGGCTTGTCGACCACTGTTCGCCACATTGGCTCGACCAACTCCCTCCTCAGCCGAATTTCATCCCAGATAGGCACTTCCTGCCACCTAGGCCTACCACGCCAACCACCTCTTCCTCGACCTGACATCCTAACAAAGGAAACGAAGAATATTAGCACATTCATAAATGTGCCAAACTAAACACTCAAGGCCCTAGTGCATGGACAATCGTAATTTACTCCACGAAGCACATAAACACATAAGCACTTACGAATTTCATTTCGGATAATGATAGTCCCGAGGCGTTACTAGAGTTCCAAGTAGAAACAAAGATTGATCAAGTACCTTTCCAACAAGACTCCCAGAAACCCGAGGATCCAATCAACATCCTAGAAATTAAATTCCATACCCAAATAATCACATAGACATGTTATCACATAAGCACATAGCATATGACACTATAACTAAGTCTCTATGAAGCGAGACAAACCCTTTGTGATCCTAATCACTTCCCACGTACCCAAAGTATTCAACCCTAGACGCTCTGATACCAAATTGTAACGCCCTCAAAATAATAACATTAAACTCAACAATATTGACATACATTAATATATAAAAGGTCAACATCCTTCTAGTCATCAGAATATTTCCTTACAAAAAGTATTACATGTTGACAACAAAAGTAAACGCCCCATGGGCTTACAACTTTCCAAGCCAACACTTGGTTACAAGAAATGAGTACTAACTCATATGCACATTAAGCCCTAGGCTTGAATTTACATGTAATACATCAAAAGGAAAATAACATCCAAAAAGTCTGCTTGCCTCTAGCCTCCCAAGCTATGTCCTTGGAGGTGGCATGCTACCTGTGCCTGAAAATGATGTTCCCATATAGGGTGAGCCACAGCCCAGTAGAAATACACTAAACCAGCTATGAACAATGACTAAAGATTAGCAGTTGATAGATGGCCAACACGGATACATCCACTTACATCACATTACAATTACATGACTTACAAGTCTATGTCACTTTTCATTATTCCATTTTCAGTAGATAAGCATACTAGCTGAATCAATACATCACAACAGATAAATATAAGAACTATATCATGCAACCAAAGATAAGCATATGAGCTATATCTACACTTCTCTAGACAAGCATACGAGCTGTGTCTACGGAGTTCATCCCCTATCTCCTCCCAACATTATCCGGTTTAGAGGTCCATCCCCCATCTTCCCCTAAACCGCGGAGTACATCTCCCATCTCCTCTTCTACACACAATGCATATAAACACATGGGTTCTATATACAATCAACCAATACATAAAGTTAATGTATTCTATCAACCATCAAGCTCCATGACACATTCCATTGATTAGTTTTCGTTTGCCTAATCATCATGCATTGTCTACAACAATCAAAACTATCCTCCACCGATAGCCCAAAGCAGCTTATTTCTAGATAAAAATAAATGCATGTAATGGATAATATATCAACATTTCGATTTGGTGAGATAAATAATTCAACTACACCCTTTAATCCCATACATTCCCAATTCCAACATTTCTAATTCAATTCTCCTTTTCTCAAATTAATCACATGAATTAATTTATTAAGTCAATTAGGCAAATTCCCTTAACTAACAAAACAACCCTAAGGTTCCATTTTCATCCACATTCCAACATCTATCTCATTTTTTTATGACAAAATTGCATTTAGGTTTATTACAAACCAAACCCCAACTTTTGTAAAATTAAACAAAAGGCCCAAACCTTCTCAAAACTACCCAACAACACCCAACATATCAAAATGCTCAAATTTAAAGACAAAACTCATAAGGAGGAGTAAGATATCCCTACCTCAAAAGGTGACACCCAACGAAGAAGATGAAGAAAACGAAAATGCTCCAAATCACAAATTTCTCGGATCAAAAGATAGCCCTCGACGATCAACAACTTTTTTATAAAGGCCAAAGGTGAGGAAATCACTCATACTAGATCAATACCTAGAGAGAAGGTAGAGCTCTAGAGTGAGAAGCTCAACAATGGTGTTTTTGGAAAAGTAAGAGAGAGAAGAGATGTGAAAAAGTGATTTCAAAAAGTCAAAACACGGAGCTTTAACCCAGTCTCCCCGCTCGAGCGGCCAAAGCCCCACTCGAGCGTCACTCACAGATCCCCGCTCGAGCATCCAAACCCCAGCTCGAGCGGCGGATGCACACTCTCAGAACTTTTGCAGACAGGTCCCCCGCTCGAGCGGCCAACTCCCGCCGAAGGCCACACACAACTCCCGCCGAGTGTTCAAACCCCGCCGAGCGGACAACACTGCAGAGGAAAATACTGGAAGGGTGATTTTCCCGCTCGAGCACCAAAACCCCTGCCCGAGTGGAGAAGCGACAACAAAGGTCCAACTCGAAGGCCAAAGCTCCGCCGAGCGCATGCATCAAAATCTGGCAACTACTTTTGGTTCTAAGTTCAACCAACCAAGAATAAACTCGCTCAACACATCCTATAACTCAAATACAAAGTATGAGAGGATGTAAACAAGATTTAAACAATCGCTAATATCTACTAACCATCAGACAACAAGGGTAAAACCCGGATCGCTATATATGCTTATGTGACTACTTGGGTATGGGATTTGATTTCTAGGGTATTGATTGGATCCTTGGGTTCCTGTGAGCCCTATTGGAAAAGCACTTGATCAATGCTGTTTCTAACCGGAACTCTAGTAACGCCTTGGGACCATCATTATCCGGAAATGAAATTCGTAAGTGCTTATGTGTTTATGTGCTTATGTGGAATGAATTATAGTTGTCCATGCATTAGGACGCGAGTGTTTAGTTTCAGCACATTTATGAGTGTGCTAACGTCTTCGTTCCCTTTAATAGGACGTCAGGACAAGGACGAGGTGGTAGGCGTAGTAGGCCTATGAGGCAGAAAGTGCCTTTACCGGATGATGTTCCGGCAATGCAAGAGGGAGTTGGTTAGGCCAATGTGGCCGAGCCAACGGGTCAGCAGGCTATGGACGCCTTGGCCCGAGAGATAGCAGGAGCTTTGGGCATTCTCAGAGCTGAAAATCAAAGTTGTTGAGGCAGGACCTTCTTTCTTGAAGAGGGAGTTCTTCCGGTCCCATCCGAACGAGTTTATTGGGGATCCGAAAGAGCCACTTAAGGCTAACGAGTGGTTGGAACAGATGGAGAAGACGTTCGAGATGCTTGGCATCGAGGACGGGGCTTTAAAGGTGACCTTGGCATCCTTCCAACTGAAGGGAGATGTGGGTCAATGGTGGAATTACGAGTAGGGTAGTGTTGGAGGTGCATGAGAGGTCTTTGTGAATGCCTTCCAGGACGAGTGTAGATCCTCAGCTGCTAGGGAGAAGCTGACGGAACAGCTTTTGCCGTTTAAACAAAGCAGGTCTGCTGCTGGTCGAGTTTGAGGCTACTTTTACTAGTCTGTCCAAGTTTGCACCTGAACTTGTGGCGTCCGAGGAACGCCGTTGCTTTGAGTTTGAGCGGAAGTTGAGGCGTGGACTCAAGTTGAGGGTTGGAGGGTCGTTTATTCGAGAGTATAGACGTTTGGTGGATGCTGCAGCTCATATGGAGATTATGATGCAGGAGGAGGATGAGGAGAAGCATAGAGGTTCCAAGAGGAGCCAAGATGGCCAGGGTGATGGCAGGAGACAGAGAGGTTTTAACCCTTAGTAGTCTCAGGGTGGTTTGGCTAGATCGACCTTTCCAGTGCCGAGTACAGGCTCTGGGAGAGGTAGTCAGGGAGGCTTGACTTGTTTTACGTGTGGCCAGCTGGGTCACAAGTCTTCTGTTTGCCCGCAGAAGGGAGGGGGTCAGCGAGCTGCTTCTTCTTCAGCTAGACCTTAGGGCCAGAGTCAGGGCAGGGGCCAGCCTTTGTCTTGTTATCAGTGTGGTCAGCCCGGGCATCTAAAGAGGTTCTGCCCACAGTTGAGTGCCACTTCGGGGGCGTCTAGTTCTAGGCAGACGCAGAGTTATCACCACCACCAGGCAGCCTCGAGGGCCAATCCGGGAGCTTGGTCATACCAGTCTGTGCATCAGTCTTTTGCTCCTAGAGGTGAGCAGTGGATCGAGGGCCTGCTGGCTGCAGGTATGTTGTTATCACACAGACCTAGTACCGGCTCCATCGGCCAGAGAGGTACCTTTTCTGCTCAAGAACTCGGTTGCTAATGTGTTGATTAATACGGCGTCTCATTCTTTTGTACCGCAGATTTGCATCTGTGTTGGAGTTAGAGTTGGCACTATTAGCATCTTCTATTTGTGTAGTATCACCTGTTGGGGGTGAATTGTTTTTGAAACATGGGTGTAGAGGTTGGGATATAGAGGTCGCCGGCCATAGGCTTCCTTTTCCCTTTGTTGTTATGCCCATGAAGGGTTTTGATGTTATTTTGGGTATAGACTGGCTATCGTCATACCGGGCTGTTATTGATTGCTATCGCCAGAGGGTCACAATTTGTACCTTGAGCGGGGAGTGTTTCCATTTCTTGGGGGATCGGGTTGGTAGTGTATTGCCGCCGATGTATGATCCGCGAGGGGGGAATGAGCTTAGTGGTCTACTTGCTAGCTTCTTGAGTGGTGAGTGTGATGAGACCCAGATTGTATTGCCGAGGGTGGTTTGTGAGTACTCGGATGTTTTTCCTGAGGACCTCGTTAGTTTGCCACCTCACCAAGAGATAGAGTTCTCTATTGATTTAGTGCCCGGCACGGCGCCGATTTCTATGGCACCTTATCGTTTTGCCCCAGCTGAGTTGAGTGAGTTGAAGATTCAACTCCAGGAGTTGTTAGATAAAGGTTTTGTTCGCCCTAGTGTTTCACCGTGGGGAGCACCGACCCTCTTTGCTAAAAAGAAAGATGGTGCCTTGAGATTGTGTATCGATTATCGGAAGTTGAATCGGGCTACAGTTAAGAATAAATACCCTATGCCCCATATAGATGATCTGTTTGATCAGTTGAAGGGTTCCCGTTGTTTCTCTAAGATAGATCTGAGATCGGGTTACCACCAGTTGAGGGTCAGGGAGGAGGATATTCCGAAGACGGCATTCCATACACGGTATGGCCATTATGAGTTTCTGGTGATGCCATTTGGGCTTACCAATGCACCGGCAGTCTTTATGGACTTGATAAACCGGATCTTCCAGGAATTCTTAGATCAATTTGTGGTCGTTTTCGTGGATGACATTCTTATCTATTCGCCTTCAGAGGAGGAGCACGAGGAACACTTGAAAGTGGTGCTTGAGTTGCTCAGAGCCCATAGGCTGTATGCCAAGTTTGGGAAATGTGAGTTCTGGCTAGGGGAAGTCAAGTTCTTAGGCCATGTGGTATCCGGGGAAGTGGTGTCTGTTGATACATCCAAGACTGAGGCAGTGCAAGACTAGGCACAGCCTAAGAGCGTTTTTGAGATCTGCAGTTTTCTGGGATTAGCTGGGTATTACCGTCGATTTGTGTAGGATTTCTCCAGACTAGCTTCGCCATTGACTAGGTTGACGCGGAAGGGGGTCAAGTTTGTGTGGAGTGAGACTTGTGAAAAGTCGTTCCAAGAGTTGAAGGTTAGATTGACCACCGCTCCGGTGTTGATTATTCCAGAGAGTGGTTTAGGTTATGCGGTTTATTGTGATGCTTCACGAGATGGTTTGGGTTGTGTGTTGATGCAAGAGGGGAAAGTGGTAGCTTATGGCTCACGTCAGTTGAAAATTCATAAGAAGAATTACCCCACACATGAGCTAGAGTTAGCAGCAGTGATCTTTGCCTTGAAGATTTGGAGGCATTACCTTTATGGTGAGAGGTGCGAGGTGTTCTCGGATCATAAGAGTTTGAAGTACTTGTTTACACAGAGGGACTTGAATTTGAGGCAGATGAGGTGGATGGAGTTCGTTGAGGACTATGATTTTGAGTTACACTATCACCCGGGGAAGGCCAATGTTGTGACCGATGCCCTTAGCAGGAAATCCATAGGTGATGTAGATTGTATAGCCATCCGGGAGTGGGAGATGTTGAGGGCACTTGGCGAGTTTGATTTGTTTCTGGTCGAATCTGTTGAGGTTGTGGCCTTGTTTTCTGTTGTTGCACAACCTACCCTTGTGACCTGAGTGTTAAAGGCACAGAGAGGTGACCTTGAGGTAGAATCCCTCCGAGAAAAGATCTCCAGTGGGAAGGTTGAGAAGGGTTTGACGGTGTATCCCGACCAGAGTGTGAGGTACCGAGACCGCCTATTTGTGCCGGAGTCTTGTCGAGAGGAAGTACTCCGAGAGTTTCACCATTCACGCCTTGCAGTGCATCCGGGAGGCACTAAGATGTATTGGGATTTGGGTCGCCAGTTTTGGTGGTGGGGTATGAAGAGAGATGTGGTCGCCAGATCGAAGTGCCTTACTTGCCAGCAAGTGAAGGCCGAGCATCAGAGGCCAGCGGGTTTGTTGCAACCCTTGCCTATTGCCGAGTGGAAGTGGGAGCATGTCACTATGGACTTCGTTGTAGGTCTTTCGAGGACTCAGCGGGGTAGTGATGCTATTTTGGTGGTTGTGGACCGGTTGACCAAGTCGGCGCACTTTATCCTTATGCGCGTGAGAGATTCGGTAGATCATCTCGCCGACTTGTATATTCGGGACATAGTGAGATTGCACGGGGTCCCAGTGATGATCCTCTCAGATAGAGATCCTCGTTTTACTGCTACGTTGTGGCAGAGTTTGCAGAGTGCCTTGGGCACTAAGTTGACCTTTAGTATGGCTTATCATCCTTAGACTGACGGGCAGTCCGAACGTACTATTCAGATCTTTGAGGATATGCTTCGGGGTTGTGTCCTTGACTTTAGTGGGACGTAGGAGAGGCACATGCCCTTGGTGGAGTTTGCCTACAACAACAACTTTCAGTCTAGTATCGGTATGGCACCATTTGAGGCCTTGTATGGCTGACCGTGTAGGTCTCTAGTTTGTTGGGTCGAGGTGGGTGATGCGCCTTTGCTGGGCCCAGAGTTGGTTAGAGAGACGACGGAGAAAGTTGGGCTTATCCGTAGGAGACTTGTTACAGCCCAGAGTTGCCAAAAGAGTTATGCCGACCGTAGGAGGAGGCCTTTGGCGTTTGAGATGGGTGATCATGTTTTCTTGAAAATATCACCTAGGCGAGGTTTGATGAGGTTGGGGAAGTTGCTTATCGTTTGGCTTTACCACCGCAGTTGTCCGGGGTGCATAACGTGTTTTATGTGAGTATGCTTCGGAAGTATGAGTCGGATCCGTCCCATGTGTTAGATTGGACCGACTTAGAGGTAGATGAGGATGCCTCGTATGAAGAGAGACCGGTTCAGGTCTTGGATAGGCGGGATCAAGTCTCATGTGGCAAGCCCATTCCCTTGGTAAAGGTTTTGTAGAAGCATCACGGAGTGGAGGAAGCCACTTGGGAACGTGAGTTGGAAGTCCGTGAGAAGTATCCGGACATGTTTGTTGACGAGTAATCTTGTATTGAAATTGTGTAATATCGTTGAACTTTAAGAGCATCATATATGTCTTAAGCTGTAAAACATTGTAAATGTTTTGGTAAATGGAAGTTTGTTTTAACATTGTATATGTTAAGTATATTGTGGAAATGCAAGCATGATATTAGTGTTGCATGTGCTAAGAAATTGTGGAAAATGTGATGAAATTGTCAAATTTCAAAGGAATGCATGTTGATAATGCAGGTTGTTACGTGTAATGTGAAATGCCTCTCGAAAAGAGATGGGATCGACCGGTAATGGGTCGGATTGTTTAATATTGTGTTGTAATATCATTGAGAATGGAGAAAACCTGTTTTTGAAAAACTTCTGTTTAAATTTCGGGGACGAAATTCTTTAAGGGGGGAAGGTTATAGCGATCCCGGTTTTCCCTTTCTGTATTTGTTGTATTCCGGACTTTGGTTCCGTGGAGTTGGTGGTTGTATACCTTGTTGTTATCCTTTAATTCTTTATGTTTGAGTTTTAGGATGTGTTGGGCATGTTTTGAGCAGGTAGGTTGAGCCTTGGTCTAAATCCTTGTTGCCAGGTTTTTGGTCGTTCCGCTCGAGCGAGTCGTCTGGCGCTCGAGCGGAGATTGCACGCTTCCAGTATTTTCGTGCTCTGCAAAACTTCTACAGGGGTGATTTCTACGCTCGAGCGGGTTTCCTGTGCTCGAGCGGGTCGCGCTCGAGCGGGCTTGTTGGCGCTCGAGCTGGTAGTGCATTCTTGGTGTAAGTTCTGGGAGATGGAAATCTACGCTCGAGCGGACTGGTTTTCACGCTCGAGCGAGTGTGTTTTGTCTTTGTGTCTTGGCGCTCGAACGGGCCTTCTTGCGCTCGAGTGGATCCAGATTTTTGTTCTTGATGCTCGAGCGTTGTGTTTTCTGCTCGAGCGGACCTGTCGTATATCAGATAGCAATTGGGCATTTTTGAATCATTTTCTACAATTCTTCTCTCTCTCTTACTTTTCCGAAAAAGCCATTGGAGAGCACCTCACTCTAAAACCTAACTTCTCTCTTAGGATTGATCTAGCTAGAGTGTTTTCCAAACCTTTGGCCTTTACAAAAAAAGTTGTTGATCATCGAGGGCTATCTTTTGATCCTAGAATCTCGGGATTTGGAGCATTTCCGTTTTCTTCATCTTCGTTGGATGTCAACTTTTGAGGTAGGGATTTCTACTCACTATTATGGGTTTTGACCTAGATTATTCGGCATTTTGTTAAATGGTTGATTTTGGGAAGTTAGGGTTTGAAAATGTTGAAAGGGGGTTTTGTTGTTTTGATTCTAAAATATGTATTTTGGCTTCCAAAATAATGATATCGTTGTTGGTTGTTGATATATAGACCATTGGGTCAATAGTGGGAAATGGGATAGAAAACCCTAATTTGTTGTCTAAATTAATTGGTATAATTAATTTGGGAAAATTGTGATTATTTGGAATTGAGTTGGAAATAATGAAATTGGCTCATTATATTGTAAAATAGTGGAGTTGGATTTATTAATTGCTCACTTGTGAAAACATTGGTATTTTATCTGTTGGAGCTTTTATTATCCTGCTTAGAAATAATTGCTTTGTGCTACCGGTGGAGGGTAGTTTTGATTGTTGTAGACAATGCATGATGATTAGGTAAACTAAAACTAATCAATTGGATGTGCCATAGAGTATGACGGTTGAAAGAATACATTAACGTTATGTATTAATTGATTATGTATATGACCTATGTGTATATACGTTGTGTGTGGGGAGGAGATAGGGGATGTACTCACGGTTTAGAGGAAGATAGGGATGGACCTCTAAACCGGATGTTGTTAGGAGGAGATAGGGGATGGACTCACGACATATTTCATATGCTTGTCACCTAATGTATTGATATAGCTCAGATGCTTATCTATGGAAGTGTTGATATAGCTCATATGCTTATCTGTTGAAGTGTGGGTACAGCTTATATGCTTATCTATTATGAAATGGGAAATGTTTAATATGAGTCTCTATCTCATGTAAATTGTTGGCCAGGTTCTGAGCCGTTGTTGTAAAGTGTGAATTTGATAAGGAATGGGAAATGAAATGAAACATGGACATAGTAGTCTTGTAATGGAAATGAATTATGAATTGATTTATGGGAATTAAACATTTATCAATTGCTAATGTCTTAGTTATTGCTCATATTGTGTTTAGCATGTCACTACTGGGCGTTGGCTCACCCTATATGGGACATTATTTTCAGGTACATGTAGCTTGCCACCTCCAAGGATGTAGCTTGGATGGATATGAGAGTTGAAGACTCTTTCTTTTGATTATTTTGTCTGTATTACATGTATATCAAGCCACGGGCTTCTTTTTGTACGTAGTTAGTACTCTCTTTTGTGCAACCAAGTGTTGACTTGAAAGTCAGGAGCCCGTGAGGGCATTTGCTTTTGTTGTTAACATGTAATGTCAAGTAAGAACTACTCCAATGAATAGAAATGGTTGATTTCTCTTATATTAATGCATATCTAAAGTGATGGGTTTTTTGTATTATTTTGAGGGCATTACAGTTAGGGTATAGTGGTTTCTTGAATAAACTTCCATTGTTATTTTTATGCAACTTCCATTTTTAATTTTATTCAATTTGTTTTTCTATTTAACTTCATTTTTTTATTTACTTTCCAAATAGATCATTGAGGTATAGTGGTTTCTTCAATGAACTTCCATTGTTAATCTTATGCAACTTCCATTTTTATTTTATTCAACTTCATTTTTACTTAATTTCCAAATAAATCGTTAGGGTATAGTGGTTTCTTGAATAAACTTCCATTGTTATTTTTATGCAACTTCAATTTTTATTTTTATTCAATTTCCTTTTCTATTCAACTTCATTTTTTATTTAATTTTCGAATAGATCGCTAAGGTATAGTGGTTTCTTGAATGAACTTCCATTGTTAAATTTATGCAACTTCTATTTTTATTTTTATTCAACTTCCATTTCTATTCAACTTCCTTTTTTCATTAATTTCCAAATAGATTGCTAAAGTATAGTTTTTTCTTGAATGAACTTACATTGTTAATTTTATGCAAACTTCCATTTTTTTTTTATTCAATTTCCTTTTCTATTCAACTTCCTTTTTATTTAATTTTCAAATAGATCGTTAAGGTATAGTGGTTTCTTGAATCAACTTCCATTGTTAATTTTATGTAACTACCATTTTTATTCAATTTCCTTCTCTATTCAACTTCTTTTTTTGTTTAATTTCCAAATAGATCGTTAAGGTATACTGGTTTCTTGAATGAACTTTCATTGTTAATTTTATGCAACTTCCATTTTTATTTTTATTCAACTTCAATTTTTATTCAATTTCCTTTTCTATTCAACTTCTTTTTTTATTTAATTTTCAAATAGATCGTTAAGGTAAAGTGATTTTTTGAATAAATTTCAATTTCTAATTTTATGCAACTTCCATTTTTATTTTTATTCAACTTCAATTTTTATTCAATGTCCTTTTCTATTCAACTTCCTTTTTTATTTAATTTTCGAATAGATTGTTAAGGTATAGTGGTTTCTTGAATAAACTTCCATTTTTAATTTTATGCAACTTCCATTTTTCTTTTTTTTCAACTTCAATTTTTATTCAATTTCCTATTCTATTTAACTTCCTTTTTTTTTGTTTAATTTCCAAATAGATTGTTAAGGTATAGTAGTTTCTTCAATGAACTTCCATTTTTAATTATATGCAACTTCCATTTTTATTTTTATTCATCTTCCATTTTTATCCAATTTCTTTTTCTATTCAACATCCTTTTTTATTTAATTGCCAAATAGATCATTAAGGTATAGTGGTTTCTTGAATGAACTTCCATTTTTAGTTTTATGCAACTTCCATTTTTATTCAATTTCCTATTCTATTCAACTTCATTTTTTTATTTACTTTCCAAATAGATCGTTAAGGTATATTGGTTTCTTCAATGAACTTTCACTGGTAATTTTATGAAACATCCATTTTTAATTTTATTCATCTTCCGATTTTATTCAATTTCCTTTTCTTTTCAACTTACTTTTTTATTTAATTTCCAAACAGATCGTTAAGGTAAAGTGGTCTCTTGAATGAACTTGCATTTTCAATTTTATGCAACTTCCATTTTTATTCAATTTCCTATTCTATTCAACTTCATTTTTTTATTTACTTTCCAAATAGATCGTTAAGGTATAGTGGTTTCTTAAATGAACTTCCATTGTTAATTTTATGCAACTTCCATTTCTATTCAACTTCTTTTTTTATTTAATTTCCAAATAGATCGTTAAGGTATAGTGGTTTCTTGAATGAACTTCCATTTTTAATTTTATGCAACTTCCATTTTTATTTTTACTCAACTTCCATTTTTATTCAATTTCCTTTTCTATTCAACTTCCTTTTTTTTATATTTAATTTCCAAATAGATCGCTAAGGTATAATGGTTTCTTGAATTAACTTCCATTTTTATTTTTATTCAACTTCCATATTTATTTAATTTACTTTTGTATTCAACTTGTTTTGTTATTTAATTTCCAAATAGATCGTTAAGGTATTATGGTTTCTTGAATGAACTTACTTTGTTAATTTTATGCAACTTCCATTTTTATTTTTATTCAACTTCAATTTTTATTCAATTTCCAAATAGATCGTTAAGGTATAGTCGTTTCTAGAATGAACTTCTATTGTTAATTTTATGCAACTTCCATTTTTATTCAACTTTCTTTTTTATTTAATTTCCAAATAGATCGTTAAGGTATAGTGGTTTCTTTGAAAGAACTTCCATTTTTAATTTTGTGCAACTTCGATTTTTATTCAACTTCGATTTTTATGCAATTTCAATTTCTATTCGACTTCCATTTTTATTTTTATTAAACTTCAACTTTTATTCAATTTTTAATTTTATGCAACTTCCATTATTATTTTTATTAAACTTCCTTTTTTCTTTTAATTTCTTTTTCTGTTCAACTTCTTTTTTAATTTAATTTCCAAATAGATCGTTAAGGTATAGTGGTTTCTTGAATTAACTTCCATTGTTAATTTAAGGCAACTTCAGCTTTTTATTTTTATTGAACTTCCATTTTTATTCAATTTCATTTTCTATTCAACTTCCTTTTTTATTTAATTTCCAAATAGATCGTGAAGGTATAGTGGTTTCTTGAATTAACTTCAATTTTTAATTTTATGCAACTTTAATTTTTATTCGTATTCAACTTCCATTTTTATTTAATTTCCTTTTCTATTCAACTTCCTTTTTTATTTAATTTTCAAATAGACCGTTAAGGTATAGTTGTTTCTTGAATGAACTTCCATTTGTAATTTTATGTAACTTCCACTTTTATTTTTGTTCAACTTCCATTTTTATTTAATTTCCTTTTCTATTCAACTTCATTTTTTTATTTAATTTTCAAATAGACCGTTAAGGTATAGTGGTTTCTTCAATGTACTGCCATTTTTAATTTTATGCAACTTTCATTTTTATTTTTATTCAACTTTCTTTTTATTTAATTTGCAAATAGATCGTTAAGATATAGTGGTTTCTTGAATGAACTTCCTTTTCTATTGAACTTCCATTTTTATTTTTATTCAACTTCCATTTTTATTTTTATTAAACTTCAACATTTATTCAATTTACTTTTCTATACAACTTCTTTTTTTTTTTTTTTTAATTTCCAAATAGATCGTTAAGCTATAGTGGTGTCTTGAATGAACTTCCATTTTTAATTTTATGCAACTTCCATTTTTATTTTATTCAACTTCCATTTTTATTCAAATTTCTTTTATATTTAATTTCCAAATAGATTGTTAAGATATAGTGGTTTCTTGAATCAACTTCCATTTTTAATTATATGCAACTTCCATTTTATTTTTTATTCAACTTCCATTTTATTCAATTTCCTTTTCTATTCAACGTCTTTTTTTATTTAATTTCCAAATAGATCGTTAAGGTATAATGGTTTCTTGAATTAACTTCCATGGTTAATTTTACGCAACTTCCATTTTTATTCAACTTTCATTTTTAATTTTATTCATCTTGCAGTTTTATCCAATTTCCTTTTCTATTCAACTTCTTTTTTTATTTAATTTTCAAATAGATCGTTAAGGTATAGCGGTTTCTTAAATGAACTGTATAGTGGTTTCTTAAATGAACTTACATTGTTAATTTTACGCAACTTCCATTTTTATACAATTTTCTTTTCTATTCAACTTTCTTTTTTATTTAATTTTTACTCAACTTCCTTTTTTATTTAATTTCGAAATAGATCGTTAAGGTATAGTGATTTCTTGAATGAACTTCCATTTTTAATTATATGCAACTTCCATTTTTATTTTTATTCAACTTCCATTTTTATTCAATTTCCTGTTCTGTTCAACGTCCTTTTTTATTTAATTTCCAAATAGATCGTTAAGGTATAATTGTTTTTCTTGAATTAACTTCCATTGTTAATTTTAGGCAACTTCCATTTTTAATTTTATTCATCTTGCAGTTTTATCCAATTTCCTTTTCTATTCAACTTCATTTTTTATTTAATTGCCAAATAGATCGTTAAGGTATAGTGGTTTCTTAAATGAACTTACATTGTTAATTTTATGCAACTTCCATTTTTATTTTTTTTCAACTTCCATTTTTAGTCAATTTCTTTTTTTATTCGACTACCATTTTTATTTAATTTCCAAATAGAACGTTAAGGTATAGTGGTTTCTCAAATGAACTTCTATTTTTAATTTTATGAAACATCAATTTTCATTGTTATTAAAGATTAATTTTATTTAATTTCCTTTTCCATTCGACTACCATTTTTATTTAATTTTCAAATAGATCATTGATGTATAGTGGTTTCTTAAATGAACTTCCATTGTTAATTTTAGAAAAGGGAAATTGAATAAAAATGGAAGTTGAATAAAAATAAAAATCGATGTTCATTCAAGAAACTACTATACCTTGACGATCTATTTTGAAATTAAATGAAAAAGGAAGTTGAATAGAAAATAGAATTGAATAAAAATGGAAGTTGAATAAAAATTATAATGGATGTTCATTTAAGAAACCACTATACCTTAATGATCTATTTGGGAATTAAATAAAAAAGGAAGTTGAATAAAAGGAAATAGAGGAAAAATTGAATAAAATTTGTTGAATAAAAATAAAAATGGAAGTTGCATAAAAATAAAAATGGAAGTTCATTCAAGAAACCACTATACCTTAACGAATTATTTGGAAATTAAACAAAAAGGAAGTTGAATAGAAAGGGAAAATTGAATAAAAATAAAAATCAAAGTTGATACAATATCCCACTATACCTTCACGATCTATTTGGAAACTAAATAAAAAAAGGAAGTTGAATAGAATAGGAAATTGAATAAAAATAGAAGTTGAATAAAAATAAAAATGGAAGTTCATTCAAGAAACCACTATACCTTAACGAATTATTTGGAAATTAAATAAAAAAGGAAGTTGAATAGAAAAGGAAATTGAATAGAAATTGAAGTTGAATAAAAATAAAAATGGAAGTTGCATAAAAATAAAACTGGAAGTTCATTCAAGAAGCCACTATACCTTAACGATTTATTTGGAAATTAAATAAAAAAGAAAGTTGAAAAGAAAAGGAAATTGAATAAAAATGGAAGTTGAATAAAAATAAAAGTGGAAGTTCATTCAAGAAACCACTATACCTTAACGAATTATTTGGAAATTAAATAAAAAAGAAGTTGAATAGAAAAGCAAATTGAATAAAAAATAAAAATGGAAGTTCATTCAAGAAACCACTTTACCTTAACGATCTATTTGGAAATTAAATAAAAAAGAAAGTTGAATTGAAAAGAAAATTGGATAAAAATGGAAGATGAATAAAAATAAAAATGGAAGTTGCATAAACCTTACAATGGAAGTTCATTCAAGAAACCACTATACCTTAATGATCTATTTGGCAATTAAATAAGAAAGAAAGCTGAATAAAAGAAATTGAATAAAATGGAAGTTGAATAAAAATAAAAATGGAAGTTGCATAAAATTAAAAATTGAAGTTCATCCAATAAACTACTATACCCTAACGATCTATTTGGAAATTAAATAAAAAAGGACGTTGAATAGGAAAGGAAGTTGAATAAAAATGAAAATTGCATAAAATTAAAAATGGAAGTTCATTCAAGAAACCACTATAACTTAACGATCTATGTGGAAATTGAATAGAAAAGGAAGTTGAATAGAAAAGGAAATTGAATAAAATGGGAGTTGAATAAAATAAAAATGAAAATTGCATAA